>JAJHZJ010000048.1:2265841-2865841 GCA_023548195.1 Bettongia penicillata ogilbyi | reverse complement strand
TTATTAGGTACCTATTATAGGCCATGCACTGTGCTAAACTCTGGTTATTATGTAAGATTTTATTTCATAGAAGATTCTGAGGTATAGTCATAGAGGGAATTTCCTTTAGTAGTTATCACTACCACTGAAATGGTCAGTTCAGCCATTGTCCCCTGTAGCAAAGTTTCTTAACCTGGGATCTGTAAAAAATTGAAGAATATTTTAATTGTATTTCAATTAATTGGTTTCCTTTATAACCGTAAACATTTTGTTTTATGCATTCAAAAACATTGTTCTTAGAACTTCAGAGGTTTAAATAGATTTCCCAAAGGGTCTGTGCCACACACAAATTAAAATACCATGCCCTATAGCTTCTTGTGTATGTGTGTGTTTGTGTATGTGTAGATAGACCTGTGATTTCAAAGATTTGGTGATCTCCCATTGTAAAACTCCACACACAGGGGAAATATTTTAATAAATGTTTGGTTAGTCAAATTGGATTCCTAGGTCCTATTCTAGGTACTTCTGGGATACAAGAGAAAAAGGCATAAGATCACATGTTTTCACATTATAAAGAATCTAAGAGATCAATTTTTCAATCTAAGTAGGCAGCAATACCTTTGTGGTGAACAAAATTAGGTTTGAAGTCTGAAGATTTGAAAGTGATTCTTGAATATGCTACTTACTAGGTTGCCAAAGAGACAAATTACTTTGCCTCTCTGTGATCTAGTTTCCTTATCTCCATAGTCTTCATCCTCCCTTAGAGGTCATGTTGACTTCATGGGTCAAAAGTGTCTGCTCATGAGAGGGCAGGCATTACCACAATTCCTCAGTTTCCTGTGGTCTTTGACTTCGAAGGATTTCTTCTTTTAAGAAGTGACATCCACTTGGTCAATTCAAAATCAGAAAAAAACTTCTTGTAATCCATTTAGTACCTACCTGCTTGGGATATATGAATGGTGATGCTACAGATAATGACCCAGACATAACAAGCTGATGATCATAAGTCAAAGAGGTAGAGGCTGACATAAGGGATAGTGGTGGAACCAGCAGACCATGGTGATTGAGGCACTTGTTGCCTAGTCTTCAGCTTTTCTGTATTTTCCCCATAAGTATAATCTAAGAATAAATGTCTATCTTCTCTGTCCCTGGAGCTTAGAGTTCTGTGTTCACCATTTCATTCACTCATTTTCTGCTTATCCCTCTTATCTGGTGAGTGGCCAGGAGGAAAGGTATCCATTAATACCTTTCCTTGACATCCTTGGAAGCAACCATCATTTTGAAAGTTTTATTTCTCTAACCATTTACTTCCATTCTAACCAATTTGAAACTGATTGTTAAAAAAGAAATGTAATATCACCAAACACAGGTCTATGAATGAATAGAGTACTATTGAGAGAATGGAAAAAGGGGAGTTAAAACTCATAAGGAGGGATTTTTTCTTATTTTTTTCCTCAGCAAAAACCAGATTGGAGCTACCTAATTAGATTGCTTTATTTATTAATAACAGATATTATTAGTCACAGATATTAATTAATAGCAAGTATTATTCATACCTTATACAAAACCTGATGGTATTGGGTGGGGTTGGAGCCATTTTTGCTCCAGAGCACTTTCTGAGTGATGACTGCTGCTACTGCCAGTCTTGCTGGTGTGAAATAGAATACTTCATCATTATGTGGACTTCGGCAGGTCAGAAGCTGACCATCTAGATTGACCCAGGATCAAAGGACTTAAAATTCTACAATCACCCCCTGGGAGCCCCTTTCTGGTGGGAGACCAGTTAGCTCAGACTTAGATCTATAAAGAATAATGTTCAACACAATGATCTCCAAGGTCCTTTTCAGTTTTAAATCCTATGATCTCTTTATTTTATGGATAAGGAAATCAATGTAGCATCCCAAAGACCATTCTTTTCTCATTAGATCCAATTTCCACTGAATTGACCCTTATCAATAAACTGAAACAGCAACACCAGAGAGAGGCGAAGGACATGTACTTAAAATAGATATCAAGGTGTGTGTGTGTGTGTGTGTGTATGTGTGTGTGTGTGTATGTGTGTGTGTGTGTGTGTGTGTGGGTGTTAGAGTAGGGATGGGAAAACATCAAATAAAGGATTCAATCAAGCAAGAAGCATTCATAAAACCGTCTTTGCAAAACTACCCGTTCCTAAGCCACTAGGAACTGAGGACTGTGAGATCATTTATCCAGAGTCTCCATATTGTTTTGTTTTGTTTCTGTTAGGTTATGGAATAGAAAAGGGTTTTATACATTTGTTCATTAAACAACTACCGAAGTCTTATGTCTGGAAGACATTGCTTCTTACCACATGAACTCTGAAATCTCAACATTCTTTTGTGACTGCTTCTCCCAAGAGTGCTAGGACAAGAATGGACTAGAAACTATTGAGGAAAAATCTGCCATGATTCTAGCCGTAGTCTAAACTTTTGTAACCCCTGTTTTCTTCTTTTTCTGACATTTTCTTTTCCCTTCTCTCCTCTGCTAGCTTTCTTGTGGAAACTACTTGCTTAAAAAAATTCATACTGCTTAGGAGTCCTTATTACCTGGTGTCTGATGATATCTCCCTGCTACAGAACTCTGAACAGGCTTCTGAGATATATAGTTGCCCTAAACAATACATCCTTTTTCCTTTGAATTTCAGAAAGCTTAAGTGACTCCTCATAGATCACATAAACTACTAAATAGTAGATGCAGTATTTGAACTAAATAAGAATAATAATGATAGCTAAGTTTCATAACTATATATATATATGTATAGGACCATAGGATCATTTATATATGATAGGTACTGTACTAAACTCCACAATTATCTAATTCAATCTTCACAACAACCCTGAAAGGCAGATGCTATTATTATCCCCACTTTGTAGTTGAGGAAACTGAGGCAAACTGAATGAGTGACTTTCCCAGGGTCATATAGCCAATAAGTGTCTAAGGCTGAATTTGAACTCAGGTTTTTATGAGTCCAGGCCTGGCCTTTTATCCTCCACACCACATAACTGCACCAAAGAATACTCAAGTCTTCTGATCCAAAATCTGATATACTTTCAGCTATATCACAGAGTCTTTGTACTTACAAATCATAATGATAGTAATTAACATTTTTATAATATTAATAGTTAATATTGTTCATAGCAAGTAATGTTTTATATACAGTATGTCCTCACAATATTCCTGAGAGGAAGGTGATGCATTTATTTTTATCCCTATTTTGTGCATGAAGAAATTGAGTCTCAAAGAATCTAAAGGAGTTTATTTGAGGGCGCATGACAAGTAAGTAGCATTGCTAGCAGTTGAATATAGTTCTTCTGATTTCAAATCCAGCACTGTTTCTACTATACCACAGATTTTGTCATCTAGAAAGAGAACTAGCCACAGAACCCATGAAAAAAGTAGAGAACAATCCAAAGTAGTGTACAAATAATTCAGTACTAGGTTGAATATAATCAAGTATCAGATCAAGTGTCAGATTTCCAGAGGGAGCTCATAGGCAAAACTGAAAACATGAGCCTTGAGAAAGGCCAGAACACAAGGGGACAGACATGACTGGCTTTGGACATCTCTAGTGAAATATGTTCAGCATCAATGTTAATGAGTAACCACACTGTTTCTGCTTTGGAGTGAGTTCTAGGATTAGTGTTTTATCCATTTCATATAGTCATTGAACTCTTTCAACTGTTCCTCAGAAGTGATCCAGGAATATCCCTCAAAGCAACTATACATTGGTACACAATTCATCGATTTTTAAACTCATTATTTCTCATTGTGCATCTGAAGCTGCAGGAAAAGCACACAAAGGGACACTCTTAAAATCATGGTGGCTATGTACTTAAGCAAAAGATGTAGGAATTTACTTTTGAAAATTTATTTTTCATTTTGTTGGAGAGCAGAAGTATTTAAACCATGACTTGGTTGGAGATAAAAGAATATAAGCCTCTAGCAGGCAGAGAAAGCTGTTTTTTCATTGATTCATTCATTTTTTTTTTTCACTGTATCCCTAGTGCCTTGTACCATTTAGGAAACTGAATACATCCTGCTTGTACAGTATTGGAAAGATATAGACTTAAGCTTAGGAACCAGAAAAACCCAAGTGATTCAGGAATCTGAATACTTGGAGTCCATAGGACCTGTGTTCAGTTCCTCCCTCTCATATTACCTCTGTGACCTAGGGTGAATCCATCAATCTGTCTTGACCTCAGTTTCTTCATGGGCAAAATGAGGTTAATCACTTTCAACTCTGGGTTAGGGGTGGTAAAGGAGAGGCACACTTTAAATTAAAGAAGCCCTCTGGTTTTAGAATGAGAGAACAAAGTTTCTGACACTTACTTTTCTTCCTGCTTCATTCCCTTTTATCTTTTTGTTGCTTTTCCCTTACAATCTACAGTCTTTCTCTAAAGACTGCATAGAATTACAATTATTCAGTGCAGGAGGCTTTAAACAATGAGAGGACAGAAAAGATGAGAGAATCCCTCGGAATCATAGGAACTGGAAATGACACTAGAGATAAAGTTCATCTGCTTCTTTTGAAAATGAAGAAACTAAGTCCTTGGAAGATCAATTGACATGTCATGATGGGGATAAACAATATAGCTAGGATTTGAATCCAGTTCCTCTGAATCCAAATCTTGGGTTTATCCCCCATTATACCATGAAACATCTTGTGAAATACAATCAAGTAATTGTAGATTTACAAAAAGATCAAAGAAAGAAGAAAAGGACCCAAGTAAACAAAAAGATTTTTAGAAGCAGCTCTTTTTGTAGAGGCAAAAAATGGAAACTAAGAAGGTAGCTATCAATTGGGGAATGGGTAAACAAATTATAATAAATGAATATAGCAGAGTACTGTTGTAAGAAATGATAGAAAGGGATGGTCTCAGAGAAACCTGAGGAGCTGGTATGAAATGATGCATAGTGAAGTGATCACAACCCAGAGAACAAATCATGCAATGACAACATTGTAAACACAAACAAATTTCAATGACGATCATCCTGAACAATGAAATGGCAGATGAAATACCAGAGGACTGATGATGAAGCATGCTTCTTCATCTTCTACCAGAGAATTGATTGACTTAGGGTATAGAATGAGAAATAGATTTTTAAACTATGATCATTATAGGAATTAGTTTTGCTTGCCTGTCTTAGTGTGCTATTCATTCATTCATTCATTCATTTATCTATTCTATCTATTTCTCTATCCATCCTTCCAGTGGGGAAGGATACAATAGGAAGATGAGAAAGTAGATTTTTGTTAACTGAAAGAAAAATTAAATTCAAAAAAGAAAAAGTAAGGCATGTTTCAGGGACAATGAAACCATGTTATTTAGAAGAAAGTTCGAATAGGAGATGACCTCAAAGAAGCTACTTTTTGCTTCTAAGCAAGTATTGAACACTGAGTACAAGAGAATATCTCTGCAAGTGGAGGAGTGTGTATGTGTAGACATAATTGTTAATTTTTAGTACCATGAGCAGTTTTTTCCAGGATGAAGGTATTCTTTCTATAAACGCCAATTAGCATCTGTCACTGTAGTTTTCCCTGGCAGCTGATGAGGATTGAGACCCTGGTACTTTAGAGATTTCACTGAAGCCCTCCAGTTAATAACTGTGATATTCAGAGCAGAACTCATAGCTTACACTTGGAATAGATTCCTTCTTTTATATGACTGGATTCTCCTAGGACCTGTAAGATTTGATTTCTCTGAGCACAAGCATTTTAATAAGCTGTTATTAGCTAATAATAACTTGAGGAGCACCCCTCTGCAAGAGAACACCACAGTTTATCATGGAAAAATCCACCTAATTTATTTTATTAGGAGAGGAGTTTGTAGAGAAACAATTTATTTTTTCCCCACTCTTAGGTAAATGGTGGAAAGGGCCATCCTCACTATTATCTCAGTGCCTGTGAATCCCATAAGGAGCTGAGATGTGCAAGAGTTTCACAGAGAAAAACAGGGAATAAACAAAGGCTAATTGCTACGGCTTTTGATCTTTTATCTTGAACTATGACAGAACCTAGGTTTCTGTTTCTAGGTTAACACCCTTGGAAATAGTCACCCAGCTGAATAACAATTTACTGGAGGGTAGAGAATTCTCTTTTCACTTATTTTAGATGTGAAGAAGGGCACTATGGTGCCTTTTCAAACTTGGGCATTTCAGTATTCCTCTTCTTGTTCTTCCTGGGCTACACAAACCTCTACAGTGGGTTCATGGTTAGCTTTTAGTGGGTCTGAGAATGTGGATGATAAAACATATGTGTATATAGGTTCATGTATATGCATGTGCACATATGTATATGCATATGCATGCATACATGTACGTATATATCTGCACACATAACGTATGCATGTGTCTATACATACTATATATAATATATATCTTTATTTTCACTAACCTCTAATTGAAATTTACTATTTCTTCAATCCTTTATAAACATCATTATAGGCTTCACCAGACTGCCAAAGGGATCTATGACATTAAAAGGGTAAGAAACCTTCACCTTGATGCTGGAACTCTGGAAAGGAAGCGGGGAGGAAAGAATGAAGGGCAAATATGACTTTGATCATGTTTTCTACGCCCTGCCAAGGCTTTTGGAAACTTTGGGATTCTACCTTCCCTACTATGAAATTTCAGTCCTAAATATTGATGTAGCCAATATGTCTTCAGTGGTAGGAGGTCTTGATATTCTTACTGATGCTGTACTAAAGATAAGATATGGCCTAAAATTTCTAGTTTTCTGAATTGGCTGGGGTTGGGATTCAAGGACCTGGGCAAGGGACCTAAACAGACTACCCTCATCACCTTCCATCCGGTGTGGGGGGAGGGAGGTAATGGAGGAGAGAACTGACAGCAGACGATGTGACCTACTTGGGCTAAGGATGTTGTGAGTGCTTATTGCTGATATATTTTCCTTTACCTCACACTGCTCATTTAATTATCTTTATTCTAGATAAAGTCTAAGTGATTTATTAGCAATGACTGATTTGGATAGGGTGAAAGAGTATTTGGATCCTTAGAATAACAGAGACTTTAACTTCCATTGCACTGGAGCTTTGATAAAAGCTATTGGTTAGGATAATAATATTAATATTGGCAGCTAGTATTTATATAGCACTTTAGGGTTTTCAAAGCACCTTACAAATATCTCATTTAATTTTCTCCACAATTGTTGAGATATTGCTATTCCCATTTTACATTCGAGGAAACTGAGATTAAGCCACTTGGCCAGGGTCACACAGCTAACACACAGATTAAATTTGAACTGAGGTCTTCTTGACTGGAGGCCCAGGACTTTTTTTGCTTATGCTACCTAACTACTACCCTTTCTTCTGTTTCCAGTTTCCATTGCCCTCATCATCTCTTCTCTACCTTTACCAAACCCATATCTCAGGGACACATCCAAAGATTATTCACGTTGAAATCTAAATGATGGATAACCATTTTCTTATTCAATGAATATTTGTTTGCCTTCTGGGACTACTGTGTGCAGTAGACTGTATTAAGTCCTGGGGAGAGATGCAAATAAATAAATTAGTCCTAGTCCTTAAGATATTTGCAATCTTTAGAGTGATGGTAATACAGATAAATGTATAAGTGATACAGATAAATAAACAGATACATCTATATCTATATATAGATATATATACATATGTAGGTAAGTATATTATGTATTTATTATATATTATATAGTTTATGCTAAATGCATTGCAAGAGTATAAAGTGTTATATGATTGGATAAGTAAGACATTATTTACATGTGGGTAATACAGGAGGGTTTTTCAGAGGAAATAGCTTTAGAGTTGGACCTTAAAGAATGCAACTGCATATCAATAGGTGACGACAAGAGGTAAAATTCCAAGTAGGGCAAACAAAGTTGCAGGAACATAGGCTCATAGATTGAGAACTGGAAGGGATCTTAGAAGACAGCAAATTCAACTCCATCATCTTAGAGATGGAAAAATTAAGGCTCAAAGACATTATGGCATTTGCCTACAGGAGTCAGCAAGTGTCCAAGGGATCTGAAAGCATATCTTCCTTACTCCGAATCCAGCATTCTATCCACTGTTGTGTAATCAATTGATCGTTACTCCCTCTCAAGAATATTAGTATTTTAACAAGGGGCAGGATATTAAAACAAAGAAATTAAGTTCCTTGGATGAAATTTCAGTCAACAAGCAGATAGTAAAGGTTGATTTTGGAGCTTTTCTTGTTGTCTATACTATTCTGGTACTTCTGATGTTTTCCACTTGAAGACTTGGGCTGCTACACATTCTAAGACTAATTTATTCCTGGACAAGAAGTATATAGGACTCTAATATATCCTTTGACGTGGTATCGAGTCCCTTTCTAACAGCGGGTTCTCCACCACTGCTCTCACACCTGTTATTCATATATCCTGACCTAGTGTTTATCCCCAAACTATCTGATCTTGTTACCTGAGTTTATGACCTCTATTACAAGAACTTAGACCTGTGATATATAACGTGACTCTGCTATTCGATACCTATCTAACCCTTCTGCCTTGCCTCTTGACACAGAATCCTAACTCACTTCTTGGCTATGACTTTGTATATCCAAATACATCTCCATTCTGGACTGTCCCATGGGCTGAGTTACCAGTTCAACTGACTATGGGCTATAATGCTTCTCCCAGGGGTGGCTCAACACATGGTGCTGGTCACTTGGATCCTGGAGATTCAAATATTAATTTACTTAAATAAATAAAAACTTAAATATCCCCAGGAAAAAGCAGTTTCCATAGTGGTTAAAATAGTTTATAGGAAGATAAAGCCCTCAGCAAAGAGGTTAAAATAAATAAGAGCAATTATCTATCTTAAGAACTCTCTGCTATAGTTTTAGAGCTGAGTTTTTATCTTCCTTTTCCAAATAGCCCATAGTCAGGTATTGTATCAATCCACCTAGGGTCAAAGTTAACTCAAACCGACCAAAATCTTATCCTTTGCTCACAACAATCCTATCTGATTCTACCAGTTCTACCAGTGTCCTTGTCATAAAGCCCATTTTCTCGCTTGATATGATCTAGTGCCAAAGCCAAAGCTTTTCTGGTTCTGGTTCCTTGTCCTTCATCATTTTAATGCTACTATCTGGGACATGAGAAGTGTCATTCAAGCAATTTTCAAACCAAGGTATATTTTTCTTAATAGACATGTTCTTGGACACATCAATTAATGCCATGTCTCAATAGCATAGCTAAGTTGCTTCAAGGGAATGATCAGGGGATAAAGATGTCCAATTATTTTTTTTTCTGTTTTGTATAGATAGCTTTGTTATGATTCTAGGAAAGAGCTTTTACAACTGGGGCACACACCTAATAAAAATGACTCATTATTGCCTTGCAGATGCTTTCTGCTAATGATGCCCTCTGGATAGCAAGGCTGTGTAAATGAGAATTGCTTAATTAACAGCCTTTACTACAAAGACCTTTTATATCTGAAAAATGAATCCCCAAATATTATATTTGACTCCATTCTCCCCCTAAATGTAAATTTGCTGCCTGCGAGTTGGGATACCCTTTAAAAACAAAAGACCCCAAAAGTATAAAGATTTTCTACATTGTGTCCTAACCCACCTGGCCTATTTTATATCCCACTGTTCCCAATATGCGCATACATGTTCTGCCAGGGTAGTGTCCTTACTCTCACTATGTTAGGACTATTTTCACCTTACTAATTGGATCAATCTATCTCTCCACCATAGAATGTTCTTCTTCCTCATTTTTCTCTATCTAATATTCTTATTGTTTAAAAATTGGTCAAATCTTACATAGAGTGGTTTTAGGGGTATAAGAAGGCTTCTTATTCTATCAAGCAATATGTTTTTACTAAACACTTAATATGTGTTAGGCACTGGGAACATAAAGAAAAGCGAAAGCAATGTTTTGCCTCAAGTGGCTTGTATTCTAAGGAGCAAGTCAACTTGTAAACACCTAGAGATGTACGTGGTATATATTGAATAGATGAAAGGTAATATGAGAACAGAAGATGCTAGCAGATGGACTGGAAAAGACTTTTTGCAAAAGGTAGTAGTTTAACTGAGTCTCAAAAGAAGTCAAGGAAACCAAAGGGTTGAAGAAGCAGTGATGGAGAGTATTTCAGGCATGAGGGACTTATACAAGCATATGGATGAGAGAAGAAGTATCATCTTTGAAGGATTGCAAGAAGGCCAGTAGAGCTAAGTCATAGATCACATGGAGGGATGTAAGGAGGGAAGACTGGAAAAGTAGGAAGGGGCAAGGTTATGAAGAGCTTTACCTGCCAAACAAAGGAGTTTATATCTGATCTTGGAGGTAATAGGGGACCATTGGTGTTCATTGAGTAGGAGGGTGACACGGTCAAACCTACATATTAGAAAAATTATCTTGACATCTGAATCAAGGATGGGTCAGGGTAAACAGATACTTCAGTTAGGGAGACTCAGTTAAAGACTATTGCGATAGTCTAGGAAAAAGATGATGCCTGTCTGAACTAAGATTGTGTATGTATCTTTGTAAAAGACATATCCAAGAAATACAACAAAGGGAGAAATGCCCAAATTTGGCAACGGACAGGATTTGGTGTTGAGTAAAGATGAGGAGCTGAGGATAACACCAGGATTGTGAGCTGGCTGACCAAGAGAGTTGTGGTATTACTGAGATGTTAGGAAAGTTTGTAACTAAAGGCAAGTTCTGTTTTAAACATGTAGAACTTGAGAAGCCTGTGGGATATCCAGATTAAAATATCTAAAAGGTGGTTAGTTAGCGAAGCTTGATGATATTGAGAGAGAGGATATATATATATATATATATATATATATATATATATATATATATATATATATATATATAAAATCAGTGTAGAGATATAGAGCTAGATTAAATAATAAATTTACCACCAATGAATCTAGGATCCTCCAAATAATTAGAAACAAAGAAGATAGCTACCAGAAAGTATGGGTTTTAAAAAGTTGTTAACATGTTCATTATCCTCCCATCCTTCCTCCTGATGTTCGTGTCCTTCTACCAACGTGTTAGAGCCCTGAACATGGCGTTATAGAAGCTTTGAGTGAAGTAAATGCTTCTACAATTACTCACCCTCAATGTCTTTAACCTCCAAAGTAGAAGTGTAGCAAACAGTTTTGAAACTTGGGGAAAGTTGAGCAACATGCACCTTCAAATCCTTTGCATTTGTATTTGGCAAAATATGTCAAAATAACACAATCAATAATTAAGGCAAATTAAAAATGGAAGATGAGATACCAGCATACCAGCCCCATAGTTGAGAAACATAGAAATGGCACCATGATTATGAAAGGGGGCAGAAACACTAGGACACTGTGACATGTGTGTGTGTGTGTGTGTGTGTGTGTGTGTAAAGTAGAGTCAAGGTGCACTGGAAAAGACTTGAACCAGAAAAAATTCACTTTGGGAAAAGAAAAATGCTACCTGGTAGTTTCTTATGGTAAGCAATTATTCTTGCTATCTAGATTCCAAGTTCAGGTATTTCTATACTACTAAAAGAGTGTATCATCAATATGTGTATTCAACACGTTTAAGAATTATATGTTTTTTAAGTTATTTAAAACCTTTTTTTTAATTTGAATTTAACTTCCCAGTCACTTTGCCTACTTGTGTCTAGATCTCACTTTTCCAAAGTTACCATCAAGGCCAAATTTGGCATTGAATCCTCAGGTTCCAGGCCTGGGCTCTCCACAAAATTTAACACTCTCTTGCTCATTCTAAACCAAGTCCTGTAATTCATGTTATCATGTTATTCAAGTCCTGTAATTCATGCCAGTGGGAGCATCCAGTATTTTAATAGTCAATGTATATTTCTACTAGTATTGGGTTACTTTGAGGAAAAGATATTATTTTGCATAGATTTACAATATAATTTAATGATAATCAACTTTTCTCAAATTCCTTTTACTTGATCTTTCATCTATCATGTCATTAAATTTTCAATCAATTTCATTTTTGAATTTTCTTCAGTTTTTAAAATAGCTTCATAAGTCCTTGTTTTCTAAAATTAAAATGTGAGTGGCTTATTTTGTATTTCAATATGATTATAATTAAAATGTTTTTAATAATATGTTTTTAAATTTGAGAGAATTGCAATATTTTAAAAAGAAAACATTTTCATCATGAGATCATAGTTATTTTTATTTAATTACAAACTATAGGAAAAGGCTCCTAAATTTTTGGTGCCAAAGGGGCTCTAGACCATATAAATTCATTAATATAGTCGGTTCTACCATTAGACTTTACTCTCTTTGTATGTCTTTATTCTCTGTTAAAATCAAAATCCCTTTGGGTGACTTTAAGGTATTCTCAAAAGTTTGAAGGAATTTTTTGTTATTGTTCATTTGTTTTTAGTTGTGTGTGTGTGTGTGTGAGACTGTTCATGATTCCATTTGGGCTTTTCTTGGCAAAGATACTGGAATGGTTTGCCATTTCCTTCTCCAGTTTATTTTAAAGATGAAGAAACTGAGGCAAACAGGGTTAAAGTGATTTGCCCAGGAACACACAACTAGTAAGTGACTGAGGTTACATTTGAACTCATGAAGATAAGTCTTCTTAACTCCAGGCCCAGTGCTCTATCCATTTTACCACCTACCTGCCCTGAAGGAAACTTATGGACTATGAATCTAGTAATTCTTAAATGGGGGCCCATAGACTCTCAAGTGGTATGTAGATAGATTTCAGGGGTTGGATTCATAAATTGAGATGGAAAATAATGCATTCTTATTTTCACTAATATTTAGCTGAAATTTAGTCTTTCCTTTAGTTATGAATGTCGGCAACATGACAGTACTCTAAGAAGAGGTCTATGGGCTTCACCAAACCACCAAAGGGGACCATGACACATAAAAATGGTTAAGAACCTTTGATCTAATCCAACTCCTTCATTTTTTGGGTAGCATCCAGTCCTACCCCTTACATATGGGATCCTAGAAAGCAACCCTAGGTTTGAATTACATTTTGTTTTTTTGTTTTTTTTCATTTTATATATGAATTTAATATATACCTTTAAAAAACAATGTATATAACAGGAGTTCAAGGTTTTGTGTATAATCAACTTTTTTGTTCTCATTTGCATATTTAAATGCTTGCTGATAACTTTTCATAGTAAAGAGCAAAAAAAATTTTAAAAGAAAGTACAGATACTGCTTATGTAAGAAATATGACTATCCAAATAGGATCAAAGAATCAAGGAATTCAGAGGTGAAAGTGACCTTAGAGATTATCAAGGTTATTAAGCTCTTAATTTTAAAGATAAGAAAATGGAAGCTCAGACAAATTGACTCACCCTAGCTCACAGAGCTAGAATCTGAACTTGAATTCTCTGAATCTTCTGTCCCTCAAAAACTCCCCTTCCCATGCACTACCTTATAAAATTGCATTTCTTTTTTTTTCCAAGCAAAAGAAACACTGTTATTCCTTTTTAAAAAAGTATATGACACTTTTATCACATTGAAATAATTACTTCTAATCCTATCCATCTCCCATTGTAAAATACAAAAAATGTACAAGCAACTTTATAGATGCAAACAACTTTACTGGTTTTCTATTATATTTATGATCTTGAACTACTTTTTAAAAAAACTTTATTTTCCACCATTATTTGTTTTGTAGTTATTTTCAACAAAAGAATATCTGTGTATTTAGCTTATCTGAAAAATGAATATGTAATAAAAACAAAAAACATCAATAAAAGTTGAAAAGAAAAAAAATCCAATATGTGTTTGTATTTAACAAAAAGAGACACTCATTTTTAAGTATGAAATTAAAGAAATTAAGAAAACATGAAATGGTACCAAAATGAATAAGGGATGTTGCTGTTGTTATCATTACAAAAATTTCATTCAAAAATCTTTTTCAAACTGGATACTTACTTCAATAGTGTAGGACTGGTCATGTTTGATTATTTCTCCAGTATGTAAAGTTCTCATTCTATCAGGAGTCACTGATGCTCCTCTCTGAGAATATTGGAAGTATGTGAAAATTCTTCACATTTTTTAGCTGATGGCTTTTTCTTCCTTTTCTCCTTTTTGGAAGAATTCTGTGCCTCAGCCCGAGCTTTCTTTAGCCAAAATGGGGCAAATTACATTAAAAAAAAAAAAAAAGAATTAATTTGGAAAATTTCCTATTTTATTGCCAATAAGTTATATCATATAAAAGTTTCTGACTCACTTCTTAAGGGATCAAAATAATGATATTAAGATATTAAAATGCTACAATATTAAAAATATATAATCCAAATGAATTTCAACATAAGCTGAAACAATAAATCACAAATAAAGTGAAATAATAAATAAATTTTTGACAGTGTCAAAGATTTCACACTATGCTCAATAACTAGCATGGTAATCTGTACACAGTAGGAGCTTAATAAGTATATATTATAATATAGTGTTGCAATTTTTTTTAAATAAAAATTTATTTAATTTTTTACATTCATTTCACAAAATTTTGGGTTCCAAATTTTCTCCTCTTTTTTCCCCTTCCCCCACCCCAGTACACCGAGCATTCTAATTTCCCCTATCACCAATCTGCCCTCTCTTCTATCATCCCTCCCTTCTCTTCTCCCCATCTTCTCTTTTGTCCTGTAGGGCCAGATGACTTTCTGTTCCCCATTGACTGTATTTCTTATTTCCTAGTACCAACAACAATACTAAACAGTTGTTCCTAAAGCTTTGAGTTCCAAATTCTCCTCATCCCTCCCTCCCCACTCATTCCCTTTGGGAAGGCAGGCAATTCAGTATAGGCCCTATCTGTGTAGCTTTGCAAATGACTTCCATAATAGTCGTGTTGTGTAAGACTAACTGTATTTCCCTCCATCTTATCCTGCCCCCCATTGTTTCTATTCTGTCTTTTGATCCTGTCCCTCCCCAAGAGTGTTGACTTCAAATTGCTTCCTCCTCCCATTGCCCTCCCTTCCATCATCCCCCCCCTTGCTTATCTCCTTCTCCCCCACTTTGCTGTATTGTAAGATAGGTTTTCATACCAAAATGAGTGTGCATTTTATTCCTTCCTTTAGTCGAATGTGATGAGGGTAAACTTCTTGTTTTTTTCTCAGCTCTCCTCTTTTTCCCTCCACTAAAAAGTCTCCTGCTTGCCTCTTGAATGAGATATAATTTACCCCATTCCATTTCACCCTCTTTCCTCCCACTACATTTCTCTCTCACCATTTACCTTAATTTCTTTTAAGATATGGTCCCATCCTATTCAATTCACTCTGTGCTCTCTGTCTCTGTATGTGTGTGTATGTGTGTGTGCGTGCATGCATGTACGTGTGTGTGTGTGTATGTGTGTGTGTGTGGTGGTCCCACCAACTACCCAGATACTGAAAAGTTTTAAGAATTACAAATATTGTCTTTCCATGTAGGAATGTAAACAGTTCACTTTAGGTAAGTCCCTTATGACTTCTCCTTGCTGTTTACTTTTTCATGTTTCTTCTCATTCTTGTGTTTGAAAGTCAAATTTTCTTTTCAGCTCTGGTCTTTTCATCAAGAATGCTTGAAAGTCCTTTGTTTCATTGAAAGACCATATTTTCCCCTGAAGTGTTATACTCAGTTTTGCTGGGTAGGTGATTCTTGGTTTGAGTCCTAATTTCTTTGACTTCTGGAATATCCTATTCCATGCCCTTTGATCCCTTAATGTAGAAGCTGCTAGATCTTGAGTTATCCTGAGTGTATTTCCACAATACTGGAATTGTTTCTTTCTAGCTGCTTGTAAGATTTTCTCCTTGACCTGGGAATTCTGGAATTTGGCTACAATGTTCCTAGGAGTTTCTCTTTTTGGATCTCTTTCAGGTGGTGATCGATGGATTCTTTAAATACTTATTTTTCCCTCTGGTTGTAGAATATCAGGGCAGTTTTCCTTGATAATTTCATGGAAGATTATGTCTAGGTTCTTTTTTTGATCATGGCTTTCAGGTAGTCCCATAATTTTTAAATTATCTCTCCTGGATCTATTTTCCAGGTCAGTTGTTTTTCCCATGAGATATTTCACATTCTCTTCCATTTTTTCATTCTTTTGGTTGTTTTGTGATTTCTTGGTTTCTCAGAAAGTCATTAGACTCCATCTGTTCCGTTCTAATTTTGAGAGAACTATTATCTTCAGTGAGCTTTTGAGCCTCTTTTTCCATTTGGCTCATTCTGCTTTTGAAAGCATTCTTCTCCTCATTGGCTTTTTGAACCTCTTTTGTCAATTGAGTGAGCCTATTTTTCAAGGTGTTATTTTCTTCAGCATTTTTTTGGGTCTCCTTTAGCAAGGTATTGACCCGTTTTTCATACTTTTCTTGCATCTCTCTCATTTCTCTATTTCTCTTCCCAATTTTTCCTCCACCTGTCTAACTTGATTTTCAAAATCCTTTTTGAGCTCTTCCATGGTCTGAACCCACCAGATATCCACCTGGGATGTCTGGGATACAGAGGCCCCGACCTCCATGTCTTTCCCTGATGGTAAGAATAGTTCTTCGTCATCAGAATTGAAAGGCGGGAATATCTGTACCCCATCAAAGTAGCTTTCTATAGTCTTATTTTTCTTCCCTTTTCTGGGCATTTTCCCAACCAATTACTTAACTTCTGAGATTCCTGTCCACCCCTGCCTAGATCCACCCAGCTAGTTCTTGGGGCCTGAGATTCAAATGGGTTTTCCTTGGTAGGTGGGGCTGCTATTCAATGTGAGCTTAAGTTCTGGTGCATGGGTGGGGCAGGGCCACCTCCCAGGCTCAGTTCCCTCAGGGGCTTTATGCAGAGACCTTCACTAATGGGGCGGGTGGGGGCAGGGCCATCTCCCAGGCTCAGTTCCCTCAGGGGGTTTATTCAGAGACCTTTGGTAATGGCCCTGAACTTCTGCCTGTTGCTCCGGGAGTTCTGGGCCACTGCTACTGCCTCTGCAGCTGCCTCTGCCGCTCCCTCCACAGCTGCCTCCCGAGGGGGCCCGAGTCACGGAGACACCCCGCTCCCCTCTTGGCCAGCCTAGACGTCTCTCTCACTGACCTGTAGTGCCTGTCGGCGGAGGGACCTTCCCAGCCGCTGGAGATTCTGTCCCTGAAGCCTGCTCGGATCTGCTTCTCTGGGGCCGCATGGCCAGGGCAGCACAGGGGTGAACTCCGCTGTCCGGAGCGCGATGGACCCCTGGGGATAGCTCTCCAGGGCTCTCTGGAATGGAAATCTTTTCCACTGTGTTTCTGCATGCCTTGCAGTGCTCCAGAATTTGTGGGGAGTTCTTCTTGCAGGAAATATGTGGGCTGTGGGTTCGGAGCTAGCATACGTGAGTCTTTCTACTCCGCCATCTTGGCTCCACCCCCCTGAATTACATTTTGAGTGAAAACCATTTCAGTGTATAATTCACCAGCACCAACTGATATGTTCACTTTTACCAGCCAACCAGAGAACGCATCAATTCAAAGAAAAAGACATTTAATCGTATGGTATAGCAAATAAAGTGACAAGAAAAGATCACCCCTGTGAATAGAGTCTACATTTTTTCCTGGATTGCTACATCAGTAGTAGAGTGTTACATACATTCAGGGAACGTGTAACCACATGTCCAATATGTAGGGAACATATGCATATAGGGAACATATATAGCAAGCTAACATATATGAAGGGGCAAGCAAACTATGTTGATCTATATGGATGGGTAAATGTGTGGAGGTATCCATAGAGGGACACGTGTGACCAGGATTTGTCTATGGCCAATGTATCTCACATGTCTGATATGGACGAGCTGCTGACAGTCCCTGATGTCATCATACAGCTCTGTTTCTCTCTTCTAGCTTCATATTAAGCACCCCATGTTCACTCTCTGCTAGCCATCATGCCGGTTTTGCCACTGCTTTCTCTGGTCTCCTGGCTCCTGAGCTGCCCTCTCTTAGTATACTGTCGGGGAGGGGGGCACTGGGAGGAAGATGAGAAAAGGGCTTTGTTTAATTGGTCTCTTCAGAACTGTCATCTGCCATCTGATTGGGTGCAGTTGTTACTGAATCTCTTCCTGATAAGGGAGAGCTAAATCTCTTTAGCTATACCTAGCAGAACCTAGTGAAATCTCCCAGGCTAGAATTAAACCTGTTATTTGGAAGTGTTTCTCCTGCTAAGTCCCTGCACTTGGCCACAGAAAAATACCTGACGTATATATTATGGTTAGACTTCTAATCAGATTGTGCTTCTAAAACACAGTTCTGAGGGTCTGAGAAACAGATAACAAAAAACTCTCTACAAAGCCTATCCTGAGACCAGGATGAAGAGGCCCACCCACTCCCTGACTGGCATACCGACAATCCTAAAGGCAAGAATAAAGGGCTAGAGGAAGCTAGCAGGGCCAAGCTTTTGTCCTTTTCAAATGGCTGCTTTTTAAATGTCTACCTGTTAGAAACAAAAATGCTGACTCTGAGACTGCATTACAAATCAGTACAAATGTTAGCGGTCTCTCTACATGCAGAAGAGAAAACTGTGGCCCAGAGAAATGAAATGACTTGCTTAAAATCAAGTAACTAAATTGAACTAAGTTCACCTGATTCCCATGCATGGCACTATTCTTTTTACTTCATTTTACTAACATTCACATATTGTGTGAATAAATTTGAGAGCAGATTTTGATAGTGAAGTCAGAATGGAGAGAGCATAAGGACCTTGAATGCCTGGAGGGGGATGATATAACAGACATGACTGATTAAGGAAATAGGCACCTGATGGAGAAAAAGCTAAGGGTGGCAAAGGCAGGATGGCAAATTTCATCATTTTGCCGTAGGATGCACATGACCAGTAATCTATCTCTTTTTTGATAGAAAGCACTCTTGAAAAGTAGTGAGTCTATAATTTCAAGATTTGGATCTTCTTTGAGTCATATTATAAATGTCAGAAACAATCCTGGGCTCAATAAATCATATCTGCTGCAGTACTTAATTATCACTCAGTTCAACCTAATCAGTCTTTTAAGCTCAGAAATATTAAGAAGAAAATTGGCCAATTTCTCTTGATTGGCAGCACTGTTTTTCACGATGGGGGACCAACAAGTAGCCCTGAGGTTAGGAATAGATTCTTTACATCCTACCCTTTATCTTTGCCTGTGAGAATTAAATAGATGGGGGAGGTTTGAATTTGTACACTTAATCCTTTTTTTTTCTTGGAAATCTTGATTATAAATGGGCTAATTTTTGCATAGGTATCTATTTATGATTTCTTATAGATGGTTCCATAAAGCTATCTTCTTACCTGCTTGATAATGCACAAAATTATTTTGTAGGAAATACCATTTTCCTTTCACAATTAGAGACAATACTCCAAATTGAATGTACCCCGTCCTTCCTCCCTAATAGCTTGATATACAGACTTTCCATACCAATCTTATTCTCACCACCACAATTTTTTTCATTAGTTTTTGTCTACTCATGCTGATTTAAGATATTTGAGGTCAGGGACTATGTGATTTTCTTTGTAGTATAGAACAAGATGGCATACTTTCACAAAGAGGTATGATTGAAATCAGATTTTTTCCTGAGAGAAAGACAGTGGGGAGTTGAGGGGATACTGTGGCACTGGGAAAAAAAAATATTTAGAATGTAGAATCCAGCTTTTGGTTTATCAGTCACTTCAGTTGTGTTTTATTCCTTACAATTCCATTTGGGGTTTTCTTGGCAAGGACACTGGATCAGTTTACCACTTCTTTCTCTAGCTCATTTTATAGATAAAGAACTAAAGCAAACAGGATTAAGTGACTTGCTCAGGGTCACCAAGCTAGTAAGTGTCTGAGGCCAGATTTGAACTCGTCTTCCTGAATTCAGACCTGGCACTCTATCCACTCACTGCACCACCTAGCTGCCCTAATCTGGTTTAATACAATGCAGATTTCTCATATTTCTGAGTTTTACTGAGGTCTAAACTTAATCTCTATAATCATATTTAGATGGATGGAGGGAAAGTAAGAGCAAAGTTCTCTATGAGGAAAGAAATGCATGAGAATATATGCCAAGAGGAAAATGAGTATGGCATATTTGTATTGGCTTGTGAAACATCAAAGTGAGAGGAGAAGGGCAATAGGGAGACCTATCTATGGAACAGATGGTTCCACATTGGACATTAGTAGGAAAAACCTTGAATAGATTGCAGAGTGCATTGGAAATCATTCTGAGTTGTTTAGGTTTTCTCCTGAAAGCAATGGGAAGCCAATACAGATAGATGAACAGGAAAGTGACATGATAAGACTATGTACCTAGATTAAAGTGATAGTAGTGGAATTGAAAAAAATATTTCATTGAGATATAGTTCAAGGTAGAAACAATGGAACTTGGCAAGGGCAGCTAGGTGGATACAGAGTTGCGTCTGGGGTCAGGGAGACCTGAATTCCAATCTAACTTCAGACACTAGCTGTGTGAACGTGGGCGAGTCACTTAACTCTGTTTTCCTCAGTTTCCTCCTCTGTAATATTACCTGGAAAAATAAGCTACAAATGGGGTCATGAGGGTCAGACACAACTGAAAAATGTCAGCAGCAACAACAAAGTTAGTGAATACAATAATTGGAGAGAAAGATGTCAAAATGGTTTTAAGTGTATGATAATGAAGGAATAGTGGGGCCAATGGCAAAAACTGTTTGGTTTTGTACATGTTAATTTTAAAAATTTAAAAATGTATTTATTTTTAGTTTTCAACAGTCACTTTCATAAGTTTTAAATTTTCTCCACATTCTTCTCTCCTCCACTCTCTCCAAGGTAACATGCAAATGACATAGGCTTTACATGAATATTCTTATTAAACATATTTTTTTTTCTCTGTATGTGTATAGCATTTTCCATCATGAGTCTTTTGGAGTTGTTTTAGGTCCTTGCATTGCTGAGAAGAGCTAAGTCTGTCAAAGTCAGTCATTGTATAAGGTGACTGTACAATGTTCTCCTGGTTCTGCTTACTTCACTCAGTATCAGTTCATATAAATCTTTCTAGGTTTTTCTGAAATCCTCCTGCTCATCATTTCTTATAGAACAATAGTATTCCATTATATTCATATACCACAACTTGTTCAGCCATTCCCCAGCTGATGAGCATCCTCCTGATTTCCAGTTGTTGTCCATCACAAAAAGAGCTGCTATAAATATTTTTGTACATGTGGGACCTTTTCCAATTTATATAATCTCTTTGTGATACAGTCATAGCAGTGGTATTGCTGGATCAAAGGGTGTGCACATTTTTATAGCCCTTTGGACATAATTCCAAATTGCTCTCCAGAATGGTTGGATCAGTTTACAACTCCACCAACAATGAATTAATGTTCCAATTTTCACACATCTTCTCCAACATTTATAATTTTCCTGTTTTGTCATGTTAGACAATCTGATGAGTGTGATGTGGCGCCTAAGAGTTGTTTTGATTTGCATTTCTCTACTCAGTAGTGATTTAAAGCATTTTTTATATGCTACAAATAGTTTTAGTTTCTTCCTCTGAAAACTGCCTGGTCATATCCTTTGACCATTTATCAATTGAGGAGTGTATATGTTGATTTTGAGGTGATAAGGGATCATCCAAGTTAAAATGTGTAGGGAAAGTAGTTGGAGACAATTATATCTTGGGAGGGCTTGGGAGGGAGATCACAATTGACGACACTGAATAGGATGGTATAAGCATAGAAATAATAAGTGAAAGTGTGAGAGTGAACCAGTTCTCTGAGAAAGTCTGGAGACAAAACAAAGCAGTGTGACTCGTCAAGAGCCCTCAGACATAGAGAAAGGAAAAGAAAGAGTTAAAGAACAGAGGAGAAGCAGTCAAGGATGTAGGAAGAAAACCGAGAGTTCCATGCTTTCTTGTAATTCCTTTCATTGCCTTCTACACCAATCTTTACTTGTTTTGCCTGGCTTTGAAGCTCCTTCAAGACCTCATCCAACTTTATTTCCTATTGTTTGCTAAGACAAAGCATCCACTTCACCCTGCCTCCCCAAGAAACCATGCTACTCTCACTTTTATAGGTTTTCTTTGTTATTTTTGTTCATTTTCTCAGTTAGAGTCTAAAATCTTCAAGGACAGAGATTATGTATTCTTGATGCCCCATAGTGTCTGCTATAGGGGTAGGCATATAGATATGCTTTCAGGAAGTTTTTGTAGAAGGAATGAACAAATGAATGAAAAAAAAAAGCATCAATTCTTACTGTGTGCTGAGCACTTTACTAAGAGCTCAGGATACAAATATATAAAAAGGTAGGCCCTGATATTGAGGAAGTGATAGCTCGTATTGAAGAATTCAGCCACAGATCAGATGGAAAACCTTAGGGTCTGGTAGAGGGAAATGGGAAGGCAGATAATTCATCTCATTTAGTGACATTTTCATTAAATTCTCTAAGATTCTAAAGTTGCATTGAAGGTCACAGTGGGTACCAGAGGGGAGGGTTTCTTACCTTGGAGCTCCCCATGCCAAATCACAAATCCAGTCCTTTCCTCCTCCTCTGCTTCTCTTTCTCTCTATCTCTGTCTTTTTCTGAATATATAGTCTCCTCTGGATGTCTCCATCACTCTCCACCTTCTTCCTTGTTTTCTACTTTTTTTTAATTTTTTAATTTTTAAAATCCCCAATGGATTTTAAACTCCCAGAGAGAAGAAACTATTTATCTTTCCCATATTTGCATCTCCAGTGTTTAGCCTGGTATGTATCAGACACAATAAATGTTCATCGACTGATTGAATATATACATGTATAGATGCTATCCTTGTTGCTTCTTTCTATTTTTTATTATGATTACAGTTATCACTTCCACATCATGACTTTCCCCATCCCAGTTTTGATATATAATAGCCTGGCATAAGAAATTAGATAGAAAATTTTGGGGAGTTTCTTCAAAGTCACAAATGTCACACAAAGGCCAGCAGACCACATGGAGTCTATGACCAAATACTTAACCCAAATTTTACAATAAGGTACTGTAAGTACTCCAGAAAAGAAAAAAAATTCAGACTTCCTCTCTGGTATTGCTCTATATTTGTATCTATGTTCTTAATATGTAAAACTCTATATTACATTATTCTATGTATTCTTTATATTACTCTATTTCAGGTAGCACAGTGGATAGAGCTCTGGGCCTTGAGTCATAGATACCTGAGCTTAGATTCTCAGACTGTAGAATTGTGGACAAGTCACCTAATCTCTGTTTGTCTCATTTTCTGCAACTGCAAAATGTGTGTAAACGTGAACATAAATGTAAAATTTGTCTCAGTTTCCTCGTCTGCAAAATGGGGATAATGATAGTACCTTCCCTCCACTGGATTGTTGTAGGGATTCAATGAATGAACACATATAAAGCACTGTGCAAATCTTAAAATGCTACATTATGTTATCATCTTTGTATCCTAGCATACATAGTGTCTTGGAACATAGTAGGGGCTTAATAGATGTTTGCTGATCAATTGACTATTGATCCTTCCACCCTTATCTGCATGGACCTCTTTAATACACATAAAGAAAATAGAATTCCCAGTCTTAGAGCAGAGCAATTATTTCCATCTTAAAAAAATAAGAGGGAATTGAACAGCCCCATTTCTCCAGGTTACATCCTCCAGTTTCCCTCCATTCATAGCACAGAGCACCATCCTTTTAGAACATCTGTCCCACACTCATCTCTGTGATTGATATAGCATTTCCTTTCAGGTGTTCCAGCTCTAATCTCAGCACATTTACTGAGCCTGAGAAACACCACGGACACTTGATGGAATAGACACCACAGTGGATGAGCAGGGTTACTAGCAAGCCTTCGAAATTATCCACAGTGACCCATCTTTGAAGTCTGTGTCTAGTACACACTTTCTGTTTCGTTGTTAATTTCTCTGCAAGTTCTGAGTGAATTTTAATTCTCAAATCTTACAGTTTATGTTTCCTCTTTTCCTGCTTTTTTCTTCTTTTAAATGACTTAAAATCTCAGCAAAATGAATGTGTTTAATAACACAGGGTTTCAATGCCTAACAAGAAATTCAAGTGCATCTTACTCATTTGAACTACTTGAAAAACAATGTAAAATAGGAACTTAAACTCTGAAAAGGAGATAATTGGGGGGGCACTTTCAGGTTTTATTTTGTTGCTGTGAAGGTAAATGTCTTTGTGAGAGTATGAGAAGTGGCCTTTTGACAGTCAGATAAAACTGAAGTGAAAATTCCATTTTAGTCAAAGCTACCTTCACAAACCATGCAATTTTCCTTCTCCCCCAGTTTAAATTCAAGGCTCCTGTAGTGATATCACACTCAATCAAAGCCGACAGGTTATTTCTATTAAAGTTTGGGGTTGAATGGAGACTAACTTGAATGGCGCATCTATTGCTAATATTTCATTCCTAAGGCAGAATGCAATACCTTGGATGGAGTTAAGATAAAATGTGGAATGTTGTTGAAATTGAAAAACTGCTTGTTAGGGTAATTCAGCACATTTAAATAAAATCACAGTTCATTTTGGCAGCCTTCCGAATTATAGGTCTCCATAATTCCTATTGTGGCTTTTGCCAGCCAGCTCCTTCCTGAGGACCTTAATTATTGCTCTCTGTAGGGTTCTGGCCCTTTGGGTGCCAAGCTAGAGGATAACTCTGATAGATGCCGCCAACATACCAATTCCCTGTTATTGTACTAAAGAAAAACACATTTTATTGGATAATCTCAGGAGGGGGAAAAAGCACAGGATGGCATATTCAAACATTTCTGCCTTTCCCAGACTTCAATTACCCTTTCAAACCTGTTCTATTTAATCGAGTGTAATAAAAGCTAATTCCTTTCAATCACATCTACTTCTGTGCAGTCACTGAGAGACCTCTACTAGGTGGATATTATTAGGGAAACTGTAGAGAAAATAATAATTAGTTAAGATACACATCTTTGGCCTTAACTAGTTCTTTTCTGGCCAAAAAACAAAGAAAACCAATTGAATAAGTGAATAAAAGATAACTAATTTTCTTTTCTTTTTTTAATGCTTTAATCGGTTTGTAGCAAAATGAGGCACTTTTAAAGGGAATGGACTTAAAAGGCAAGTCAGAGTCAGAGAAAAAGAGTTACAAACAAAAAGTTTATTAACCAATCTGGACAAAATGAGATTGTCACTGAATGTTTATTCATTTAAGAACTCTTTAGTGAGAATTTCAGGATGCACCTTGCACTGAGCTATGCAGGCTAGGAGATGAAAAATGATCCTTTGATCAACAAGTCTTTATTAAAAGCTTAGCCAATCATCCAAGTATTTATTAGTCACCTACTCTATGCCAGGTACTGTGTTTATTGTGTGCTAGGGATCATGCTAGGCATTTGGGGATAGAAAAAAATTCCAGTCCTTAAGGAGTTCACATTTTATCAGAGGGAAATAACATGTATTACATAAGTGGGCACAGAATATAAGCAAAATAATTTGTAATCTATTGGGACATTTAAATTATATACATATGTACATACATATATCTCAATAATAAATGAATAATGATATTAGACAACATATGTTCCAAAGCCAAAAGAAGCATAAATGGTAAAGGTTATCAGATATTCAGGGACAACCTCATTCTGTCCAGACTGGTTAGTAAACTGTAGCTCTTTTTCTCTGAGTCTAACCTGCCTTTCAAGTCCACCTCATTAAAAATGCATCATGTTGTTGCAGCCCATGAAAAACACATTGGTTTGAAGATTTTGATTGGAATTCTAGTTCTGGTACTTAAGTTCCTGAACCTATTAAAACCTCAATTTCCTCATAAGTAAAATGAGGAGACTAGACTGTATTATTTTTATGGTCTTCCTCATACTTTTTTTGCTTTTGTTTACCTGTGTCCAACTCTTTGTGACCCCATTTTGGGGTCTTCTTGACAGTGGTTTGCCATTGACTTCTCCAGCTCATTTTACAGATCAGAAACTTAGGCAAGCAGGGTTAAGTGACTTGCCCATGGTCACACAGCTAGTAAGTGTCTGAGGTCAGATTTGAACTCATGAGGAGGAGTCTTCATGATTCTCAATCCGGTGTTCTTTCTACCCTCTGCACCATATATCTGCCTTCCACTTGGTACCTCTGAATCTTCCTTGCAACAGCAGTCGGATATGAGACTGATTTGACAAGATTTGAATCTAGATCCTTTGACGCCACAGTTAGTGGTCTTTTTCTTGTCCCTTACTTTCCCTTAATAAAATTACATTGATTTATAAAAAAATAACCTGACAATATAACAATCAGGCAAACCTCTCTGAACATGCCTTTAGCTTTAAAAGAGGCTTTACCTTTTTTTTGGAAAATGCTTATATCTCAGGAAATGGAGGATATGATGGCTGACTTAAATGAACCTGAAGGAGGGAGAAGGACATGAGTTCTTGCCCCTTAGAAGAGGGGAAGTAGGTGTCATCTGTCAGGTAAAAGCTAAATTTTGGGAGTCATACCCCCTTGCTTTCTCCCATTTCCCTTATAGTGGTGCACAAGTACCTACCCAGATTCTTCCCTGGATGCCTGGAGGCTTAACACTTTCACTACTCCATAGAGAACAAGCTCCTATAATTGCCTAATCATCCTCTAGCATATCAGACAGTAACCCATTCATCCCCATTTATAGCCATCACCCAGACCAGCTCCTAGAGATAAATTGCTGGCCTGGTCTGTGGCTGCAGTGCCATCATAACAATTTTCTCTTCTATTGGAATTTGCTCACCTAATTTCATTGGTCCCAGGAACACAGTCATCTATCTGGGTTCATTGACTGGGTTGAATTTACACAGGTTATTTGAAAGATAAAGGTCAAATACAAACCAGACTGGTAAAACCACATTTATTAGCTGCATCTGTGCCCCTCCCTCATACTCCCTCAAAATCATCTGTGTCATCTGGAGCAGCAGAGGAGTAAATTAAATGTGGCAGAACATGAGAGTAGAGCCAAGACTAAACCCACAGATTAGTGATAGATGACGGAGAGTTCAACCTTATTAGCCTCTGAAAAACCACATTGCTCTGCCAAGTCAGTATCTAGAACCTTGTAATAGAGCAGGGCACTTGGACAGCCTGATTGCTGCTGGTTTTAATCAAGGCATATCAAAGAGGAAATTAGACAGGGCCTAGAGAAGATGAAGTTCTTTCTCAAGGAGTTTGGTCTATAGATGGCACTCAGAGTTGAGTACTTAGGGATTTCTTCCCACATAATCTGCCTAGGGCAGACCAAGAAGGAAAGGGTGGAAGTGTCAAAGAGGTAAATCTAGGTTCCATGTAAAGGAAAACTGCCTAAGAATTACAGCTCTCCATAAAACAAATGGGCTGCCTCATGAGGTAAAGGATTTACCCTTCCTGGAAGTCTTCAAGCAAAAGCTTGATTACCACTTGTATTTAATATGATGGAGGCCAAGTAGCTTTTACAAGTAGCTTTTCACTTTGATGGCACTCACCAGCTGCTAACTTATTTTGTGGAATTGATAGAATGAAGTGGTAGCTTGGATTGGAATATCAAGATCTGTGGTTATTTGGATAGGTAAATGAGAGTTAATGTTAAAATTCCCCTCATCCTTCTGTTTTACTATACTTTAATGAATTCAATTAAATGTTTATCTATTAAATTAAATTTATTAATTAAATTAATTATTTTAATAAATTTTAATTTTTTAAATTTAATTTAATTTTTAATTTAATTTTAATAAATTTTAATAAATTAAATTTATTAATTAAATTAAATCTATTAAATCTATTTATGGAGACTTCAGTAATAAGGAAATTTTGAGGAGATCAGGAAGAAAGGGAGGAGTTTCCTTAACCAACAGGGGATGGGACTTTGAGCTCTTGGATCTTTTTCGATAATTTCAAACAATTTTTAGAATACTCAGAGAAAAGGGACACTGTGTGCATGCAAAAGACCATAGCCAAGAGAAGAGTAGCAGTCATTTCTTTGAAAACTTCTGTGAGGGAACTGGAAATGATTACCTTAAATTACCTGTGTGCCTGATGTCATGGAGGTAAGCTGAATGTATGAATGACAACCATATGCCCAAAGTCCTGAATTTCGGAGAGTTAACTATTTCACACATTAACATAGAACCAGTAAATGTTATTGACAGGATTTGAACCCAGATCTTTAGACTCCAAATTTAGCATTCTATCTATCATACCATATGGGAGAGATATCACAGATTTTTATTAGTCCTTAATACTTCTTAAGACATCAGAGGTTGTCTAGCTGTTTTGCTGAATGTATAACTCAAGTTTATAGACTTGTCATAAGCTTCACAGTCAGTTGATGACCAAACTACTTCTCAAACACCAGATTTTTGATCTTAAGAAAGGCTGATTTTTCATTGCTCTACATAACATGTATGCTTATTGGATTAGTCAGTCCCTTAACAATGATGAGAACAGGACAGGTAAGTTATGATATTGCATAAAGGAACCATAAAAGGCTGTTGTGCTGCAGTATGGGAGGTCCCTAACAGCATCAGATTTGGATGACCAAAGGCAAATGAACTGTTTGCCTGAAAGTCAGTCCTATCTACAAGTGCCCCATGGATCTAAGACTTCAAGTTGTAGACAAGTGTTGATCTGTGCAAGGGGAGCGAGTTTTCTACTCTATGACTTCTTTGCAATAATGACTTTCTAAGCCTGGATTTACCAACAGGGTTTTGATACTGGGACTGAACAAGAAGGGGAAAAAGGATAGATGTTTAGAGTTCTTTTTTTTTAAGCATGATACTTACTCAATTAATCCATTAAGAAATATTTTCTGAGTGCCTACTATGTGCAAAGAACTGTAATACAGAGTCACAGCCTTTAGGAAACCGACAGATTATGAGAGTGTTCGATAGGAGTTCCTCAGATCTTTGTTCTTCATCTGGTCAGATCTCAGAAGGATAACAGTCAAGACCAAATACAAGGGGAGCTAATACTTTATCTTTGATGGAGGCAGGTTGAGACCGAGGAGTAGGGGCATCCATCTGCCCCTATGGCATCCCCAGCATTCCACATTTCTCATTCCACAAATCCTTGTCTATTGACCAGTACTAGTTTGATTTATAGAAAAGTAGACAAAGGAGGCAACATGCCAACAATAAGCTCATAAGTTTACATTAACTTTGGTTCTATCATGATGTGTCAGTATAGAGCAAGCACAGTGTAGTGTTTACAAGTTAAGTTAAAATGCTTATATAATCTATGGTTATATAATTATACATAGTTATATAATAATGCACAAGCACAGAGGGGCTGTTTATGGACCATGATCCTGGGAACTTGTATCTTTAGAAAAAATCTCAAAGAAACAGATCCATATCACCTTACATACTTAGAGGAAATGGGATATAAGAAATATTTAAGCCTCATTAATTAAGAGTAGGGCCATATAGGTAGTTCAGGGTCTAGAACACTGGACTTGAAATTTGGAAGACCAGAGTTTCAATGCTGTCTCATTGGACAGTTGGATAAATCCCTTAACTTCTCATTGCCTCACTTTCCTTATCTGTAAAATGTGGATCATAATAGCAATAAGATAATGCATGTAAAGTGTTTTACAAACTTCAATGTACTGTGCAGATGCTAGAAATTTTTTTATTAAACTTTATTTTTAAATAAAACAAATGTAAATTAAATCAGAAAGCTATTGGACCATTAACTTAGAACTAAAAAGCTCTACAAAAGTCAGCTGGTTTAACACCATTATTTTGCAAATGAGGAAACTGAGACCCAGGTAGGCTAAGAGAATTGCCCAGGGTCACACAGGCAGAGGCAAGATTTTAA
Organism: Bettongia penicillata ogilbyi; assembly: GCA_023548195.1. Classification (NCBI taxonomy): domain Eukaryota; kingdom Metazoa; phylum Chordata; class Mammalia; order Diprotodontia; family Potoroidae; genus Bettongia; species Bettongia penicillata. The sequence continues at coordinate 2,836,156 of JAJHZJ010000048.1, read as the reverse complement.
AAATATAAGACAGGTTTGAGGTGGATCTTCTTTCACATCTAGGAGTAACTGGAGCTTTGCTTTGTGCATATGCAGATGACCTAGCATGGAAGCACCCACATGGAAGAGTTCAGGGACCTAATGGAGAAAGATTTTTGAGGCCCCTTAAAATGTAGTTTGCAACAGCCTGTTTCCAGTGATTATATAGTCAGAATAGATTTTATCTTTAAAACTGAGCTACTGAGAAACTTCTTTCCTACGGTCCAGAATGGTGAAGGTCTTGTCCACCCAAAGCATGGATCCATGAACTGAAATGGTAAGAGAAAGGACAGCCTTTCCCTTTCCTGTTTTAGAGCCAAAAATTTACCCCAAGAAGTTGGGTTGTGGTTTAATTTCATCTTCTTCATTTGTCTTTTTCATTTCTACGCACAGACAGTAAAGTCCTTATGTGATCCAGGAACTCAAGTCATGGTGATCTTAGGACAAAGATTCTAAGCCTGATGTAGAGCCAATCAACTCAGCAGGGAAGCCCAGAGAAGTCAGGGCTTGAGTGATGCTGGGGGTTGAACTTGGAGTTTAGGGGACCATGCTGTATAAGATCTGAGCTAAACTGTGAACCTTATTCCCTTACCCTTCCCAGAGTATGAGGTAGGGATTATGCTCCCCAGGTTTTGGGGGGATGCTTCTCTATTTGTTCTTATTTTATCTTTAAAGTTAATATTCTTTTGTAAAGACTGGTCTCACTGTTAAGTGGTTAAATGGAACTGAGGTGCAGGGGCCTCCTACAATTGGGGGAATATCTTTGGGGTGAGTTGGAGTCAATGGCAAAGAGCGTAGATATGCCCAAATTTTGGAGAACCCTCGGGCTGCGGTAAAATGTAACCTATATGGCCTTCAAGTCATGGGGGGAAAGGTTCATTGTTATCTTTTTGTTTGTTTTTGTAAGGTCAACATTAACTGCTTAGCAAAATATAGAAGCAGTGTGGAGTATAGAAGAAGAGGGTTAAATTGGGAATCAGAATACTTTAAGTCTTTTCTTGGCTATCTCATTTATTTATAAGTCATATCACTTTGGGCAAGTCACTCAAGAACTGTGATTAGGAGTTTCCTCATATAATGGTAGTGATCATATGAGAATTAGTTAGAGCTGGGATGGACCTCAACAAATATCTTTTAGATTTACTTCCTCATTTTATAGCTGAGAAAACTGAAGTCCAGGGAGCTTGTTACTTACCCTGGTCAAACTTATACAGGTAGAAAGCACTGGAAAGAGGGCTTAAACCAAGGTTTGTCTGATTTCAGCCAGTGCTTTTTCCATTTTCCACTATACTTCTGTAATAAATGGTATTTGCCCTCCTGTACCTCCCTCACAAGATAGTTTTGAGGATCACAAGGGAGAATGGATGTGAAATTCTGTTTTGGAAATATAAGATGCTGTCCTGATTAATATTGGTGTCAGGGAAAGTTAGAGACTGGCTCTCGTCATCTCCTCATTCCTACATCAAAAGCTGGTGGAAAATCAATTCTAAATAGTGCCCATAATTAATATTCAACCACACACATCACTAAATAGCCTTCCTGGAGTCTTCAGCCCTAACATGTCTTGGCAGTGGCATATTCAAAAGTAAACAATCCAGATACTTAGCACGTTTCCAAATTAAACCGAGACTTCAATAAGGATCATTCTGGAACACACCATGTGACATAATTACCATCCTAATAGCAATTTGTGACTCACATGGAAATTTTAACTAGTGCATTGAGGAGTTTGGGTAAAGTACCTTGGGAAACTTTGATAGAAAGCATGGTAAGATTTTATTAGAAGAAAGGTGGGGAATGGGAGTTGGGGAAGGCATCATGTATAGTATATAGTATAGTATATAACTTGTATAGTATATAACATGCATATATATGCACACACACACACATATATATATATCATATGTATTTAAAACCACCTAATGACTTTTTTCTATAAGGAATTCACCATAATCTCAGTCATTTAATTCTGGTTAACCATGGTGTATTAAGATCTAAATGCCATAAAAATGTTATATTTTAGCAGAATTTCCTTCAGAGTGATTTATATTCATAAGTTCCTTTTCTTGCACATCTTTTTTTTTCTGATTTCCCAACAAAGTAGAGTAAGTTGAGGGAAAAAAAAAACCTTGATTTTTTAAATGCTCTAAATCACTGATGTGGGATTCTAGGACAGAGAAAACTGAGTCCATGCCAGACACACTTGAATTGTGAGTATTGAACGCACAAGAAGGTAAATTTTTGTTTCCCAGCTTGGACAAGGTTCTCTAAAGACAGACAAAGGAGATATGATCAGGAGTGTTGTGAGGCTCGAATGAGATGTAAAACCTTTGCAAATGTACATCATAAATGCCAGTTATTATTATTTGTCTCCAATAACCAGATCTCTGATCTGATGATAACTTCATGCTTCATGTCTTCTATTGAATTTCTGTGAGCTCAAGTAATATTTATTGAACAATACAATGAAATGCCAGTAAATGTTTAACAGCCAGGCTCTTCCACATCCCCTAAAAAAGTATACAACACACTTTAAGGCTTTATCCGAATTACTAATATTTTCTTAAGTCTAAATAGTTAAACAAACAACAAAAGAAGCTTGAATTTTTAACGAGTGTCTATTTGCAAAGTGTGAATGTTCATGCTGAAGAGGTAATAGTCTCACAAGTTGGCTAGATAGAGCTGGCTCCAACACACCTCTTTATATGAGGCAATCAGGGAAAATAAGATCAAGGTACAAGAGGGAGGAATGGAATTAAGAATTGGACAGAAGATAATTTGTATCTTTTTTATTTTATAAAAAAATCTAAGTGTGTGTTATAATTGCATTCTTTGTAAGACAACTTGAAACAAATGTAAAACACTATGGTAATATTTATTTCATGGTACTTTTATATATATGCATATGTATATGTTTACACATGTACATATGTATACACATATGTATATATACATACATATGTACACATAAACATGCACACACATATTTTTGTTTCAGTGCCTTTGCCCAGGCCTCGTCCCATACCTGAAATGGTTTGGCTTACTTTACTTTTGCTTTACTCTGTTCCCTCAAATTCCTATTCTCCTTTAAGGTTCAACTCAAGTGCCATCTCCTCTAAGTGTTTTTTTTCCTCCTATCTACTCCACCCCCAACCCTACCCACTTTATATTTTCTTTGTATACATTTTTTTGACTTGTTTATCTGCATAAATTTATAGTATCATAGAGAAACAGTTGAAAGGGACCTTAGAGACCATCTAGTTATTCCCTGCCTCTTCCCCAAAATTTTACTGCGGCAGAGAGAGATTGGGTCATTTCTCTGGGGATATACAACTAGAAAGTGCCAGAATCCAGATTTGACTCTAAATATCCTTCCGACTCTAAGTCCTTCCGCTATGTCATACTACTTCCCTCCAGCATAATTTAATTTTCTTGAAGGCATGGGCTATTTAATTTGAGTCTTTCTAGCTCTAGAACCTAACACTGTGACTTTCACATGTTAGGTAGTTAATTAAGTGCTTACTGAATTGTCTTGAATTTCATTGTCTTAATACTGTGTATTTTTGTAGGAAAATAAACTTTAAGTTCCAAACAAACTTTAAGAGCACAGCCCATTCATAATAAGGTGTTGACTGATGCCTATGTATTAAAAAGAGTCCTGGACTAGGAATGGAATGGGTGGTAGGAGTTGTGAGTTGAGACAGGAAATGAGATTTGAATTCTAGCTCTGGCACTTCTGCTAACTTACTCATTCCTCCATGAGGTGTTCCCTAATGACTCCAGCCCCACACTAATACTTTTCTTCTTTGAACTCTGATATATTTAAAAGACTCTGTGGTGCATATTTTGACTGGGTTATTATTCTCTAACTGTATGCATAGACATTGAGAAACTCTCCTGGTATACCCTTTAAGAATTGAGTTTACCCTTGCAACACTAGTATAGTGGATTCTGAACTAGTAAAGTTCTACTTATGATACTAATTCTGTGGTCCAGATATTACCTAACCTCTCTGTGCCTCAGTTACCTTATCTTTGAGATGAGAGGGTTGGAGAAGATGCCTTTAAGGATTCTTTTAGATCTAAATCTATGATCCCATGATTTTATAACACTGTGGCTATAGTGGAAGAATGCTACAATACAACCAAATCTCTTCTACTTACCTGAGAGAAGTTTTATGAAGATAAATAATAATCAGGGGAGTGGAGCCAAGATGGCAGAGTGAGAGCAACGCATCACCTAAGCTCTTGGACAAACTCCTTCAGATACCTCTGAAAGGAGAATCTGACCAAATTTTGGAGGTGCAGAATCCAGATGGACTGTGGGGATTTGGAGCCCAGGACAGACTGGAAGGTCCACAGGAAGTGTCTGTTCCATGGGGGTGAGCCCACAGCACACAGTGCAGCATGTCCCGCACAACAGAGCAGAAGGGCCCTGGGAAACCCGAGACAGCAGCAAGAGGAATCAATGGAGTGGTAGCCGAGGGTGGGAGACCAGCAGAGCCGAGCCAGTGACAGCCGCTGAGCATCAGATATCAATGCAGCAGCTCCTGAGACTTTCAGCTCGCAGATTAAACATGGGTAAGTCACTTACTTGAACTTCCAGGAGCCAGGATGGTGGAGTGATCAGTAAATGCTCTCTCCTGCCTCCTTGATGACCTTGAAAGAACTATAAAATATTTCCCCAGAAAAATCCTGGATCAGCAGGAACAGCAGAAGGGGCAAATAGTCTCAAAACACCTGAGGCTAGGAAAATAGCTAAGGGGGATTCCTCCTACTGTGGCAGAGGCAAACCAGAAGGACAGAGGACCCAGGGTGGAGAAAACTCTCACTAGGACCCAGACAAGCCTCAGCACCAGGAGAGGAACCCCAGGAGGGGTGGGAACTCCCACTAGGATCTAGGTGTGCCTGAGCACTCCAGGGGAAATGGGAAGACAATAGGGCAGCTGGGATCACCATCCTTTGAGTTTACCTTTGCCTCAGTTCAGCTGAGGAAATGTCCTGTGAGGAGACCACCTCTCCCCGACACTTAACAAGTTAACCCCAGAGCTGATCCCGGAACCTGCTCTTAGCTTTTTCACACAAGTCAACTCAACACCAAGTTCTGCGGCTTCTAACTGAAAGAACCAAAAGTCACAACACACAATCACCATCATGAGCAAAAAAAAAAAGCAAAATAAGCATGAGAAAACCATAGAATCTTTCTGTGGGGATAAGGACCAAAACAATACCAAAGAGGTCAGTACTGAGACTGTACTTCTATCTGAAACTTCAGGAGGGACGTGAGCTGCTCACATGCACAAACAGCTCTCCTGGAACAGCTGAAGAAGGAAATAGAAGAAAAGCTGGCCAATGATTTTAAAATTATAAAAAAAGAATTCACTGATGAGAACATCTCTTTGAAAAGGAAAATTTAACAAATAGAAAAGGAAGTATAAAATCTAACTGGAAAAATTGGACAAATGGAAAAGGAAGTACAAAAATTAACTGGAGAAAATAACTCCTTAAAAGGAACAATTGGACAGAAGGAAAAGGAGATGTAAAAGTTAACTGAAGAAAACAATTTGGATGAAGATTAGAATTGGGCAAGTAGAAACTAATGACTCAATGAGACAGCAAGAATCAGTCAAACAAAATTTAAAGAATGAAAAGATAGAAGAAAATGCAAACTATCTAATTGGAAAAAAGAACTGACCTGAAAAATAGATCCAGGAGAGAAAATTTAAGAATTATTGGCCTTCCAGAAAGCCATGATGAAAAAAAAAGAGTCTGGACAACATCTTCCAGGAAATCATCAAGGAAAACTGCCCAGAAGAGCTAGATCCAGAGGGCAAAATAGTCATCAAAAGAATCTACTGTTCGCCTCTCGAAAGGGATCCCAAACTCAAAACCCCAAGAATATTCCAGAACTATCAAGTGAAGGAGAAAATACTACAGGCAGCCAGAAAGTAACAATTCAAAAATTGAGGAGTTACAGATGGGATCACACAGGACTTTGCAGCTTCTACATTAAAAGATAAAAGGAATTGGAATCCAATATTCCATAAGGCAAAGGAGTTGGGACTACAAACGAGGATCAATTACCCAGCAAAGTTCAGCATAACATTTTGGATAAGGAGATGGTCATTCAACGAAGTAAGGGATTTCCAGACCTTCCTGACAAAAATGCCAGAACTTAACCGACAATTTGATTTTCAAATGTGGGTCTCAAGAGAAGCATAAAATGGTAAACAGTGGGGAAAAATCCCTCATTACTCAATTTGGGCATACTGTTTACCTCCCTATAAGGGAAGATGATACCTCTTAATCTTGAGACTTGTGCATCTATTATGAAATATAAAAGGGATATATAGAGAGGGAATGGATATAAAGTAAATGATATCATGTTAAAAATATGATTTAAGTATGCAAAAGGAGTGTAACAGGAAGTGTGAAAAGGAGGAAGCAGAAAATGATAAATTACATCACAGGAAGAAGTACAAAATTATAGTAGAGGGAAAGAGAGGAGGGAGATGAGCATTGTTCCAGAGGTAATCTCATAAGATTTATTTCAAGGAGGGAACAATAAACTTAAGTAGATAATCCTAATTAGCTCTATAGGCAACAGGAAGGGAAGGAGGAAGAAAGGGGAGGGAAGCTAAAAGGGAGGGAAGAGGCAGTAAGGGTAAAGGGAAGGAAAAGGGAGGGGGTTAAAAGAAGGAAAGGAAGGCTGAAGGAGGAGTTGGTGAAAAGTGAAAAGTACTGAGGAAGGGAGGGGAGATTGGAGAGCTAAAAGCACAAATGGTGGGAAAGAGAATGGAGGGAAATACACAGATTGTAATCATAACTGAATGTGAATGGAATAAACTCTCCCATAAAACGGAGATGGATAGCAGAATGGATTAAAAGCCGTAATCCAACAATATGTTGTTTACAAGAAATACATCTGAAATGGGGGGATACACACAGGATAAAGGTCAAAGGTTGGAGCAGAATATATTGTGCTTCAGCTGATGTAAGAAAAGCAGGAGTAGTAATGCTAATCTCAGACAAAGCAAAAGCAGAAATAGAGCTAATCAAAAGAGATAAGAATGGAAACTATATCTTGCGAAAAGGCACCATAGACAATGAAGCAATATCATTACTAAACATGTATGCTCCAAGTGGTATAGCATTCAGATTCTTAGAGGAGAGGCTGGGGGAGTTGAAGGGAGAAATAAGAAAGCAAAACTATACTAGTAGGGGACCTCAACCTCCCCCTCTCTGAACTTGATAAATCTAACCTCAAAATAAACAAGAAAGAGGTTAATCAGGTAAATAAAACTCTGGATAAGGTAGATATGATAGATCTCTGGAGAGAATTGAATGGGAATAGAAAGGAATATACCTTTTTCTCAGTGGTACATGGCACATTTACAAAAATTGACCATGTTATAGGGCATAAAAACCTCACAATCCAGTGCAGAAAGGCAGAGATAATCAATGCATCCTTCTCAGATCATAATGCAATAAAAATAATATGTAATAAAAGACCATGGAAAGATAAACCAAAAATCAATTGGAAACTAAATAATCTAATCCTAAAGAAGGAGTGGGTTAAAGAAGAAATCATAGAAATAATCAACAACTTCATTCAAAAGAATGACAATAATGAGACAATGTACAAAATCTTATGGGATACAGCAAAAGCAGTTCTTAGGGGAAATTTTATGTCTCTGAATGCCTACACAAATAAAGTTGAGAAAGAGGAGGTGAATGACTTGGACATGCAGCTGAAAAAGCTAGAAAAAGAACAAATTGAAAATCCCCAACTAAATACCAAATTAGAAATACTGAAAACCAAAGGAGAGATTAATAAAATTGAAATTAAGAAAAGTATTGAATTAATAAATAAAACCAATAGTTGGTTTTACAAAAAAACTAATAAAATTGATAAACCTTTGTTCAATTTCATTAAAAAAAGAAAATCAAATTACTAATATTACAAATGAAAGGGGTGAATTCACCTCCAATGATGAGGAAATTAAAACAATAATTAGAAATTACTTTGCCCAACTTTATGCTCACAAATTCAATAATTTAAATGAGATAGATGAGTATTTTAAAAAATACAAATTGCCCAGATTAACAGAAGAGGAAGTTGAATACTTAAACAACCCCATCTCAGAAAAAGAAATTGAACAAGCCATCAATGAGCTCCCTAGAAAAAAAATCACCAGTGCCAGATGGATTTACAAGTGAATTCTATCAAACATTTAAAGAACAGTTAATTCCAATACTATATAGGCTATTTTTGAAAATTGAGGAAGAAAGAGTCCTCCCACATTCTTTCTATGATACAAGTATAGTTTTGATACCTAAACCAGGAAGAGACAAAACAGAGAAAATTATAGACCAATTTCTCTAATGAATATAAATGCAATAAATAAGATTTTAGCAAAACGAATACAGCATCTTGTCACAAGAATAATACGTTATATCAAGTAGAATTCATACCAGGAAGGCAGAGCTTGTTCAATATTAGAAAAAACTATTAGCATTATCGATCATATCAACAACAAAACTAACAAAAACCACATGATTATCTCAATAGATGCAGAAAAAGCTTTCGACAAAATACAACACACATTCCTATTAAAAACACTGGAGAACATAGGAATAAAGGGAACTTTCCATAAAATAATAAGCAGTATCTACCTAAAACCTTCAGCAAGCATTATATGCAATGAGAATAAGTTAGATGCATTTCCAATAAGATCAGGGGTGAAACAAGGATGTCCATTATCACCACTATCATTCAATATGGTACTAGAATTGTTAGCTGTAGCAAACAGAAGAAAAAGAAATTGAAGGAATTAGAAGAAACTAAGTTATCACTCTTTGCAGATGATATGATGATGTACTTAGAGAATCCCAGAGATTCAAGTAAAAAACTACTTGAAATAATAAACAACTTTGGCAAAGTTGCAGGTTACAAAATAAAACCACACAAATCTTCTGCATTCCTATACATTAGCAACAAAGTCCAACAGCAAGAGATAGAAAGAGAAACCCCATTTAAAGCTAGGGTAGACACAATAAAATACTTGGGAGTTTACCTACCAAAACAAACCCAGGGTCTATATGAACACAATTACAAGATGCTTTTTGCACAAATAGAGTTAGATTTAAGTTAAGTGGAAAAACATCAGTTGCTCATGGGTAGGCCAAGCTAATATAGTAAAAATGAAAATTTTCCCTAAATTAATGTACTGATTTAGTTCCATACCAATTAAACTATCAGATAATTATTTTCTAGAACTGTATAAAATATCAAAATTCATCTGGAAGAACAAAAGATCCAGAGTATAAAAGGGAATAATGAAAAGAAATGCTAGGGAAGGTGGCCTAGCACTACCAGATCTCAAATGGTACTATAAAGCAGGAATTATCAAAATCACTTGGTACTGGCTAAGAAACAGAAGGGTAGACAAGTGGAATAGACTAGGCACTCAAGACACAGTAGGCAAGGAATATAGCAAGCTCCTGTTTGATAGACCTAAGGACCCCAGCTTCTGGGATAAGAACTCACTGTTTGACAAAAATTGCTGGGAAAACTGGGTAACAGTGTGGTGAAAACTAGGCATAGACCCATGCCTGATGCCATACACAAGAATAAAGTCCAAATGGGTACATGATCTAGGTATAGAGATTGATACCATGGACAAACTGGAGGAGCAAGGAATAGTGTATTTATCAAATTTATGGAGAAAGGAAGAAGTTTTTGCTAAAGAAGAGATAGAAAGTATTATGAAATGTAAGATGGATAATTTTGATTACATTAAACTGAAAAGTTTTTGCACAACCGAATCGAATGCAACCAAAATTCAGAGGGATGTAGTACATTGGGAAAGAATTTTTACAGCTAATTTAGGGATAAAGGCCTCATTTCTAGAATACATAGAGAACTGAGTCAAATGTACAACAATACAAGTCATTCCCCAATTGATAAATGGTCAAAGATTATGAACAGGCAATTTTCAGAGAAAGACATTAAAGATATCCATAATCATATGAAAAAATGCACTAAATCCCTTTTGACTAGAGAGATCCAAATCAAGACAACTCTGTGGAACTACATCACACCTATAAGATTGGCAAACATGACAGAACAGGAAAATGATAAATGTTGGAGAGGATGTGGGAGATTTGGAACACTAATTCATTGTTGGTGGAGCTGCGAACTCATCCAACCATTTTGGAGAGCAGTTTGGTTATGCCCAAAGGGCTACAAAAATGTACATACCCTTTGACCCAGAAATATTGCTTCTAGGACTGTATCCCCATGAGATCTTAAAAATGGGAAAGGGTCCCACATGTACAAAAATATTTATAGTAGCACTCTTTGTAGTTGCCAAAAAACTGGAAATCAAGGGGATGCCCATCGATTGGGGAATGGCTTAATAAATTATGGTATATGAATGTAATGGAGTACTATTGTGCCATAAGAAATGATGAACAAGAAGACTTCAGGGAGGCCTGGAAGGACTTATATGATCTGATGCTGAGTGAAAGGAGCAGAACCAGGAGAACTTTGTGCACAGCAATGACACAGTGTATGAGAGTTTTTCCTGGTAGACTTGAAACTTCGTAATAACACAAGGACTTAAAAAAAAATTCCTAATGTTTTTCTAAGGCAAAATGCCTTCCACACAGAGAAAGAACTATGGAATTCATTCGCAGAATGTAGCAGATCCTATTTGTGTGTGTGTATGTGTGTGTGTGTATGTGTGTGTGTATGTGTGTATTATGTTTTGATTTGTTATATGATTTCTTCCATTTATTTTAGTTCATCAATACCACATGACTATAGTGAAAATATATTCAGTAGGAAAGTATGTGTAGATCCTATATAGAATTGTATGCTGTCTTAGGGGTGGAGGGGGAGAAGGTGAGGGGGTAAAAATCTAAGTTTTATGGTAGTCATTGTAGAATATTAAAAAAATAGTAATAATTAAAAAATAATCAATGTGAGAATCCTATGAAAAATATGAGGCATAATCATTATAATTGTGGGTATGAATATAAATTAAAAATCACCATTACTATACATGACTATCCTTATGACTTCTGTTTTTAGATATTATTAAATTTTGTGCAACAAATGTATTATTTGGAAGAGCAACATGGGTTTTGAAGAACATCTGAATAAAAATTGGTAAATTTTTTACAAGTATAGCTAATGTACCTGGATTCAATTAGAAATGCAATATGACACAATGACAAGAATGTTTAGTGATACTGATTTATGGAACACCAAACCCAGACTTGTGATTCTGAGTTTGGTTCTCTTTTTCACAAGGCACATGGCCTTGGTATATAGTACTTAATCAGATTAATTTGTCACCTAGAGGATACTGAGGGGAAAGAAACTCATGACCATTAAGGTGTTTTTTTTTTTTTTTTTTTTTTTTTTTTACTGGTGGAGAAAGGCATACTTGCATTTAAATCTTCTTGGACTTGCTAGTTTGATGATTATGTGAAAGGCATTTAACCTGTTAGCATTCCAGTTTCCTCCTCTGTCAAATGGAAGAAATAGTGCCTGAAGTATTTGCATCAGAGGGTTGTTGTGAGTCTCAAAATGGAGTAAAGAATTTTTCAAACTTTAAACTGATTTTCCAAAAAGTGAAAAGGCAATAGTCCTTAAGATTTTTCCAAACACTGATCCATCAAATGATATTTTTTGGACATCAATATAAGGTCCTGTGTCTGATGTCATGCAGGATAAAAGATGAATGTCATAATCTTTGCTCTCAGGTATCATGGGGTTGTAATCTTGAAGGGGATGCAGGGCTTGTGTGTCTGACTATGTATACAACTTGTATTTTAAATATATGTTTATATGTATGTATGTATATATATGTGTGTGTGTTAATAATGTAGGGTAGCTCATAGTAAATATTAAGCAGGTGCTACAGATGATGATGAATGTCATTTTGAGTAGATAAAAGTGGACTACAGTGGTGAATAAAGGTTTCACGGGGCAGGCAAAATTGATCTGGGTCTTAAAATAACTGAATGAGAATACATAGGGAAGGAGGAGAATAGGTTAGGAGAGAACTTCAGGCATTGGAGAACCTGGTGAGTACAAGGTGGTGGATACAGAAATTAGAAAGCTACGTGTAGGTGAGCCTGAGGAGACTCGTTTGGATGTAACACTAAGTCTTTGTATGGATGCTGACAGCGGCAGCTAGTACCAGCATCCTCTTATTTCAAGTTCAGTATTGTGAGGAAAAGAGGAACTTGCAAATCACTGAACATTTAACAAAGAATGTTTACTTTGCCTGACACAATAAGGATATGCAACAAGGATACAGCAGCATTTAGTTCCTCTGGAAGCAATCTTCCTTGATATATGGAAGCTTATTTGATTAACACGGTAGGGTAAGGTTATTGGAGCAGACTCCAGAAATCCACCAATTCTAAGGAAACTAGATTCTATCTGATATTTTATGCTCTTAGAGGACCAGATAGCCCTTTCAGAGAAGCCAGGACCAATCAAGTCCCATGGACAGCTTAATCCTTGACTTACCCATGTTGCCTGAGAGTTAGGGGAATGAATGAGAGTTAGGAAGGAGATGCTGAGGCTGCTGATATAGGCCAATAGGTTTCTTGGGGTGTAGCTTTGTCTTCTTTTAGGTAAAGCTTCCCTATATTGTGAGTGGGAGGAAGCTGCAGCAGGGAACCACTGATTCAATCTTAGATGTATTAGCACATGTTGGCAATGTAAAACTAGGCAAAACTGTGGCCTTTGAATGCTAAAATATTGTTGTCTATATGATGTTATATATTCATGGTACAAGACTTAGTTACTACACTGTGCTGTCAAAATTATTTCCATTCAATTCAGTTTAGCATATTTGCTAATCACCTGCTTTGTATACTTTTCATAGTGCCTGGCACACAGTAGGCACTTAAAACTGATTGTGTGCAAGATGCTCAGTAGGTGCCAGACATTATGTTAAACACAATCTAATGGGGGAGACGATGCAAAAAGAAGATGGAGGAGGTTACCCTACTAGGGGGCCTGACCAAAGTGTTACAACTGAATGGGAAATGATCAGGAGAATTCTGTGTGCTCTTGTTAAATTCTGGAGGGTCAGTGAAGAGTTCTCAAATGCCAACCCTCCCATTCTCTCTGCCCAAGAAGAGAGGGGCCTTAGGCACAGGGACTTCTGAGGAAGACTGAATTTCAGAATTCATATACAAAATGATGAGGTTTTGGAGATGATGGAGATGATGAAGTCGAAGAAAGTGTTTGGATGGAAAATGATTGTAGTATATACAGGCCTGGCCTTGGTGTTAGGAAAGCCTGGGTTCAAGTCTCATTTCAGATATATACTATGACCAGGTTTGTAACTTTAAAAATTTGCATATTTGTGCACATGTAGTTTCTTTCCAGTAGAAGGTAAGTTCCTTGAGCAGTAGGATATTACATTTTTGTTTGTCTACAACTTCAGAGCTCTGCACAGGGCACTGCACAGAGTAAGAGCTTACAAAGTATTTGAAGAATAAATGAGAGAATGAATTTAACCTTTCAGTGCCCCAAGCAACTCTCTAACACATAAGTTGCAGTCAAATGATGTATCTGCTTTAGTGGAGTTTGTATAGAGTTCCATATACGTTATGGAATTTGTCTAGCCCACTTATGTTTGTGGGCTAGACAAACACACACACGCACACGCACACACATGCACTAGGTTGATTGCAGTATATTAACTTTTGTGGCCATAGAAACTCTCAAAAATGTCAGTGAAGCTATAGAGGGATTGTAGTTTATATGAGTAGAAGGTGTAGCCACATTTACAAAAAAATTACACATCTTTGATGTATTGAACAGCATTCCACTTTGGTGGACCTGTGATTTTGTCATTGTGTATGCTCATTCCTTTCACAGGTTACAGAACACAACCCTTAGTTCCAAAGATCAATAGTAATGTTATTTGTAATATGAATGCCACCTCCTATTTGTCAGGGACTTTGGTGCCCTGAGGTGCTTTCCATCTATTAGCTCATTTTACCTTATAATAGCCTTGTGAGTTACATGAATCATGAATTATTGTCCCCATATAATGTGGGAACAAAACTAAGTTTAGTAGTCTGACAGAGCAGGGACTGTAGGGCAAGTTTCCTCAGCATGGACTCTTTCCTCTGTATCAGGAGGTCTCGCATTAAGCCCAGAAGAGCACTTCCTCTCCACTTCCCCGCCTCCCAGGCCACAAGAAGGAATCCCTAATTTTAGTACATCCCATTGAAACTCCTATCTCTCCAATGTCTAATTTCTAAAGTTTACCCAGTTCATTTATGTTCAACTTTAAATTAGCCACCCAGTGTGCAAATGAGGGGATTAGTTTACATTTATACACAAATTAAAAGACTAATTCGTGCAACTTCATCTCCAAACACAAATTACAGGCTGTGTGGTGGCAGTCTACATTATTTTCTTAATGGTTTTTCTTCTCCTTTTAGCTTTCCACTGACAACAATGCGTTGTTATGAAAATATAGAGAAGTTTGGCAATTAAATAGGAGGGAATACCAGTCAGAGACAAACACAGATTTATCTAGTAATCCTTGGTGTTAATCCTTGCTGCTTCTAGGCAGAAACAAACTTAAAAAAAAAGTAATCCCTGACAAATTGACCTGAGTCAGTGCTCAGGGTTGTCTTCAAAAGCAAACTGGAGATCTGTGTTATAACAACAAGAGGGAATCATGGGGGAAAGGATATACAGGCCTGAAGACATTTGGTTGAAGAAAGAAATGGCTCATTCATATGTTAGATAATAAGTATCTCCATCAGAGAAATAATGTAGCCCAGGAGTTTTAGCATTAAATAATGAGTTAGCAGAACTAGTTTGTACTGCCATTCTGCCATCACAATGATATGTGACCATAGATAATTAATAGGTCTTAGAATCATAAGCTATGAAATATTTGAGCAAGAAGGGATGATTAAGATGCAACATTAGTCAGCTAAATGATACCATGGACAAAGTGCTAGATTTGAAATCTGGAAGACCCAAGTTAAAATCTTGCCTCAGACACATTAGTTATATGACCCCAGATAACTCATATACCCTTTGTCTAAATTTTGTTAGCTGTAAAACGGAGGAGATAATAGCACCTACCTCCCAGGTAGGTTGTTGGGAGGATAAAATGAGATAATAATTATAATATTTGTAAAAATTCATTATATACTTTAAAGTGCTATAAAATGGTAGCATTTATTACAATATATTAGATTAATACAATTATATATTCCATATGATTTTAACTCTTTATCATAATTTATGTTAAATATGTATATAATTATATTATATTAATATATAGCTATATATTACATATAGATTATGATTAGCTTTCATTCAAAAGACATTTATTAAGTACCAAAATGGATGGAGTGCTGGACCTGGAGTTAGGAAGATTCATCTTCAGAACTTTAAATCTAGCCCCAGACTCTTACTTGCTATGAGACCCTAGGTAAGTCACTTAACCCTATTTGCCTTTCCTCATCTGTAGCATGAATTGGAGAAGGGTATGGCAAACCACTCCAGTGTTTTTGCTAAGAAGATCTCAAATTTGATCACAAAGAGTCAGATGCTGGGGAGAGGAAGATGGGAAAAAAAAGAACAAATTAAAAATGCATAGTAGAGAACAAAAGAAAACTTACAAGGAAACAAAGAAAAGATGGACATCTTGGAACAAAATGTGTGATATTTGTTATATAGGCTTTCTTGAAATGGAAGTTTTCTGCTGGATATTTTGAATCTTCTCTCATGTTCTGCTATGTGTATGGTGATGCTTTTTTTCTTTTCTTATTTTGTATTTGTTTTAATATTTAAGTTTATATTTCTTTGTTATTATCTATTTAAGTTTTGGTATTTAAGTTTAAAATGAATCAAAAGAAAACAATAGAGTCAAACATGACTTGAAAATGCCTGAATACCACCACCAATTTACAAGGCATTGTAAAGAGCTTATAGAATCTGGATTCTTAACTTGCATTTGTTTGACCCCTCTTTCAATCTGGTGAAACCCCTGGAGGCCATCTCAGAATAACAAATTCATCCCCAACACTTAGCATAGTATTTGACATATATTAGGTAGTTAATAATATTTATTGCTTAATTGAATTATTAATAATGTTTTAAATATACAAAATAAAATACTTGGTGTTACAAAGTGTTAGAGCTATATTGAAATATAGCTATCAAAATATTTTTGGAGGTGATACAGAAATATGTGTTTATGTGTATGCTTATGTATGTATTGAATTGTGAAAAATACATTTAAAATTTAGGCAAATTAAAGCTCAATTTTATTTTTTTAATTACATATGAAGATGGTTGTTGTTCATGTTCATAACTGAAGGAAAACCAAATTTCAGTTCGAGGTTAGTGAAAATAAAACTGTACTCTTTTCCTTATCTAATTACCCTGTGCCCTAAACCCTATTGTAGATTAAGAAGCTCTGATCTAGAAGCATAGTGTCATAAATTTAGAACAGAACACAATCTGAAACCTTGGATACTACAAGGAGAGAGAGCTTGAGCCTGAGCCACAAAATCCCTATTTAGGAACCTTTTCACTACACCTTGTGATCTACCTTCCCCACTGTAATTGAATACATTAAGAGGCAGCAAATGCAGCCCTAATGCAAATAGGTCTAGATCTAACTTATTTGGGCACTACAGGACCTGGAACAGTTTTCTGAGCACAGAATAGGGGCTGGTTAAGTATTTGCTGATTTACTCATTCATTGAAGAAGTTCATTTCTGTGAATATGTCAGAAAATTGAAAGGCATGATGGATGAACACACAAATACTTGCACATCATATCCATAACAGGAGTGTTGAGGTGTGCATTACAAGTCATAAGGAAGCTACTAATAAATGAGTTGAGGCAAGGACATTTTGCAAACTCTCATTCTTGAAATGAATACAAAAAAGGAAAATGAGAGACAGAATAAGAGAGGAACTTGGGCTTGACTACTTTGTAAAGGACATATCCTTTGAATTTCTTTGGGCAAAACTCTTGTAAATTTCAAATATTTATACATTAATTCAAATTGTATTTTCTCCCAGGTAGTCAAAATACATGAATTTTTCAAGCTAGATTTTGAATCTGAATTACCAAATAAAAGCTCATTGATATTAAACTCTTTTGGGGCCTTCATCATAAAAAATGTTGGTCCTTTAAATTCTGCAGGTCACACCAACCAGAGAGTCTTGTTTCAGGTTTTGAACATTCTTCAGTTTCTTCAAGCTGAACTTTGTTGGTTACTGTTCCAGACTTTGCCCAACTCAGAACTCTCCAGGGTTCTGAACCACTATCCTACCCAGGTTTCCCTGTTCTCCTACTTTCTCCACATTGTACTCTCTCCACAGCTGTACTCTGCTACTCTGGCTTCTAAGCAAGATGGCTTGTGTTTTTACTGTGTTTATACTATGTTATTCCTATCCATTGATCACATAGATTGCCTTCTCATTGGTGGTGAATGCAGTCCTGTCATTATGCTCTAAACAGGACAAGTTCATTATTTGAAATAAGTTCCATCCCTCTGCACCTCACAGTAGGATATTTTCTACCCACAGAGTGATTAAAGTATCTGAGCTAGTGGTTTCTGAAGAGCTGATGACTTTATGGTTTTATTTCTGTTCACTAAAACAGTACAACTGGGATTTTCAAAAATTGTCAAAGGCTCAGAGATAAAGATCAGATAATCGGTTAAAAACAATAGCATTCAGTCAAGTTACATTACCCAGCAATCTTCATCCCTCCAGATATAAAAACTCATCTATCATCTGGAGAATATTCAAATTTGTTTAAGGATTGAATATAAAAGGTTTCAGCTAAACCATAAACCTAAAGTTTTTTCAATTCCAGACTCATTATTCCAAAAACAATTCACTTCAAGACAATTCTCCTCAAACATTCTCCTATATTCTCCTACTTACAGCTTCAGGCCCCACTGTATAAACTTCTGAACCTGCATAGTCATGAGGCATGTAAAGAGATACCTTGAGAATTATATGAGGACATTCTTGGACAACACTGATAGTTACTTTAGCTGTTGTTCTTACTCAATATATGGTAATGCTGTTATAATTTGTCCACAGGGATAAGGGAAAGCATACACTTCTTTGTAGAGGTCATTTGTAGAAGGCAGACAGGTCAGTGGCAGAAATAATGTATTGAGTGAGTGAAAGATATTCTGATTTCCAATGCAGAGCATGAGATACAAGAGAAACAAATGCTCTAGGGTGAATAAAATCACCTAGGTATTTTGCTCACATAAAAGCAGAAAGTGTAATTACAACTTTGTGATAAACTCTTGTGACATACCCAAGTATATCCTATCTTCCCCTCAAGCTAAGCCTGTTCAAGTTGTTGAGGCACAGCTCCCCAGAGTGTCCAGTATGAAATGAAGACTGTCAAGAGTTCATGCTGAGTAGAAGAATAGAAAAAATTCAATTTTTAAAAGTCTTTACTCATTTCTCGCTATGTGAAAAGCAAGGAGGAAAAGGTGGAAGGGTTAGAAAATCACAGATTTTTTGAGCTGGAAGGGACTTAGTCCAACTCCTCTCTTTACAGATGAGGGAACTGAGGGAGAGAGATTAATTGCCTTGCTCGCGATTACACATTTAGTAAGTACAAGTCATGGCTGGAGTCATTCTTAGGCAATTCACAGCTTGAAAATGATTATTCTACTTCAAAATCTGGGGATGCTACAAATACTGGGATTTGGGTGGCGCCTTTTAGATTACTCTGCTGATGTCTGATGAACTGTACATAACTTATAACTTGGAAGAAAAAGAAAGCAAAGATATTCTGCTGTACACAATTTAGGCAAAAAAAATGGCAGCAGTTTATGTTTTCCAGTTGAAGAAGGTAAGGTTTTAGAACTCCAGTTGTCACACATTGTTAGTTAATCAAACGATTAATCACCAAGTATTTAAGCTCCTGTTGGGGTGTAAGCTTGGTTTTCATGTGAACAGTCTTGGGTCAGGTAAAGGTGAGGGCTTCTAAACCACAGAGCTCTCACGAGGCCACCCAGGGAATAGCTGGGAATTGAGGAGTGAATCACGAGCTATCTTGTTTTTCCACCTCTTCTCAATGGAAACTTGCTGGGGAGAGCATCCCAACCTTGAGATTGGTCCATGGTCTGAGGACACCTGTTGTTGATTGGCTAAGGGTCTGAGAGCACGCTGTCCACAAGCAAACAATGCAGCTGAGAGAGCTTAAATGGGGACAGGAAAGCCTGAGGGTTGGGTTCCTCTCTCTTCCGGAAGGAGAAGTGGGGCCATGGGAAGAACTCATCCTGCATGCTGACATGTAGCTGGTATCCAGAATAAAGTCTACACTTCTGTTTGACTCTGGAGGTCTCTTCTCTCATTACATTTATCTGGCTGATCACTGAAGACCTGAGTTAGGTAAGATGACCTGGCAGCCATGGCAGTTAGGCAGGACAGGCTTCTATTCTGAATCAAGCACCATGCTAAATTGGTTAATTATAACCAACTTTGAGATATCAACAAGCTCAACTCCTAGAACTGAATTTCCAATAACAACTCCCCAAAGATGCCTCTTTCATTCTGCCAATACATCTGTGTAATGACAGCGTTATTTCCATGACGTTGTCAAAAGAACAACTTTCAAGTCAGAAAATCTCAGTTCTGACCTGAAATATGTTACTTATGACCTATATACTGTTTAGCAAATCACAAAACCACTCTGGACCATAGTTTCCTAATCTAAAAAGGATAGAATGAAACTCGATGCCCTCTGAAGTCTGTTCTAGCTCTAAATCTATGATCCTAGGACTCCTTGATTCGTAAGTGCTAGGGTTCTCTTCCTCAAATTATTAAATAGGGACATTATCTAATTTTCTGTCCTTTTTTCACATGAGTTTCAAGAGAGCAGGCCTTCATTTTCTTTAAGTGTTGTTTCTCTGGTGCCTCAAATGAAGGCTTGAACAAATTAGGTACATAATAAATGCTTCTAAGATTGAAAGCTTCTTCCTACTTTTTTTCTTCCCTTTTTCCTCCCAAACAGCACAACTTGTTACTGTCAGCCATCCCCATGACAATTATGTATTCCCAGAAATACAACCTCTGCAATGCAAATACGGTTTGGTCATACAAACTGTCCTAATTTTCCCCTTAACACTATATGCATTTAATATATAAAACTTCCATGATATTAACAAAAATGACATTGGAGAGTGGTACTGTGTATTCTACTTATTGGTTTTTGTTAGTCATTGATTTCCTCTAGAGAAAGCATCATTTGGCAGCATCCATTTTTACTTCAAAAGAAATGGTGAGATGATGTGGAAATTCAATCTTAAAAAGGCACTTATTAAGTACTTACTATATGCCAAAGACTCTGCTAAATAGAAACAAATTAACTCCTGCTTTCAAGGGGTTGCTATTTTATTATATTTTTCTTTACTGAATTTTCTCCAGTGCTGGTGGAGCTCATTGTAAATAGATGTGATTAATATGTGATATAATCTCAAGCTTTAGGTCCTGATATGTGCTAATTCATATTATGTATTACTTTATAATTTCAGCGTCATAAAAATTTTTAAAAATGGACTTTAATATAATTCCCTCAAATCAACAAAACCCCTTGCCTTTAGTATCCAAAGGAATACAGGTCATTAGTAGCAATAGACATAAGTACACACTATTTTGATTAAAAATCGTAGTAATTCCTCTATTAAAGTTTTACTTTGATATCTCATGTGGTTTTAATTCTAGTCCTTGAAGATTATTCCAGAATGCCAGAACTGGAAAAAAAAATACCAGTATGGACTTGCTGACAGACTATGTATGCCTGACATTCTAGTACCAGCCTATGAAATTGCGGATAGTCTAATCACCAGGTTGACCATCAAATCATGAGTTGCTTTGTTTGTTTCACAAAAACTTGCAAGTATCTCTTAAGGTGTGCAGGGATTGCTATCCATATC
Source organism: Bettongia penicillata ogilbyi (assembly GCA_023548195.1). Lineage (NCBI taxonomy): Eukaryota > Metazoa > Chordata > Mammalia > Diprotodontia > Potoroidae > Bettongia > Bettongia penicillata. The sequence continues at coordinate 2,815,145 of JAJHZJ010000048.1, read as the reverse complement.
AGTGGGAGATGAAACATTGACAAAATTACAGTTCATGGGAATATAGCAGCACCAACAAAAGAATAATTCAAGTTTACAATGCAATAGTTCCAAAGATTTTTCTTCAGGAAAACTCAGTGAGGTAGAAAGGATTAATATCATTATATTCATTTTATATATGCAGAAATAGATGCTCAAAAGTGATAAGTGACTTCTTGAAAGCACACAGCTAATATCTTTGGCAGAAAGAGACTACGACCAATTCTCTAATTCCCCACTTGTTACTCATTTTATTATCTCATGCTTCTGCAGGTCAATAAATAAAGTAGTAAGTTGTTAAAGGATAGGTAATCCCTCTGCATCTCCCGAAAAAGAACAAGAACACTGAAATAATCCCGTTATATGAAAAACTGTCAATTTGGTAAACGTTTTTGATTAGATGGATGGAATTTACATTTACATACTCTTAGAAAAATTGACTAAAAAGCATTTAGGTGTTCAAAAGCAAGAATATCAAATAAATAATACAAAAATAAACACAATAAAAATGAAGAAACTAAAACATTTCATATTCCAAATGTTTTGAAAACGCTTAATAGAGTAAGACAAGTGGATCATTAAATAAAATAGCATTAGATGAATTGCCCCACTTCCTAGTTTTACTATATGATGCTAAACGTTGGAATGAAAATTGAAAAATAAATCATTTGCATATTTAGTCTAGAAAGTATTTGACAACATAATTCATTGCAACTTCTCTCCTAAATCCCAGTTCCATGTTATTGCTATAAATTTCAATCTAGATAACCCATTGATATCTTGACTTCAATATATCCTTCCTTCATTCTTTCTTATCCACCAGTCACACATTTACCAACTTTTTCTGACTCTTAATGAAACACGCCAAACTCTTTTAATAATGAAATACACTAGACTGTGAGCTACAGAAAACAGGAACCATATTTTATTTAACTCTGTAATTTTCTCAATATCTAGCATGGTGCTTTATAACTAGTAATCACTTAATAAATATTTGTTACATCAAACTGAAATTAATTAAATGGTACCACCATGCCCATAATCAATACTTTAGTAGATGTGGATAATTCTTCCAAGTGTGCCTATCATAATTCATACCCTCCTTCTCATCCTGTTTAGCTCTTGTCCATGTCTTTACATCAGTTCGCCACAGAGAATCCCCACAATATGTTGGTACTCGTCCTCTAGGTTTCTTGACATTATGTAGGTGACAGCACGGGACAAGAGCTTCACATGTAATTATTTGCTCTCTCTGGATGATCAACTCACCTCCCTTTCCAGCCATTCATCTCTTTGATGAAATCTTTAATATCATTGCTTTGTGCCTATCTATTAGTCCGTAATCTAATATGATTCACTATTTATAGAGATGAAAAATTAACCAATACGATGACTAAGTATGAGAATATCAGCAGGGAAGAAACAAAGATAAAGGACTGGTAAAAGGGAAATGACATATTGTTAATATAAAGTACTCTATTTGTACCCACTCTGTCTCTCTCCATTAATCTTTGGGTGACCATAATTTTGGATACCTCAGAGATCATGATCCTCCATGTAGCACAATAGGAAGCATATTAGAGTTACAAAAAAAAAATAGGCTGTTTTCTCTCTTCCTTCAGGGAGAAGTTTACACATATTTAATATGTGTGAAGAACTATTTTCCCTATAGTTTCTCTATAGTATCTACTTCAATACACCCCTCTTTCCTCCTTCTTTATTCACTAACCACTTATTCACCAACTTCTCTTGGAGGTCCTATTAACAGTGAAACACATCAGACTTCTTTTAGTAGTGAAATATGCAAGATGGCAAGCTACATGAGGGCAGCAACTTTATATAATCTTTGCAAATTGTAAATACAATACAGTTTTTCAAATGAAGTTCAATCTTCTTTCTTCATCCTAGTGAATCCAGAGCCAGTTTATTATTTCTTAACAGTGTCTGTCCAATAAACTCTTTGTGGGCAGGTACTCTTATTTTTGTTTTTAACCCTTAACATAGTAATAAGCATATAAGCATTATTTCATATGGGCTATCTCCATGGACCAGCTCTCTATCTGCAAATTATAGTCTGGACAATAGCCTTTATTTATTCATGTTTAATTTTTTTTAACTAGTGAGAATAGTTATACCAAACTTTTTTGAAGTCTATTTATTTTTAGATTTTAACATTCATTTCCACAAAATTTTAGTTTCCAAATTTTCTCCCCATCTCTCCCTTTCTCCCACCCCAAAACACCATACATTCTGATTACCCATTCCTCCAATCTGCCCCCTCTTCTATCACAGCCCTCCCTTTCCTTATCCCCTTGTTCTCTCTTTTCTTGTAGGACAAGATAGATTTCTATATCCCACTGCCTGTATTTCTTATTTCCAGGTTGCATGCAAAAATAGTTCTCAACATTTATTCGTAAAACTTTGAGTTCCAACTTCTCTCCCTTCCTCCCTCCCCACCCATCACTACTGAGAAGATAAACAATTCAATATAGGCTATATACGTGTAGTTTTGCTAAGACTTCCATAATAGTCATGTTGTATAAGACTAACTGTATTTTCCTCCATTCTATCCTGCCCCCCATTTATTCTATTCTCTCTTTTGACCTTGTCCCTCCCCAAAAGGGTTTACTTTTAATTGCTCCCTCCTACTATTTGCCCTCCCTTCTATCATCCCCCATGTCCCCTTCTCCTCTACTTTCCTGTAGTGTCAGATAGATTTTCATCCCAAGTTGTGTGCATGTTATTCCCTCCTTAAGCCAAATGTGATGAAAGTAAGCTTCATTTTTTCCCTCTCACCTCTCCCCTTTTCCTCTCCATTAAAAAAGCTTTTTCTTACCTCTTTCATGGGAGATACCTGCCCCATTCCATTTCTTCCCTTCTCTTCTCAGTATATTCTTCTGTCACCCCTTAATTTTACTTTTCTAGATATCATCCCTTCCTATTCAAATCACCCTGCAGTTCTCTCTCTTTCTCTTTCTCTTTCTCTGTGTGTGTGTGTGTGTGTGTATGTGTGTATGTCCAACTACCCAAATACTGAGAAAAGTTTCAATAGTTACAAATATTATATTATCTTTCCAAGTAGGAATGGAAACAATTCAACTTTAGTAAGTCCCTTATGAATCTCTTTCCTGTTTACTTTTCCATGCTTCCCTTGATTCTTGTGTTTGAAAGTCAGCTTTTCTATTCAGTTCTGGTCTTTTCTTTTATTTTTTTATGTTTATTTATTTATTTTTACTTTTCAACATTCATTTCCACAAAATTTTGAGTTCCAAATTTTCTCCCCATCTTTCCCTCTCCCCACTCCATAACATCTTGCATTCTAATTAACCCTTCCCTCAATACACCTTCCCTTCTATCACACCCCTCCCTTCCCTTATCCCCATCTTCCCTCTTTTCTTGTAGGGCAAGATAGATTTCTATACCCTATTACCTATATTTCTTATTTCCCAGTTGCATGTAAAAACAATTCTCAACATTTGTTCATAATGCTTTGAATTTCAACTTCTCTCCCTTCCTCCCTCCCCACCCATTCCCAGTGAGAAGGCAAGTAGTTCAATACAGGCTATATATATATATATGTAGTTTTACAAAAGACTTCCATAATAATCTTGTTGTGTAAGACTAACTATATATCCCTCTATCCTATCCTGCCCTCCATTTATTCTATTCTCTCTTTTGACCTTATCCCTCCCCATAGTGTTTACTTCTAATTACTCCCTTCTCCCATTTGCCCTCCCTTCTATGATCCCCCTCACCCCACTTGTCCCTTTCTCCCCTCCTTTCCTTTAGTGTAAGATAGATTTTCATACCAAATTGAGTGAGCATGTTATTCCCTCCCTACGCCAAATGTGAAGAGAATAAGCTTCACTTTCCCCCCTCTTACCTTCTCCCTTTTCTCCTCCATTGAAAAAGCTTTTTCTTGCCTCTTTTATGAGAGATAATTTGCCCCATTCCATTTCTCCCTTTTTCCTCCCAATATATCCCTCTCTCACCCCTTAATTTAATTTTTTTAGATATCATCCCTTCTTATTCATCTCACTCTCTCTCTACATATGTGTGTGTGTGTGTGTGTGTGTGATCCCTCAAACTACCCAAATACTGAGAAAAGTCTCAAGTTACAAATATTATCTTTACATATAGGAATGTAAACAGTTAAACTTTAGAAAGTCCTTTATGATTTCTCTTTCCTGTTTACCTTTCCATGCTTCTCTTGATTCTTGTGTTTGAAATTATAATTTTCTATTCAGTTCAGTCTTTTCATCAAGAATGCTTGAAAATCCTCTTAGTTCTGCATAACCCTGGAACTCTGATATATTTTTTGTTAAGTTGTTATAGCCACCTAGGTGAATTTACTACATAATAATGTGCTCTCTTTGGGACAAACATCTCTTGGTGGTATGGCAAGTTCTTAGACACATTATATTTTATTGATTTTATTATTGTTTTTAATATTTTAAAATAGTTATTGCCATTATTACAATTGTTATATACCCCTATGTTTTAAATAGGAAAGATGGCAATAAACAGCAGTTATGTTCATTTTTTGTATCCTTTCAGGGATTTTTAAGCTTTGGCTCATTTTAATATTTTCTACTTGACATTAACTTGCCCCCAGTGGTTAGGTAAGGTTTAATATCTTCTGAGAAAAAGAAAATTAAGGAAGTCTAAATTATCATCCTCATCTGCATTTTCACCCTACCAAAATGTACAATTTAAAACAGTTTGACCTGAGTCTCATTTCTCAACAATTTGAGTACTGAGACCTAGCAGATAATATAGAGGAAATGCCACTTTTGTCCTGTTTGATTCAATTCAGACAATAACTGAAGGAAAGATTACTACAACCAACCAACCAACTAACACACACACACACACACACACACACACACACACACAAACACAAAATCTGTCAAGTGAAATTCATTTCTTTACCCCCAACTTCCTTACTGCATTTTCTCACATTTCTCTCTTCGGAAAAAAAAAATGAAAGCAAAAATATCCTCTTCACACAACTGGTTCTTCCATAAAAATGGAGGCTGATCTGTAGGTCCTAAAATGATAGCATTTGGCAGTGCAGGAGTACTTCTAAAATACCTCAACCCTTCTCTTGCAAATCTACAATAGCAAACAGTTTTTAGTGCTCTTATAATAAAATCTGTCTAAGACAGGTGTCTGGCTCTGTGAGTGTCTTGTTCAAAACATTAGAAACACTTTGCGATTCAGAATGGGAGCACAGAGAAGAGTCTGTGTAAGAGGAATAGTATCAGGGAATCTGGTGAGCCTTTGAGAAGACTAATACTAGGAATAGGTTTTGTGTATTCGAAGAGTAAAGAACCTTCCCATCTCCAGATCAGTAGCCACAGAGACTCAGACTTTCTGTTCATTACACTGATAACTGATTAGAGGGAAATGTGATCTAAGAAGTATAAGCTGCATGGGAAGGCAACACCTCAGAGAATTCTTTCCAACAAGGACCACCTTTATCCTAAGAAGCATGCCATTTCATGATGAAACATAACTAAGTGCCTATTGTCCCATTTATAATGCATGCCATTATCAGCTGATTATAGGAGCCTGAGGGAGGCAAGATAACCCTAAGGAGCTGGAGTGGTGATTCTCTAAGCCCCATTGAAAATCAATGCCTGTTAATGATAGCCTTAGAAAGATTTGGTGAAATATGACTTTCAGCTTGAGAGGATCTCCCATGTTACTCTGTTTCACTGGTGTCAAAAGAGGAGGGAGACAACTAGAAATACTTTTAATGCATCAAACTTAGGTAGAAGAACATTGTATGGCAGATAAAAAGTATGATTAAAATAGTATTTGAATGAAAAAACAGCCATTTCTATGCTACTCCCTCTTCAAAAACATAGGAAATCTTTACCTTATAGTTAAAAGACATGTGAAATTAACCAAGAAAAACAAAGAAATGGCATCAATATTACAGGATCAATCACACAAGCCAAGCAATCAGGAAGAATTTATTTATTATTCACTATGAGACAAGCACTATGTGAAGTACTGGGGATGCAAAGACAGAAATTAAATGGTTCCTGCCATTAAGGAGCTTACATGCTTTTGGATCATGCTATCTCTTCTCTGGGCTTTATGCATAGATTTCCTTGCAACTTGAAGTGAATATTTTTGTTTTAAATTTTGTTGGTGTTTTGTTGTTTCAGTATTATATGACTCTTCATGATTCCATTTGAGGTTTTCAAAGGCAGAAATACTGGAGTGGTTTACCATTTTCTTTTCCTGTTCATTTTACAGATGAGGGAATTGAAAAAACAGGGTTAAGTGAGCTGCCCAAGGTCACAGAGCTAGTAAGTGTCTGAAGACAGATTTGAACTAGGAAGATTAATTGAATCATTCTGACTTTAGGCCCAGCACTCTATCCATTGTGCTATCTTGAGATCCTCGTGAATATTTTAAAAAACTTAAATCAGAGATCTTCAAGTCTGGTGTTGCTATGATTCTATTGTGGAAAAAGTGGGAACCTTATGTTTCTTGTCATCAAATGGGAAATTTTCTTGGGGTATGGAAATTATCTCTTTTGTAGGACAGATAGAGTATGATACCAACATAAAATCCCCAGAGGAACTTCCTGGGGCCATCTCCAGTCATCTTGATGAATATCTGACCACTGGACCCAGATAGCTTTGGAGAGAAAGTGAGACTGGTGACCTTGCATAGCCCTCCCTCCCTGAAATCAAATTCAGCTGCAAGTCATATTATCATCTCCCTGATATCATGGTCCTTTTAAAAATTAAGGACAAATACAACAACAAATTTCAGTTCCAAGATAGCTCCCTCTGCTTTATTTCTGTTCTGAGAAACTCAGAATAGGACACCAATATCAAAAGTATGAAGTCAATAATGCTTATGTTTTTATTTCCCATGTCAATTTTTGACCATATTTTTGAAACCAAAAATGTGTTTGGGAAATAAATTTTCTTAAAAAAAAAACTTCATTAACAGTATATTATCTTTTCTTGTAATTGGAAGAAAATGCACAGTGACAGTCTTCATGTCAACTGTCTTCCTCTTACTAGCATTTATTACCCCATATCAGTAGCCTATGTGGAATCCCATGTCCTATTTCCCTAAGCCTTTATTCTTTATTCCTTACCAGTCATTTATTCTCTTCCTCCCACCCATATAAACTTGAAGAAGACCTTGAACAAGTCATGTAGTCTTTCAGGGCTTTAATTTTTCCACTGATAAAATGAGGAAACTGATCATGATGACCTTTTTGCAAAGCAGTTCCTTACAATTTTATAATTGTGTAAGATCTTTTTATAAGAAGAAAAATTTTGTAAACCTTCATCATATGATAATGGTTATTATTAATATTGTCTAAAAAGATTGGTCTACATATTGAAAGATGGAATATATGGAATTATATAGAGAGAAATATTTGATTTTGTTGTTGCTACTGTTACTATTTAGCTAGTTTTCTTAAATATCCTCTGACATTCATTTCAACTGAATTCAACAAAATTTTATTGAGTACCTGCTAAGTATAAGACATTATGCTAGGTTCAAGGGATATATAGATAACTATCTGAAAAAGTTACTATCTTTAAGGAACTTATATTTACATATTTCATTTACTGTTAAATCTTTGATCCTTCCCAAGGGTTTCTATTATAAGGATACGACAAAAATAATTTGGAAAATCTCTATACTTAAAGGGGTAAAGATTATACCAATAATCAGTGCTAGAAATCTTTCTGTCAGGTTATGATTCTGGAGATAATTTTAAAAGAACATAATTAAAGACAGCATAGCACCAACCAATCATAGGATGCTGAGAAATTGGATCAATCATCTATTGGGCCAAACAAAGCTAGACTTACGTGGTTGGATTTAAGGACAAGCGTGAGCCTCTCTATAACCTGAAATATTCCCACTACTAAACTTTTCTTGTGTCTGGATTCTCATCATTAGTTTTTAGATTATAGCTTTCTCTTCTGAAAGTAACTAACAAAATTCTACATTTCCTGGATTCTAATGTTTTTAACATATTGCAAACCTCCTTGTTTACTGTAACCAAAATTGCTTTTTATCATATTAGCTAGCTACAGCCTACAGAGATAGTATCCTAGCTATCAAGTATATTTTGATTAAGAGACAACTATTTGGGAAAGATAGATGAGAAGTCTGGAGAGTTGCTGAGAAGACCAGGAGCACATAACGTGTGAGTATGGGTGTAGGTTTGGAAAGTCAGGGTATCCAGGAGGCAGTATAAGGGTGTTAGATTCAAACATTTTAAGATAAGAGAACACCAAAGCCAAACTTTGACTACTTCACATTGGAATCTCTCACTATGTGTCATTCTCAATCCTCCTTGCAAACTTGTTTAATCAATTTACCTTCTTTGATATCTGGGCTTTGTGTTGTTCACATCCTTGTATTTGTTCCTATGCGCAACATGGCATGTGCTCTATGAGCAAAGCAGAATTGTAGTAACTCAAAAGAAATGTGAGATGTACAAATTAAGAGACATCTCCCTTCCAAATTGTCATGCAAGCTATCACTGTCTGACCTGTGATAGAGTCTTCTGAGCACGTATTGGTATGATCAGTCACAGCTAGGCATGCTGTACCTTAACCCCAACATTGTGATGTCATTTGGTCCTCTTTGAGTATGAAAGGCAAACAAAAGCTTTACCAAGTAGTACACATGAAATCTCTTGGCACAGAATTAAATCTTAGTTGACAATGTGACCTTAGCAATGGTGTTGGGAATCTCTTCCTATATATGCTTTGTCTTTCTTCTTCAGTTCCTTTTTATTCCCCCTGGTTCCTGACTGTTTCTTTTGAATTCTGGCTCCTTAACTTTCCTTCTCTTGTCAGAGAATCATAAAATGGAAGAGTTAAAAGGGACATGAGAGGCCATCTCGTATAACCTGCAACTGACTAAGAATCCCCTAGTAGCTATCCAGTTGCTGCTTACAAATTGTCTTTGATCATACTCTTTGACTTCTGCCTCCACTCATTTTTACTTTGGGAACAACAGAATTTGACTTTAGACATGTTAAGACATCCAGGTTGGCAACCACAGTGTTGTTTTTGAATTCTCACCCTTTCTCATGCCCTCTATCCAAGCAATTGCCAAGTCTTTCAAGTCTACATTTGTAGTATCTCCTTTATCTATCTATCTATCTATCTATCTATCTATCTATCTATCTATCTATCTATCTATCTATCTATCTATCTATCTATCTATACCTGCTTCTTTTCTCTGGTATAAGTCCTTATCATCTCGTGACTAGCCTATTGTAATAGCCTTTCTGACTGCTACAAGTCTCTCCCCACTTCAGTTACCCTCCATTCAGATATCAAATTATTTTTCTAAAGTGCAGGTTTGACCATGTCTCTCTCCTCCATGCTCTATTCAATAAATGTTATTGTCTCCCTATTACCAGAAGGATCAAATATGATCCTGTTTGGCTTTAAAGCCCTTTATGATCACCCACATCATTTCCCTCCCTTACATATTCTGTGACACTATGCTCTTTTCTGTACCTCAAACAAGGTCATTTTCAGTGACCTACCCCCATCCCCAGAATTGTCTCCTTCTGCATGTCCATCTCCTTGTTTTCCTGACTTCAAGTAAAGTGTCAAGTCTCAAGTCAAATTATATCCTCTATAAGAAGCTTTTCTTAATTCCTCTTAATGTTAATGTCTTTTCTCTGAAGATAATTGAATTATCTTCAATTTATCCAGTATGGATACATACTGGATACATTGTTTATACATATTTGTATGTTGTCTCCTCTATTAGACTGAGTGCTTTTTGAGAACAGAGACTGGGTTTCCCCACCTTGTATTTGTACCCCTAGAACTTAGCACAGTGCCTGGTACATAGTAGGTACTTTGTAATTGCTTATTGACTTAGTCTAGTTCTCTACAAGAAAGGTAAAAGACTGCTAAGCTCCATGTAGGGTAACAAAGTATCAGAGATAGGAAAGCTTTATTTAACCAGACAACAATTCAAATAACACATCGACAAACCTATAAACACTCAAGGAAACTTCCCTTATCACTTCTCTGCCTTTTCCATTGAACTATATATCTCCCTAGATTTATAGAACTATACTGGGTACCTCTTCCTTTTCACCCTCTCACTCAGCATTGCTAGAAACTCGTTAAAATCTGCTTTCTGGTTTATATCCCCTAATTCAGATTCACACAGTCCATGTTACCCCTACTCTCAGTGAAGGACAAAATCTAAGTTTGCTCCATGTTAGATCTTTGTCTTTTCTATTTTTTCTGGGATACAAAGCAATGCTACAGATGTAGTCTGATCAATGCAGAGTATAGCAGAATTATGACTTCTGATCTTTTAAATATCTTACCCTTGAATGTATACTTTTGATTACTGTCAGTCCACTTTGTTTCAGACCTACTGCTTACCCTGTTTTCTGATATTTCAGGGTTATAGTCTGGTATTCCTGTTCACCTTTGTAGTTTCCACCATAATACTTTGCTTTATGTGGAACTAATTTATGTGACCATGCTCATTATCAGTAGCATGATTGATGTTCATTCTTAGCCTAGAGCTCCATGATATTTTCTTTGACTTCTCATCCTCAACTGTTGGACTGTGGTCATCTACAGATGCCACAGAAGCTTCAAAATGCTCAGCATCATGGCATCATAAGCAACTCGGTTGGAACAGTGAATAGAATGCTGGCCCCGAGTCTGGAAGGCCTGAGTTTAAATCTAGACTCGAACACTTCTTAACTGTGATGCTTGGTAAACCATACAACTGCTGTCTCTCTCTGTTTCCTCAGCTGTATAATAAGGATAATAATTTCCCCTCCTTCCCAGGAATGTTGTGAGAATCAAAGAAAATATTTGTAAAGTTCTTAACACAATGCCTGGTACATAGTAGGTGCTTAATATTTTCTCAATTTCCTTCTCTTCTTACCATGAGATTTAAAGCTGGAAATGAGCTTAGGAATTATCTATTCCACCTTCTTAACTTATAGAGAGGAAATATGTTTGAGGAAATATGTTCAAGGAAACAAAGGGACTTGTGAAGTTACACAAGTAATAAACAGAAAATCCAAGATTCAAAGGTAGGTATTCTGAAGTCCCAGTGTTCCTTCTTCTGTACTGGATCTAGAGCTGTTCCTAATGGGAAGTTCTAAAAGGTATAGGATGCCTTTCCTAATCTTTGGGGAGCTGCATAATTTTTTTACTTGTGTAAAAGCTGAATTATGTTTGTTTCGGAAATTTTCTGGTTTTCATATTCAAATTTCATGACAGTGAACAAAGGCCAAATAATATTGAGTTTTCTCTATTCTTGAGAAAGAGTTCTGCATTTAAATAAATACTGCTTTACTTCTCTTCTTAGTTCTCCAGAGGACCAATGATATCAGGAGGACGATGTCTTGACTTGCAAGCAAATTGGATTTAAGTGAGGCAGGGCTGTTCAAAGTCATCAGTCTCACTCTTTCCTCCAGAGTCGTCTGAGTCCAGTGGCAAGGCATAGGTCAGGACGACTTCTAGATGACCCCATAAGTACTAGAAGACCTTGACCTTTTTAAGGTCCAAGGTCTCAGTGCATCTGAGGCAACATCATCTTTAGTGATTTGATGATTTAAGGGTAGGTAAGAATTGAGGCTAAAAATGGTCTGGTTTGCCTACTCAAAAGAATCATTCTGAGAGGGGAAGACACTCAGGGTTTCTAGCCAGAATAGAAACAATTGTTAATTACACTCACTCTGAACCATCATGACAAATACTGGAGGTACTGAGGGAAAACAAAATAAACCTATAGCGATTCAGTGGAACTACTTGACTTTGCCCTTAAAGCAAAATCACTCTGGCTCTCACTGATTGGGTGAGACCAATCGTAATTGCCAGTCCAAGCCTCACTTCTCTAGTGATCAGATTTTCAACAATAACCCTGAGGTATGTAACAGTGAATCTGAAAAAGAAATCTGAAAAATGGCTTTCACAAAGCTCATGCATTTTATTCTCAAAGCAAAGGGAGAGATGTATCTTCACACCAGAAATTATTGGCTTGAGTTTTGGTATAATTAAGACTATTGATATAATAATCTTGGTCATTTTTCTGGTTTCCTAGTTAATTCTTCCCAGGCAGAAGGGGGAGAAGGAGGCAGAGGAATGATTGCTTTTTGCTGATACCTGGAGAATTAATATATGAGGGAGCGAAGAACATATAGTTACCCAAAACTGTGTGCAAGCATTTGCATAGAAGCAGAGACTATAAAACTCAGTATAATACTGCGAGATTAAGAAAATAAAGTTAAATGATGACCACAGTGCTTTGATTAGAAAGATAGGGCAGTGTAACATGTTTGAAATGTTTTCATCAAAAAAAATAAAAGTGGTTGAAATGAACCCAGAACATGATGAAGAGCCTGGAAACTATAGCATGTGTGAAATAACTGAAGGAAATCAGGAATTTTTAACCTGTGAAAGATCAGACTAGGGGAGGGCATGAAAACTGTTTTCAATTATTTAGAAGGGAGTCACATGGCAGGGGGTAGATAGTCTATGTGGTTCTAGAGGGCAGAACGAAAAACAATGAGTGAAAGTAATAAGGAGGCAGATTTTGTCTTAAAAGAGTTTTCTAACAATTAGAGCTACCCAACAATTAAATGGACTGCCTTATAAAGTCATAAGATTTCCATTACTGGGACAGCTCAAGCACAGCAAGTTGAATGATCATTAGTCAGAGACATTAAATAAGGGATTCGTGCTCTTGGTAGGAAGTTCAGTTAGATAATCCTCAAGGTCCTTGCTAAGCCTGAAGATTCAATAACACATTGATTTTCAAGAGGGTCAATTTTAGTCATTAGGAAAGTTTGTGTGTGTGGAACACTATATTATCAATAATTTTAGATAAATAAAGTGCTTCTGTAATATTATTTGCTGGTCATAAATTCCTAACCATGTTGTTCTTAATTGCTATAATAATAATGTAGATGAGAACAGTGATGGCAATGATAACCATAATTAGGCACCACCCTAATTGCTTTTCAATGCAGCTTGGGAATGGATCAGAGGTATTCTTGAATTTTCAAGGTGAAATGTCACTCCTAAGACTTAATAGGACCCAATTAGGATGTTATTGATTAATTAGTGTCCACATGAAGCATTTTATTTTTCTAAAGGCCAGGAATATGGCTGACTGTTCCTTAAATGTTAACATATTCATAAAACTGTAATCAAATCATATGTGTTGCTTATACAGGTCTGAAGTAATTTGGCATTAGTGAGGTTTCAGACTCATTTAGAGTGATCTTTTAAAGTTAAAGTGGTATTTAAATAATGTACAGTAATCGTCATGGAAAAATCTCAATTAAATACCCATTAATTCAGGATCATAAAACGCTAGCACCTTCACCAGAAGATCATTTGCAAATACTCCAAAAAATAATGAAGATGTGATGAATAGAAATTAATTCCTTACTACAATCAGATGTCACAGCGAATTTTAAAGTCAAGTGTATTGTTCTTAAGTACTTTTGATGATGCTATAGAAACTGAATAAGAAACACATGAATTGAAATTCAAAGCATGTCTAACAAGGAATTACTGCTTGGCAAATTTCTAATTTCCATTTGCTAGGTTTTTTTTTTTGTTTCCGAGAGGATCATCAGAGGGATTCAGGAATGAGTTGCTTTTGCAAATTGACATGTACTAAGGTACCCAGGCCCTAAAGAAAATCAGTTAGTGATCTTAATAAAGAAATCACACCTAAAAGAAATAAAATAAGTTTGGTTACTTGATTTTATTTCTCATTGTAGAAAGCTCTTGATTATTTGCAATGATCAGCTGGCCATCCATCTTTGGGACAGTCAAGGACGTGAAACTTAAATGGCTTATGTTCATTTTTATGGATCATGGCAGAGTGGTAGCATATATTTGAGGTGCTCTTTGAGTTTCAAATTAAATGTTGAATTTAAGTATTGAGGATATTATTTCTAGATCATTTTATGATTGTATTCATTGCATTCATTCATTGCTTCCAAGTAACATTGACCTAAACGCAGTTATAGACAATGCTAGAAAAGGTGTCAGAAAACAAGTAGTGCATGTAAAATGAATGGCACTACAATGTTATTGGAGTTCCATGATGAAGGAATCAGGTAGACCTAGGTTCAAATTCTACCTTAAATACATTTAGTACAAACTGTATGACCATGGGTAAGTTATATAGCCTCTCAGTGCTACAGGTAACTTTGTAAGAGTACAAGTTAAATAAGAGTGGAGTATTGTAGTCCAGGAATTCCCTAAAGCAATGAAATTGCAGATCCAGGCCAAAATGACAATGATAATGATGATTGAAGAGAAAGAAGAATGGAGAAAAACCACAGGCTCTCAAGGTTCAAATCCCATCTTCTTGATAGATCATCTGTTGTTGTGTTCATCTTTTGTTTTCGAAGAGGACCATGACATCACAGAAAGGATGACATGACTTGCACTTGACTTTGTTTTGAATGAGGGAGGGCTGATTTGAATTCAAATCAGATACTGGTTGTATGACCCTGGGAAGTTGTTTAACCCTGTTTGCCTCAGTTGCCACATCTGTAAAATGAGCTGGAGAAGGAAATAGCAAAACACTCTAGTATCCTTGCAAAGAAAACCCTAAATGCTAGAAATGACTGAATAACAACAGAAATTCCCAGATCATCTGTAAAATGGGCAGAAAAATAGCATCTATCATTGGGGATCAAGTGAGATATTTGTAATGTGCTTTGCAAACATTTAAGCAATTTAGATACTTGTTATTTTTGTTATTAACTGGGTACCTTTGAAGAAACTCCTTAGCCCCCAGGGCCTCAGTTTCTGGAATAATAAGGGGATTGGATCAAATGGCCTCTGAGATTCCTATCAGTTCTGATAACTTATCCTATGACCATCAGTATTTTTTAGATGAGGAAACTGAATCTCATAAGCTTTAAGTGATCAGCTCAAATTCATGCCACACAGTTGGCAATTATGAGATTGGAGACCTCAGCTTAAGCCTTCAGACTACCAGCCCAGTCCTCTTCTTGGTGGAAGGGATTTATTTCATAGGTCATTAAAGTCTAATCTCCTCATTTTACAAATGAGACAACTCAGACCCATAAGTAGTTAAATGACTTGCCCAAGGTCACCTATATAGTAAATACAAGAGTCATGATTTGAAGTCAGGTCCTTGGACTCTTTCTGCTCTATCCCATTGATTATGATCTGTATCATTGGACATGTATGCCCACAACAATAATCATAAATAGATAACTGAAAAATTTTTTAATTACTGATTTGTATTAAATTATAGGCAATGAAAACCTTCTAGTTTTTTTTTAGATGCACTGCTACCCAGTCATGTCTCCACCGTCCTGAACTTGTAAAATTGAATTTTTGAGTTAAAGTGCAGAGTCAAAAACATACATCTATTACATTTCATCCTATTAGATTCAATCCATTGTTCCATTCTGCATCATTTGTAACTATGTTAAGCTAGTCATCTATCTCTTCATCTGTGTCATTGACAAAACTGATGAATAAAGCAAAGACCCCAAATCTCTAGAGCCCCATTACATGCCACTGGTATCTTCCCTCCAGTATGCCATAGATTTATAAATCAATATTATTTGGATTTAGATCTTCAACTAATTCTACTTCCACCTACCTCTATTGTCATCCAGGTCACATATTTTGATTTTAGCTATTTAATTGTCTGTTAAATAATAATAACAATAGGAGGTAACATCATTTATAAAGAACATTAACATTTGCAAAGCACTTTAATAGCAAAAATTTACTTAGAATTGATATAGCTCTTTAAGATTACTAAAACATTTCACTTTTATTCTTTGCTAAGTGGTTGCTAGTTTTCCCAGTCTTACAGATGAGGTAACAAAGACTGAGAGAGGTAAATAACTTACTAAGGGACCATGTAGCTGGTGAGTACCTGAGACTGGATTTGAACTTAGTTATTCCTGACTTCAAGGACAGCACCACATCTACTATGCTAACTAGTTTTCTTAATTGAATCCTATTAAATCACATTTCACCAATCTGGCAGTCGAGTAACTGTCTAAAATCAATCAGTTACCCAACCAATAAATAGCCAATCAGACAAACAACAGTGTCCTATTAAAATGCAAATAACCATTGTGGAGGTTAACTAAGTTATTATTAGTATTAAGATAGAATCAGTAATATAGCTATAAAATGTTTTCTAATGGCATAGCTATCTCAGAGCAAAACCTTTTGGAAAAGGGAACAAAGAGTTTATGATTGAATCATAAATACTGTGGTGGTATTTATTGCTGAATCAATCCCTACTTGTCCATACTGTCCTAAAAACTGGGTACACACTGAGAGCTACACCTGGTAGCTCTCTTCTCACAAGCTCTATAGCAACACAATACTGTCTCTGCCTTTTTTTCTCAGGTGAAAGACACATCATTGCCTGCCCCAGTTGAGCATTTTCTGGGGATCGGATTGTGTCTGGTGTTTTTGGACTTAGACAAAAATGTTCCTATTATCTCTGATTTCTCCCCTTCTGGGGAGTCATTGCTCCAATGAGGCCAGGAGAAATAACTTCTCTCGATCAGAATCCAAGCTGATTTCCCACTTGTAAAGAAAAAAAAAAATAAGCCCAGCTTTCATCCTTGCCCTTAAAACCAGCTTCATGCTGCTCATCCCAGTGATTTCATTCAGCCGTCAAATTGTTCATCTAGAGAAGTCCAAGAGGAGTAGCCATGTTTTCTAAGAAGTGTTTTTTATGGGATTTCACACTACTAAAGTCACTGAATAATGAAACTGCTTGCCAGGGCCTCTGGGTTGTATTCCAGGTGCCTTTGTCTGTAGCTTCTTCAGTTGTTTCTAAAAAGAGATTTTTGAATGCAGTTCAAGAAATTGTCAAATGGGTCCAGGGTCTTCAGGCCTCCCTTTGACACATATTGTTAAGGATTATCAATGTTTCATACTAATTAAGTGCTTCATAGGTATCATTGAACAAAATAGTACATATTTGTTGAGCTTCTATTGTATAGCCATCTCTGTGCTAAACTCTGTGAATGCTCCTAAAATATATATTTGTGTTTATAATATGTGTGTATGTATATGCATCTGGATGTGTATGTATATGTATGTATGCATATGTGTATACATATATATGAAATGGTCTTTGCCTCAAGCTATCAGCCACTTGGAGAGAAAAGATGAAAATGCGTGAAATAATGTGAGAACAAGCAGTATAAGGGTGTAGATGTGTGTATGTGTGGTTGTGTGTGTCTGTGTGTATGTGCGCACCTTACAGGTCAAGGCTTCTTACCTTGGGGTAAGATTTCATGGAGGTCTGTGAACTTCTCTTAAATAATATTTTGATTACTGGAGTTCAAAATAATTGATTTCTTGATAATCCTATGTATTTTATTGTGTCTATTTAAAAGCATTGTTTTGAGAGGGGGTCCATAGGCTTCACAGCACTGCCAAAGGGATTCATGACACAAAAAATAGGTTCAGAATTAATCCTTTAGATCTTCATGGAAGGAATTAATTAGGATGAGCTGAAGAAATTACAGAAGACTTTAAGGAAGTGAAAATTTAGCCAGATCTTTAAAGATAAATAAGCTAAAGAAAGGTTGAGAGATTTGTCATTTTACATTAGGGAGAAGAGAAAAAAGAAAGAAATAGAAACAGGGAAAGATGGCATGTTCAGGGGAAAGGGAGGAGATGAACCTGATTATAGCAGAGTCTTTATTCAGGAATAGTGAGAGATAGGGTCAGATAAGATACAACTATATGGCATTTAGAAGTGTTTTAAGATTCACAAGGCACTCACATATATTATCCATCCATTCATTTAGCAATATTTATTAAATGCCTATTATGTATGGGACACTCTGGTAGGTCATGGAGATACAAACAAAAATGTAACAATCCCTGTCCTCAAGGAACACATTCTATTGGGCAAAGCATCACATACCCAGAAAATAAAAGACAAATATACATATGAAGTAATTTCTGAGTGGAGAGCCCTCCTCAGTAATCAGAAGGGAAAGGACAGTACTTGAGCTGAGCTTTGAGAGAAGCTAAGGATTCTGGGAGGTGGAAGTAAAGAAGGAGGTAATTCCATAGATAGGGGAACATTATTTCACGTAAAGGGTTCAGAGATGGGACATGGCATGTTAAGTGTGATGAGCAGCGATCAGAACAAATTTTCTGGAACATAGGATGTGTGAAGGAGACTATAGTATAATAAGCTTGAAAAGTTGAGTTGGAAAGGGTTTTAAAAGGCAAAGAGGTCATTTTTATCCTTGAATGCAATATGGAGTCACTAAAGCTTCATGAGTAGAGGAGTCATATACAGTCTCTGTACACTAGAGACATCACTGGCAGCTATGTTGGAGATGGATTGAAGAGAGGAGTTATAGTAGACTTGGAAATCAATAAGGAGGATGTGTAATAGTCTAAGTGAGAAGAGATAAGGATGGGGACTAGCTAAAAGGAGAGAAGCTGAATGCAGGGTTTAGTGTGGTAGTATATTCTATAAGAGCTGACAACTAATGCAATTTGAGGGTTGAGGAAGAAGGGATAATTGAAGATAAGTCTAAGGTTGTGAACTTGGATAACTGGAAATACGGTGATATCGTCAACTGAAATAGGTAAGTTCAGAAGATAGCAGGGTCTGGGGAAAACCATAACAACTTGTATTTGGGACATGTTGCATTTGAGATGACTATGGGACATCAACTTGGAGGAGTCTGATAGGGAGATGGTGAGTCATGACTGGAATTAAGGAGAGACCAGGAGTGGGTTTATAGACCTAAGAATCATCTGAATGGGAGATGACTCAAGTTAGAGAAAGTACCAGTGAGGATAATGTCAACAGAATATGGAAGAAGACAAGAAGAAAAGACTTTTGATTTAGCTATGAAAAGGTTTAGAGGTAGCATTTACAGTTAAGTAATGGGGACAGAATTCAAGTGACAGATCTTGGATCTAATGCCAGATAAGTGACCTTAGACAAATCACTTTTCATTTCTGAGCCTCATTTTCATCATCTGTCAAACAGAAATAATTATGTATGTACTATCAAACTTTTAGGGTTGTTGTGAAAATGAATTTTTGTTTTATTTTTGAGTGGATGTGTGATTTCATCAATTTAAGGGTATTCCAAAGCAAAACTTCCTCTTCACCCTTACTACCCTTTTTAGCCTTAGTGAATTGTCTGGGGCAATATGAGATTAAATGAGTTGTTCAGAATCACACAACAAATATGCATCAGAGATGGTACTTGAACCCAGGTCTTCCTGACTCTGAGACCAACTATTAAAGTCTGCATCTCTAAGAATGAAATAAGGTAATAAATAGAATGTGTATCTCTTTCTTCTTTCAAATTTAAAAGTGGCTGCAAAAAGTTGACAAAATTGAATATTGTTCTTTGTTCCCACCAAGAAATTGAGACTATTTCTAGATCTTTATATTCTGGGACAAAATAAAACAAAACAAAGAAATAAACCAAAAAATTCTCTAGCTATTCTGGTCTAGTTTTTTTTTTCCATCTAAAAGATATCTATGACCTAGGCATGCCTCCTACAGTTTGGTGCCCACTTCCTCCTGTCTAGAAATCTCCATGGCTAGAATGATTTGTACTTGGGAAACTTCTAAGATAGAAAGTTCTACCTGGTTTCTTCCTTTTGTTTCTTTCTTTCAGAGGTAATCAGGGTTAAGAGACTTCCCCAGGGTCATATAGCTACTAAGTGTCTGAGGCTGGATTTTAACTCAGGTCCTTCTGACTCCAGGACCAGTGTTTTATCCACTGTGTGACGTAGCTGCCCCCAAAGGTCTAATTTCTTAAATGACTCATCATATTTTCCTGAGTGGGAATGAATCTTTCTCTATGAAATATTTGAACTGCTCTGACCATGAAGATAACAAAGTGGTCTCAGCAGCTCTGATGCAAAATAAAGAATGATCTAAGAGCCATAGTAAGAACATGGGGTAAAGATGTCCATGCTCTGGGAGCAACCTTTTGCAATCCAATGATACATTCCTTCTTTCTGCAAATCTTCATGAACATTGAGCCAATGATTCCTCTCAATATTCCTGGAATTTCTTCCCTGACCTTATCAGTTCAATTTTGGAGGTGTCAGTCCTTACTCCAGTGTGTTATGGTCTGCAGAATGCCTTATATTTTGTAGGTGTTAGCTGCTGTGCTAACATTGAGGGTAGCTGGTGGTCTAGATACTTCCTTAGTACTCTTCCCTTGTTAATCCCTTTAACTTTCCACACTCCTTTTGGTGTCTCAAGTATTCATGTTCTTCCCTTAAACTCTCCCAAATAAAAGGGACCATTGTTTTTAAGCATAGACCAGTTCTCAGTCTTCTGTTATACCTTTTTCTAACAAACTAAAAAGACCTAAATGAAGATTAGGAATGAGTAAAAGTTGATGATATATGTGTTTATTGAAAATGAGTTTTTGATGCTATATTCTGAGAAGATTTGTCATCAATTATGAGAGTCACAAAGACCCCTATGACCACTAACTTGCCAATTGCTCCTATTTAGTCTATGTTAACAATATCTTAATATAACAGTGATTCACCTTTCTTTAAAAGCACACATAAAATAGATAGTAAAATGTCAGTCAATTATTACCTGTTTATTAAGTACTTAATGTTTACTGGGTTTTAAATATTATGTGAAGAATGAACTTTACTTTAGTGCAGGAATTCTTGATCTTGTGATCCAGAAATCTGGAGAAATTTCCATGAGTCTGTTAAGAGGGATGGTTAAAAACAAACAGATCCCCTCAAAACACACAAACAAAAAGTTTGTGTTCATTAAAATCTAACTGAAATTTAGCATTTGCCTCAGTTATAAAAACATATTCTGTGAAAGGATCCATTGGTTTCATTAGAAATGGCACCAAAAAGGTTGCATTCCTTGCTGAAAACTAAGTAATTTCCATAAGAATTCATGCAGATGACATCCCATGTATAATAAGTATCATAGTACTATCTTCTCTATGGGTGGGAGAGGGCTTGGAGGAAGGAAGAGCATCTGCAACTCAAAATTTAAAAATATATTAATGCAGAACACATCCTGATGTCTTTTGAATCATAGGATTATGGGATTTGGAGCTATAATGGCTGGACCTTTGAGGTCAAGTGACCCAATCCTATACGCCATAAAACAGATAAGAAATTTGAGGTCCAGAATGGTGGAGAGACTGTCAAGGTTACACTCACAGTAAATAAATAACAGAGCCAGGATTAGAACCCTGGTCTTCGACTCAAAATCCAGTGTTCTGTGGGAATGCTTAAACAAATCATTTTATTCTGCTACAGTCAGAGTTTCAAGATGTAAATCGTTTTATGTTTGCCCTGTGTTCAGATCGTCTTTTTATTTTTTCCAATTGTTCTTACTTTTATTGATCTGCATCGTCCACTCCTTTCTCTGAGCCCTTATACCACTTGCTGTCTTTCACAAAATAGAGCCCCTAATTATGTACTGCCTTATATTATTATTTAACTAACTTGGTGTTTCATGGCTGCCCAACTATTTGCAAGCTTGTGGAGGTTAGAGACCATTTCTTTTTGTCTTCATTCTAGCCTAAAGTTCCTAGAAGGGTGCTGAGTGAGTGATTTCAATTCATTTAAGATTTTTTCAATGAAATACATGGATACATAGGGATCACTGCTCAATAAATCATATTCTGACTATATTTTTATATGATTCATATTCCACTGCACATAGGAGTTCAAAAGTGCTTATTGAATGAACAAATAAATGAATGAACAAAATATGTTTTCTAACTTGTCATACTGGAGTATAGGTTTCATTGAGGCTGAGCTAATCAAGAGATGATAAGACTTGAAATCAGGCTAGAGGAGGACACAATTGGCAGATTGTTAGTTAAGAGAAGGATCTCAGGAGCTTCACTAAGCAAGGTAAAAGCAAACAGGTCCCAAGGGAAACAAAATCCAGAGTCTAGGTGATAATTCATTAAGAGCAGTACCTAAATGAGCTCTGATCAGAGAATTGAGGCTGCTTGTTTCACAGTGCCTTCTGGGACTGCAAATCTTTGGGTCCACGATTATTAATTATGGTTGTAATAAGTCAGTGGACTGGGCTGGAATGACCCTCCCTGTCTCTGATTAAAGTAAGGGCAAAGATGTTACTATGACAAAGAGGTTCTTACACAGTGTCACATCAAAACCAGCTTATTTCCTGAAGATTCCTAGACTAGCCTTGTAGCTTCCAGAATTTATGAAAAACATTGTTTCTGGTGATTCATTGAAGAAAACTGGTATCTTATGCTAATTCCCTTTACTCAATTACTGTTAAGACTCAAAGAAAAAGTTTCATGGCTACTAGCTAGGAATTGTTGGTGTAATAAATAACCATAAGGGCACTGGTAGGGGTCACTTATGGATTACCTCTTCCCAGCTCATAAGTAAAGAATACTGAACTAGATGACAGCCCCTTTATTTTCTGCATCACCATATATTTGTCTCTATTTTGAACATGGGTTCTCTGGATATCATAATATTGTTCAGGAAATCATTAAGCACTAGAAGTCTTTTGCAAATAAAAGCTATAGTTAGGTGTTTTCAATGTATCAGGATGATTTTTTTTTTAGCTCAGGATTTCATTAGTGAAACCTTAAGTATCAGAAAAAGAAATCACATGTTTCATTCATTTGGTCAGTAAACATTTATTAAGAGTCTACTCTCTGAGTCACTCTCCTAGGTTTGGGGGATAAAAAAGAAGACTAGAAGCTAGTCCCTGCTGCAAAGAAGCTTTACGTGTAGTAGAGGAGACAGCATGCAAATTACATTGTACAAGCAAGCTATATACAAGATAAATTGCAAATAATCAAGAGAGGGAAGTCATTAGAACTAAGAGAGATTAGGAAAGGCTTCCTAAAGAAGATGACATTTTAGCCGGGTCTTGAAATCCAGGAGGTGGAGGTAAAGGTGGAGAGTATTCCAGGCATGGGGGGGAGGCGGTGATAGGGGTTAGGAGGGGGAGAAGTGGGGGCTGGGCAGCCAATAAAAATGCCCAGAATCAAGAGATGAGGTGCCTTGTTCAATCTATTGCAAGGAAGTGAATGCCTTTGGATCACAGAGCATATATGGGAGGATGTAAGGTACAACAAGATCAGAAAAGTGAGAGGGGCAAATTACGAAGGGCTTTGCATGTCAGACAGAGGATTTTGTATTTGATCCTGGAAGTGATGGAGAGCCACTAAAGTTTATTGAGTGGGGTAGGGGTGGAAGGGACATGATCATATGTGCTGTTTAAGAAGATCACTTTGCCATCTGAGTGGAGGATAGTCTGAAGTGAGGGAAGACTTGTGGCAGAGATACAGTCTATTGTGATGGTCCAGGTGTGAGACTATAAGAACCTTTACCAGACTAGTGGCAGCATCAGAGGTGAGAAGGGAATGTATTGAGGGATAATGCAAAGATAAAATCAGTGCTACATTATTAGCAGTGGAAGTAGGCTTGACTGGTAGTGCATGAACAGTACAGTGTGCAGTACAATGAACAAGCATTTTGAAAGCACCTTTAAGGTGTCATTTATCTCTCTCTCTCTCTCTCTCTCTCTCTCTCTCTATATATATATATATATATATATATATATATATATATATATATAGTCTGAATACTCAAATACTCAATACTCAAACTTGCATCCATGGTCATATAAAACCAGGTGCCATGGAAATAGCCCTGGCTTTAAAGTATGAGATCTGGGTTCAAATCCTAACTTCTCTGCTTAAGACATCTGTGATGTTGTGCAAGTTAATTAACCTCCCTGTGCCTTAGGTTCCTCATCTGTAAAGTGAGAGGGATGGACAAAAACTCATGGGTTCTTAATCTTTTCTATGTTATTAACTGTTTTGGTGGGCTGGTTAGATCTATAGACCCTTTCTCACAATATTTTTTTAAAGTCATAAAGTCAAAACTAAATACATAGGATTCAAAAGGAAATAACTTCTATTGAAATATAACAACTAGAATATATTTTGAACAGAGACACTAAGTAGAGATTGCCTGGACCAGATGGTCTCTAAGGTAGATTCTGACTCTTGCTCTATGATCCCACTTCTCTGAATTCCAATCAGGTAGAGAGACATTGCCAGTGACTATTCTTAAGCACACAGGTAGAGGTCTATGTTTCTATCTATTCAAAGTAGACAGGTAAAAGTAGGCAGAGAACAGCACTTAAACTGTCTTCTTAAGATCTGTTACTGTAGACAGAAGAGTACAACCAGGATAAACGTGTTACCTTAGGATAAGATTGGTTGCCCTCTGTCCTGTCTGGTCTGGTTTTAAGTCACTTGTCCTATGCCAAGACAGACAAGGTTTTGCAGGTATGCACTGCTCTTCAGAGCAAGGCAGGCTGATGATTACAACACAGGCAGAGGGCTAGTTCCTTTGTGTAATCCCTCCTCATGCTAACACTTGGTAGAAAGTGGGATATTAGTCTGGGAGGAAATGAGTGAGGTCAGCATTTTTATTTCATCATCTAAAAAGACAGGCCATATGTTCACCTGGTAACACTATCCGGAGAGATTTTTTTTTTTTTTGCCAAACCTGAATGTGTGAGCATGTTGAAATGAAAGCACAGAGCATCAAGACCCTTAATCCCTGCTAGAATTTTGTGAGTTCAGTTTGATCCTATTTTGATTCTTCAGAGCTTTCTCCAGTGTGTAGTACTTAAAGACCTGGTATTGTTGCCTTTCCATCTCTTTTTTGGTTAAATTTTATAGTGTTGATTTACCATATAAGATATAACCTTTACTTTGATATAAACAAAATTCCTGTGAAAACAGAAAATTTGATGTGAAAGTCTTAGATTGAAAAAAAATCCAATTTATCATTAAACTGGCATGACAATATCTATTCAATGCCAAAATATTAGACCACACTCATCCAAAAATTAGTTGATTATTCATATGGTGCCTATATGACATCAAAGCAGTCATTTATGTGAATTGACTAGATAATTTAGCATTATCTAGACAGAGCAGATGCTAGGCAGCAACAATCCAACTCTTATTGGTTGACATGTGAAAAATGCAATTAAACCCATTTTGTATTACTTTGGAAAACCAGTGCCAAAATATGGGTTTGATTGCTTTTTCTCCATCAAAATAACAAGGCTTCTTTAGGGCTTGAACTGATTGTAGAAATGTCTGTGACTAAAAACATCTTAGAACTTAATAGATTTTTCCCAGTGCTTGAATTACTATTTGTGAATTAATTTTGAGAGTTGCCTGCTGTGTGTGTGTGTGTATGTGTGTGTGTGTGTGTGTGTGTGTGTGTGTGTGTGTGTGTGTGTGTGTGTGTGTAGACAGAATCAGGATACCCGAAGACCTTGCAAGGGATTGTAAGATCTCATCAAAAACACTGGGTTTAAACTTGGGAACAACTTTTGACACTGCAATTCATTCCCTTCATTGATAATGGGAGTGATTAAGGGCTTTAAGAATGGGATTGTGGGAAGAAGCCATGAAGGAAGATAGAGGATTTTTGAGGAAAGGGAATTGAGAAGGAAAATGCAAAATTTAGTTATATGTATATATATATATGTATATATATATACATATATATGTACAGCATTAAGACTTATGATCTATATTCAAAAATAGCTTTATGCAGGACTTTCAGGTGTTTACTAACTTAACTTGATATTTACTGGGAACCTGCTATACAGGGTGTCCCAAAAGTTTTTGCATGTTTTTGATCTAGTAAAGCTCAAAATGCATTTAAATCATCAAAGCTTAAAATTGTTTGAAAGCTTTTGGGAACCTGTATGATTGTGATAATGAAGGAGGAAGAGAAGAGGGAAGAGGAGGAAGAGGAGGAAGAGGAGAAAAAGGAGGAGGAGATGAAGGAGAGAAAGAAGATAAAGATGAAGAAGATGAAGACAAAGATGGTGAAGAAGAAAGAACAGCAAGGATAAAAGAATAGGAGGAAAAAGAGAAGGAAGAGGAGAAGAAGAAAAAAGGGAAGAAGAAGAAGAAGAAGAAGAAGAAGAAGAAGAAGAAGAAGAAGAAGAAGAAGAAAAAGAAGAAGGAAGAGGAGGAGGAGGAAAAGAAGAATTACTTACTCATTAGGGTAGGGAACTCCAATTGCTATAGATGAATTTCTTCTATCATTGAAAGTTGGCACCTTATCTACAATTTATAATCTTAGAAATTTGCCTAGATATTTTCAAGGTTAAGTGACTTGCCAATATCTGTTACATATAGAGTTAGGACCCAGAGTTTCATGATTCCTAGGCCAGATCTCTATCCATAGTGTTATCATTATGATGATCTTAACTTTGTTATAAAATCAACATGGTAAGGCACATTCAAGAGCATATGCATATATGAATATATATACATATGCATATGTTTATATTGCATATATCCACATAGTCTGTCTAAATATATAGTCTAAGTCACGTGAGAGATGTCCACATTAATTTGAGCATGAAAGAATGCTGCCCTTGGATTTAAGAAGACCTGCATTCAAGTCCCACCTTCAGCAAGTCTGGCTGTGTGACCCTTAGCAAGTCACTTATCTTTTAGTAATTCAGGTACCTTCTAAAGCTGTAAGTTGTAGAAGGTTTCTTTTTTCTTTTTTGGCCAGGCAGTGAGGGTTAAATGACTTGCCCAGGGTCACACAGCTAGTATGTGCCAAATGTCTGAGAATGGGTTTGAACTCAGGTCCTCCTGATTATAAGGCTGATGTTCTGTCTATGCACTGTGCTGCCTAGCTGCCTGTTACAGAAGAGGTTTGCATTTGTGTTGGTGAATGGAGTTTCCTCGCTGGGATTCCCTTGAACAAAAAAAATTTAAAAAAACCTTAAAAAAATCGGTTATCATCCTAACTCATTGGTATTGTACTTTAAAGCTTGCAAAATCCTTTATAATGTGTTCAACCTTGGGCTATATGCTGCTGTAGAAAAAAAATATCAATATATGATGAAGACCTTAAACAAGACCTTTACCCATGTAACAAAAAAAGAAGAAAGCAAGGCAAGGCATTATGAAATACCAAAAAGAACAGTGTATATTTGCTGCTTAATAATAATGATGTCTATGAATTGTAAATGCTATGAAAGTCCAAAGAGCAGGATATATTTTGGATTGTACTACTTGGAAAAGGGCCACAAAAAAGGATGGGATTTGAGTTTGCCTCAAGGAATGCATGAGAGTTGAATGGATATCTCATCTGTCCCTACCTTTCTCCCCAGCTCCTGATCATACCACCCCATTTGTTACCTTCTGTTATATATCCTTCAGACGTCCCAAGTTTTAAGGGAGAAATGAAGGGAAAAAGTCAATAAACACATATATTATCCACTATGTGTCAGGCACTATTCTAAATTATCATTTTGCAAAGGTCTATATACTGTGTTCAACACTGGACTATGTACTGTTGAAAAAGAATCAGTACATGGTATAGATACTGAAATAATTGAGGAAGATTACTGTGCTGTAAGCACACGGGTAAACCAAGTTTTGTGGGAAATGAAGTCTGTCAGCGTTATCTATTATATCCTACTTCTATTAAAAATAAATTAGTAAATAAAATGTAAGGAAATAAGTAAGTAAAGAAAACATTCTAGTCATTTTAAGTCCAATCTCCTTATTTCATAGATGTGAAAAAAGGTCCACTGAGGTGAAAGATAAGACTTGAATTGAGGTTTCCCAATTCTTAATCAAATACACTTTTTATTGCACTATACATCAACTGAGTCTGCTCTTGGGGACAGCTCTGGGGTTCTTCATTATATCTTGTTAGTGTAGAATTAACTGAGCAGAAGGAAGTTTCTGACATTGTCCTAAAAATAAAGTTATAGGGTTAACAAGTACAGGTGAATGGGCTTTCCCAAGGAGATGAATAACAAGTTAGCTTGGCTTGGGCCATTCTGACATGAAAGTCAATTTCTTCTCAGGGAATCCAGGATTAACTGGGTGGAATCCAGGTAAAGAGAAAAGAAAGAAGTCAAACATGTCCATGAACTCGCTGACTTAGTTTAGCAATCTGTCTGTGTTCATTCTTCATTTCCGAAGAAGACCATGACATCAGAGAAGTGATGACAAGACTTGCACTTGACTTTGTTATGAGTGAGGAAGGGCTATGCAAGATCACCTACCTCACTTTCCCTTCCTGAGTCATATGAATCCAGTGACTGAATATTCATCAGGATGACTGGAGACAGCCCAGGATGCAATGGAAGTCCTTGCCTATTCAGGTACTCACTTAGCAATAGGTTGTTTCCAGAAATCAAGTGACAGAAAGGGATGCATGTGCTATTTTAAGGGATGAAGACAAAATGGAGTGGAGGTTGATAGCTAAGTTATGTTTTTGGTGAAAGACTCCAACCTTCCCGTCAGGATCACTTACCCATCACCACAGAAGTATCAAAACCATTTTGCAGATAAAATCTTATAGTAAATACTATACTGTAAATGTCAAATGAGCTACTGAGGTCATAGATTAGCCAACTGCTTTTCTGAGAATGTTTTTTGGGGGGCATTCTCCCCCTCCCCTGTATATCAGGCCATGTGTCCCTGTGGATAGGCTTCAATTTCAAACATTTTAAGTCTGATGTTTTAGATAAGCACTCTGTCTCCTGTTTCCTTTCTTCAGGATTATCGCTCTCCTGTATCACTCTAATTCTCTTTCCTCACTGCATTCCCAAACCCTTGTCTAAACCTCTTGGAAGTCTGATTCCTCTGTGAATATCTACTTCCTAATGTTAATCATTGTAATTTTTTTCCACTGGACTACTAAATATACAACACAACATTATAGTAATTAGTAGGGGCAATTCTTCTAATTCGAGGATTTTTGAGCCACAGTTCTGATTACTTACGATGGGCACCACTCTTTCCACTGAAGACACTCCTGCCAGAGTGGTACAGTGCAAAGAGTGATAGATTTGGACTCAGAAGATTAACGAATAGATCTTGACTTTATCACTTAGGACATATGTGACTTTGAGCAAATCACTTAATCTCTCTGAGTCTTAGTTATTACATCCATAAAATAAGGGATTTGAGTGAGACAATCTGCAAGTTCTCTTCCAACTACAAATTTATGACTTTATGATCTTGCACCTCATTTATTATCTCTCTCCCCAACACCTTCTAGCTTCTTGCCCTCTTGGAAACAGTCCTTCCTAGAGACAGTGCTTGAGAAAGGAAGAAGGATTTTTCCTGATGGATCAAACCTGGGACCACCCCGTCCCTACCCCCTCACTCAGTCTCCAACACCTTTTTTTTTTTTGGAGAGGTGGAACTGTGGGACTGAAACAACCAACTTTCTTCTTTTCCTCACTTTGATTCCAGCTCCTCACTTTCCAATTTCTCTCCATCTAACAAGGAAGTAGAAGCAAGATTGTAGCTCAGGTTGGGTCAAAGAACTGGCCAAGGAGATTCTACTGGATTCTACCTGGGAATTTCAGGGATGCCATACCTAAGTAGTTTGCTTTTCTGGCCCCTTTCCTTTCCATTTAGAATAATAGAATATTAGTGGTGGAAGGGAGCCCAGAGGTATCCAGTCCAAGTAATTCCTCCATAGGAATTCCCCTCTTTGCTCATTAACACCTTCCCCTCTCAGATTACCTTCCATTACTCTTCACATATCATCTGTGTTCACAGTCACTTACAAAACAGACTCAAAGGTCATAGAAGCTGTCCAAAGTCACAGAACAGGCACTGAAATCAAGACTGAAATCAAGATTGGACTCCAATCTAGTTTTCTTTTTAGCACACTATGCTGCTGCCCAAGGAAGTTCTCCAGCTACAAAATCAGTCGTTTAATAGCATTTTATTTATGCTTATTCTTTACCCAGTTCTGTGCTGGGTCTTTGGTATAGGAATGGAATGTAAAACATGATTATACATGATCATAACATAAAGAAACACCCAGTAGCATGTCAAGGAAATAACTTGGGTCACTCTGCTGGCTTCAGTATGTGTCTCCATAGCTAAATAGACCTTGAAAAATTTAAGTACAAATGAACATGAATAAATTAAGTACTGATCCATTAGAACACAAAGGGATAGATAATTATAACTAATAGCTAACTTTTACATATTGCCTTCAGGTTTGTAAAGTACTTCAGATTTATTATGTCATTGAACCTGCATAACTACCTGCCAGGTAGGTACTGTTAGTGTATTCAATTTATAGATAAGAAAACTGAGGCTGAGAGGTTCTGTGATCTGAGGTAGAAATTTACACACATCTTTATAATTACAGGTTTAGAACTCTATTGAACATGCCAATTGGAATACGGTTTTTTGAGAAGAGTGTGTTCCCTGTTCCCCAAAAGAAAACGAGAGTATGAAGGAATCTTAGTATTTGACCTCTTTGATATGGCAGTACAGGGGGGGCCAGAGTAGGAAAAGGAGGATAAAACAACAAAGAGAACTTGAGTTTAAAGATGAAACCTTGGATATATAAAAAGCTTCTTTCAGAACTTTCTTGGGTCGATTACTTGGAAGAGACCACAGTTTTACCATGGAATCTTTGTCTCTGGGTATTTTAGAATTGTGGATTTAGAGCTAGAAAGGGCAATTAAAGATTATCTAGTTCAATACCTTTGCTTTACAGATAAAGAAACTGAGTCCCAGAGCAAATCTAGGATATGAGAAGAGGTCCTCAGACTCCAAATCCTACACTCTGTGCCCACAAGCTTTCTGGGGTAGTATAGGGTCATCATCTACTGATGGTACAGTAGGTTTTTAAAAACCATTTTTTTCATCATGGATAACTTAAAGCATGTGGTGAAGCCTATGGATCTCTTCTCAAAATCATGTTTTTTAAAAAAATTATATAATTTATTTATTTTTCAGTTCTTTCCACAAGAATTTGAGTTCAAAATTTTCTCCCCACCCCAGGACAGCATGCACCCCATCCACTCCTTCCTCCAATGTGTCTTCCCTTCTATTACTCACCCTTCTTCTATCCCCTTTCCCCTCTATTTCCTGTAGGGCAAAATAGATTTCTGCCTGTATAGCTTAATTTCTAGCTGTATGCTAAAACAATTTTTAACATTCATTCTTAAAACTTTGGTTTCCATATTCTTTCCCTCCCTCTCCACTCACCTGCACTGAGAAAACTAACAATTCAATATAGGTCATATATGGGAAACAATGCGAAGCACTTCCATAATATTTATATTGTAAAAGACTAACCACATTTCCCTTTGTCCAATCCTGCCCTTCATTTATTCCATTCCCTCCCTTGACCTGTCCTCCCAAAATATTGTTTGCTTCTGATTATCCCTTTCCACAATTTGCTGTCCCTTCTATTATCTGGGGAGCTGTAAGTTCTCAGTTCCTCCAAGATGACACAATCAAGGGAGTGTGACCTGCACACTGGTCTGGGAGCAATAAAAAACTTTTCTGCCCAGAATATGTAATTGAATTCCCTCTCCACCACCTTTACCACCAGTCCTCCTCTTCACCCCTGGCTGAAGCTCAGGGCTAAGAATCAGATCAGTGGCTCAACCCCCCCTCCCCACCCTGCGAACTTTAGGTAGAGGGTAGGGCCACCACTTAGGGGTGAGATTCCATCAATTCCCCCAGAGGCTCTAGGTGGAGGGCTCTGAAAATGGCAATTGCCTCTGCAGTGCCTGCTGTCAGAGGTCAAGACTGCTCTCCCTTCTCTTGGGTGAAGGAGTTCTCCCACGGACCTTTGAAGCTGTCTGTGGCATTTGTGGGTTGAGGAATCTGGGAACTGTTGCTGATGGCTCCCTGAATCCTCTTCTGGGGCCTGTCCCTGCTGGTCTGTACTTTCTGTTGGTCTGTGCTCAGTGTGCTCGTCTTGTCTGTGCTTGGCACACTGGTCTCAAAAGTCAGATTTTCTATTCAACTCTCATCTTTTCATCAAGAATGCTTGAAAGTTCTCTGTTTCATTGAATGACCATTTTTCCCCTGAAGAATTATACTCAATATTGCTGGGGAGGTAATTCTTCATTTTAATCCTAGATCCTTTCACCTCCAGAATATCATATTCCAAACCATCTGATCCTTTAGTATAGAAGTTTCTAAATCCTGTGTTACCCTAATTCTGTTTCCACAATACTCAAATTGTTTCTTTCTAGCTGTTTGTAAAATTTTCTCCTTGACCTGGGAGCTCTGGAACTTGAGTACAATATTTCTAGAAGGTTTCCTTTTAGTATCTCTTTCAGGATGTATTCAGTAGTTTCTTTCCTTTTCTATTTTACCCCTTGGGTCTAGAATATCAGGGTTGTTTTCCATGATAATTTCTTGAAAGATGATATCTAGGCTCTTTTTTTTGGTCATGGTTTTCAGGTAGACCAATAATTTTTAAATTATCTCTCCTGGATTTATTTTCCAGGTCAGTTGTTTTTCCAATGAGATATGTCACATTGTTTTCTATTTTTTCATTCTTTTTTGGCTTCTTTTTATTGCTTCTTTGTTTCTCATAAAGTCATTAGCTTCCGTAAGTTCCATTCTAATTTGGACGGAGTTATTTTCTTCAGTAAGCTTTTGAATCTCCTTTTCCATTTGGTCAATTCTACTTTTTAAGGCATACTTCTCCTCATTAATTTTTTGGACCTCATTTGCCATTTGGTTTATTCTAGTTTTAAAGGTGTCATTTTCTTCATCATTTTTTTGGGAGGGTCTCCATTAACAAGTTGTTGACTCATTTCTTATGATTTTCTTTCATTGCTCTCATTTCTCTTCACAATTGTGCCGTCTTGGAGGAACTGAGAACTTACAGGCCCCCAGAATATACCCTCCTCTCATTAAAGGTCTCAAAAATCAAGTAACTGGCTGGGAAAATGCCCAATAAAAGGGAGAAAAAATAAGACTATAGAAGGTTACTTTCTTGGTGAACAGGTATTTTCTTCCATACTTTCAGATGAGGAAGAACAAAGCACAACTTAAGAGGAAGTCAAGGTTTCTGCATCCAAAACCTCCAAAATAAGGATGCATTGATCTCAGGCCATGGAAGAGCTCAAAAAGGATTTTGAAAATCAAGTAAGAGGAGTGAAGGAAAAATTGTGAAGATAAATAAGAGCAATGCGAGAAAATCATGAAAAGCAAGTCAACAGCTTGCTAAAGGAGACCCAAAAAATACTAAAAAAAAAAAAAAAAATAAGGCACCTTTAAAAAATAGGCTAACTCAATTGGAAAAAATGATCCAAAAAACCAATAAGGAGTAGAATGCTTTAAAAAGCAGAATTAGCCAAATGGAAAAGGAAGTTTAAAAGCTCACTGAAGAAAATAGTTTTTTAAAAATTAGAATGGAACAGATGGAAGCTAATGACTTTGTGAGAAACAAAGAAATTACAGAACAAAACCAAAGAATAAAAAAATAGAAGATAATGTGAAATATCTCATTGGAAAAATAACTGACCTGGAATATACATCCATGAGAAACCATTTAAAAATTGTAGGACTACCTGAAAGCCATGATCAAAAAAAGAGCCTAGATATCATCTTTCATGAAATTATCAAGGAAAATTGCCCTGATATTCTAGAACTAGAGGGAAAAAATAAATATTGAAACAATCCACAGATCTTCTGAAAGAGATCCAAGAAGAGGAACTCCTAGGAATATTGTAGCCAAATTCCAGAGTTCCTAGGTCAAGGATGAAATATTGCAAGTAGCCAAAAAGAAACAGTTTGAGTATTGTGGAAATACAATCAGTATAACACAGAATCTGGCAGCTTCTACATTAAGGGATCAAAAGGCTTGTAATATGATATACCAGAAGTCAATGGAACTGAGATTAAAACCAAGAATCATCTGCCCAACAAAATTGAGTATAATACTTAAGGGGAAAAAATGGTCCTTTAATGTAATAGAGAACTTTTAAGCATTCTTGATGAAAGACCAGAACTGAATAGAAAAACTTTCAAACACAAGAATCAAGAGACGCATGGAAAGGTAAACAGGAAAGAGAAAACATAAAAGACTTTCTTAAGGTGAACTGTTTACATTCCTACATGGAAAGATAATATTTGTAACTCTTGAGTCTTTTTTCAGTATTTGTATAGTTGGAGGGATTATACACACACATACATACATACATACATACATACATACATACATACACACACACACACAGAACACAGGGTGAGTGGAATAAGAAGGGATGATACCTAAAAAAATAATACCTAAATACCTAAAATTGAGGGGTGAGAGAGGAATGTATTGGGAGGAGAAAGGTAGAAATGGAATGGGGTAAATTATCACTCATTAAGGAGGCAAGAAAATGTTTCTTCAGTAGAGGAGAAAAGGGAGGATGTGAGAGGGAAAAAGGGAAGCTTAGTCTCTTCACATTTGGCTTGAGGGAATGACATGATCACTTAGTTTGGTATGAAAGTATATCTTGAACTACAGAAGGGTAGGGGAGAAGGGGACAAGTGGGGTGAGGAGGATGATAGAAGGGAGGGCAAATGGGAGAAGGGAGTAATCAGAAGTAAACACTTTTGGGGACAGATAAGGTCAAAAAAGAGAATAGAATAAATGGGGGGCAAGATAGGATGGAGGGAAATATAGTCAGTCTTACACAATATGACTATTATGGAAGTTTTTTGCCAGACTACACATATACAGCCTATATTGAATTGCCTGCCTTCTCAGTGGGGATTGGTGGGTAGGGAAGAAGGGAGAGAAGTTGGAATTCAAAGTATTAGGACTGAATGTTGAAAACTGTTTTTGCATACAATTGGGAAATAAGAAATACAGGTAATGGGGTATAGAGACCTATTTTGCCCTATAAGAAAAGAGAGAAGAAGGAGATAAGTGAAGGGAGGGGTGTGATAGGAGGGAGGACATGTTGAGGGTAGGGATAATCAGAATGCAAGGCATTATGGGGGAGGGGAGAGATGGGGAGAAAATTTAGAACTCAAAATTTTTTGGAAATGAATGTTAAAAACTAAAAATAAATAAATTAACATTAAAAAAGGGAAAAAAGTCTGACTTTCAAATACAAGAATCAAGAGAAACATGCAAAGGTAAACAAGAAAGGTAAGTCATATGTAACCAATTGGAGTTGAACTGTTTACATTTCAACATGAAAAGAAGATATTTGTAGCTCATGAGACCTTTCTCAGTATTAGGATAGTTGGAGTGAATACATATATACGTATATACATACACATATTTTTATATATATATAATATTTATATATAATATGTAATATGTGATTATAATATAACATATGTGTATGTATATACATATGCATGTAGTGTGCACATGTATGTATATATGCACACATATGTACATACATGCACAAATGTATGTATGTGTAAACAGAAAGGCACAGGGTGAGCTGAATATGAAGGGATATCAAATTAAATATTGAGAGGAATGTATTAGGAGAAAGAGAAAGGGAGAGGTACAATGTAGTAAATCATCTCACATAAAAGATACAAGGAAGGGCTTCCCCACAATGGTAGGGAAGAGGGGGGAGGTGAGAGAGAATAAATGAGTCTTACTCTCATCAGATTTAGCTTAAGGAGGGAATGACCTACATTCATTTGGGTATGGAAATCTATCTTACCCTGCAGGAAGTCAGGGGGGAAGGGGATCGGAGAGGGAGGATAATAGAAGAGACAGCAGATTGGGGGAAGGGGTAATCAGATGCAAACAATTGTAGGGGGACGAGTCAAGGGAGGGAATGTTATAAAGGAAGGGTGGGACAAGATAGAGGGAAATGTGTTAGTTTTTTGCAACATGACCACTATGGAAGTGTTGTACATTGCTACATATTGAATTGCTTGCTGTCTCAGTGAGAGTGGATGGGGAAGGAGGAAAGGAAAGAATGTGGACCTCAAAGTTTTAAAAATGAATCTTAAAATTGTTTTTTTCATGCAACTGGGAACTAAGTTATACAGGCAACGGGGTATATAAATCTATCTTGCTGTAAAGGAAAATTGAGGAGAGGAGGATAGTAGAAGGGGGGTAATAGAAAGGAGAGCAAATAAATTGTTGAAAGGGATGGTTGGGTGTATACTGTCATGAGGTGGGGGGAGGGAAGAGATTGTGAGAAAATTTGGAATCCAATATCTTGTGGAAGTGAATGTTGAAAACTAAAAATAAACAAATTATATTTTAAAAATTAATTTATTTTGCTTAGCTATAATGAGCTGGTTGTGTGATGAGAATTAAATGAAATTGTATATGGAAAAACATAGTTGTCAACTTTTATTACTACTTCACACTTTTGCCCAAAGCCAACTCTGATAACTGGTATGGTTTCAGGCAAATCTGATATATCAGCACAAACCAGCAAATGATAGCTCATCTGTGGTCCTGGACTTGCAAAAAAAAATTTGAGCAGATAGCTTCCAGTATAATATAATTTCTAAGCCTAGGAAAGTCCTTCTATCTCCATAAAAACAAGTAAACTCCCTAGTCTTAGGAGTGACTCATGTTTTAAATACCTCTTGGCAAGAGACAAAGCTTTTCATCTCACAATTAGGGGGGAAAAAAGACTTCATGCCAATTACTCTGGGTGAGAGATCAAACAGATTGACTTGAATTTACACCAAGGTGTAAAAGACCAATATCAAATTCTTTCCCCAGCAGCAGGTTTTGATGAGGATGAGAAAAAAGTGCTTGACAATTGTTCTGTCTCCTGTCATAGTGTCACAGGATTATAGATGTAGATCCAGAGGCTCAGGAAGGATAAATAACTTGCCAAAGGTCACACAAGTAGCTTGGCAGAAGTCCTCATTGAGTTTCATCCCTTTGTCCATGGTATTCTTATTGAAGAAAGTAAAAATCGAGCATGCTGTAGCCAGTAATCTCTGCCATTGGTGGAGCAATTTGTCCCGTTCAGACCTTAACCTTGACCAGTTGCTTCACATGCGATTTCTAATTTAGCCTAACATTCTCTTTGCTTTTGGTTATGATATCTTTATCCTGCTCCTATCTTTGATTAATAAATAAGCCTCCCTTTCTTTCATCTGTAGCTCTTTGTACTGATAAAGGCTTCCACGCTGCCTTTCCTCTCTGCTACTGCATATATGTATATACATCATGTGTGTGTGTGTATACACACACATTATATATACATATTCACACACACATGCACACATACACATATGTTCTTCCCTCATACAATCTATACAGCAAACCTATGGGAGAAAGCAGATTATGTCCTGGTCCCTCCCCAAAAGACTTGATCATGTAAATGTATGAGACATATGGGACAGAGCAGTCCTAGTCTCCCTGATCTGTGTGATACATAGCACACTTCAAAAAAGTGTGTTTTTACCCTGAGAGTGACTCTCTCTGATGGGGGCAAAGCCAACCTTGTTTATGGAGATATTTTTTCCTATGAGTTAGTATATTTTTGAATTATTTATTAATTAAACATATTTAAATCTTATCACTTTTAAAGGTCAAGGAAATCATCCCCTGGTGAATCAGACACCCCAGTCAACTCCTGAATTTCAATCATGAAATAAGGAACAAGTCCAGCAGACTAGCTAGTACAAACCAATCCTTTCATCACAAGATTTTCCTCTGAGTACTCTGAGTGAATGAAATGGAAGCTGTAATTTATGTTTTTAGCATCATGATGAATGTACCCTGCTACCTCAAAGACACATGAGAGTTTTGCTAGGTTCATGACTCACTATGGGGCAGAGATTAAGTCTTCATTTGAAGCATATAGCAAATTTAATATGATTAACATATAATTATAATACATTCTTAATAATTTTATCAATATAATTAATCAATTGAAATTTCATATTTAGTGTTCATTGTAAGCCACACATAATTGAAACCATAGGCCAGAGTCACCCTGGAGAGAACTTTTGACTTGCTCTATTTTATCCTGGGCTACCCCTTTTCTCCTCCTTAGGCAATCCAGTCTGTGGCTCTCCATTTAGGGGTTCACCATGTGAGGTCCATATTTACTTTCCATACCAGATCATTCTTAGCTTTATTACAGCTCAGAATCCCCCCAAATTCTAGTGGTTGAGCATTATCAGTCTCCCCTAGTAGTAGAAAAGACTGTCATGACCCGTCACACTCTGCTTTCTCACCCTTGATGCTTATTAGTTTTGTAATCTCCAAAGCTAGCAGGTACTAGCTATTGATTCTTTGCTGATCCCCTTAAATATGCCCAGTCTCTAGCATGTCTCTGAATATCATGCTTCTCTCTCCAAAGATTTTATTGACTTCTGCATGGAAACCAACTTCCTAACTTCACTAAAATTCACTAAAAATTCAGGTTTTTATCTAAAAAAAATGACAACAACCTTTTGCTGGTATAACCATAAAGTCTCCCAAATCCATACATAATTATACATCTTCACTGATCCTTTCCTCCAAAGTAGCTAACAAGACGAACAATGAAAAGCTTTTTGCTTTT
The DNA here is from genome assembly GCA_023548195.1 of Bettongia penicillata ogilbyi. Classification (NCBI taxonomy): domain Eukaryota; kingdom Metazoa; phylum Chordata; class Mammalia; order Diprotodontia; family Potoroidae; genus Bettongia; species Bettongia penicillata. Next base: position 2,776,746 of record JAJHZJ010000048.1, on the reverse strand, counting down.
AGCTTTCCTCACTAGCTTTCACTCAACCTGAGCTTTAGAATTTTAGAATATTTATATAGTACTTTTAGGCAGTTAGGTGGCTCAAGGGATAGAGTGCTGGACCTGGGGTCAGGAAGACTAGAGTTCAAATATGGCACCACATACTTACTAGCTGTGTGATCCTGGACAAGTCACTTAACCTCTGTTTGCCTTAATCCAGTGGAGGATGAAAGAGCAGATCATTCCAATATCTTTGTCAAGAAAACCCCATGGATAGTATGGTTCATGGGGTCACAAAAGTAAGACACAATGGAACAACTTCATGGCAACAAAAGACAGCATTTTTAAGTCTATAGCGAACTACAAATCTATTTTCTCCTTTGATTTTCGTAACAGCCCTATGAATTAGGTGGCATTGTTGTAGTCATTTAAAGGGAAGGAAAGTAATAACTGAAAGAAGGTCACTAATTTGTTCAGGGTCACACAATTACAGGTAGTAAATGTCACAGATAAGATTGAAACTCCATTATATGATGAATGCACTCTCCACTATGCCACCTAGCTGTCTCTAATTTGAAGATTGCCAGTTTTAAAAATACATTCACTATTAATCTTAACTCTACAGTGAATAGGTTTTTCAACTAAAGTGAGACTCATGGAAGAAAAGGGAGATTTATAGAAGAGACCAAAGGTGGAATAAAAGTGTGGAATCAAACATATGAAATTGTCATATCTGCTTAGCAAATTCAACTTTTCATTGCTTTTTCCTCTTTGTTACCTCATTTGCTATAATAATAGTAGTATTTAATTTACAGTGAGGCTATATTGGGGTTGAGTGGGCAAATGCAATATATTACCTGCATTTTACAGAAGAGGAAAATAAACCCGGACTCCGAAAGGGACCTTGATCAAGGTTACACAACTTGAAGATGACAATCAGGGCTAGAACCTAGGACTCTTGATTACTGGTTTGTAATAGTAGACCAAGTTATCTCTTCATTCATACATACATACATACATACATACATACATATACACGCCTACAAAGTTAATCAGAGTGAAAACTGGAATGATTCAATTCACTAAAAAAGAAAAATAGTGTCAAATGATTCTCTTCGCATACACACGAACTTATTAAAGAGAAAATAGAGCTAGAAATTACTTCAGAGGCCAGCTTGTCTAGTTCATGCATCTTTCAGCTGAGGAAACTGAAGTCCAAAGAAGTTAAGTAATTTGCCCATGGTCTCACATTACCAATTGTTAGAAGTAGATTTTGAACCTAGGTCTTTTGATTCCAGAGCCCGGAGAGAGACAAGAAACCTCTATTCTCCAATTCCCTGATGCAAGAAGAAAGAGAATATCTTCATCCTGAAACCTGAATGATAAAAATTCATTTTCCAAAATAAGGTAGCATCAGTAAAACTTCTGGTGAGAGGAGTACTTTCACTGGAAGTCTTTAAAAATAAGACAAGACTTTCTTCTTCCCAGGGCAGTATACATAATCCTGTCCCAAATTAAGAACGACTCCTAGACTACTCAAAATTTGTTCAGCTGGAGCTGTATATCAAAAGATATACAAGATTAGGGGCACACTACAGACAGGGATAGGGTCAGCAGTGTATTGGAGGCAGTTCTTTCTGGGTCCCAGGTGCTGATTATTATATTTGCAGTTAGAGCATTTATACTATGGAAATTAGCGAATGATCCAAGTCAGGTTTTTTGTTTTATTGATTGTTCAGATATAAGAATGTGCTAAAGAAAGAAGTTAAGAATGCAGATTAAGCTTAAAAGAGTATTGCATGAACTTTTTTTTTTTATAGACCCAGTAGTTGAACATCTACAAACACCGACGGCTAGGCTAATTGTGCTTTTTTCCTTCAGTCAAGTATAGTGTATTACAAGCACAGGCTTGGATAGCTGTCTTTCTGACTTTATACTAGCAGTAGTAGGTGGAAAATTACACTCTACTTTTCCTAAATCTTCACTGTTCTCTCCTACGTTGACAAACAATATTATTTACTTTGCTGCTCAGTGAATTCAATGTCACAGAACTCTTTGTTCTGTAACAAACATTCCATGTGATAGCTGGTTGGGTTTGCTATAGAGGGTCCAGAAGCTAATGAAAAAAATGAAGTGAAATGAAATTAAAATGGAGTGCAACAAAAAAAGTGGATTGGCGCCAGATGAGAAAATTAGAGAGCAGTGGAGTTAAGCAAATGAAGCAGTATATGTTTCACAAGCATACAACAATGAGGTCAGCACAACAGCTCTGTAGACCTTCAGTTTGGTAGTCAGTCTAATATCTCTTCTCTTCCAAACTTTTCTTTGGAGGCTCCCAAATACTGAGTTAGCTGTGGCAATATGTGCATCAACCTCATTGTCAATGTGTACATCCCTGGAAAGTACACCAACAAGGTAAATGAACTTATCCACAGCATTCAAAACTTCTCCATTTGTTGTAACCGATGATTCCACGTATGGTATGGTGGTGACTGATGGAGCACCTGTGTTTTCTGGGTGTTAATTATTAGGCCAAAATTAGCACAAGCAGCAGAGAATTGATCCATACTTTGTTGTATCTCAGCTTCAGAGGCTGCATTGAGTGCACAACCATCTGCAAACAGAAAGTCATGCACCAATACTCCCTCCACTTTGGTCTTGGCTTGTAGCCTTTTCAAATTGAAAAAACTTACTGTCAGTACAGTAGTTGACCTTGATGTTGTGTTCATCCTCACTGAAAGCATTTGATAACATGGCTGAAAACATCATCCTAAATAGCATGGGAGCAAGCACACAGTTTCATTCCATTGTTGACTGGGAAGGCAAGAGAGCATTGTCCACTATTCAGAACCTGGGCAAACATGCCATCATGAAATTAATATATGATACTGATAAACTTCTATGGGCAATCAAATTTTTGACATAATTTTCCATAAACCCTCATGAATAACAATGTCAAATGCCTTGGTCAGATCTACAAATGTTGTGTACAGATCTCTGGTCTGCTCCTGGCATTTCTCCTGGAGTTGTTGGGCAGCAAACACCACATCAATTGTTCCTCAGCCCTTTCTGAAGCCACACTAGTTCTCAGGTATGTGACCATCTTCCAGGTGAAGGATCAGCCTATTAAGGAGGACTCTAGCAAGAATCTTGTCAACAATGACTAAGACAGAGACCCCCCCTCCCCTGTGATTGTTGCAGGACAATCTATTCCCTTTATCTATATCTATATATCTATCTATTTAGATATAGATATATGTGTATATACATATACACATATACCTTTATATATTTTCCTATGTACACATACATATATAAACACATATAAATATATGTGTATACACACACACATATATAAAATTCATATCTATCTATATGTAAAGTGGAGAGAAGTGAATGAGAGAAGTGATGTTAACAGTGCCCAGTGATATCCAATGATATCCAGTGATTGAGAGGTGATTACAGAGCTGGACTTATCTCTAGAACTTAGAATTACTAGAAAGTACTAGAGAATTCTAAAAACAGAACAATAATCCCCCAGAGAGAAGGAAGGAGCTGTTTACTCTGACAGATACATTGCATAAATGGAACTATATTTAATTATTTAAGTGACAAATATTAAGTAATGCCCTATCACTGTGTTTCCCAAACAAAATATGAAATGAATCATTTTGTGGATCATTTAATTAGTTGGTGTTTTCAAATTACAGAACAAAAGTAATAAACATAGTTATAAGAAAAAATCCACAAGTAGGATAAATAAATTACACAGTACATGAATTAATTGATAGCAAATCTGGGCTATGAAATACGGTATTAATTATGGCATATCACCACAAATTATTTGGGAAATGAGTAAATTCATTTGCTACTGTTAATGCTTTTAATTACTAATATTGCAGTGCTCTATAAATTATACATTTTTAGCATCCAGTATTATAGTCTATAAATTACCTGCTCATCCTATTTAAAACATTTGATATCTAAAAGGTGCTTTGTTCTCATGTTAACTTATTTTTCATATAAACTTTAGGATATCATCTTTTCTATTGATGACAAAGGAAACATAGGTCTGTGATGCAGTCTAGTGAGGTTAGGCCTCAGTAGATCCACCATGAAGGGTCATGGGCAATCCAGTGTTAGTATGAGGTCACTGGGTGACTTAGGTGCCAAAACTGAGTCAGAGATACCAAAAAGAAAGTATTCATATTTCATAATTCAGTGATACTTTCCATTTCAGAGACTGGAAGTAAAAAGAAGTCCACATAGAATAAAAACATTATCCTTAAGTTTATGTTCATTAAACATGTTGTGATCTTTCTAATGTTTAAAATTCTGGCTGGTCTTCTTTACCCTAAGGCACCCTACTTATACTTAGCATTCAATAACATAAGCTTCTTATAAAATATTTAATCTATTGTAAGCATCAAATCTTCTTATACTATACATGATATATCTCTCTATACATTCATACATACACATATATATATATAAAAAGGTTTTTTGCATGATTTCTAGTCATGATCTAGTTCATAGTTTTATATGTAGTTATGATCTGTGCCTTAATACACAGCAGTTAATTTGAATTTCTCAGAAGAATATATACATTTCCATTATCTCATATTTGACATTTCATTATTCCACGTAGCTACAAAACATCAATCCATGTTTTTAATAATCAGTTTGTGTGTAATTAGCATGCAATTACCATTGAAATTATGTGCTTGCTTTTAGATTTAAAAAGCAATTTCCTTTTATCTCAATATAGATATTAATAAAAATATATTGATAATATTAATCATTCCATAGTACATGGTAATGAAATCTCAATAAATAATCAGTCATTTGGAGTGAGTTTTTAATTTAAAAAAGAAAATTCTTTTTTAGCATTTAAATGGAAAGTTCACTTGTCAAGGATCTTGCAATTTTTACATTCTGCGGTTTTATTTTCCTATGTTTCTACATTTTAGTATCATTTGAATCAGATTCTCATTTTGTAGGTGTTAATGCAATGGAGTGATAATAATAGGATCATCTTCATTTATCACATGACTTTGTAGGTGTATGTGTGTGTGTGTATATATATACATACATATGTGTGTATGTATGTATAGATGTGTGTATAGATCCATTATTAGGCCCATTCATTTCACTTGCTCATCAATATTCCTAAGAATATTCTTGAAGAAGCCTTCCTTAGCAACTCTAGTCCTTGTTGACCGCTTCAGAGTATGTGCTTTTAGATCTGGAATGAACCTTAAAGTCCAGTGACATAAACTGAATTATCCAAGTTTATACAGTCAGGAAGAAGTAGAGCCGTAATTCAGCAGACATCTTCTAACTCCAAACCCAGTGCCCTTTCCATTCCATGAAGCTTCTTCTGTATTTCCATGCTATGTATTATTTGGCGTACCCATTTGACTACAAATTTATATGACCTATGTCATTAGTTATCTTTGTGGATACTATTTTCTTATTCTTTCACTATACTGTAAGTCCCTAAAAGGACAAAAAAAGTCTCTTTTCCAAGACTTATCATAATATCTCACCAAAAGTAGATAATCATATATAGAATCCTAGAATATTAAAAGAAGGGATCATAGAGGCTTTTTAAGCTATATAATACACACACACATATCTTCTACAGTATTCCTGACATATAGCATTTTGGCTTCCACTTGAGAAAACTGGGTTAGAGTGATGAATTATACACAGATTCCTGAGGTATCATATTTCAATGATTGTGGTCATGGTGGGGATGGGGGGCATCTCTCAGTATTTCTCCAATAAACTGAAAATTCAGAAATGGATGCAGATTTAAGAATATCTATATATAGAAATTCAGTGGATATATTCAAGAAAACATTTCAAGGCTAATAACTGATTAGCAGAAAGGTAAGTAATTGATGCTACTGGGATAGTAGACCTAATCATTAGTTATCTCGATTCTGCCTATGTGAAACACACACACACACACACACAAATGTGACTATGTGTGTATACCTCTATTTGTGTGTGAACATATATGTACACATAAGCATGCATTTCCATATGTACACATGTATATAGTCATAGAGGTCAGTAGATTTTGATATCCTCTTGATGAATATTTTTGTTGTTGTTATCAATAAACACCCATTTGCTATCTAATTCTCCTTTAGAGTCCTTTTATATCTGTCCCTTAATTCCTACATGATTGTATTGCCTTCAAAACAAATCTCTCTCTCTTTTGGATCCAACCTAGCTGCATTCTTGATCTTTGGTCCTTTAGTGCCATTTCTACTTCCTTTCTAAGCACTTTAAAGACTTTAATATTAGGGTCCACTTGTGATGGAATTGTTTGTATCAAAGAAATCATGTGTCCAGTTCCTGTCCTTATATGGAATAATGAAAATTTCCTTATTAATTTCCATAAATATTCTGATATACATAGAATATGCTCCATTTTAGATCCAACCCAAATTATGTCAGAACTTGGGCATCATTGACCTGAATGTTGATTTTGATCATTTCCTGGCTTGCTCTGGGAGTATCTGACTATATAAGTTGTTTGAAAGAGTTTAGATTATGTATGTGGAAAAGTTATCTCTAAGTGGCTTTCGTTCGTGGAAGTTGTGAAATGCTGAGATACTGACCGACGTGTTTTTATATTTTATCCTAGAAGATATCACAGGTAGGAGAAATAAATAGAGGGCAGATAGACATTCATCGGCATGATAAAGTGTTTACAGTACAAGATGCTAATGTATTAGAAGGTATAAAACAATAACAGATGCTTTCCAAGTTTGGGAAATATATGGCCATCTATTTAGGTGAAATTTAACTCACCTTAAATTATGAAGATGATGTATTGTTGTTGTAGGTGTGTTTGTGTCTCGAAGAGGACCATAACCTCAAGATGATGACATGACTTGCAGTTGACTTTGATTTGAGTGAGGGAGGGCTGTGCAAGGTCACCAACCTCACCTTCTTCTCCTGAGCCATCTGGGTCCAGTGGCCTGATATTCATCAGGATGGCTGGAGATGGCCCAGGATCCAATGTGAGACCCTGGTTCAAGATTGTATAATTATAGAAGAACTATCCTGGCATTAGGAGACCTAGATTCTAATATAAACTCTGGCACTAATTGGACATGTAAATTTGGCTAAGTTCAGTTATATCTGACTCATTTTAATAGGATTTTAGGATTTTCATGGCAAAGATACTGGAGTGGTTTGTCATTTCCTTCTTGAGTTCATTTTACAGATAAGGAACTGAGGGAAATAGAGTTAAGTTACTTGCCCATGGTCATAACTACTAAGTTTCTGATGCTGAATTTGAACTCAGGTCTTCTTGATTCCAGGTCTGGTGCTCTCTCCACTGTACCAGCTAGCTGCCCCAAGTTTAGCCAAGGGATTCCCCTTCAGGACTTCAGTCTACTTGTCTGTAAAATAAACATTGAAATGAAGTGACATGGACTAGAGGTAGGTACAACAAGTACAGTGCTGGACTTAGATTTAGAAGACCTGGGTTCGAATCATGACTACTACTTACCTGTGTAATATTGGACAAGACACTTTAACTCTCTGAGCTTCAGTTTCCTTATTTGTAAAATTAGGGACTTGGACCAAGATCTATTCTACTTTTACATGAATGATCAAGTGATCTCTTCCAGATCTGATACTCTTGTAAGACTTGTAAGCTGAGTAAGTATTTCACAAGATCATTAGATGTCAAAGGATACAAACAGACAGTTTTTGGAAGAAGAAATCAAAGACATATATATTCATATAAAAAGTGCTCTAAATCATTATTGGAGAAATGCAGATTAAAACAACATTGAAGTACCATCTCACACCTGTCAGATGGGCTAAAATTACAGAAGAGGAAAATGACAAGTGTTGCAGTGGATAATTTGGGATACTAATACACTTTTGGTGAAACTGTGAGTGATCCAGTCATTTTGGAGAGCAATATGGTATTATGCCCAATTACAAAACTGTGTATACCCTTGATCCAGTAATATCATATTAGGTCTATTTCCAAAGGTGATGAAGGGAAAAGGAAAAGAACTTATTTGTTCTAAACTATTTATTGCAGTTCTCTTTGTTGTGGCAAAGAACTGGAAATTAAGGGGATGTCCACCTTTTGGGGAATGACTTAACAAGTTTTGGTATATGATTCTGATTAAATATTACTGTGCTGTAAGAAATAATGGGTAGGTTGATTTTAGAAAAAAACATGGAAAGACACTTGAAATAATGAAGAGTGAAATGGACAGAATGAAAAGAATGTTGTATGTAGTAACAGCAATAATGTTTGAAGGGTAACTGTGAATGACTAAGCTATTCTGAATAATATGAATATTCAAATCAGCTATAAAGGAAGATGAGATCCATCTCCAGAGAAAGAACTGATATATGAAAGTATATATTGTATAATTTCACATATGTGTGTGTGTGTGTGTGTGTGTGTGTGTGTGAATTGATAGCCTTTTCTCATGCAGGGTTGAAAGGGAGGTAGGGAAACAGGTTAGAACCCAAAATGTAAAGAAATAAAATTCAAAAATAAAAACAAGGTAGTTAAGTCGAGAGTCATGAAGACTTGAACTTTCTTCTGGTCTCAAATACCTACTAACTCTGTGACCGTGGATGAGTCACTTAAACATCTCTCAGATAGTTTCTTCTACAGGAAAATGGAGGTAATAATAGTGCCTACCTCCCAGGGTCAAATAAAATAATATTTGTAAAGTACTTAAATAGTGCCTGGCACATAGTCGATCCTTAATCAATGCTTATTAGATTCCAATCCATTTAACTCTCAGGGCTATTATGAAAATCCAAAGAGAGAATATATGTAAAGCCTTTTGCAAACCTTACAAACACCATATACATGCTTAACATTGTCATCATCATCATTCTTAGCATTATTTGTATTGGAGCTACTATTTCAAATTCCATGACTAGGCATGAGGAGTGGGAGGGGAAGAAATTTCTTCTTAGTTAAAGGATTATAGGATTTCATTATCATTAACATTGGTTTTCATGTATCTTCTCTAATTGACCACCTCTTCCCATTTAAAACTCTCTTTTTTTTTTTGGATTCATCGACATTACACTTTCCTGGTTCTCCATCCCTCCAGTCTCCTCCACTATCCCAGTCTGGAATGGATTCCTTTTTCCTCCCTATCTATTTTCATGCTACCCATCTTTTAAGACCCAGATAAGAAAATCTCCTTCATAAAATCTTTGCTGAAAAGTTTGGTCCCTAGTAATCCCCCACTTTTTTCAAAATCTATTTGTGTTGATTACATGCTATCTTTTATTACATTTTAATTCTTTTATGCTTCTGATTCTTGTCGCACAATTTAAATTGTGAGCTTCTTGAGGATGAGCACCATGCCCTCGGCATCTTGCCTACTGCATACATAGGGATTGTCACATAGCAGGTGCTCAGTAAGGGCTCATTGATACACTGATTTGTATAAAACTTCTAAGAAACAGGAACATGATAGCTTCTCACTGTCCTATTAACATTAAGAATTCTGACATTCCGTGTCAGTTCACATCGAGCTTTGTAGAAAAACACCTAAAAACCAATTGACCAATACCGTTATTGCTATATGTATCCCACTGGAACATGAAATTCATTAAGATTAGCTAGGAAAGGACAACCATAGACCATTTAGGGGTTGCAGAGATCTGAAAGAAGATGATTTATGCTGATGACAAATCTTTTAATCTCCTATGATTGGAAGGAAAAAGTGTTTCCATGGAAAGGATCTACACAGGCAAAGAAAGGTCCCTTGTGAATTACAAACATTTATCAGAATCAGTGGGATCAGAAGAAAAGGATAATAAACTAATACAATAACCTGAAAAAATCTATTTGTTTTTTGAGGACCCTCACCTTGCTTGAGTCCAACGACCTCTGCAATAAGCCTTCCCCACTCCTGACAATGACATCATCTTCCTGGTGTTTTCTAGAAACTTCTGGAAACTTTCATGCTCCATGCTCATAGACTTAGGACCTGGTAAGTGAATCCCTACTGTCTATCTACCTGTGACATCTACTATTTTAAATCAGTTAGACATATTTGAGTAAGCTACTCCTTTCCTATAAATCCCATGATTCATCTGTGTCATTGATCTGCTTTGCTATAGGAATAACAAAGGAAATTATTGTGACATCCATGGAGAAGTGCCAGGAACTTGGTGAAACATGGATGTGCTAAGTCTTAGGGCATTTCTTGAAGGACTGTTTTGAATATACTTAGTCTTTTTGCCATAGCCTGAAGATTCTGCCTGAGGTCGCAATGGCTGTCCTAGTAATATGTCTTTGACTGACCCTACCCAAACCTTAAAACCTAATACCTTAGGCTTTTAGTCTTCCTTTGTTTGAGTTAAAAGTTTTGTAATAAAATCATTTTGCTTTCAGCCTTCATGAACTATCCCATTCTCTTGTGAAAACAAAAACAAAAACAGAAGCCTGCCTATGTATCCAAACCACTGTTAGGGACAAGGGGTCAAAAACCACCCAAGTTGAAAGACAAAGTTCAAGGAAGTAAGCTCATGTCAACAGGTCAGAAAGAAATAACGAAGCATTTCAGGATGCCAATGAAAAATGGTGTCAGAAACAACTGGCCCTGACAGCATCTCTGTGGTGACAGCTCCATTTTGAAGACCATAAATAGCCTTTTGAAGAAACCTTTCTTTGGTTCAAACTAGAAAAGTCTGATATGTCTGGGCTCTGAGAGTATTCCACTCCTCATTTTGCTCAATGGGGAACCCTTTCTCTTTTTCATTCCTCCATTATCAAAAGGCCTTCCATATATTCTTTGATAAAGGTTGGTTGACTCTCTGGTATTTGAAAAGTCCCCTTTTGGAATTTTGGCCAAATATGCCTTTTACTTTCCTAAAAAACTGTGATCAGAATACCTGAATTCCATGACCAAAGAAAGAGCCTAGGCATAATATTTCATGAAAACTTTCAAAATCTCCTCAAATCAGAGGGCAAAGGATAAATAAAAATAATCCATTGACCACTTCTTGAAAAATTCCAAAGTGAAAGTCCCAGGAGCATTATAGCTAAATTCCAGATCTTCCAAATTAAAGGAAAAACACTGAAAATAGTAGAAAGACTCTGAATACTAATGAGCCACAAGTAAGAGCAAAAACTCGCATGATTCTATAGCTACCACTATCAAGGACTTGAGAGCCTGGAATGTGGTATTCCAGACGAGAAAGCAAATGGAATTACAACCAAAAATAATTTAACCAGCAAAACTGAATATAACCGTATGAGGTGAGGGGAATGGACCTGTAATGAAATAGCGGACTTCCAAACATTTATGAATGAAAAGACCATAACTGCATACAAACTTTAAAGTACAAATACAGAAGTCAAGAAAAACACAAAAATTATAAATGTGAGAAAGCAATCATAAGGGACTACCTAAATCCTAACATTCTAATGCAGGGGAATAATACACATTTTCCTTCAGTAGTCTACTATTATCAAAGGTCATGGAGCTTCAGAGTGGTTATATTATGTTTTGATTATCTTAAAAGAATGGAAATGGAGGAGGATACACTGGAGTGTTAAGAAAAAATATCAGAGAGAATAGGGAAAACTACCTCATATAATTGAGGTGAACAGACAGATGTCTATGCAAACAAGGAAGAAGTGGTTAGGGGAAACATTTGATACTGAAAACTTACTCTTACCAGAACTGGTCAAAGGAGGGGAAAAATACACTTTTTATTCCCATTGCTTAAGGGATTAGGCCCTTAATCACTGTGCTATCCCATTAGCACAGTGCCTGCAACATAGTAGATATTTAATAAAGGCTCATCTACTGACTGACACATAGAGTTGTACACAGAAATACATTTTACTCAACAGGGGAAAACGACAGAAACGGGGAGAAGGAAGAGAAGGCAATAAGAGATGAAAGAAATTAAGGGAGAGATCAGCCCTAAGGGAAAGAAATTCTAACTAAAGATGTACAAAAATATTTAAACCAGCTTTTTGTAGTGGCAAAGAATTGGGAGCTGAGAGAGCGCCCCCTATTCGCACTGGGGAATAACTGAACAAGTTATGTCTATCAGTCTAAATGTCTACTATGAGGTACGCTCTGTACTAAGTCCTGGAGATACAAAAAGAGGCAAAAGATAGTCTATACTCTCAAAGAGCTTATGGTCTAATGGGGTCAACAAGCAAACGGATATGTACAGACAAGCTATAAACAGGATAAACAGGGAAGACACTAGAATTAAGAGGGGCTGAGAAAAGCTTCCTATAGAAGCTGAAATTGTATTTAGTATTTAAAGGAAACCAGCCAAGTCAGTAGGCGGAAATGAGGAGGAAGAGCCTTCCAGGCATGGGGGACAACCAGAGACAACGCTGGGAGCTAAGAGATGGAGTGATTTGTTAATGGAACAACAAGGAAGTCAAATATAATATATAAATGGGGTGGAATACTATGTTCTACAAGAATGGTGAAAGGGATGGTTTCAAAGAAACCCTAGAAGACTTGTAAGAACTATTGCATAACCAGGAGAACGATTTACATATCGACAACAATATTGTAAAGACAAATAATTTTCAAAATCTTAGGGACTCTGATGAACAGAATGCTTTAACATGATTCCTAAGCACTCCTAATGAGAGATGCTATCCTCCCAATAAATAAGTGATGAACTGGGAATGCAGATTCATATGTATATTTTTCAGCACATGGCCAGTTTAGGAATTTGTTTTGCTTGATTATACAGGTTTGTAACAGAGATTTTGTTTTCCTTTCTTATTCACTTGGAGGCGGGGAGTTGTAAGGAGAGAAGGAAGATTTTTTTTGATTGAAAAAAATAATTTGAAAATCAGTATCTCTTACATCTCTGGTTTCTCCTTTCTCCAATTAGATACAACTGCCAAAATTAAATTCCAAAGGCACTGAACATGTCATTCCCTTGCTCAAGAAGCTTCAGTGGCTTCCCATTGCCTCTAGGATAAACTACAAACTCTTCTGAACTTCAAAGCCTTTCATAATTTGGCCCCAGCCCATTTTTCCAAGCTTATTAGAAATTACACTCTCCTGTTCCCCGTTCTCAACATGCACTTTCTGCTCTAGCCAAATTGAGCTACTTGATATTATGCCACTACATCTCCCTCCTCTTTGACCTAGAACAGATTGTCTTCTGAAATTAAAAAGATTTCCTTTTTCACTTCTACCTTAACTGTTTTCTTTTCATTTTCCTTCTGTTCTTGTCTGCATTTTCATTTTAAATGATTCAATGAGTCTTTTCCTTTTTCATTTCTTTTGGAACAGCTCTAATACCAGCCCTTCTCCACCCATCTCAGGTCCTCACTGGGAAAAAAAAAAAGCAAAAAACAAAAACATTTGTAACAAATGCACATAGTTAAGCAAAGCAAACCACCACATTTGTCATATCCAAAAATGCGTATCTCATTCTGTACTTGAAGCCACCATCTCTCTGTAAGAATTGCCTCTGCCTCTGGGAACCATTAGCATCTTTAATGATCAGCTTGAGGGCCACCTCCTTCAAGAGGTTGTTAGTGCTTCACTCAATTGCTAGTTACCACTTTTGCTTCTTAATCACATTTATTCATTTTACACTGTAATCTGTAATATGTTATATACATATATGCATATATGTGTGCACACACATATCCCCATGTTCCATCACACATATAGAATGTAGACTTTTTAAAGACAAAAATTGTCTCTCTCTTTTGTCTTTCTATTCTTAGCATAAAATACAGCAACAGATGCATAGTGGGTCTGAATAAGTGTTTGATAACTGACAGACTGGCTGATTGGTTGATCAGTCAGTCAAACACCCCAACTGAATGAATGAATGAATGAATGAACGAAACAATTAGAAGGATGGCCTTATGGGATCTTCAGAGACTTGGTCATAAATGTTTTAAAAAATTAATTGCAACCATTGCAGTTTCCCAGAAACTGAAAGATCAATAGGCTCATTTAATCAATTAGGCACTAGAGTGTTTAATTTAAATATCCAAATGAATTCACTTAGTAATAATGTCATGTGTTTATTGCCCTTTCATCCTCCATTATTAATTTCCCCTCTGCCCATATGTTCCCAGACCAGGGTATGGCTATTTGAGGATAATTTGTAATATTTAGCCATGGGGCCAACATTATTTTCTTTCTGAACTGCATCTTCATGTCCATATGGAATCCTAGGAGGAGCCATATAACTAAACCCAACTGGGCATATTAACAGATAAGCTAAATTCTAGATAGTACAATTAATAAAATCACCCCTTTAGAGAAATCACTTATTTTAAATTCCTCAATGTCTTTTATTCCTCAATAGTGATTACCAAGGCCATCCTATTTTATTACTGATCATGTTATGAGTTCTCAGCTATATTTCTTCTGTTATTATTCTGGGGGAATAACTGTTTTAAAATACTGAAGGGCTCACTTATACTTCAGTGGTTCTTCAGGATCTATGGTTTACCCCACTTCTCTATTAGTACTGTGCCTCATTGTCAAAGACAATAAAGCTAAGCCATGGGTAAGACCTTGAAAAAAATAGACTATACTGAATACAATTCAGACAGAGTGGGAGAGAAAGGTAGATGGTTGAGAAAAAAATTGGTTGGAATTGGAAATATCTAGCGCTTGACCTTGGACTGTTGTTCTTCATATTGTGACTTATCACTGACTGTGATGTGTCTGGAAATGTCTTAGAACAAACCAAGAAACAAAAGCAGCCAAAAATGACTGGTTAGAAAAACTATGTGGGTTCTTTAACAAGGTAGACAGTGTCTGTTGACCTTAGTTAAAAACCTGTGAAATGCATGGTAGTGATCTGATGCAATATTGACAAAGTTCTTTGGAAGCCTAACTATAGGTAATTCTATACTTTAGAATCTCAAAAAATAGAGCATTAGGTTAAGGGAATATGGTTGGTTCTTTTATTTCTGTTTAATGTTTACATTCTTTAGCTTAACATCCATGTGTCTCAGGCATTTATACTTTAATACATTTTTGCTTCTGTGAATCAGTGATCTCATTTAAGGAATGAAATGGAATGGTCAAGCATTCATTAAGCACATATTATGTATAACCACTAGTGATCCAAATAGAAAATTGAGGCAACCCCTGATTTCAAGGAGCACACATTGTAATTGGGGAGAAAGGCCCAGGATGCTGCAGGGCAAAGCTTCAAGAAAGTTGATAAGGTTCAATAGACTTTAGGAAGCAAAGTCATGTCAGACAATCCCTGACCAATGATTGTTTGAAAAGTATAGTGACTTAAAGAGTTGAAGTGAAGTATGCTTCTGGATTACTTCACAGAAGAATGGCAGAGGTGGGGAGGTGGGAACTGTTAAGGTCAACATTCAGATAATGGAGTTTACCCTGTCAGAACCTGCCAATTGTGGCTATGTCAGGGAAGGGAAAGCACTCTCAGAGGTGTCTATCTATAGGTCCTTAGGCCACCACTGGCAATGTGTGGCAGGAGGATGTGTCTATTCCCTCCAAGAATCACAACCCATCAATTCCTACTCAGTATGAAACTGCCATCTGCATCTCATAAATTCTCCATGAGATGTTCATCCAATGAGCTTGAGGCCTTCCTCCAAATCCTTTGACATTGTATGGATATAAATGGAGCACATGAGCTGTCCATCAATTATCTCTCACTACATGTCTAGTCCATTTTTCTTTTTCTCATTATATATATTCCTGATCACCCCCTAATGTCATTTCTCCAGTATAATTCTCATTTTGTAATGCATTGCTGAATGCTCACAACCACTATTTGGCTCTCTTTTGCCCTATGGATGACCTACAAATTTTATCCTTTAGTTACTATGGTGTTTCATGACTCATAATCTTGTGGCACCATTGTTAAAATAGTTTAAAAGATAAGGCTTTTCAGTCCTACACTTCTCTGAAAAGACCTTCCAATAGCCTGGGACTTAAATGTGCCAAATCTCATCCAGCTCTCACATACTTGCTTCTCCATGTTCCCAGGTATTTCTTAGGTATATTCCCTGCTTCTGTACTGCAATGTCCTTTATGCACACATGTGCGTGCGCGCACACACACACTCACACTTGCACAAACACACACACATCCCCACATCCCCCTGTACCTAATAGAAAGATGCTCATAATTGTTCCATTGGTGTTGTCTGACTGAAGAGCTACGTCTAGAGAAGATTACATTGTAACCCAAAAGCCAAAAACCTGGAGACTTAAAGAACAAAACAAATTATTAATAAACACAGCAGTGCAGAAAATTCCAGCCACAGTATGGTGCAGATTGTGACAACATCTGAGTTTTTGGAGGGAATACCCATTTTGATGAGATCAAAGATACCCAGAGTATTGGAATTCAGAATGTCAGAAGTTGAAGGTACCTCAAAGAACACAGATTTTGAGCTTGAAAAGATTTTAAAGATCATCTAATTGAACCCTCAACTTTATCAATAAAGGAAAGGCTCCAAAGAGGCTAAGGCAAAACCTCAGCCAAACTAATTGGTGTCAAATCCAGGAGTAGAATTCAATTCAGTAAGCAGATAATGAAACCCCTGCCATTTTTCAGCCATTGTGCTAGTAGCTGTGATGACAAAGATAAAAATGAAACTCTCTGCCCTCAAAGAATTTATGTTCTATATGGTGAAATGATTTGTACACAGACAGTTAAATATAACCAGTACTAGAAGTTATCAAGAAGAAGAGAGGGAAGAAGAAGAAGAAGAAGAAGAAGAAGAAGAAGAAGAAGGAGAAGAAGAAGGAAGAAGAAGAAGGAGAAGAAGAAGAAAGAAGAAGAAGGAAGAAGAAGAAGGAGAAGAAGAAGAATGAAGAAGAAGAAGGAGAAGAAGAAGAAAGAAGAAGGAGAAGAAGAAGGAAGAAGAAGAAGAAGAAAGAAGAAGAAGGAGAGGAAGAAGAAGAAGAAGGAGAAGAAGAAGGAAGAAAAAGAAGAAGAAAGAAGAAGAAGGAGAGGAAGAAGAAGAAGAAGGAGAAGAAGAAGAAGAAGGAGAAGAAGAAGGAAGAAGAAGAAGGAGAAGAAGAAGAAAGAAGAGGAAGGAGAAGAAGAAGGAGAAGAAGAAGAAGGAGAAGAAGAAGGAAGAAGAAGAAGAAAGAAGAGGAAGGAGAAGAAGAAGGAGAAGAAGAAGAAGGAGAAGAAGAAGGAAGAAGAAGAAGGAAGAAGAAGAAGAAGAAGGAGAAGAAGAAGGAAGAAGAAGAAGAAGAAGGAGAAGAAGAAGAAAGAAGAAGAAGAAGAAGGAGAAGGAGGAGAAGAAGAAGAAGAAGAAAGAAAATCCTAATAATAGCAGTTGCAAACTTCTGGAGGAAGTTGCATTTGAGCCTAGAAAGGAGCTAAGGATTCCAAGAGGTCATGGTGAAGAGAAAGCAGATTCTAAGCATAGGGGACAGCCTGTTTAAAAGCACAGTAAGAAATGGAATGTCATTAGTAGTACATGTGGGTTATGAGGAAATTTATTGAGGTGGTGTGGCAAGGTGCAATACCTCCCCTTCCTAATTATCTATTTATGTTTATATAGATAGCTATAGATATGTATATGATATGTGTGTATGTAAAAATGAAAGGGCATATGGCCAAGAGTTAACACAGCTCCTAGTTGGTGGAAGTTCTTTTCTATCATTCTATCAAACTCAAGAAGTTCTTTCTCAGACATGGCATAGTCTATTTGCTGAGCTCGTTGTCGAAAGGAACTTCCTTGTTCCTAGCTCCTGATGGCGCATACATACACTTTTACATTTTTACACCTTTGATGCAGGGATATAATATCAGATATTAATGGGAAGATGGGAAGTACTTTATCCTCTGAACCCTATGAAACTGGAAGATCCTCCTCTGGTCAAGAAGGCGAGGAAGGAGAAGTGTGGGCAAAGTCAAGACTTCTCCTTCCCTTAGTTAGGTTTTCCTTAGCAATGTACTAGAAATCATACTTACTTTAATTCCTGAAAGCAGCTAGATCACATAGTGCACTGGACCTGAATAAGACTTGAATTACAATCCAGCCTCAGAAATTTATCAGCTGTGTGATCCTGAGCAAGTCACTTAATCTCTGCCTGCCAAAGTTTTCTCATCTGTTTAATGGAGATAATACTAGCACCTTTCTATAAGGATTGTTGAATCAAAAGAGATGTTTGTAAAGTGCTTTGCAAACATTGAAATACTACATAAATTTTGGTTGTTATAATTATAACCTTTTAAAATAAGCTAACTTCTAACAATTTTTAATAAGCTAATTTGCAATAATTCTAACAATTTAATAGTGCTTTTATACTGAACATAAAATATAAAAAATCCCCTGACCAATTTGAATAGACCATTGGTCTAGTATAATTTTACTTTTTACATTTAGTTTTTTATTCATTAAAATTTTAAAACTAAAATTCGTTAAAAATTAAAAATTAAAATTCCATCTTTTCCCCCAGGGCTCCTTCTTCCTGACTCCCCAGATGAAAAAAAAAAACCAAACCCCATTACAAACATGTACAGTCAAACAAAACAAATTCTTGATCGGCAATTTTGAAATAAAATCTATCTCATTTTGGATTTTGACTGCTTTCCCTTTCTATCAGGAGATGGTAAATATGTTTCATTGTAGGCCTTCTGGAATTATTATGAGTCATCCGGTTGATGAGAGTACCTAAGTATTACAAAGTGGTTTGTTTTCACAACATAGTTCTCATTGTATAAATTGTTCTAATTTTACTCACTTTACACTAAATTAGTTCATACAAGTTTCCCCAGGTTTCTCTAAAATCACTCTCTTCATTATTTCTTAGAGCATAGTATGATTCCTCACACTATCTGCCACAAAGTGTTCAGTCACAGTCAAATTTATGGATACCACCTCAATTTCTTTGCCACCAGAAAAAAAGCTAAAAATATTTTTAAGCATCCTTAGAATTTGTTTTGCTTAGGACTAATTCCTTCCTTAATTTACTTACCTTCTTATTCATCCTTCTCTCTAATCTCTTTCCCATAACACTAAAAAACTACATGAAATGTCTTTCTGTTCCCAACTGCAAATGTGTGTATGTGTATATGTGTAAAAAAGATGACGAATTCTTCATCCTTTGACCAGTTCAGATGATAGTGAATTTAAATATGACCTATTCTCTGTCAGCCCTTCTTCCCTGTTTATATAGTATTCACTTTGTTTATTTTAATTTTAAAATTTATTTTATTGTGAATTTATGGAATGAAACAAGCATTTCCATGACACAACATAATAAAAATGATCACACATGAAATTGCAAATCTATTATGTACAACTTGCTCTTCCTTTTAAATATGTAATAAATTATCATGTAAATTTCTTTTTTCTTCCTTCCTTCCCTTCATGCTTTAGAAATGGCTACCATCAGACACTACTATGTATATATGCATGTGTATATATGTAAAATCATTCTATACATCTATTTATCAGTTCTTTCTCTGGATGCAGGATTTATATGTCCTCTGTAGTTAATTTGGGTATTTATAATAGTCAAAATGAATTATTTGCTCAAAGTTGTTCTTAAAACAATACTCCTATTACTGTATACAACATTCTTTTGATTTTGCTCATTTCATTCCTCACTATTTCATCCAAGTCTTTCCATATTTTTCTAAGATCATTGAACTCATCATTTCTTATAGCACAATAGTATTCCATCATGATCAAATACCATGACTTATTCAGCGATTCTTCAACTGATGGTCAGTTCTTTGCCACCATAAAGAGAGCTGCTATAAATACTTTAGAACATAGAGGTTATTTTTTCCCTAAGCATTTGATTTGTGCACTAGACTTGTGGACATAGCTTAGAATTCTGGCTTCATTACTGTGTTAATTGTGACTTTGAGCAAGTTTCTTATTTCCTGGGCCCCAATCACTTTATCTTTTAAATGAAAGCATTGAACTAGATGACTTCTAGGATCTTCTCAAGCTATAAGATAATTGCTATATGAATTCAATGTTCCAGGCATGACATCAACTTCTAATTTTCCGTGAGGTGCTTCTTTTTCTGGACTTAGATTGCATTAACAGTGGTGTTCCCTGAGGGATATGACCATGTGAACACAATTCAAACTCTCAGAATGTTACATATTGTATGTGGGTATGGGGGAAGGGAAAGGGAGGTGGATATTCTTCTAGTCCTGGCCACCGTACCTTCTTAACCCCTCAATTGTGTGCTCGTTTATATAAAATCAATCACAATAACTCAATTATCTACTAAACATGAAATATTTATAAAATAAGGCAAAAGTAAAAATAGTAACATACCTTTATTAGAATTTAAAAGTATATATAATCATACATTTCTTCCATAAATCTGGGTCATACTTTTAACACCAATGAACACAGTATCTGTTGAGGATAGTGAGTATACTTAGAAAAAAAAATGGAAGTAAGTCATATAAGGAAACTCATGTACCTGAGACTCTTCATAACTCTGAATTGTAAGCCTTGATGTCTTGATGTCTTTAGAAAGCAGTTTATATCATATCGCGTGCTAGACCAAATCAGTTTTGTGCTACCTGCTACCTTTCTGGTCTGCATAATTTTCCTGCTGGGCAAAGTCACTTATCAGCTACTTGGGGGCTGCTAAAGCAGTCTCAAATACCTTTGGCACTTAGGGACCATTAGTAACGTGCTAACAAATATTTCACTGTTTTAGCAAAAACAATAATATATATATATATATATATATATATATATATGTGTGTGTGTGTGTGTGTGTGTTGTGTGTCTATATGTATACATATACACATATATATGTGTATGCATACATAGGGCAGCTAGGTGGCATATTGGATAAAGCATTCCACCTAGGTTCAAGACCTTAGTTCAACTCCAACCTCAGATACTTTCTAGCTGATCTTGGCCAAGTCATTTAATCCTGTTTGCCTCAGTTCACCATCTGTAAAATGATGTAAAAAGGAAAGAAATGGCTCCAATATCTTTGAAAAATTCCAAATTGGTGGGGGGGCGGGGCAGAGCCAAGATGGTGGAGTAGAAAGATACACATATGCTGGCTCTCTCCTTACAGCCCATAAAATACCTATAGAAAGGAGTGGACTCTCAACAAATGCTGGAGCAGCAGAAGTGGAGAACAACATAGTGGAGGAGATTTCCAGCCCAGGGTCACCTGAAAGTCCAACAGGAAATGTATGTTGCACCAAATACGGAGCAGAGCCCCGCCCTACCTTGGCCACATGGTGCCCGCCTCACGAACAGCCCTCGGGGGCAGAATCTCCAGTCGCAGTAGCAGCAGTTCAGAGATCCCTCAACCCACAGGCGCCAAAGGGTGACAGGGTTTTTTTCAGCTGGCCGAGAAGGGAGAAGGTCTTCCCATAGCTCTGGCCTCAAGCAGCAGCCACAGAGACCACATTGGGCAGGCGGCAACAGTTCCCATAGAAGCCCCTATAGCAGCCCGCATTCTTTGTTGGAATCGCAAAAACCCTGGGGGCACTGACAAGCTGACTCTTACCTCAGCCCTGTGTAGAGGCCCTGAGGCAGCTGATCTTTATCTCACAATGAATGGCAGCCTTCCCCATACAGCTTATCTGAATCTCAGCCCCCAGTGCTGTCTTGGCAGAACAGGAGGCAAGGTGGTTATGAAGAGGAAACTGCTAAGATTCTGGGCACAAAAATATCTTTCTGCTTCCAGACCACTGTACACACTTGATTGTGCCACCTTGGAAGCACTGAGATCGTGCAGAACCCCAGAGTATAGCCTACTCTTGATAAAGGACCCAAAAGTCATGTAAGTGGTTGGGAAAATGCTCAAAAAAGGGAAAAAAAATAAGACTATAGAAAGTTACTTTCTTGGTGAACAGATATATTCTCCCATCCTTTCAGATGAGGAAGAACAATGCCCACCTTCAGGGAAAGATATAAAAGTCAAGGCTTCTGTACCCCAAACATCCAAAATAAATATTCAATGATCTCAGTCCATGGAAGAGCTCAAAAAGGATTTTGAAAATCAAGTAAGAGAGGTGGAGAAAAAATTGGGAAGAGAAATGAGAGAGATGCAAGAGAAGCATGAAAAGCAAGTCAACAACTTGCTAAAGGAGACCCAAAAAATGCTGAAGAAAATAGCACTTTTAAAAATAGGCTAACAATTGGCAAAAGAGGTTCAAAAAGCCAATGAGGAGAAGAATGTTTTAAAAAGTAGAATTAGCCAAATGGAAAAGGAGGTTCAAAAGTTCACTGAAGAAAATAGTTCTTTAAAAATTAAAATGGAACAGATGGAGGCTAATGACTTAGAAATCAAGAAATCACAAAACAAAACCAAAAGAATGAAAAAATGGAAGATAATGTGAAATATCTCATTGAAAAAACAACTGACCTGGAAAACAGATCAAGGAGAGACAATTTAAAAATTGTGGGATTACCTGAGGGCCATGACCAGAAGAGAAGCCTGGATATCATCTTTCATGAAATTATCAAGGAGAACTGCCCTGATATTCTAGAACCAGGGGGCAAAATGAATATTGAAGGAATCCATGATCATCTCCTGAAGGAGATCCAAAAAAAGAGACTCCTGGGGACAGTGTGGCTGAATTTCAGGGTTCCCATGTCAGGGAGAGAATGTTGCAAGCAAGTAGAAAGAAACAATTCAAGTGTTGTGGAAATGCAATCAAGATGACATGAGATCTAGCAGCTTCTACATTAAGTGATCGAAGGGCATGGAATGTGATATTCTAGAATTCAAAGGAACTGGGACTGAAGCTGGGAATCACCTACCCAGCAAAACTGAGTATAATACTTCAGGGGAAAAATGGTCTTTGAATGAAATAGAGGATTTGAAGAATTCTTGATGAAAAGACCAGAGGGAAAATGAAAATTTGACTTTCAAACACAAGAATCAAGAGAAGTATGAAAAGGTAAACAGCAAAGAGAAGTCATAAGGGACTTGCTAAAGTTGAACTGTTTACATTCCTACATGGAAAGACAATATTTGTAACTCTTGAAACTTTTCAGTATCTGGGTAGTTGGTGGGAATACACACACACACACATGCGCGCGCACACACAGAGCACAGGGTGAGTTGAATAGGATGGGATCATATTTTTAAAAAATGAAATTAAGGGGTGAGAGAGAAATACATGGGGAGGAGAAAGGGAGAAATGGAATGGGGCAAATTATCTTTCATAAAAGAGGCAAGTAAAAGACTTTTCCGTGGAGGGAAAAAGGGGAAAGGTGAAAGGGAAAACATGAAATTTACTCTCATCACATTCACCTAAAGGAAGGAATAAAGTGCACACTCATTTTGGTATGAAAACCTATCTTACAACACTGGAAAGTTGGGGAGAAGGAGATAAGCAGGGTGTGGGGGATGATGGAAGGGCGGGCAATGGGAGGAGGGAGCAAGTAGAAATCAACACTCTTAAGGAGGGACAAGGTCAAAAGAGAGAATAGAAGCAATTGGGGTCAGGATAGGAAGGAGGGAAATATAGTTAGTCTTACACAACACGACTATTATGGAAGTCATTTGCAAAACTGCACAGATATGGCCTGTATTGAACTGCCTGCCTTCCCAAAGGGAATGGGTGGGGAGGGAGGCATGGGGAGAAGTTGGAACTCAAAGTTATAGGAACAACTGTTGAGTATTGTTCTTGCATACAACTAGGAGATAAGAAATACAGGTAATGGGGTCTAGAAATTTATCTTGCCCTACAAGACAAAAGAGAAAATAGGGATAAGTTAAGGTAGTAATGTTAGAAAGAAGGGCAGATTGGTGATAGGGGTAATTAGAATGCTTGGCATTTTGTGGTGGGGTAGGGGAGAAATGGGGAGAAAATTTGGAACTCAAAATTTTGTGGAAATGAATGTTGAAAACAAATAAATAAATTAACAAAAACAGAGAAAAAACAAAGAAAATCCCAAGTTGGGTCATGAAGAGTTGGACACAACTAAAAAATTGCTGAACAGCAAAATATATACATATGTGTGTATCTCTCTCTCTGTCTCTGTCTCTGTCTCTGTCTCTCTCTCTCTCTCTCTCTCTCTCTCTCTCTATCTCTAATCTCTCTCTCTCTCTCTCTCTCTCTCTCTGTCTGTCTCCTAACAAAATGTCTGCCTGTTTTCCCCTTGTAGTTTCCCCTCTTTGAAATTACAGAGGGCAGTAAAGGCAACCCAGGAACCTCTGAGAGGTTTCCCTTTTCTCAGACTATAACTGGCACCAGAGTACAATACTTTGGACATCACTTCAAATGCAGAGGTTTTGACTTTCTTCCAATTACATTCCAACCTCTCCAACACCCTTTTCCAATCAAACAGCTCCTCATGTCAGCTGTAGAGTTTTCCTACAGGCATTGCTCAAACTTTTGTCAGTTTCTGTTCTCTGCTTTCTGTAAGCATGCCCTACCTTCTTGATCTTCTGGTCCAAACTCTTCTGACTCCTCCTTTCCCTCAGCTTCTTTCTCATCTCCTATATGTTATTTTTATGTGGTTCTTTTCTTTCTGTGTCTCAGTCTCTTTCTGTCCCTGTCTCTGGTCCTTTCTCTGTATTTTTGTCTCAGTTTATCTTCATGTCTCCCTGTCTTTTGCTCGGTCAACCGCTTTTTCTCTCTTTTTGGTTTCCTTCCTCCATTTGTCATGTTTTCTCTCCCTCTACCCCCAAAAAGCCTCAAAGAAGCACCTTTTCATGAGCAGTTGCCCATTTCTTCATTATTATGTAGAATTAAAAAGAATCTACCTTTCTTTAAGGCATAGCCCTTAGCATTCCTTCTATAATAGCTCTTCATTCCCTAAGCAGTTGTTTGATTTATTGTTTTTCAGATATATCTTTCAAAATTCTAGAAACAATCATATGCAGATGATCTGATGAACCAAAATGCCCTAATGATATCCAAGTTGCCTCATTCAGGAGCCTTCCAAAAGGTCCTCTCAGTAAATTTATAGGAAGGGCAGTTTTCTCTAAGGTCTTTAAAACATTTGTCCCTCCCTCAAGTATTTTCCTCTAAGGGATTCTGTTTCTCTTGAAGTTGGTTTCCTTAACATCCTTAACACAAAATTTCCCTTTTTTCCCCTTTCAGCAACAGGAACATTTGTATAACAAGGGGATATACCTTAGAATTCACTTCTCACCGTAGGCATGTGTGAACAATGTTTTAATCCACATGAATCAATTAAGAGGTATTTCAAACTGTTGAAGGCAGTTGGGGAGATATTTAGGAGCCACTGCTTGACCAGTTTAGTGCCATACAGTTGGTACCAAGGAAAACATTGCTGCCAACTGTGGTTTACACCTGTCCAAATAAACAACAGTGATTGAAAACACAAGATTGTTTCGTTTTCTCTCTACCAATCATGGAGCGCTGATCCATATAATGTTTTAATGAACATTAGCACTCTACCTTGACATTCTTGAGTAAACTGGGAAGCATATAAAGAAGGGATATGAAATAAACATAACTTTAAGCATTATGCCTGAACTGAAGCATAACATTCTAATTTTCAGTAACTTCCCATTTTCTAATAATTTCTATTAGGCACACACCATCACCTCTGGAGTTTGGTTTTGCTGTATGTTATTGTTGATGTTATTGTCTGATTAAATGTGCAATGCTGTGTTTGTAAAAATGTAAATCATCCGTTTAACTTGATTCTCTTTTGGAAGGTATCTTTCCTTTTCCTCCTCCTCTCTCTCTAGTTGCTGCAGCCTCACAGACTGCCAATGCCCATGACAATGAGATAACATAAAGATAATATATGGTGAATGTAGTATGCAAGCTGTTACAAGCCCATCTGTGGCCCTTGTGAAAAAATCTCTTGGTCATGGTACATGGTAAGCTAATGGCATTTCATTAGTTTGTGATTATTGGCTTGAGAGAGGCAGTGGACTTGAAATGTACAGACTATTTGAATTTGAATATTGAAAGAAGTAACGGGACAGTTAAATTGTTAAATATCCCTATTTTCCTTGTACATTAAAATAATTCTTATCTTCTTAGAACATGGACTTCTAATATGATCTCTAGTACGTAAACCATTAGCTCATACTTCTTATTTTACTTTGAACTTTTTTCCTTCTTTCATCTACCATAATTCTTTCCATTCTTAGCTCACCTCAAATTTCACATCTTCTATAAAGTATAATAATAATAATTTGACATTTATATAGCATATGATGGCTTGCAAAGCTCTCCAAAGATATTTTATAGTTTAATGTCAGGAAAATCTAAAATCAAATCTGGCTTCAGATACTTTCCAGTCTTGTGACTCTAGGTAAGTCAGTTAACCGTGGTCTGTCTGATGTTACTCAACGAATAGGGATAATAAAATCTCCCCTGTCCCAGGGCTGTTATGAAGATGAAATAAGATAGTATTTGTGAGGTATTTAGCACAATGTCTAGAACATAATGGTGCTTTATAAATGTTTATTTCCTCCCTTCCTTAAGTGACTTACACAGGATCACATAGGTAGTAAGTATCTTTGCCAAGATTTAAACTCAGGCCTTCCTTACCTACTAAGTTTTCACTAATCTTATGTTTTTCTAGACCAGCACTGCTTAAACTGTAGGTCATGACCCCATATGTGGCTGTGAAAAATTTGTCAATAGTAAAAGGTTTCTGAACATGCAATGGCCAAAAATTATTTCAAAATCAAATGAGTAAAGAATCTGAGGTATTTCTGGCAGCATTTGTCCCGGTTGCATCACACAACTTCAGTAGAGTCTTGGTTCTGAACACATGCCATATGACCTTAGGCCATACAGCACCAGAGAATGCTGCTGAAAGTGGAAAAAAATTCCTGTGTGGACAAAGTTTAAGAAGATCTTCCTAGACTACAATAAAACTTACAATCTGTATTGAAAATTAACCACTTAATTATATACTGTCATATTGTTCAATTTTGCTTCATGTATTACTCTTGTTTTCTCAGTTACAAAGTAAACTCTTCAAGGTCAATGACTATGCTTTGCAGGACTTGGTAGTACTTCATACAGCCCTGAACATACTGAAAGAACTCTGTAAATACTGAACTGCAAATTGATTGAGACATCACTGCCTTGAAAGTCAAGAAATATTCTCCAATTGATAAATGGTCAAAGGATAGGAACAGTCAATTTTCAGAGAAAGAAATTAAAGATATCTATCATCATATGAAAAAATACTCTCAATCACTTTTTATTGGAGAGATGCAAATCAAAACAACTCTGAGGTACCACATCACACCTATAAGATTGGCAAACATGACAGAACAGAAAAATGATAAATGTTGGAGAGGATGTGGGAGAGTTGGAACACTAATTCATTGTTGGTGGAGTTGTGAGCTGATCCAAGCTTTCTGGAGAGCAATTTGGAACTATGCCCAAAAGGCTACAAAAATGTGCATACCCTTTGACCCAGCAATAGCACTTCTAGGACTGTATCCCCAAGAGATTATAGAAATGGGAAAGGGTCCCACATGTACAAAAATATTTATAGCAGCACTCTTTGTAGTGGCCAAAAACTGGAAATCAAAGGTATACCTACCAGTTGGGGAATGACTGAATAAATTATGGTATATGAATATAATGGAATACTATTGCATCATAAGAAATGATGAACAAGAAGACTTCAGAGAGACCTGGAAAGACTTATATGATCTAATGCTGAGAGAAAGGAGCAGAACCAGGAGAACTTTGTTCAGAACAACCACAGTGTGGGAGAGTTTTTTCTAGTAGACTTGGAACTTCATTGCATTTCAAGGACATAAAAACAAATCTCAATGGTATTTTAAGGCAAAAAGCCTTCCATGTTCAGAGAAAGAACTATGGAATTCAATTGCAGAATGTAGCAGATCATTTTGTGTGTGTGTGTGTGTGTATTATGTTTTAGTTTGTTATATGAGTTCTCTCATTTATTTCAGTTCTTTTATACAGCATGACTATAATGAAAATGTGTTCAATAGGAATGTATGTGTAGATCCTATATATATATATATATGCCTTCTTGGGGATGTTGGGGGGTGATGGGGAGTAGGTGGGAGAAAAAAAATCAGAGTTTTATGGTAGTGATTGTAGAGCATTATAAATAAATAAAATTAATATATTAAAATAAGAAAGTCAGAAAATACTAAGTATTGCTTTATAGTCACTATGTGATATTGGGTAAATCACACATAAACTCTATGTACTTCAATTTTATCACTTGTAAAATGGGAATCATTATATTTACCCTGCCTCTTACGTCACTGATGGAGAGAAGGAATATAAAATTCCCAAACCTTTTGATATTGACATAAAAGACAAGCAACTACCCTTCTCACAAACCATCCTGTGATGGTCATTTTCACACACAGAATCCTGGGCAGTTTATATCTTAGGTTGACCTAGGTTCTGATCCTGCTAAGAATTTACCTTCTAATAAGGACACATATACGTAGACTTACACAAACACATATAAGGTTAAATGTGTTGTAGTGCAAAAAGTATCGGATGTGGAGCACTGGATTCAAGTATAGACTCTGATACCTAGTATGTAACCGTGATAAATTATTTAACTTCTTTGATGGAAGTAACTGGAATTAGGGAACGGGTTTCCAGTATATTATTTTCATTTTCAAAGAATTTTTTTTTAATTAGGTGATTGCTGTCAGTCATGGCCAGAAAAAGTCTCCTTATATAATACCTTAAGTACTTTATAAGTACTTTATCACGGGAATAGCATGGGAAAACACTGTGACTAGAGTCAGAAGAATTCTGTTTGAATTCTATCTCTACAACTTATTGGCTATGTCATCATGGGCAAATCATTAATCTCTCTGTTCTTCAGTTTAATCATCTATAAAATGAGCCACAGTCCTAAAGTCTCTATATCACAGACAAGCACTAGAAAAAAAGCCTTATCCCCTACTTAGTGCATCTACTTCATCTCTCATTCATTTCACAAGCCTTTGCAACCTGTCTTCAAATCCACCACTCAATGAAATTGCTCTTCTCAAGGTTACCAGTGATTTCTTGATGAAAGCCAATAACCTTTTCTCAGTCCTCATCTCTCTTTAAAGATTGAAAGCATTTTGCCCATTTCTCCTCCTCTTCACTTTCCTCCACTTCTTTTCGTCTTCACTTTCTTGTCACTGTTTCTGGTTATGCCCTTACCAACCTGATGATTTTTTTCTCATCACCTTTAGGTGGCTCAGCAACAATATCGTACCTTCTCTGGGGCTCCTTTTTGTACTCCTCTTCTTATATAGCCTATCTCTTGGCAATCTCACTATCAGTCTTAAATTCTTTTATTACTCCTATGAGGCTGTCTGCCAAAGCTGTCCAGGCCTCATCAGCTATGTGGCACAATGGATAGAGAGCAGGGTCTAAAATCAGGAAAACTTGAGTTCGGAATCAACCTTAAGACACCATCTGGTTGACTTGGGGCAAGTCACTTAGCCTCTGTTTGCTTCAATTCCCTGAACTATAAAATGAGGATTAAAATATCACCTTACCCTACATGATTGTTGTGAGGTTCAAATTAAATTATCTTTTTAAAGTGCATAGTGTCCACCACAAAGTAGGTACCATTAAATGTTTATTCCCTTTCCTTCATTAGTATCCTGAACTTCAGTTCCACATTGCCAACTACCTGATGAAATCCTCTTATAGTGAACACCGCAAACTCAACATTAAAAATGAAATTCATTGTTTTCCCCTATGCTCACCATTCCTCCTAAATTCTTTATTTCTATGGAGTATATATCTATCATCTTTTCAGTTCAGACTCATAAACTCAAAGTTGCCTTGACTTATTATTCTTCCTCCCCTATCGTACTTAATCAGTTGCCCTATCTTGTCCATTTTATCACCACAACAGTTCTTACATACATCTTTTGTCTCGATTCACAGATCTACCACTATACTTTAGACCCTCATCATTAATGGCCTGGACTTGCAACTACTTACAATTTGCTTGCTTCATTTCCAGTTCCTTCTTTCTCTGATATGTCTTTGTCACATCGCTATCAAAATAGTTTTACAATACTGCCAATCTGGCCATGACACTTATTTTATTAAGAATCTTTAATGGTTTTCTACTGCCTCAAACATAATGTGTGAACTGCTTGGCTTGACCCTTAAAGCCAATGAGAACTACTTCGCACTATTCATTCTCATCCTACTTACACTTCAGTAAATTGGCCAACTTGACATTCCCCATACATGACAGTGTACAGTCTACCACCTTGCCTTTTTATTCAGTATCTACAACTGGAATATTCCACTTCATTGCTTTTTTTGATTGGAACTCCTTGTTCTTTTTGAGGCCTTCCTCTGGCTTAGGGTACCCCATGTATTAGTGTCTCCTCAAAATTACTTCATATATACTTTGTACGTATCGATCTGTGTAGCTGTGCACATACCTATTCATGTATCCATGCTCACTCCCAATTAACTGTAAATTTCTTGAGGGCAGGAGTTTCATTTTCGCTTTATGTCTCTAGATTTTAGCATAGATATTTGTAAGTAATAGGTAATTAATAAATGCTTGTTTACCTAAATTGAAAATTAGTATACAAATACCTTTACTACTATAATGAGAATTAAAACTCTTAGGTAGGGCTATTAAGGGAACTTGACTAGGGGAGGCTTATTTTGTATGAAGGCCCATACCTTTTTTAATTGCTAATGAGGCACTGGGTCATGAGGGTCATGCCCTCCTACTCTGAAAAGTGTATATATACTTGGAGGTGATGTTTTGCTTTGGGGCTCAAATCATTGGAAGAGTGTTTGTGTAATTATGCCAAAGGAAACTCTGGGTAGCCATTAAGGTGCCCCAGCCCCCTAGCTTTGAAAACCCAGATGTTGGGGCTCCTCTCTCTGGTAATGATGTATGTATTGTTTAAGGTCAGACAATTAGAATCTCTGTCAGTCTTTGTAATTTCTGTTTGTATTTTCTCTGAAGTTCAGGGGGCTGACTTTTCCCCCTGAACTAAGTGAATGAGATATGTTCTTGATTAAAGTAAGATTGTTTACCCCTCTTAAAGTTGCTTTCCCTAGAAAAGCAGATCTAAGAACCTGTGCAGCAGGCACTCCTGTATGTGTCAGGATGCTTGCTATTACAACCACTTAACTTCCTGGAGCATTGTAGGGGAACAACTTGGTAAATTTTAATGGCCTATATAAAGTTGAATAATAATATCATTAAAAATAGTACTAATAATTAAAATAGTGTTATCTTTTAGCTTCAATGAACTCTTGTGAGATAGTTAAATGAGGTATTTTTTAATCTTTATTCCACTTATAAAGAAGCCAGGGACCAGGATATTGAATGACCTCCTGCATCTCCTCTGAGCTGAGAATCTTGCCTTGTATTTCACTGAAAAAATTCAGGCCATTTCTTAGGAACGCCTTCTTCTCCCTTTCTCTTCCTATCATGTGATTCAGATTCCTTCTCCCACTCTTAGGTAAGCACGACTAATCCCATCCCATTCCACCTTCTCCAGCAGATTGCTTTCCCTTTCAATATCTACTTTGCCTACTGGTGGTCCCTGCTACTTACAAACATCACCATATTTTCCCCATCCTCAGAAGAACAAAAAGGACAAACCTCTCTTTTGATGCATTCATCAACCCTAGGTATTATTCTATATCTCAACTCCTTTTGTGGTTAATTTGTTGGAAAAGCTTCCTATAATCACTGCCCACACTTCCTTTCCTTTTATTCTCATTTTAAATTTCTGCCATCTGGCCTCTAATTTCATCATTTCACTGAAACAATTCTCCCCAAATTATTAATGATCTCTTAATTGCCACCTTCATTGGCTTTTTATTCTTCTTCTTACCTTTTATTCAGTATGTAATACTATAAACCATCCTCTTCTTTATACTCCTTCTGTCTATGTTTCTATGGAACTGCTCTTTCCTGGTATTCTTCCTATCAGTTTGCATACTCATTTTTTATCTCCTTTGCTCGAAACTTCATCCACAGAAGTAGGCTAACAGTAGTAGCCTCCCAAGGCTCTGTCCTGAGTCATCTTCTCTTGCCTCTCTATAATATTTCACTTTGTAATCCCATCAGCTTCCATAGATTCAATGATCCTCTCTATGCAGATGACTCTCAGACCTACTTTGATAGACTTCACCCTTCAGGTGACCTCTAATCTTATGTCTCTAATTGCCTAGTGGACATCTTGCATTGGATATCCTGCACACATCTTAAATTTAGCATGTACCAAAGTGAACTCAGTATCTCCCCGCTCCCAACTCTCCCTCTTTTTAACTTCCCTGTTACTGTTGAGAGCACCACCATACTATTGGGTTGATATCTAGGTATCATCTTTTACTCCTCATGCTCTCTCACTTTCCCATCTCTAATGAACTAGTTGCAAGGTCCTGTCAGTTCTAACTTGGTAGCATCTCTCCTATATAACCCTTCTCTCCTCCTATACTGCTAGTACCCTGGTGCAGGTTCTCATCACTTCATGCTTGGACTATTGCAATAGACCTCTCTTTGGTCTCCGTCTCTCCCCACTCCAGTTAATCCTGCCCTCAGCTGTCAAGTTTTCCTAAAGAAAAGGTCTGACCATGTCACCTTGCCCTGAATCAATCAGCAATAATGGCTCCCTGCTACCTCAAGGACCAAATATAAAATGTTCTGCTTGGCTTTTAAAGCCATTTATAATTTGTCTCCCTTTTTTCTTTCCAGTCTTCTTATACCTAATTCCCCTCCATATATTTTGTAAGCCAATGTCATTGACTTCCTTGCTCTTCCTCATGCAAAACACTCCAACTCCTGTTTCTTTTCACCAGCTGTCCTCACTAACAGGGATTGTCTTCCTCCTCATCTCCATCTTTTGGTTTCTTTCAAATCCCAGCTAAAATCTCACTTTCTTCAAGAAAACTTTTGTGATTTTTCCTAATGCTAGACTCTTCAAAGATTATTTCAAATTTATCTTCTTTATCTTGTTTGCACATAGTTGATTGCATATTCTCTCCCCCATTAAACTCAGTTCCCTGTGAGCAAGGACTATTTATTTATTTATTTTTTTACTGTTTTAGATTAAGACTCATGATTTTACTTTTTATTGATGATAATTTTCATTTTTATATCTGGTGTCAGGGAGATCTGAGTTCGAATACTACCTCTGACATTTTGGGGAGTATTTATTTACTATTCAATTTTTCCTTTGCTACATGTAGAAACAATTTTTAACATTTGTTTTTAAAACTTTGAGTTCAAAATTCTCTCCCTTCCTTCTACCCCCCTCATTGAGAACAGAAGCATTTCCCTATAGGTTATATATGTGTAATCACACAAAAGATATCCATAATAGCCAAAAGAAAATGTAGAAAAAAACAAATCTGAAGAAAAATAAAGTTTAAAAAATAGACCAGTCTGCATTCAGACACCATCAGTTTTTTCTCTGGGATTGAGTAGCATTTTTCATTCTAAGTCTTTCATAGTTGCCATGGATAGTTATATTACTGAGAATAGCGAAATATTTCACAACTAATCATCTTACAATATTGCTGTTACTTTACACCCAATACATTTCACCTCACATAAACCCATGCGAGGCTTTCCCGGTGTTTCTGAGAGCATCCTGCTCATCACTTTTTATAGAACAATTGAATTCCATCATAATTATATCCTACAATTTGTTCAGTCAATCCACAGTTGATGAGCATTCTCTCAATTTCTAATTCTTCACCCCCAGAAAAAAGCTGCTATAAATATTTTTGTACATATAGGTCCTTTTTCTTTTTTTAAAATCTCTTTTAGAAAACAGACCTAGTAGTGGTATTGCTAGGTCAATGAGTATGCATGGTTTTTTAACACTTTGGACATCATTTCAAACTGCTTTATAGAATGGTTGAATCAGTTCACAATTTCACCAACAGTATATTAATGTCTCATCTTCCTCACATCCCCTCCAGTATTTCCAATTTAACTTTACTTTCCTATGAGCCAATGTGACAGTCATGAAACAGTACCTCAAAATTGTTTAAATTTGCATTTCTCCAGTCACTATATGAATTAGAATATTTTTTCATATGGCTATAGATAGATTTAATTACTTCATCTGAAAACTGATTATATCTTTTCATAACTTATCGAATGAAAAATACTTTTTGATTTTTTAAATTTGGCACAGTTATTTATATGTTAGTGAAAGGTGGTCTTTATCAGAGAAACTTGCTTCAAAAATTTTTTTCACAGTTACTATTGCTAACTGTGTTTCCCTTACCTCCATTATTCTATTCTCTCTCTCCTTTCATCCTGTCCCTCCTCGAATGTGTTTTGCTTCTGACCACTCCTTCCCCAAATCTGCTCTCCCTTTAATCACTCCCTTTTTTATTCCCTTACCCTGCTACTTTCCTGTAGGGTAAGACACATTTCTATGCTCCGTTGCCTGTGTGTCTTATTCCCTCTTTGAGCCAACTCTGAAGAGAATAAGGTTCACTCACTCCCCGTCACCTCCTCCTTCTTTCTCTTCATTGTGAAAGTTTTTAATTGCTTCTTGTTTGTGAGACAATTTACCCTATTGTACCTCTGTCTTTTTCATTCTCCCTGTATATTCCTTTCTTATATCTTAATTTTATTTTTTAGATATCATCCCTTCATATTAACTTACTCTTGTGCCCTATGTCTATATATATTCCTAATTACCCTAATCATGAGAAAAATGAATCATAGATCTTTCCATGTAGGAATGTGAACAGCTTAACTCATCAAGTCCCTTATGATTTCCCTTTCCAGTTTACCTCTTTATGCTTTCCTTGAGTCTTGTATTTGAAAATTAAATTTTCTATTCACCTCCGCTCTTTTCATCAAGAATATTTGAATATCCTCCATTTCATTAAATTTCCATTTTTCTCCCTGAAGGATTAGACTCAGTTTTTCTGGGTAGGTGACTTTTTATTGTAATCCTAGCTTCTTTGCCCTCCAGAATATCACATTCCAAGCCCTTGGACCTTTTAATATAGAAGTTACTACTAAACCTTGTATTATCCTGACTGTGACTGCACAATACTTAAATTGCTTCTTTCTGGCTTCTTGCACTATTTTCCCTGGAATTTATCTATAATATTCCTGGCAGTTGTCATTTTGGGATCTCATTCAGGAGACGATTGGTGGATTCTATCAATTTCTGTTTTGCTCTCTAGTTCTAGAAAATCAGTGCAGTTTTCTCTGATAATTTCTTGAACAATGATGTCTAGGCTATTCTTTTTGTTTTTGATCATAGCTTTCAGGTAGTCCAATAATTTTTAAATTATCTGTCCTTGACCTATTTTCCAGATCAGTTGTTTTTCCAGTGAGATATTTCATATTGGCTTCTATTTTTTTCATTCTTTTGGTTTTGTTTGATTGCTTCTTGGTTTCTCATAAAGTCATTAGCTTCCATTTGCTCTATTCTAATTTTGAAGGAATTATTTTCTTCAGGGAGCTTTTGGACCTCCTTTTCTATATGGCCAATTCTGCTTTTTAAGGCACTCCTCTGCTCATTGGTTTTTTGGACCTCTTTTGCCATTTGAGTTAGACTAAATTGTCTTGGCCTGGAAATTTGTGTAACTCATCTATTTATGCATTCTGCTATTCTACAATTTGAATTTTTTAAGGTATTTGGAGGGTTTTGGAGAACTTAGGCAAGTGTCTATCTTTACTACGTCATCTTGGCTCTGCCCTTTATTTGTTTTCCTTCCATCTCTAAAACTTAGAAGTCATCTTGATTTTTGTTTTCCTACTGGACTTTGATGGTTCTTGAGAAGAAAGTGAGGATGACACCTTTACATAGCTCTGCCTCATTGAAATCCATTTATTGAGCATGTTAGGATATCACTTTCTTGATGTCTTTGGTCCTCTTTGAAAACAAAGGATGGGGGGAGGATTCTGAAAAGAAGTGTATCTGTATATAAATATATCAATTCTTAATTGTAGTCTTGGGCAGGAGGGGGAGGAGGACAAAAGAGCAAAGTAAAAAGTGCACAGCAGAAAACAAAAGAAAACTAACAAGCAAGCAAAGAAAAGATGGACAGCTCTCAACACAATGTGCGGTACTTATTACATAGGCTTTCTTGATATGGAAATATATTGCTACATATTTTGAATTTTCTCTTATGTTCTGCTGTCAACATTGTATGATTTTTTTTATGCATTTAAGTTTATAATATACTTCTTTTTTTTTTCTTATTGTGTATTTAAGTTTTAGTAATAATAAACAATGACAACACCAACAAAGGTTGGACCACAGCAATAACCACATAGTGCCTAGCATATAATGGGTGCTTAATAAAAACTTTTAACATGACTTCCCTAATGGCATTTAACTAATGAATGGCAGAAAAGCAAAGAAGCCAGGTCTTCAGACAGTTAGTGTCTGCTCCTAGTTCTTGCCATTATATTGTTATCTATTACATTCATCAGTTGACTTGGATTCCTCTTCCTTTGATGCATTGAGAATACTGATAAAGCAAATGCCCCAAATATTAGATTTATATTTATCTTTTCTAATTGTGTCCAACCAAATGAACCATTGACTTATTCCCCTGAGTTTTCAGCCTCTTGGCCAGTGGTTTGAAATTTATTAATATCCATATAAACATTCAAAGTTATAAAACACACATCAAAACCATTTGAAATTCACTCAAAAATCCACCTGCAAGTTTTCATTGAACTGTGCATTGAGAGCTACTGTTTTGGCTTATAAACTCTCTCCTGATGTAGGCACTATAACATATATACTAAATATACTATTTAGTTACAGAGACCTTGGCAACTTATTGACATCTTTTCTCTTCCAGATGAGATAATAACAATATCAAGAGAGTTATTTTAATCAATTACTTTACGATTAACACTCTTTGTTCTAAAGAGCTTTAAATTTCAGAGCCATTTCTGGAAATATTTTTGATCAATGTATCCCCAAATCTCAGGTGGCTCTAAGTCCTTTCCATTTGTCATTTACTATAAATCCCGGGTCCTACTGTAATAATTGCTGATTAAAAAGAGACCACTTCACCCATAACTTCATTATTGCACTGTTAGCAGGGAAAATATATGGTAAGCCAATGATCTGAAAGCCAGCCAAGGCAAATTTACAACACAAGATACTGTATTGATTTTGATGGGAACAAAAGCAGAGAAGGTCAATAGTATGGCATCCAAAGCCATTACAGGATGAGAGAGAGGACTAAATCAAAATGAATGATTACATTTTTTTAGTCATTTTATGCTATGTTCTAGCAGCCTTATAAATGACCCCATATTATGGTGTCAGGGCTTTGTTGTAAAAGTACACAAAGACCATGGTGGAAAATTCAGTCCTGGGTAGATTACCTATTGAATAATGGATCATACAGAGAGCTTACTGTTTTAATTATGGAAATAGCTGAAGGATGTATGGGATATGCACTTCAAAAAAGTATTAATAGTAAACTCCAAATTTTAAGAGCTTTAGTTTTCTGGTGGTGGTGGTGGTAGTGGTATGTGTATGTGTGTGTGTGTGTGTGTGTGTGTGTGTGTGTGTGTGTATGTATTATCTCCGACTCTCTGATGAGTTAGACTGTCCTTCCCATGATGCCCTAGTTCCTTTGCTTTGCTCTCAGGTGTTATATAGTAAAATTCAGCATAAAAATTTGGGTTAGAGTAGGATGACCCCTTAAGGACTAGGGAGAGCAGGAACAAAACATCCACCCGTC
Source organism: Bettongia penicillata ogilbyi (assembly GCA_023548195.1). Lineage (NCBI taxonomy): Eukaryota > Metazoa > Chordata > Mammalia > Diprotodontia > Potoroidae > Bettongia > Bettongia penicillata. The sequence goes on along the minus strand of JAJHZJ010000048.1, from coordinate 2,739,139 downwards.
CCCTTCAAAATATGGTTGCGCCTATAAAAGTCTGTAAGGGATAATTGCCAATTTAGTTTTCCTTATTTTTTAACTTTTCCTGTGTAGTAGCTTCCTTGCTTACATTATGATATGCTGACCACAACTTTTAGGTTTAAAGACTTCAAGCTGAAAAAGACCTTGAAGATCTTCTAGTCTAACTCTCTGATTTTTATAGATGAGGAAACTGACTCATAAAGATGAACAGTGTTCTCACAGCCATACACTTCTTTCAGATTACAACTAGATATTGAGTCAGAGAAAAGAAGAAAATGGTATCTGAAGTAGAGATTGGACAAAGAAAGGTAACTTGAAAATTTGGAAAGTTGACAGTTATTTCTGAGCTTTCACGGCATATTTATTGCTTCATTTAAGGACCAAGGAAGAAATTGATCTAATTAACCTGCCATACTGTAGTATTCATGTTTAGTTATTATCAGGCCAGTCGGTACATGTTGATTTCCCCTAGAGTTCCTAGCAATGATATAGGGTAGAAGATCTGCTGTAGCAGCTAGGCAGTTACCACTCCATTTAGACTCTTTGCCCCATGCCTCTATTTCCTTCAGAAAATGTTTTCTGTCTTTTGAGTGCCCTACTATCTAGGAAGTAGAGAAAATTGAGCCTGTTAGGGCTGGAACTGTGAATGTGCTTTGTGGTGATTTAATGGTAGCTAACCCTGTAGAAGTTATTAATTTCTTCAAAAACACCATGCTTGCAATTCTGGCATTTATGTAAGTAGTCCAGTCTTACATTCTGGTACAGGGATAACTGAAGAAGATACAAAAAAATCTCATGATACAGCCAATTATAGCTTTTTCTGTAAGAATAGATTCTATAAAATAGCAACATAAACAAAAATTACTACTAGATAACATTGTGCTATGCTTTTTACAAGTCTAATCTCATTTCTTCCTTATAACAACCCAAGGAGGTATGTGCTAATATCATCCCCATTCTACAGATGAGGAAACTGGGGAAAATATAGGGTAAGTGACTTGATTAGAGTCATACAGTTAGTAAGTATCTGAGGCTGTATTTGAACTTAGGTCTTCCTGACTCCAGGCCCAAGGATCTATCCACTAAACCACCTATCCAAACCATTCAATTTATATAGCACCTACTTTGTACAAGATAATCTATTAGGCACAGGGGTGCAAAGACCATAAAGAAAGCTACTACCTTCAAGTAACTTTCATCATACTGGGAAGATGCAACATATAAGTAGGCAGATAAATTCAAAGTACATACAAAGTGGGGATAGAAATAGCTCTAATAACTGAAGATGAAGAACGACCTCATATAGGAGTTGATACCTGAGGTGAGCCCTGAGGGAGACTAAGTATTCCAAGAGATAAATATGAGGAATTAAAGGCTTCCAGTATGGTGGAGTGTGGAGGAAGGGGGAGTAGTAAGAGAATAACCTTGGGAAGGCACAAAGAAAGTGGATGGTAGGTACATCATATATGAAGAATAACAGGTACATTTTCTTCCGAAATCACTGATATGCAATCACTCCAATCACTATATTTCAACAAAAATATGGAATATATAAATATATATATATACACACATCAAAGTTCAAAAAACTTCAATATTGGTATGTACATTACTTGAGGCAAGCAATATTTTTATATAGTTTTGTGACAGCAATGATTATGCGTGTGTCTACTTCAACTGTTACTAAGTCGATGCAAAAGGTCTGAATCTGACCAGATGAAACCAGACTAAGCAACTTTCTTTATCTTCAGTTATTTTCGTCAGATGAATGTTAGATTTAATGCTACTTGCAGATGTTCTATTGCTCTCTTTTGCTTTTAATTCTGTGATTTTAAGAATTTACACTAAAGCAAGGAGCAAATGGAGCTTTTATAGAGCACACTTCAATGCCTATTAGAGATACTACAATGGTTGTTGATGTGGAAAAGTAAACATTTTAAGAATCATTCAAGACCACAATGAAATAGTATTGGTCAAACCAAAGCACAAAAGAAAATTCAGTTTAAAATTGAAAACAAAAGTAACAACTAATAATCTATTTTAAAAACAGCCAAATTAATCCAAAGGAAAATAAAAGAGACCTTCAGAGGGACCTGGCAGCTCTAGAGAGTCAACACATATTTCTTGAAGGTGAAAGAAAAAGTGAAATACTACCTGTTGCTAGGAAGAAAAACATAACATTATTGTCATAGGCAAGACAATGTAAAGATTAGAGTCCTGAAGAAAGAAAAAGGCCACTTTTTATTGATGAAAATCACTTTTTAACTCAACACTATAAAAAAGCCATTGTTAGAATAAATCCAGATGAGCCTATAGGATCTTACATTTTTATCAGAGTTTGACACATCCAACCAAAAATGTTTTGGGGATGTTTTACTTCCAGTTGGCCTAGAAATCTTGTCTCTATTAACAAAATGAGGAAAGCTAATAAATATATTCATGTACTGAGAAGCAAAATGACTCTAAAATTATAGAAATTCCCACATTTAGATGGAATATGAAAGTATTACTTACCCCATGCCACAAAAGTCAAGAAATTTACACAAATGGTAGAAATAAACATAGTTTAACATCCTTGGGAATGGTTTGATTTAAACTCTATTGAAAACCTACATTTAAGGCTAGAATTAGAAAAATAGTTTTTTTTTAAATCTTTAATATCCATTGTGATAAATTGTAGTTTCATGATAGATGATTAAAGAATATGGGTCAACATTTTTGTGAACTCAGTGCTATTATGTAGAACAAGTGATTGTAGAAAAAAACATAATTCATGCTAACTGGTTTCTTTTAAGACATGAAAATTTATATTATTTATGACAGCAAATTTAATTGTTTTATTTTGTTCCCATTCATTTATGCACCGCTGGAAGCTTATTCACTCTCTTTCACACTAGACTACTGTAGTACTATACTTGGAGTCAGAAGACCTGTGTTTGACTCTTGCTTTTGTTACTTGATAATTGTGTATTTTCAGAGGTTAGAAGCTGTTTTTTAGAACCTTTTCTGAGTCTTAGTTTCCAAACACTTTGTGGAGTGCTGTGTAAATGCGCCTTATAATTAATCATATTTAATTTCTATCTAGTGCTCTTTCAGCCTAAATAGAACTCATTGAATTTTCCATTGAAATCAAAATTCTACTAGAATATGAACTTGTTTAGAAGCAAGTAGCTAGCTCAGTGGATGGAATAATTTCAGACACAACTCTCTGATGATCATGGTCAAGTCATTTAATTTATATCTGCCTCAATTTCCTCATCTTCAAATGGACATAATAATAGCATCTGTTTCCCTATTATTTCAAGAATTGAGTAAGAGAATATTGTAAGAATGCTTTATTACTTTAGTGTTATGTAAATGTTAATTATTAATATTATGTTTTTCATAAAACATTTGAGGCAGCAAACAGTAGCTCAAATGAATGTTTCACCCCTTTGTTTAGTCCTTTAATAATAATAATAGTAATCACTCATATTTATGTAGTAATTTCAGATTTATGGAGTTATCAGGGTTGATTGGAGTCATCTCTTTAAAATTTCAAGTACCTAAGTATGACAGCAGTTTTGCTGAGATCCAGGTTCAGGGTTGGCTAGACTGTATATGTGCAGCTTCCATAACTATCCAGGGGACAGCACCTCACTCAATTATCACAGGAAGTTGAAAAACCATTCCCCACACAGCAGATGGGAAGATAAAACTCCATCATAGTCCAAGCTCACTTCTTTTAAAGTCTTCTGAATAGGCTTCTTTTCCTGATTTAGAGGCCAATATTTTTTATGTAGTTCCTCCATTTATCATAAAATGTAGATATCAGAGACTCACTAGCTGACCACTCAGAGGAGTTGGTGATGCAGAACTAGAGCTCAAGCAACTAAAACTGGATATATCTTGATATGAGAATCACCTGCATAGAGATGATTATTAAATACATGATATCTGTTAAGAATATCCAGAACATATAAAGAAAAAAGAAGATAAAGTATAAAATAGTTCCTTGGGGTACACCTTCAACTAGAAGGTTAAGTGTAGATAATAATACCCCAAAAGAGAAACAGGTTATGATATATGAATATATAGAATACTATTGTGCTGTTAAGAAAAGATCAGAGATGTTTTCAGAGAAACCTGGGAAGACATATGTGAATTGAAGGAGAAAAAAAAGTGAACCGGGCTACCTTATAACATCTTTATTAAAAGGAATAACTTTGAAAAACTTGAGAATTCTGATGAGTGAAATGATAATCTGTGATTCCAAAAGGCTAATGAAATATCCACCTTCTGACAGAGAAGTAATGAACAAAATGTACAGCATGAGGCAAACATTGTTGGAAATAGTCAATGAAGAATTTTTTTTGACAATGAATATTTATTACAGATGATATGGGTGGAAGTGGGAGGGAGAAAAATGTTTGGTGGTTGAAAAAATAATTTAAGAAAAGAAATGAGAATTGGCCAGACAGACAAGAGGAGAAACAAGAGAGAATAGTGTCCCAAAAAACCCAGAGAGGAAATAATATCCATGATGAAAGCATGGTAGACAGTGTCAAAGGCTATAAACGAATGAAAGTTAAAGATGGTAAAAAAAAAGTCATCATATCTGACAATTAACAGATCACTGGTAATGTTGAAAAGGGCAATTTCAATGTGGTAATAATCAGAAGCCAGATTCTAAGCCATAAGGAGGATGAAGAGAGAAAATGAAATCAATGTGTTAACCATTTTTTCTAGGAGTTCAGCTATAAAAAAAAGAGGAGAAATATTTAATTATAACTTGGCAGGAAGGGTCAAGTGAAGGAGTTTTAAGCACCATTTGAGTGAGTCCCAGGAATGTTTTTAAGGAATAAGAAAAGTGCTGCTGAATATATTGAAGCTATATCTGTGTATTTGTATGTCTGACTTAGACTATCTTCTGAAGAAGCAAGAGGGAATTGGGTCAATCATACAAAGCAGAGGGTTTGTCTGGTAAATAGAGAGAAGGCTTCATGAAAAAAAGAAGAAAATGCATGGGGGAGGATCATATTGAGAGGATTTGAGGTTTAAAATAGTTCAGAAGGAATAAGTTAAGATAGGTAAGCTTTATTTTCTCAGGAAGAAAGGTCCATTTTTAAAAGGGATAGGAGAAAGAGTGGTTGAAAAAGCTTCTGTGGAGAACTCAACAGGGACCAGCAGGCAAGAGTAAAATCTTAGTAAGGGGCTATTTGAGATCAGAAAAATTTGTTGTTGGTAACAGTCAGAACAGTTATATATCTTCCTCACGCACCATTGAGCAGCTTCTGAGTAGGGTAGAGAAAGTAGATGGTGGAGATTATAGAGAGTTGTGGTTTGGCATGGTATGTATGAGCATCCATATTAAAATGTCAAAGGATTTGACATTCTCCATGAAGAGAGAATGATGTAAATTTGAATGGGTTTATTACAAGGTTAATATTGAGAAGGAAAGAAAATGAAGATGATTTAAGAGAAGGTTGGAGGAGACTGTTGGTTATAATGGGAGTGTCAGTTCACTAGAAATTCAGAATTCTGGATCACAAAGGTCAAACACTTGAGGATGATGGAGAGATAAATATGACTATCCCTATGTGTGGATGAGATAGAGTGAGGATGTTGGTCAAGAAAGTTGAGGAAATTGATGAGCTTGGAGGTCAAAGTATTTAAGATAATATTAACATATAAAAGACTGAAAAATAAGGGGAAAAGTTGAAGTGGAGAAGAAAGTGATGATCTAAGTTTAGAAGTCTTTGAGAGATGACCTGGAGGTTAGTATGTAACTGCCAGAAATATCTAGATACCTATGAGTATGTATTTTAATGAAATCTACCCCAATAGAGAAGATGGTGCTGAGCCATAGTAGCAAAGGAAGGATCCAGAAGTGGCAATGGGGAGCAAGGAGTATGCCTCTTCTTCTTGGGCTAATGTGGGAACATGAGAGAAGTACCAGGCAAAGAGATCTAAGGTTAAAGGAAGTTTATTAATAATAATGAGTCCCAGGGAGCACAATGGAAGGGACAAGAAGAGCTGGATTAATACTTGGGAGACATAAAATTGATAAGGATAGGAGTGAGAGAACTGGAAGTGGTGGCAAGGTATAGTTTTTGCTTAGATGTCAGGAATTCTGCATCATTACTAGAGGAAAAATAAGAGGTAAGAATTTGTTAGCTATAGGATGGGAATCTATTACTTGTTTTAAACCAAGTCTTCCATCCTTAAGTTATTAGAGGGGCAGAGTACAGTACCATTCTTTTCTGTGCTTTTAGGAAAGAAGGGAGATAGGATATGATGTAACAGTCCCTGAAGATAAGGTACGTAGTAGGAATATGGATGATGTAGGTTTGGTTTTGGTCTCTGTCCTCCTAGCACAGGTCTGATGTTAGAGTCTCTAGTCCTAGACATGAGGACTATAAGGCTTGTATTTCTGATCCTAGAGGTGAGGGGTCTGATATCTAAAGTGCAATTCCCAGAATGAGTTCTAGAGGTAAAAGATGTGGTAGGGTCAAAGACTTGGGCTAGCTTTAATCCAGTAATAAAGGCTCTAGCCTGATCCCAGTATGGTGATATTAGATAGCTAGGAAGTAGTACTGAGGTAAGAAATCAAAGCTGAGTAACCTTATACCACAGCCCAGTAGATTGCAACAAAATTCTAGAGGAACCACTCATATACTCATATTAAAGGATGATAATGACTTTGTAGATGCCTACTTGCACAAGCAAGTTAGGTCTCTCCTTGTGTTCTTTGATGACCTCGTTTCCCCTTTGAACGAAACTCAATTTTACTATGCTATTTATTAAATTATTATTAAATATGACAATTTGCTATTTATATCTAATGATTCCAAAGTCAATTTTATATGTTCATTAAGGCAAGTTTGATGCAGAACAATATTCAGAGATGCTTTAGCATCTCCCACCTTCTCTCTGGGTTATTCTTAGAAATAGGCATAGGGGATGGACCTGTGATTTCATTTTTATAGGGAATTTCAGGATGAGGTTATTTCTGGATTGATGTATCAGAACCTTCTCTACAACTTAAAGTTTTGAGTTACTGTACAAAAGTAAATGTAATAAAATTGTATTTTATGAAGGCATTTTGCAAGTCAGAAATGTCACCATTTAAGATAGGTCTACTCTCCCAGTGGTCTGAACTAATGGTGTGTGCTAATAGTAAATAGCCATTCATTCCAAAGAAGTGCATTGTTTCCATGAAATTTTTCCTTCAGAATCTCCTTTGTGACTTTTCAACCTTGGGTTTTTGTTTGAATATGATGTTTGTCCACCTGACTTAGATCAATGGAAATTTTTCAAAAAATTCCTTCATTTTAATTCTTATTACAGTATCTTCGGCTTAAAGATACCTTACAACAATGAACATGTGACTTTTTGAGCTGAAAGCTAAGTTCATACCCTCTTCACCATCTATATCTGCTGCCTTAGTTTGTCTAACCTCCTTTTCTCTTATTCTGAACCTCTACCTTTCTCCAAGGAGTTCAGCCAAGGATTTCCACCTCCCTTGTCACAGGATCCCAAACTCATCCTTCTAGAGCTGCAAGGGATGTTAATGACCATTGAGTCAAATCCCCTCATTTTACAGATGAGGAACTGGTACGCAGAATGGTTAATTGACGTCTCCAGTTTCACAGAGCTAAAAAGTGTCTGAGGCAGGAATTGGACCCAGGTTTTTCATTTCTACTCCAGTTTCATTGATCCATTCTTTTGAAATGCAAAGCAATTACAATATGTACTATAGAATTAAACATTTAGTTAAAATACACTGGCATAATTTTCAATTTTTAACTCTTCAAAATTGAAGCCATTGTAAAAAGCCAATAAGTGAATATGTGCCCTATATACTGTAGTGATGTAACCATATTGCCTCCAAGACTTTTTGTGCATCAGCTGGAAAGACAAAACAATAAACGATAAAACAGAACACCCCATCTCTGGTGAAAAGGAATCAGTTAAACCGGGTGGGCATCTTTCATGCAGAGCTGAAAATTAAGTGATCGAACTCAAATTCTCTCTTTATTTGACTTTGGGGATATCATGTATCACAGAAGTACTTCTAGATGTCTGGATCTTAATTAAACATGATTTATTCTACTTCAAATGTTCTTGGACTTATTTCCTTTCTCACAGAGTACTTAGCAAAGGATGTGTTTTCTCATGGCCCTCAATGGCCTCTCCATTGGGATCTCACCCAAACCAGGAAAAGAAAAGTTTTCATAGACATTTCATGAATAAATGAACATGATGAGAGGAAGCCACAGGGAAAGGCACAGATATTCAAAATTATTTGTCAAGGAAACAGGAAGGCAGGGTAAACTTATAAATTGTCTGTAGTTATTGCAGGAAGAACACTTGACAATTATTTGGCCATTTCATTAGATAGAGGAACAAACACGAGGAAGACTGCTTTGGTACTTTAAGTTCAAGGAGAAGGTGTGTTAGGTTTTGGGTGGCCCAGAGATATCAATGAATAGATTAAAAAGCTTTTTCATTGCTTACTATGTGTCAGGCACCATGTCAGGTGCTGATGTTAGAAAGATAACAATAAAACTCCCTCTTCTCAGGGCTGTTAAATTCCATTGTAAGAAAACATGTACCTAAAGAAGGATGCTATACTAAAAAAAATATGAGGTATTTTTTTTTAATTTTGAGGGGAAAGCACTCGCAGCTGGGGAAATCAGGAAAGGCTCTTTATAGGTTCACTTGAATAGAGCTCTGAAGGAGACAAAGGATTTTCTAAGGGTAAGGTTGATATATGAGTATATTCTAGGTCTATGGGATATCCACTACAAAAGGAGATAGATTGTGCTATGTGAGGAATAATAACAAAGAGCAGTTTGACTAGATAATAGAGTGAGGGAGAGGGAGTAATTGTATAGTAAGGTAAGTTGAGGCTAGGTTGTGAAGGATTTTAAAAGCTGCATTTGATCCAAAAGGCAATAAAGAGTTACTGGAAAATTATGCTGTCAGGCTTGCACTTTAGGAAAATCACTTTGACAACAGTGTGGTGGATGAAAGAGAGGGGAGGAATGAATCTGTGCTAGTGGTCTTTGTAAGGTATCAGCTTATTCCTGTCATAGATGTAAGATATCTGTATGTATGTATGAAACATTAAAATAATCTGTGTTTTCTTTGTTTTATATGGCTCTTAACTTCTAAATCCTAGAGAAAGGTTGAGGTCTATATTCAAGGTGTCATGGGAAACCATTGAATGAATAAATAAAGAAAACCTTTCTAGTTAATGTGATTTTCATCCAGCCCCAAGTTATTAGGTCTTTCAAAATGGCCCTTTCTCTTTATATTGTAGACCTTTTAAAAAAGCAGAAATGAACAGTATATGATTAGTTTATTCTTTTTTTCTCTTTCACATTAAATTTTCAGTTCCATAAAATGAGCACCTGAGGGAGTGGTTGATAGTTGCTTTCATTATTTCTAATCACCTGAGGAAATGGTTTCCCAGGTCCCCTTAAATATGTGTGTGTGTGTGTGTGTGTGTGTGTGTGTGTGTGTGTGTGCGTGTGTGTGTGTAATTTTGCTTTGACATATAAGTGCATCCCCTCACTTTTGCTGGGTAATACAAGAGTGAGCTGTGCCCTTCTCTCCTTTTTCCCCCACTTAGAAATAGAAATCAAAATATTGTTTTGCTCACCTAGTTTGTTTTGCTTAAGAGGTACTCTTTGATAGCCTGATCCAAAGCATAAGAAGCAAAGCTGATAATTCCTATTTCTCAGAGAATTATTTTCTCTGCAGTTACTAAAATTAGATACTACTTCTTGCTTCTGGCATTTCATGTGAACATCTTTGATATTACCAGGAGGAACCTGGAAAATATTACCAAAGATTATGAATTCTTAGTCAAGAAAATGTGAGGAATACAGAATATTCACGCTACAGACTGACGAACTTGAATTAAATTTCTGGGAAAAACAGTCTAGAATATGTGATTAAAGGCATGTTTTTTTCTATGCTCTTAGAAAGAAAAGATCACTAAGCAGGGATGGCTTCATCCAAAGCAAGTCATGCTAGTCTAACCTCATTTTTTACAGAGTTATAAGAGTAGTAGATCAAAGGAATATGGTGTGTGAGACTCCATGACACATTCAACGTTAGACCTTGGTTAAGAAATAATCTATAAGTAAAATGGCTTATATCCTGCAATCTGGGAAAAGCCCTATCTAGCCAAAACTTCTTGAAGTGAACTAATGAGTTTGAGTCACCAAGGCCAGATGAACGACATCTCAGTGTACTGAAAAATAACTCTAACATAAGTATGTGAGTATGATTTTTGAGCCACGCTCAGTGATTGCTTGACTTGAGTTTGGAATGTATAGTCCTACTTTTCACAGATGTGAAGGTCCATTTTTCAAACTTCAGGCCTGTGAGCTTGAATTAAACTGCTGGAAAAACCCTAGAATGGGTTATTAAAAGCAGGTTTTCTGATCACTTAGAAAAGTAGACAATGATCACTAAGCTGCAGATGGTTTCATCAAAAGTAAGTCATGTCAGAACAATGAAATTTATTTCCTTTTGACAGGGTTATAAGAAGTAGAGATCAAGAGAATACTGTCATTATAATATTCCTAGATTTGCGTAAGGCACTTGAGAAATCTGCCTGAATATTTTTGTGTACAAGAGAGATACAGGTTATGAAGAAGTACAAGTACGTTTGGAATTGATCAAACAACTGAAGACAAATAATGGATTTCAATGGATAGATGTTTCTAAGTCCATCTAGGATAAATATTTCTATTAGAGGGTTAAAGACATCTTTGTCCTTCAACTTTTATTTTATTGCGTCGATGCCTTTGATTAAAGCATAGCTTTAGTGTATAAAGAATTTGGGCATGACACAAAACTAGAAGGGATAATCAAAACATTGAGTGACATTTGTGATTCAAAGGCACATATTAGAATAACGAGATGAATCTAATAATATACACTTAGTAGGCATGAAAGCAAATAAATATATAGGGTCTAAAAATTGACTGTACAATTACAATGAATTCTACTTGCAGCAATCAAAGAAGTTTAAATAAACTATTACATCAATATGATTCAAATATGAAAGAAAGCAAATAATTGCATACAAAAAATTTAAATTAACAAAAAATAAAAATCTTAAACAATTGAATTGCAAGTGAAACTGAATAATTGAAGAAGGAATCCTAAAAGTGGGAAAATAATCTGATCTCAATGATTTACCAGAGAGTTCAATCAAATGTTTTAAAAATAATTACTAGAAAACCTTCTTAATAATGGAGAAATAAAGCACTCAAAGCTGCTTTTAAGAGGCAAATATGTTCCTTATAGGTAAAAGAAATGTTTATATGCACACACATATACCTGAAAATGTATATGTATATATATATGTATATGTATGTGTATATACATGCATATCTATACCTATGCCTATATCTATATCTGAATATTAATGTATCCTCTGGGAAGCTAGATGGTGCAATGGATAGAGTTCTAGACATGCAGTCTGGAATATTAATCTTCCTGAGTTCAAATCTGGACTCACACAATAACTGTGTGAACCTGGACAAGTCACTTAACCCTCTTTGCCTCAGTTCCTCATCTGTAAAATGGGCTGGAAAAGGAAATGGTAAACCACTCCAGTATCTCTGGTACATTCAGATGTGATTGAGATGGTTGAACATCAACAATGTATCCTTTGTTGGATTCTAATCTAGATCATGCCCTCTAACTGTGGTTATCACATAATTTTCTGTCCTGGGTCCTCTTCTGTTCTTTCTCTCCACTACTTCACTTGATGATCTTATCAGCTTTCATGGATTCAATTACTATCTCTCTGTGGTTGATTCTCAAATCTATCTCTCCTTCCACCTCTATTCTGACCTTCAATCTTTCATCTCCAATCTCCTTTCAGACATCTCAAATTGGATACCTTGTAGACATTTTAAACTCAACATGTCCAAAACAGAGCTCCTTATCTTTCCCTTTAATGCCCCCCTCCCTACCTTCCTAATCCCTGTTCCCATGGAGGGGAATAACCATGTTCCCAGTTACTCACTGGCAACCTAGTTATCACAGGCAACTGTTTACTATCTTCACCCCACCACTAACATATACCATCTCTTGACGAAGCCCTTTGACTTCGCCTTTGTTACATCTCTAGTATATATATGCCTCTTTCTGTCCTCTGGCACTTCCACTACTCTAGCATATACCATCATTACATCATACCTAGACTATTGCAATAGCCTATCGATGGGTCTGCCTGTCTCACATCCCTTTCCACTGCAATTTATCTGCCCTTCACCTGCCAAAATGATTTTCCCAGTGAGAAATTCTGACCATGTCAATCCCCCTATTCCATAAACTCCAATGACTCCTTATCACCTTCATGATCAGATACAAAATTTTTGTCTGGATTTTCAAAGCCCTTCCTAACCTAGTCTCCTGCCACCTTTTCAGTCTTCTGACACCTTACTCTCCACCATATACTGTGATCCATTGATACTGGTCTCCTTGCTGTTCCATCAGCAAGACATTTCACGTCTTTGCTCTGGTCACTTTCTCTGCCTGTCTTCCTGCCTGGAACTCTCTCCCTATTCATCTCTGCTTACTGCCTTCTCTGGTTTCCTTTAAGTTCCAACTAATACCACAAATTCTATCATAAGTCTTTCACAAGCCCTTTTATTTTTAGTGCAATTCCTCCTCTTTTGAAACATTTTCCTATTCATCCTGTCTATAGCTGACTTGGACATTCTTGTTTATTGTCTCCCTATTAGATTTTGAGATCCTTGAGGTCAGGATGTCTCTTTTGATTTGTGGTTGTTGCTATTGTACCCCTTGCGCATAGCACAGTGTCTGGTACCTACTAGATGCTTAAGAAATGTGTTAGATTGACTGATAAAATATTACTAAAAAGATTGCCATAAGTTAATGAAAACATCACAAACACAGGGATGGAGTCACATTTTTGAAATCCTTAAGGATAGTGTATCATTTCAGCTGAGGGATTTTGAGAAATGGTCAGATAGTTAGGAGGAGTACTAGGAGAGGGAAAATGTCCTAAAGACAAAACTAGAGAGAAAGAAATAGGATGGTCAGTCTCTGGGAATTCAGATCTGCAAGGCTGAGAATTCGAAGCAGATCAGGTGCCACACTAAGCCCAGCACTAATAAGCACCCAGGAATGTGGAGCCATTTGGCTATCTAAGGAGAGGTAAACCGGCCCAGGTTAGAAATGGGGCAGGTCACAGCTTCCTTGTCATTTAGTTGTTGGATTGGCCCTATGAAAAGACTATGTTTCCAACTTGAAAGAAGTTTCCATTTTTTCTCTATAATAATTAAGTGTAATTTACACCAAAGCTCCAAAAATGATTCATTACTAATGTATTTAATGGTATTTTAAATAAAAATAATAAATCACTTGTTTCTATAAATGGATATAGAAAAAAGCTTTTGATAAAGTATGGAACTCATATGTAATATATAGTCCATTTAAATGTATTATATATTATATATATGTACATGCATAAGTATATGCATATAAATGTGCATGATTAAATACTAGTACTATTTGAAATAGAGAAATATTAGAATTTTTCCTAATAAATACAGAGGTATGGATTTTCCCACTCCTACTATGACATGTGATATGACATGGTTCTATAAATTCTAGCTATAGCAATAAGAAATAAATTAAAGGTATAGACATTAGCAAAGAGGAGAACTATGTTATTCCTATTGGCAGAGGACAGATGATTCACTTAGATACCCCAAAGAATATGAAAATAAAGCAACTGAGGCAATGAATAGTTTTTGAAGATCCTTAAAATTTCTAAGCTTTCTTTATAGCCATAAAAAAGCAAATTGATGGAAAGAAAAATCCTATTAAATTGAGTGCAAAGTCCACAAAATATCTGAATATCTTTCACTAAGACACCTTCAAAATTTATGCAGTTATAATGGCATAACACTTATGAAATAAAGGGAAGCAAATAACTGTAGAAGAAATTAGTTGTTCATGGTTGGATCGTATCAATATAATAAATTGTCAAAAGTACTTAATTTACAGGCTTAGTGATATGCTAATTCAACAACTGAGTGATTACTGTCTAAAACTGTACTGATTTTTTTAAAGTGACACAATTTATATGGAGGTCAGAAATGGTCTAGAATGTCAAGGACAAATATGGGGAAAAAAGGAATGAAAAAGGTCTGGTCTATATGAACTTCAAAATAGATTATAAAGTAGTGATCATTAAAGAGATAAAAATGTAGTCTAGCAGTAGAGAGCTGGCTACCATGTCAGGAATACTTTGCTTAAAGTTATGCTTCTGATACATATTGGCTACATGATCCTGGACAAGTCATTTAATCTTAGAAATCTTCTTGCAGTTCTCTAAAAGTAAGTTTTAGAATTATTATTAATCTGCATTGAATAGGGAGGCTCCTTACTGGAAACATCCTACACTAACAAAATCATAGAGGTGGATATCATGAAAATGATTAAGTGCTGTTGAACAATTAGAAAAATATGTGGTTGGGGTAGGCTAGCTAAGTAATAATCAGAAGCAATTGAATGCAGTAGGCTAGTATTCTATAAAGCAAAAAAATATATAATCTACTTAAGAAAGAACTCCCTATTTGTACAAGGACTCCTGGGAAATCTGGAAAATAGTTTGGAAGACAATAGCTTTAGACTAGCAACTTAAATCACAGCAATCAATCAATCATCGGTTATTTGTCATACACTTCATTTGTAGTGTGCACTGTGGAAGGGGATACAAAGCTTAAAATAAAACTGCATACACACATCTTATACCCTATGGTAGTGGAAATATATTCACATAAGCATATATAGAATAAATAAAAGGTAATTTAGGGAGGAAAGACACTAATAGTTGTGGGAATCAGAAAAGTTTTCAGGTAGAATGATATGTCTGAATTGAGTGATAAAGAAAGAAAATCTCGACACACAGGTGATGAGGGCATACAGCGCAAAGGATGAGGAAAAGATGATCCAACATGTGTTAGGAATAGGAAAAAACATATACCACAAAAAACTCCAAGTGGATATGTGACTTAAATATGAAAGGTCACATCATTTAAAAAGAAAGGAAAACGAAAGGTGCTACTTCCCTAGGGAGAAAATTCTTAAACAAACAAGGAATAAAGGACATCATTAAAAATTGGCAATGTTACCAAAACAAAATTAGCAAACTTTCACATAAAAGCTTTTGCATTTAGCTAAGATGGAGAATTATAGATTAGGGAAAAATATGCTCATTTAACATATCTCCATCTGAACAAATACGTAGGATCAAGAGGCCTTCTGCAATAAATGATCAGTAGATAGTGGGAAAAAGTTATTGAGAAGAAAAGCAAAATTGTATCAACCACAAAAATATTTATATGAATCATAGTAATGAGGAAATGCAAAATAAATCATCTTTGAAATTACATCTCATAGATGTGTCTGTGAGAGAGAGAGAGAAAAGAGGAGAGAGAGAGAGAGAGAGAGAGAGAGAGAGAGAGAGAGAGAGAGAGAGAGAGAGAGAGAGAGAGAGAGAGAGAGAGAGAGAGAATAACTAGGAGGAATAGCTAAGTAGTTAGATGATAGTATTGAAACTTTAAAAGATTTTGTCAGACTGGGAAAAACAGTTAAAAAACACAAACGGGGGAGGAGCCAAGATGGCGGAGTAGAAAGACTCATGTATGCTACCTCCGAATCCACAGTCCATAAATTTCCTGTAAAAAGAACTCCCCGCAAATTCTGGAGCAGTGCAAGCTGCGCACCAATGCAGTGGAAGAGATTTCTGTTCCAGAGAGCCCTGGAAAGCCATCCACAGGGGGTCCGTCGTGCTCCGGACAGCGGAGCCCAGCCCTGCGCTGTCCTCGCCATGTGGCCCCAGAGGAGCAGATCCGAGCAGCCTTCAGGGACGGAGCCTCCGGCAGCCGCGAGGGTCCCTCCACCCACAGGTGCTCCAGTTTAGTGAGAGAGAGTTCTGGGCTGGTAGAGAGGGGAGCGGGGTGACTCAGGCCCCCTTGGGAGGCAGCAGCAGAGGCAGCAGCAGAGGCAGTGGTGGCCCGGAACTCCCGGAGCATCAGGCAGGACCTCAGATTCATTACTGAAGGTCTCTGCATAAACCCCCTGAGGGAACTGATCCTGGGAGACAGCCCTGCCCCCACCCCAGCACCAGAACTTAAGCTCACATTGAATAGCGGCTACGCCTGCCATGGAAAGCCCTGAGGCTGGGAAGCAGCATTTGAATCTCAGACCCCAAGCACTAGCTGGGCAGATCTAGGCAGGGGTGGAGAGGAATCTGAGAAGTCAAGTAACTGGCTGGGAAAATGCCCAGAAAAAGGAAGCAAAATAAGACCAAAGAGAGCTACTTTCCTGGGGAAGAGATGTTCCTTCCTCCTTTCATTTCTGATGATGAAGTACAATGCATGCCATCAGGGAAAGATGTGGAGGTTGGGGCCTTTCTATCCCAGACATCCGAGGAGGATGTCCGGTGGGCTCAGGCCATGGAAGAGCTCAAAAAGGATTTTGAAAATCAAGTTAGACAGGTGGAGGAAACACTGGGAAGAGAAATGAGAGAGATGCAAGAAAAGCATGAAAAACGGGTCAATACCTTGCTAAAGGAGACCCAAAAAAATACTGAAGAAAATAACACCTTGAAAAATAGGCTCACTCAATTGGCAAAAGGGGTTCAAAAAGCCAATGAGGAGAAGAATGCTTTCAAAAGCAAAATTAGCCAAATGGAAAAAGAGATTCAAAAGCTCACTGAAGAAAATAGTTCTCTCAAGATTAGAATGGAACAGATGGAGGCTAATGACTTTCTGAGAAACCAAGAAATCATAAAACAAAACCAAAAGAATGAAAAAATGGAAGAGTGTGAAATATCTCATTGGAAAAACAACTGACCTGGAAAATATGTCCAGGCAAGACAATTTAAAAATTATGGGACTACCTGAAAGCCATGATCAAAAAAAGAGACTAGACATCATCTTTCATGAAATTATCAAGGAAAACTGCCCTGAGATTCTAGAACCAGAGGGCAAAATAAGTATTGAAGGAATCCATCAATCACAACCTGAAAGAGATCCAAAAAGAGAAACTCCTAGGAATATTGTGGCCAAATTCCAGAATTCCCAGGTCAAGGAGAAAATCTTGCAAGCAGCTAGAAAGAAACAATTCCAATATTGTGGAAATACAATCAGGATAACACAAGATCTAGCAGCTTCTACATTAAGGAATCGAAGAGCATGGAGTAGGATATTCCAGAAGTCAAAGGAACTAGGACTCAAACCAAGAATCACCTACTCAGCAAAACTGAGCATAATACTTCAGGGGAAAATATGGTCTTTCAATGAAACAGAGGACTTTCAAGCATTCTTGATGAAAAGACTAGCACTGAAAAGAAAATTTGACTTTCAAACACAAGAATGAGAAGAAGCATGAAAAAGTAAACAGCAAAGAGAAGTCATAAGGGACTTACCAAAGGTGAACTGTTTACATTCCTACATGGAAAGACAATATTTGTAACTCTTAAAACGTTTCAGTATCTGGGTAGTTGGTGGAACCACACACAGACATACACACACACACACGCACACACACACGTACATTGGTGCACGCACACACACTTACACACATGCACGTACACACAGAGACAGAGAGCACAGAGTGAATTGAATAGGATGGGACCATATCTTAAAAGAAATTAAGGTAAATGGTGAGAGAGAAATGTAGTGGGAGGAGAGAGGGTGAAATGGAATGGGGTAAATTATATCTCATTCAAGAGGCAAGCAGGAGACTTTTTAGTGGAGGGAAAAAGAGGAGAGCTGAGAAAAAAACATGAAGTTTACCTTCATCACATTCGGAAGGAGTAAAATGCACACTCATTTTGGTATGAAACCCTATCTTACAATACAGGAAAGTGGGGGAGGAGATAAGTAGGGTGGGGGGGATGATGGAAGGGAGGGCAATGGGAGGAGGGAGCAATTTGAAGTCAACACTCAGGGAGGGACAGGATCAAAAGACAGGATAGAAAACAATGGGGGGCAGGATAGGATGGAGGGAAATACAGTTATTCTTACACAACAAGACTATTATCGAAGTCATTTGCAAAACTACACAGATATGGCCTATATTGAATTGCCTGCCTTCCCAAAGGGAATGTGTGAGGAGGTAGGGATGGGGAGAATTTGGAACTCAAAGTTTTAGGAACAACTGTTGAGTATTGTTGTTGCTACTAGGAAATAAGAAATACAGTTAATGGGGAATAGAAAGTCATCTGGCCCTACAGGACAAAAGAGAAGATGGGGATAAGAGAAGGGAGGGATGATAGAAGAGAGGGAAGATTGGAGATAGAGAAAATTAGAATGCTTGGTGTATTGGGGTGGGGGGGGGGGAGGGGATAAATGGGGAGAAAATTTGGAACCCAAAATTTTGTGAAAATGAATGTAAAAAGTTAAATAAATAAATTTATATTTAAGCTAAAAAAATACAAAACACAAACAATAAATATTAAATAAAAGAAAAAAAAGAAATTACATCTCATAACCAGCAAATTGACAAAGATGACAAAAGATTGAAGAGTCAAGTTTGAAGTATTTGTAGAAAAACAGGCACAATAATATGCTATTGGCAGAACCATGGATTGATGAATTTAAAGGAAAAGAAGGAAGGAAGAAAGGAAGGAAGGAAGGAAGAAAGAAAGGAAGGAAAGAAAAATAATTTATTAAACTCTATATTCCAAGTAAAATGATATAGAGGAACAGGGTAAGAGTTCTCAGGATAGAGCCCTGGGGGGACAACCATAGTCAGTGGATATAACCTGGATGAAGATATGGGAGAAGAAACTGATAAGTAATGGTCATAGAGTTAGGAGGAGAACTAGGAGAGGGAAAATATCTTTAAAAACAAAAATAGGGAGAAAGAAATAGGATGGTCAGTTTCTGGGAACTTAGATCTGTAAGACTGAGAGCTGCTTGAAGGAAGGAGTCACACCCAAAGAGAGATGACAGGATGTTGATAATCCACACTACAATTTCTAGACCCCCCCTGTAGCATCCCATGATGCTGCCTGACACATAATATGGGTTCAATAAACACTTGTATAATAATTGCGTGAGCTTAGAGTAGAGGTGTCAAATTCACTGCCTGGGGGCTCCCCAGTTCCTTAGTCAGATTAAAAATTTAATTGGAAAATGTTTACCAAAATAAATAAAAATACAATATAATATAGAGACGGTTTTCCTAATTTTTCCAATGAGAAAACTGAGGCACAGGCAAGTTAAGTGAAAATCACAGGTCTACAATTTACGACTTAATCTCTCTGGGCTTAGGTTTCTTCATTTGTGTAAAAAAAATGGAAATTAGACTAGATTTCCTCTAAGGTTCCTTCCCACTCTAACTCTAAATTTATGATCAGAGACAACATAGGACACAAAGGTTGGGGTAATGAGGACTTTGATTTTACATCTATTCACTCTGTTCTCCACAAAGTCACCCCTTTCAGCTCTGGAGCTAGGCACGCAGTCTGAACTGGGTTCAGCTCAGGGGTAGCCTGACTTCTGAGAAGAGAGCTAGGCTCTCTTTTTTCTTGCTCTTCAGCCCCAATTCAATATTTTTTTTATACCCACAATTAGCCAAAGAAAGTAATGGCACTTCTAGGACTTAAACATAACCATTTCCTTAATAAGGCAAAAGAAAAAAAGATCCTAGATATTTAAAGCAAATGCATAAGTAATAAAAATATATTGCAATAGACATATAAAGCCAGGTCAAACTCTTGTCAATGAACTCAATACCCACAATAAAAAGAGGGAGTAAACAAAGGAACCTAGAAGAAAAACACATTAAGGCAGGGAAACTCACATATTCAGGGTAATTGTAGATTTCAGGTTTCAATGTTATGGGTCCTTTCATGAACACTTGCAGCACACAAAACTCCTTCTCTGATCACCGCTTGACTGCTGAACTTCCATTCCTGAGATGTGAAAATTATTGCATCACTTTTACCAGAACATATCCTTTTAAACTCTTTCAATTAACTGTCATCTTAAAAGATTATTTAGAAAGTGTTAGCTCTTAATGTGAATAACAATTCTCTTTAAGCTAAAGAACTTCAAAACTCATCAAACTGGTTATCTCTGAGGAATGCAGCTAACCCAGCCAATTATACACTCACTGAATGCAGAAATGTTCAATCAGAACAGAGTTCAAAGCAACAGATACATGAGGATACCCAAACTGCTGTCAAAACCCTTCTGCTTTTCCTTTTTAAATTATAGGTGGCAGCAGAGAGCAATAAGAATTTAGCGCAAGCTGAACTTCCTGACCACCCACCCCCACCTTCCAGTTCTAGGTGCCCTTTGCAGTTCTTCTTCCTTACTATGGTAGTCACTACTCAGTGGCTTAAATGATTATTCTGACTCGGTGATTTAGCGTTTACTTAAAAAGTCACAACTTTCAAATTTCTCCCATCAAATTGACAATCATTTTTCAATTATACCTCAGCTTCCTAATGTTTAAGATTTCTCATTTGTTTTCAGTTTTATACTTTTTAGTCATAATTAGCTGAGGTGCCCATAATGTCTTTGTTTAAGTCTATAGCAAGTCAGTATGTCTCTTTGGTGCCTCTGAAACCGTGTTTCTTCATTCTCACATTTCTCTAATTTTTAATAAGAAAATTATCCATCTGTGTCATTGTGAAATTAAACTGTTCTCACACAAATGAAATCACTTCTCATTTTTAACCAACACATCTAAGCTCATATATATATATATTATATATATATATATAAACTGCCACAGATCATTTTCTCTCCAAAACTGTCCAATAATTCATCTGAAAGTTGTTTCCACATAAACACATTTTACTAGTTTATATTAAAAGAAAGTTATTTTCTGCTTGTGTTAGACATTAAAATATTCATCTGTAAGAACAGCAATATATTATATTCTTTAATAATGAATTCAAATTTCTTTCTCCCACAAAAAACATTTTTCTGACCTTTGCATCATTCATTGCTTCAAATAAAATATCCTTAAAGATGCATGTACCATGAGCAAAAACAAAACTTCTTGCAAAGGGTTTAGATAATAACCAGAGAGACATTATATGCATTTATGAGAAATTAAATTAACACTACCATTTCTGTAAAGTATATGCTATTAATTAGTTCTTTGATTCTACAAACTATCCCTGTGACTTCCCAGATCAAAATGACCACCCCTTTCTGGTCACCAGTCCTCTCTATATTTTGTCTTCTCCTATTAGAAAGTAAACTCTTTCAGGGTAGGGACTGCCTGCTTTTAGTATTTATATTCCCATCATTTGGCAGTGCCTGGCACACAATAATAACTTTAAAATGGTTTTTCATTCATATACTTAAATACCTAATGATATACACAAAATTATCAATGTCAACCTTCAGGACGTATTGTCCTAGCAGCTAGAAGGATAATGAAAAAAAAATATGTAAGATGGTGCATTAATTGATTTGTGAAGGAAACCCATGATTACTGGAAGAGGATATGGATTGCAGGCATGTAGTAGTAAGGAAATTTGAAGATCTTTCCTGCCCCTTAATAGGCCCATGTGACCTGCTTTAAGCTCTGGCCCAAACTACAGCTTAAGTAACATGGAGCTAGTGATGAGAGGAGGAGCCTTGCTTAACTGGTGGCGCAGGAAGGGTGGAACTGAGAGAGAATGAGGTAGAGCTGTGAGAGAGCAGGTACAATAGAGTAGAGCAGCTAGTGTGAGTGAGAGAAGGAAGTAATTTTGCCTGAGGGAGCTTGTTTGTGGGGAGGCTTGATGGAGGAAAAGCTTGGGGATGCCCATAGTCCCTGCATTGATTATAAGCATAGATGTCTTTGTTACTCTGATGGATTTCACTTTCTGGTATTTGAATAAATGTCTTGGTTTTGCCTTTAAGGAAGAGAGTTTATATTTTGCCAATCTACCCTAGAAATACGCATGCATATCTATAGCGGTTGCTATGGGTATCACATTGGTGTCACAAATGGCAACAAGATTGAGATCACAAAATATAAAATCTCTACTTGGAAACAGGAAGTCTCCAAGAAAGGAAATGAGTATGCTAGGATGGGAGGATTTATCTTATTCCTTTCTGGTGAGCAAATGGACTAAAAGCACGGGACTTTTGAAAACTGGGAACCAAAGCTACAGAAGGGAGAACACAGATTTAGAAAGATGCGTGTAAGGAATACCAATGGAACTGGGGAAAGAAATGACAGGAATGTGTAGAAGAGGATGGGTATTGTTAATAAGCTATCATATTATATGTAAAAGTAGAGACAAATTAATGGAGGAAAAGGATCAGCTGACAAAGGAGTTAACTGATTTGCACAAAAAGCTTTCTATGCCACAGTGTTCAAACTTCTCTTTAGAAGAGCAAGTAAAAAGCATCTGGTGGAAAAAGACAAGACAGTTGTGAGAGTGGTTCAGAAAAAAAAGAAAGGGAAAGTTAACAACAGGAAAGCCAATGCAACTCTTGCATCTACAGGTCTGATTAGGGCCCAGACACCTGAGAGGAAGACACACGAAGGAAAATGAAACAAATTTAGATGAGGAGGCTTCTAGGAATGTGGGTACATGTTCAATACTATGAAGAAAGCAGGAGAACCAGGGGCCCACACAGTGCTTAAAGAAATAAATGAGGATTTTAATCATCAGGAAGTCACAGTTAGTTTAAGTGGATTTGCCCCCAAAGTGGAAGAATCATTAGTATCTTGGATGGTGAGAATCAGTGACTAAGGGGTCAGAAGAATATGGATAGATCACATAGATTGTTTGAAATTCATAAGCATTAGTCAGAATAGATGTAAAAATGGAGAAAAAGGATAACTTATGGAGAAAGAAATGACAAGTTTTGGCCAACTAAAATATGAATATTGTGGAATGAATTAGAATAGAAATAAAAGGATTTTTATATCTAAATAGGAGTAGATGTAATTCTCCAACCCCTCTCCCAACTAGTTTAGCTTAAAATCACAGAAGACAGCAGAATATAATTAAGAAAAGTGAAAAAATTAAAGATTTTTTCCCTACAACCTGAAAATATAATCACATATAGCAGGAGTTTAATTTACTTTACAAGATTGTTTCTGTCTTTTGGCCTGTTTGAGAAATGATAGCCTCTGGGTCAAGAAAAGAATAACATGATTGGCTAAAAGAATCAGCTGTACTCTCTTGAGTCTCTATATAAAACCTGCAATACAGTTTGAGAGATGGAACTATTTGTAGAAGAACCTTGAGAAGGAGTTAGTCTCTGAAAGAAAGGGATGAACTTTTCCTCACCCCATTAGCCATGTCACTGCAGTTAGTTAGTAGCAAACACATGCTTCCAGATACAGAGGCATACACAAATACAGAGGATAACCAGAGATACAGAGAGATTGTCACTTAAGTAGAGGAGCTTCAAAGAGCATGATCCTTTCAGCAAAGAAGAACGCTAGATATGAACTCAAGAAAGACATGGACCCTAGGATCACAACTGAGAGGTCTAACTAACAGAGAATTATACCCTTGAGCAACTAGGTGGAGACCCCAAGAACTACCAACTTCTAAGAAGGCTGGTAGATAGTGTAGTGAACAGAGTGCTAGATCTGAACTCAGGAAAACTTGAGCTCAAATGACATTTACTAGCTATGTGATCTTTGGGCAAGCCACTTAACCTCAGTTTCCTCACCTGTAAAATGAGGATAATAAAAGCACTTTTTAATAGATAATAAATGTTATATAAATATTAGTCTTTTTACCAAAATTAACTAATTTACCAGAAGCTGTGAATTACTTTTTGCTGCACATGTATCCTACATATAAGCCTCATCATCACTCATTTATGTTTCTACTTACTCTTCCTAGGGATGTTGTCTATATTTTAGGGACAGTATGCCCTAGACTGGGTAGGGGAACTTATTTTGTGTCAGTGGTTTATTTTAGAGAATATGCTTCTGAGTAAATGTCTTTGCTAAGACCTAGTTAAGACTACTGGTTGATTCTTCATAGGAAGACTATTGCTGGAGTTTAATGAGCTACAGTGGTAGAAATAACCCACCAGTGATTTACCCCCTATGAATCAAAGGTAGAAATCATAACTCTGGGGAATCTAGGAATGCGAGTGCAGGTTGACCAGGTTGGTGTGTGTGTGTGTGTGTGTGTGTGTGTGTGTGTGTGTGCATGTGCATGTGTGTATATGTGAGTCTGTTTCTGCATGTGTGTGTGCTTTAACCTCTAGAATAAATGTTAGATACCATAAAAGATACACATTTACCAAAAGACATATTCAGAATTGAAGTGAAAAACTTGGAAAAAGTTTGTTTCTGCTGAAAAAAAGGAACTGTTTTTTAAAAAAATAAATGCTGTGTTGATAATGTTGTGATTTTTGATAAATACTGCTTTAATAATACTATTAACAAAGATGGACAGAGAAAATGTAATATGCTGATAGGCACCATAGGTAATGAAACAATATCCAAATAAAATGTATACTTATTTAATTACTTATTACCTAGATATTCAAAGGTAGATTACCAAAATGTCCTTTGAAATAATATAATTATTGTGAAAAATTTAATGTTCTCCTTATAGACTTACACAAAGTGAAAAGAAACATAAACAAGAAAAAAATTAGGGAACTCACTAGGATGATGGATGTATTAGCTTTCATAGACCTATAATTGTTACTTAATAGTAATCCTAAAGAGAACACTAATTTTCAGTAATATATGACATCTTTGCAAAAATTGATCATATGTAAGGATATAATGAACTGAAAAATAAATGCAGAAAAATATAAATTCTAGTTGCATAGCATACAGACAATATCACAAGGAGCAATCAATCAGGGAAATGTGAAAAAAAAGATGAAAACCTAAGTGGAAATTAAATAATGGCAACCTAAAAAATGACTATGTCAAAAACCAAATCATTGGCATAATAAATAATAATACTAAAGAGTATTAGAGCAGTAGTATCACCAAAATATGAGATCCAGCCAAAGCAATCTTTAGAGGAAAACTTATTTATCTGAGCAAATATTAACAAAGGAAAGACTAATGAACTGAGTATGAAATTTGAAAACAAATTAGAAAAATCAATCAATTAGCAATCTCAAAGCAAGCACAGAAGAGGCTTTGAAATCAGGGGATAAACAAAGTGGAAAATAAAATGACTTATGGAACTGATGAAATAAAAATCAAGTCAAAAAAATTGAATAAAATCAATAAACCATTAGCTAATTTGATTTGGAGAGAAAAAAACAAATTAACTGGATAAAAAATGAGAAAGGAGAATTCATAACAAATGTAAAAGAAATAAAATGATCAGAAAGTGCTCTACCCCATGGATATATGCAAAAGCAAAATATGTAGGTTAACAGAAACTAGAGAACTCAATCTTAGTGTAGTTGATCAAACCCTAATTCAATCCCTGAAGAAAAAATATGCTATCTGAATTTATTATGTTTTGATTTTGTATCTTCTATAACATTTTTTCCTTATCCGTATTGTGACTCTAGTTCAGACTAATTTACAATGGATTTCACACACATTTAAAAAGCAAATAACTCTTTTGCTATATAAACTTCTTAAAAATAGTGAAAGAACATATCTTATCATACCTCTTTTATAAGACAAATACGGTTCCATCTAATACTCTACACAATGAGGGATAAAGAAAGGAAATTGTAAACCAATATCACTAATGAAGAATTACATAAAATATAATATTAGCAAACAGTACTAATCTCATTTGCTCTTATTGGTTTAATCATCATTTATATGCAAATGATTCTCAGACCCATATCCATATATCTAGCCCTAGTCTCACTCTTCAGCTCCAGTTTATCATCACCCACTGTCATTTGGAATCTTAAAATGAATGTTCCATAGGTATATCAAAATCAAGATGTCCAAAATAAATTGACTTTCTTCCCTTTAAAACTTTTCTTCTCTTCCTGGATTTGCTATTATTATTAAAGTTTCCAATCTCACAAATTTAATATGATCCTTGACTCTAGGCACATTGCTCACTTCTCACATTTTATTGCCATATTCAGTAATCATTTAATCAAAAAAAACTATTAAGTGCTTACCATGTTACTAGGGAGACAAAAAGGTAAAAGACAATCCCTGTCCTCAAGGAGTTTACCATCTAATATAGCAGACAGCATGCAGACAAATATAGACAAAGCAAACTACATATGGAATATGTATAAAATAATTAATAGAGAAAAGACACTACAATTAAGAAGAGTTAGGAAAGGCTTCTGTAAAAGATGGGAATTTTTTTTGTTCAGTCATTTCTACAATTTTGTGATCCCATTTAGAGTTTTCTTTGCAAAGAGAAGAGTGTTTTGCTATTTCCTTCCCCATCTCATTTTACAGATACGGCAACTGAGGCAAAGAGGGTTAGGTGACTTCCCAGGGTCATTCCCAGGCTAGTGTCTGAGGCTAGATTTGAACTCATGTCTTCTGGACTCCAGGTCCAGCACTCTATCCACTGCACCACCTAGCTACCCAGAACATGTGATTTTACATAGGATCTACAGGAAGCCAGGGAAGTAATTAGGTGGCATTAAGGAGAGAAAGGAGTTAAGAGATGGAGTGTCTTATTCAAGGAACAGTCAAGAGGCCAGTGTCACTGATTTGAATGAATAAGGTGTAAGAAGACTAGAAAGGCAAAAGACTGTTTTGAAGGTCTTTGAACACCAAACAGAGCATTTTGTATGTGATCCTGGAGGCAATAGGGAGTCACTGAGGTTTATTGAGCCAATGGGGTGACATGATCAGATCTGAACTTTAGGAAAAATACTTTGGTGGCTGAATGGAGAAGGGACTAGAGTAGGGAGAAATTTGAAGCAGGCAGACCTTCTTGTAGGCTATTGCGATAGTTTAGGTTTGAGGGGATGAGGGCCTGAACTAGAGTGTTGGCCGTATCAGATGAGAGAAATATATGAAAAATGTTACAAAGGTGAAACTGACAATCCTTGGCAACATGTTGGATATAATAGTAAAAGATAATGGGGAGTAGATGATAACCCCTAGATTGTGAGCTTGAGTGATTTGGATAATGGTGGTGCCCTCAACTGTAAAAGGAGGTGGAAGGAAGGATAGGTTTTCGGGAAAGATACTGAGTTTTGTTTTGGACATTTTTAGTTTAAAATGTTGCCTGGACATCAAGTTTAAGATGTCTGAAAGTAGCTGGAGGTCAGCAAAACTTTTGGTCTAGGATAGGTAAATATGAGAAACATTAGTATAGAGATGATAATTAAATCCATGAGAGCCAATGAGATCCCCAAGTGAAATCATTTAGAGGAAAGAAAGAAGAGGGGCCTAGAACAGAATCCTGAAAAATACTTGTGGCTTGAGGGTGTGATATAGATGAGGATATAGCAAGGGATACTGAAAACAATGGTCAGATAGGAAGGAGAAGAACCAGGAGAGGGTGTCCTGAAAACCTATAGAGAAGACAATATCAAGGAGGAGAAAGTGATTAATAGTGTCAAAGCCTGCTGAGAGAACACAGAGAATGAGCACCAAGAATAAACTATTCAGTTTAACAGCTAGGTCATCATTACTTTGGAGAGAGAGCAATTTTGGTGGAATGAAAAGGTGCAAGCCAGATTATAAGGGGTTAAGAAGACAGTGAGAGGGGAGAAAGAGGAGGCATCTATTACAAATAGTTTTTTTGAAGAGTTCAGCTACAAAGGCAAGAAGAGATATAGGATGATAACGGGGATGGAAGGGTCAAGTGAGGGGTTTTGTTTTTATTTCATTAAAGTGGGGGAGACATAGGTATGTGTGTAAGAAGCAGACAATGAGCAAGTAGACAAGGAGAGATTTAAAATAAGTGATAGTAACAATATTATTTTTAAAACAATTTGAGTAAGTCATTTTGACTATTATAAATTAATTATAAATTAAGTACAAAAGACATATGAAGGAAGATGCTGTCTACATCCAGAAAAAGAACTAATAAATAGAAATATGTATAGAATGGTTACACACACACACACACACACACACACGTACATATTTTATTTGTACCTAACGGTAGCCATGTCTAGGATAGGGGGAAGAAAAAACAAGAAAAAAAAGTTACATCTTAACTTTATTATATATTTTAAAGGAATAGCAAGTTGTATATAATAGATCTGCAGTTTATGTACACATTGTTTTTTCTACTCTGCTGTCTTATGGGGATGTTTGTTTTATTTCTTAAGTTCAGAATAAAATAAAGAAAACTTGAAGAAAATAAGTGATAGAGTAAGGATGATATAGGCTATAATGTTGGAAAATATGGGATGGAATGAGATTGCTTAAACTGGTAGAGAGGTTGGCCTTAATAAGAAGTAAGGTCTCTTCATCATGTGAGACTGAAGTGGTAGAAGGCATCTGAATGGTAGGAGATGAGGAAGAGGGATCTTACAGAGGATGACCACAATTTTTTTCTCTAAAATAAGAGGTGAATAGCTGAACTGTGAAGGTAGGGGGAGGGGGAGCCATCAGATGTTTGAGGAAGGATGAAAAGGCTTGAAAGAATTACTGTGGAGAGTGGGATACTGAGTTGATAAGGGAGGTATAGTAGGGTTGCCTAACAGCAGTGAGGGCCCATTTGAGATTGTGTACCATAAATTTGTAGCAGACCTAGTCAGAACAGTTGCCTGATATTCTTCACTTTCATTCGGCAGCATGTGTATAGGAGGGAAGGCAGCAAATAATGGAAGTGATCCAAGTTAAAGTCTTGTCAGAGAGTAAATAGTGAAATAAGAAGGAAGCTAGGGATTCAAGAGAAGAGTATAGTAGAAAGTTCAATTAGCTCACCAAAGGATCACGATGGAGACAGGAAGAGAGTGTATAGCTCAAGGGAACTGGCCTGGGGATGAATTGAGGGACCAAGAGATTGGAGGTCATGGTAGGAATGAAAAATAGAGTTTTGTAGGGGAAGGCAGAGGGAGAAGTGAAAAGCCAATAGGTTGTATTAAGGTACAAAAATTTCGGAATTCTTGAACGTGGAAGTGATTCATTTGCAGGCGATAACAAAATAAAGTGCATGACACTAGTTTTGCATGTGGTCAAGGTAGAGTGGTACAGTAGCTCATGGAAAGTGAATAGTTTGAGTGACCGAATGGTTAGAAAGTCTGAAAGAGACTCAATGTGTTTAGTGAAGTCTCCTTGTGTGAAAGCAGGAGCTGAAGAGGAGACAAAAATTGTGAGCCATGTCTCTGAGGTGGGATTTCAACTCAGTTCCTTCTGACTTTTGGCCCTGCAGTCTATCCACTAAGCTACCTGTCTATTCCAGGGATTTTTGGAAATGCACAAAAGAATGAAGACCTACTCCCCACTAATCTTCCTCTTCTTTTTCCTTCAAAGGAGATGGAAAGCATAAGACACAGGGTCAAAGGAACTCTTGACCTCTCTTCTCACCTAAAAAGGCTTATGAGAAGATGGTATCCACCTGGTAAATTCTCTGCCCAGGGAGATGTCCTTTGGTATTGATGGGAGATACCAGGCCTAGCCTCTTTCTGCAGCAAATTTCACAGTAATTCCCACTGGCTTGCTATCAACTCCAGGATCAAATATGAAATACTTTGTCTTTTCAAGCCTTAATCTACCTAGTGCTATCCAACCTTCCCAATATTCTTATGCTTTACTTCCCTGAGCAGCACGGTAGTGCGGTGGATAGGGCACTAGTGCAGGAGTCAGGAGGACCTGAGTTCAAATCTCATCTCAGATGCTTGACACTCACTAGCTGTGTGACCTTGGGCAAGTCACTTAAACCCAATTGCCTTGTCCTGAGTCATCTCTAGTCATCCTGAGGAATATTTGGTTATTGGATTCAGATGGCTCTGGAGGAAGAGTGAGGCTGGTGACCAGCGCAGCCCTCCCTCACTCAAAACAAAGTCAAGTACAAGTCATATCATTATTTCTCTGATGGCGTGGTCTTCTTTGGCAATGAAGGACAAACACACACTTTACTTCCCTAAACACATCATACAATCCAGTCACACTAATCTATTTTCTGTATCCACACATGCTACTACTGCATCTAATGCAAGTATTTGTACTGGCATCCCCCAGAAGCTCTTCTTCCTCATCTTCAACCCCTGGCTTGCCTGCCTTCCCTGAACACTAAAGTGAAATCCCACCCTCTGCAGGAGACCTTTCTCATCCTTTTCTCCCCTCCTCTCTGAGATTACCTTCCATTCACCTGTGTATGCATGTTTTATATGTATGTATTTATTTGAATGCTATCTCTCTTGTCATAATGTGGGTTCCTTGAGAGCAAGAACCATCATTATTATCATTTTCATTTCTCTATATCATGAGAGTTTATCACAGTGTCTGGACATGAAAAGCATTTCATAAAGTCCTGTAGACTAAATGATTGACATTTTCTAGATGTATGGAATCCAATAATTCACTAATTACAGGAACACTAATTCCCTCCTGGTATTTCTGTGAATTGCTACAACTGGTTTGGAAAGCAATTTGAAATTAAACAGGAAAAATTGACAAATTGATTTTCATTCTTTGAAAAAGAAATCTTTCTGCTATCATATATATAAAGGCTAATGATGGCAATAAAAGAACCAGTATAACACTATTCATAGCAGCACTATTTGTAATAGAAAATGCAAAACTTAATATATGTCCAGTGATTTCTGAATGGCTTAATAAATTCCCATGAATCATTCTGATACAAACATGACCCTGCGCAAATCACTTAAACTCTAAGAGCTCCAGGCCAGAGATGTCAAATTCAAAATAGAAACAGATCCCTGACAGACATATGGACCTAGAAAATCACAAATTAAATCTGTGTTGTATTTTTAATTTATTTTGTTAAACATTTTCCAATTACAATTTAATGTGGTTCAGCTAGCTTGATACCTCTTTCGTAGGAAACTCGGTAAGACTACAAGTTACAAGGAAGGTATCAACCTCGACTGATAGAGAGAATTTCTTTATCTGGGGGCTCTATATAGAAGTGAAGTAGAAGCCCAACCCTTTTCCTTATAGAAGTGAAATAAAATATAACTGTATTATGGGGAACAAAAATACAGATGTTTTTAGAGAAATATGGGAAGACGTTTTAATAAATGATTCAGAGAAGCAAAGCTAAAGAATAATATAGATGCAGACTTGAACATAAGTATGAAAACTCTAAAGAACAACAAAATTAAGGTAAAAGATGAGAGTAACATATGAATGATTAAAGCTAAAGTGCATATCCTTCCATCTTGTTATTACAGGTAAACCATAAGCTTGGAAAGTGACATCATCTCTCTCATCATAATTTTATTAAGTCATTTTCCTTCACTGTTTTGATGAAAATGCACTCTGAAGAGTTGAGTGTTTTTTCATTAGTGCCTGTTTTGTCAAAACAAAATTTATTCTATTTTTTTTTTTAGGAGAAGAAAATATGTTCACTCAATAGGTCAAAGCTAGGATAATTAGGTTACGGGGAGGCAGATCTCAGCTCCATATAAGGCAGTCTTATTAAGAGAACTGGCTAAAAGAAGAATATGCTATATTAAAAAGTCATAGGATCATGGATTTGAGCCGGAAGAAATTTTATTAATACCTTGTCCTACCTCCTCATTTTACACATGATACACTGAAGCCCGGAGAGTGGAAGTGTCCTGCCCAGGCAAATAGCATTCTGATTTGGAAAAGAGATTTCTTACCTCCAAATCTCACAATTGTACCAGTTTTTATTTGTTTGTTTTCACTACAGACTGGTGTCATTCAAATGAAGGACAGATGATCCCCTTTTGAGGCTTCTGTAGATGAATTCCAATTCAGCTATAATTTGGATAAAATGACCTCTGGCGTCCCTTACAATTTGGTGAATTTTGGACTCTCTGAAGCTTAGTGATAACAGATAGATAGCTGAAAAGTTTCCCTTTCCATAACTCTTTCTGAGATAAGGTAAAAATAAAGTTAAATGCAATTTCCGTCTGAAAGGCCTCTTGTTCATGTGATCTTTGGATCCTTCAAATTGAATGTGGTACGTTTTCAGACTCTCTTTAGTATTTCAGATCAAAAAGATGCCTATGTCTTCCTTGGATCCTCAGTTTCTCCTTCATAAATAAGCAGTTGAACCTGAATGCCCCATGTAGCATTCAGAAGCATGCATAATTTAACATTCTCCTAGAGAATCAAGGGAATTGTTTGACTCCTTCTACTTTCGTCTGGAAACTCATTTATACGCAGGAGCATCAGTCACCTCCTGTTTGTTTCAGATAAACACTTCCAACCTTTTAGTTCCTTTATTTGCACTACTATCAGCTCTTTAACAACACAAACTATATTCCTCCTCATGGGTAACAGGTTTTTGGGGTGTGCTGACAGAAGAGAATACAATCATTTTCTGGATATAGAATAGGTATGTTCCCCATCCTCTGGCTATTCTGTGGTGATGAGTTGTGCCAATAAATTCCACCCCAACCTCCAAATTTGTTGTTCATTGGTCGGCATGGTGCACGAAATTCACATACTAAATACCAAAGTTATCTTGAGGAAATTTATGCATTCTGTGAGTTTCAGGAGCAGTGTGGGAGAGTGAAAAAGCACACAGGACTGATATTTGGGCAACCTACATTTGAATTCCAGTTCTCCTACTTACTGGTTGTATGACTTTGGATCACTGAATTTCCCTAGGACTCAGTTTCCTCATCTATAGAATGAACAGATTATCATGAAGTTCTCTTCTAGGTACAAATGCTATGATCCAAGCTCTCCCACTCTCTCTGAAGTCACCTAGACTGCTATGATCATTCCATCTGACATTTGTATTCGTATCACATCATCTGACAACTACATATTTCCCTGTGTTGTTTTGTGTGTGGGTTAGACTTGTCTTCCCAAATAGAAAGTAAGATCTAAGATAACAGGAATTCCATCTTTCCTGTACCTTCTCTTCCCCTTCTCTTACCACCAAACTTCAACCTCTGGCACCCTGAAGGTCTCAATAAGTATTGGAATACTAATTTTAATTGAACAACACCTTTTATAACCTGTGACTAACACCGTGTTAGATTACACAAATGCAGGGACTAGTTAATCAAGCTACCTCTTTTCAAATTTTGTCAGTGACCTCCATGCTATGTTACATTATTTTGATTTTTAAGGCAATGGACCACAACTTATACCTGTTTTGAATTTTCTCATTTTTTACCCTCTTTAAGGTGAGTGGGAGGGAAGAGTGGTCAAAAATCAAGCAGTAAGAAGCAACAGAGCAATAGAATTGGAGCACCAACAACCCACAATGCCATTAGCAAACCTGCTGATAAGTTAAGAATGAGTCAAGACATTGTAGATGGTCCCATGAGGTTGGTTCAGTGATCTTGGCCAGCAGGTCAATGCCTTTTAAGTTGAGAATGTTTTGTGGTGAGAGAAAATTTTCTTTTTTAATCCTGTAATTTTGAAGAAGTTATTGTTTCAATTATTTTTAGTTATCTCTCTAGGGTTCTTAAAGTATGCCATCATATCATATTCAAAAAATGATAATTCTATTTCTTCTTTACCTACGCTTATTTGTCTGATTTCTTTTTCCAGTATTATTGCTACAGCCAACATTTCTAGCCATGTTAAAATAGAAGTAATGATAATTGAGATTCTTGTTTCGTCCTGGATTTTATTGGAAAGGGTTCTAGGCTTATCCCTACTGTATGAAAGGAGTATAACCAAAAGGAAAAAAATATATATTATTGCATCAATAATATAAAAATAATTTTGATGACTTTTGTAAACTGACAAAGAATGCAATAAGAACTTGGAGAACAAATCATACGATAAGAATAATACTTTAAAGATAAATAACTTTGAAAACTATAAGAAAATTGATCAATCCACATCCACCCATTATACCAGATGACCAATGATAAAATGTGCTATCCTGTTACAGAGAGTTGATGGACTCAGGATCCAGAATTAGACAAACATTTTTACGTAAGACAATGAGAAAATTTATTTTGTTTTTCTTTGTATATTTGTTTCAGGGAGTTTGTTTCTGTTTCTTTTTTTTCCTGTAGAGTGAAGGTGGAAGGGAAAGAAAATAGATTTCTGTCAGTTAAAACAAAATAATTAAAAAAGACAAGATTTACAATAATTCAGGTTAAATAGATAATGAGAATAGATAACGATAATTCCTTGATAAGGTTAAGGTACAATCTTTCTTTTGAGAGACAGTTGCATGTACTCTCTGTTGTAGTTTATCTCCAGTATTATTTTGCTTAATTGCTTTCATGTATTATGTTAGTATTTTACGTTAAACCAAAATGTATTGATAAAACAAATAAGGTAAACAGAAAGAGAGAGATAGAGACTGACAGACACGTACACACAGAGACAGAGAGATAGAAAGGCAGAGACAGAGAGTGTCAGAGAGAGACAGCGAGACTTAGACAAAAACTGAGAGACAAAGGCTGAGAGAGACAGACATAGAGAGATACACACATACATAAAAGCAGAGAGAGATAGATAGAGAGACAGAGAGACAGAGAGAGAGATGAGAGAGAGAGAGAATTTTCTCTCCAAAGCCCACAATGGCAAATCTCTACTAGATAGGTCCCCATCCTGACAGTGCTGGACTTGGAGGAAAGAAGGCCTGAATTCATATCCTGCTTTAGTCTCTAAGAGATGGATGACCCTACTATTTTTCTGAGTCCCAGCTCCATCATTCTTATCCTATTCACTCTCCTGTAACTGCTCCCCTTCACTCTATAAGCATATTTCAAACCCAGGACTTTCAGGAAAGACAAAATTCTGTTATTTAGTCTCACAAAACTGTTCCTCTTGCAAATACACTAGGTTCTTAAATGAGAGACTGATAGCATTCAAAAGAAGCTGTCATTAGATAAAAATCTTAGGAGCTCTAAATCTGTGTCTCTAATTCCCCTTGGAGCAAAGGGACATAGACCTGAGCCACAGAAAGAAGCACTTATGGGGAATGCTTATTAGTAGGGATTTCTGACTGCTTCTGCTTTTCCTTTGTGGAGAAGGGGGAATAGATTCGAAAGCAGGCCGTAGCGAGAAGATCCTGTCATTGCTATTCTGCCCTTTTGTTCCTGGCCTTGAGACCTCCAGTTCCTGTTTCTGAATACCAAGAGGTACATCACACTCATCTCTATTTTCTCAGGTCTTCTAATTTATGGATGGGGTTAACTTGGAGGATGAACTGAATTGATCAGATTTGACATAAATATTTAACTCCCTATAATACATAAAATGAAGAAGGTGGATGATGATGTCTAAGATCCCTTGAACTCTGACATTATATGATTTTGTATGTAATAACATTTTCTTTATCTTTCTGGAGGAAGAAAACCTGAAGAAAGCTTGTGAAACCCAGGGAATGATTGGCAAAGAAACTACACCATGTTTTAGGCAGCCAAGATTTAAGTCACTGGGTTAAATAACATGACATAGATCTAATGAGAGTACAAGATGAATATAATCAGATTTTTTCAGAGGGAGATGAGATAAAAGGACTAGATAAATGAACTAGAAATTTTCAGAACACTACAAGATAAAGAGTTTTGACAACAAAGGGTGAAATAACTCCTTAAGTAGCTAGACTTTGGAGCATTTCCACATTATGCGAAATATCATCTCATATGTGGGTGACACTATTTTAGATAGTCTGGGCATGTGTCAACCACTATTACACAGCCGTCTATCTGTCTATCTATCTATCTTTCCATCATTTGGGTTTTCAAAGTCTAGCAAGAAAGCTGTTCATGAGGAACTTTGAACAGTTTGCATAGCTCACCTTCATTGGGTCAAGCTGCGATAGCAGTTCTTTATCTTTGTTTCTTTGATGATATTTGGTTTTATGTTGCAATTTCCCCCTCTCCAGAGCCACCCTGTGAGTCTCTCTTTGTAATAAAGAAAAGCAGCTAAGCAAACCAATTGACATAGCATAGGAGTCTGACAGGCAATATTCTGAACCCTAATTCCCCAACTTTGGGAAGAGAAGTAGGAGGTACACTTCTTTGTATCTTCTCTTGGACCAAAATGGTGTAATTCCAAGATCGTCTATCATAAATACACTGTTAGCTGTTTTATTTTTATTTTCATTAACATTATTGTAATTATTATAGATATTGTTTTACTTATTTTAATCTGGAACAGTTCACTGAAGTCTTCGTACATGTCTTTGAATTCCTCCCATTGGTCATTTCTTACTATATAATAATTCCATTATATTATTTGCTGCAATTTAACTGTTCCTCAATGTATGGGCATCCACTTTGCTTATATTTTTTTCTATTATAAAAAGTATTGTCAAGCCTATTTTGGCATAGATAGATCCTTTCTATTTTTGGCCTCTTTGGCTAATATGTCCAGCAAAGGAATCTCTGGGTACAAAGCGTATAAAGAGTTTAGTCACTTTTCTCACAGAATTTAAATTATTTTCTAGAATACTTGGAGTAATTTGCAGCTCAATCTATAGTGAATCTGTGTGCCTGACTTCCCACAGTCCCTTCTAGTATCAACAATTTTCTATTTTTATCACCTTTTCCAGTTTACTTCAGAGTTGCATTAATTTACATTTCTCTTATTATCAGCAATTTGAAGCAATCTTTACATAATTTTAATGATTTATAATTGTTTATTCTTATTTTAGCCAATTATTTATTCAGAAATAGTACTTTATCTTAATGTAGCACTTCGGAGGGAAGAAAATGATAGTACCTGAAAACCATATTATTGATGTTCTGTGGACAAATTTATTCTCATTAATTAAAAAGCAAAGCTTCTGTTTATATAGCCTAATTAATATGGCTCAGTTCTTGAAAATAAGCAGCAAATCTTGGAAGTAAAGAGCTGAAGTCTCTGGCAATTAAAAAATATAAAATATGCTCTATTGTATACGACACTTTATTTAAAGGTAGTCCGTGTAATCCAGCATAAAAAAGGAAATAAAGTTTGCTAACATAAAACAAGTATACTGTTGATTTATTAAAAACCCAATATAGGAAAATTCACCAAGCTTAGCAAATTCCCACATTTTCAAAGGATTCACTGTAAGAGGCTTTAAAGAATGGACTGAAATGTTAATGGATCCATTACTTCATTGGTGTAAGTGCTGTACCA
Organism: Bettongia penicillata ogilbyi; assembly: GCA_023548195.1. Classification (NCBI taxonomy): domain Eukaryota; kingdom Metazoa; phylum Chordata; class Mammalia; order Diprotodontia; family Potoroidae; genus Bettongia; species Bettongia penicillata. The sequence continues at coordinate 2,702,002 of JAJHZJ010000048.1, read as the reverse complement.
ATGTACCACACAACTCTTTTTCTTGAATGGTTGTTCATATTTTCCCATAAAACTTCATGGAGGGTCCAACCAATTTGAAGGACTTCCTTATGGTCTCTTAGTAGCATAATAAGGGTAATATGCCTTTCAATTGTTCAGTTGTGCTCTGCAATTTTCTTTCATCATTTGACTTAGCCAATTCCCTTTCTCACAAAACCTTAAAACATTAGAGTGGGAAGGGGTCTCAGAGGCTCCTAGAACAAATCACTTCTATATAGGAATTCCCTCTACAACATTCTTTCAAAGTAGCTATTGAGACATCTTTTAAAGACTTTTAGTGTAACATCCCACCTACCAAGGTAGATCGTTCCATTTTTGAATAGCTCTAATCATTAGTAAGTTTTCTTTAAATTGATTCCAAATTTGCTTCTCTAAAATTCCTATCCATTGCTCCTCATTCCACTAGATAGATCAAACTTTATCTCTGTTCTATGAGACAACCTTGCCATAATTGAAGATAAATCTTATATTCTATCATTTCCATCTCAAATTCTCAGTTTTACAAACTAGATATTCCCAGTAACATCTCAGATTTTTATATGGCTCCATGTCAAGACCTTTTGTAATCTGTATTGCTTTTTTAGTGAATACTGTGGTATTTCTACATATCTTTCCTAAAATATGGCTGTTGACAACTCAATACTCCAGGTGTAATAAGACTAGAAATGACTTTCATATCCCAAACTGTGTATACTCTGCTTCTCTTAATATAATCTGAGACCACATGAACATTATTGGCTACCATTTTGTGCTATATACTCATATTGAGTTGAAGTATACCAGACAGACACTCCACCCCCTACACAAACCATTGTCTAGTCATTCTTCTTTCATATTTTCTTTGTAGAACTGAACCTATTTGACTTTACATTATCTGTATTAAATTTAATTAGTTCGTATTCAATCTATCTCTGCAAATTTTTTTGAAACATTATGTTTGTCTATGTGTTATTTTTCCCTTGTAGCTTTGTATAATTTGAAAATTTGATAAGAACAAATTTTACAAATTCATCCAAGTCACTAATGATATAGTTTTAACTCTGGGTTAAGCAATTAATTTGCACCTCTGGGTTTGATCCCAAGAAGGTGATTACCCCAAGTTCAAGGTGACCCTGTTGTGTCTCACTTCTAATCCAATAGTTCATCAGCCTCCATTAGTGCACTTAGCATTCACACAAATGCTACAGTAAGAACAGTAGCAAAATTCTGTCTCACTTCCCTATAAATCTGGGGTACATTCTTCCCAAAATACAAGTGGTAATAATAGATATCCATAAAGTCTACACCTATTCAAAACATCTTCTTCACTTGGAAGTTTGGCTAGAGAGGGATTCACTTCAACCTGAGGTTTTTGATCTATGACTGCAACACTGGTTGATAATGGTTGACTGAGAACACCATGGATGTGTTCAGTCCATGTCCCCATTCACACACCCAATACCATCAAATCAGGTCTCATGCCAATCCATCTCTTACTCTGTTGCCAAAGTGATTATCCTAGAATGCTAGTTTGACTATATCACTCCTCTAATAAATAAATTCTAATAATTTTCTGTATTTTCCAGGATCAAATTAAAATCCTCTTGCATTTAAGGTTCTTCTTAGTCTGGCCTCTTCCTACTTTTCTAATCTTTTTATACTTTACGCTCCTCCACAAAGTCATACTGGCTTACATATGTTCTTTACACATTATGCTCCATCATTCTATCCCCATGTGCTTGCAGTGACTGCTCTCCATGTTTGTAATGTTAATGCCCCCTCTTACCTCTACCTCTTAGAATATTTGGTGCCTTTCAAGAGAAGTTCAAGAGGCCTCTCCCACTTCCTAGTATAAAGATAGCTTTTCCATCCAAGCTTATCTTCTAATCTATAGCTATCCTGCATGTACCCAATTATTTGCATGCTTTTTTTCTTAGTATGATGTAAATGCCTCAGGAGGAGAGACTATTTTTGCTTTTTTATCCCTAATACTTACCATAAGGTATGAACATTAAAATGCTTGCGGATTGATTTATTGAATGAATCAATGTACAGTTACTATGTGCCAGGAAATGGGCAAAGCTTTGAAAATATAAAGACAAAAATGAAAAAAAATCCCTATTCTTAAGGAGATCACATTCTACTGTGAGAGGCCTATACCTATATAACTACACAGACACACAGACACAGACACACACACACACACACACACATATGATATGTACAGTATAAATAGGAAGCAACTCTTTGAGAGAGACAGAAAAAACAGAAGCCACTGAAGGCATTAAGAAAGCAATGAGGAGTTAGGAGGACCTGAGCTCAAATCTGTTCTCAGATACTTCCTAGCTATGTGACCCCGGGCAAGTCACTTAACACTGATTGTGGGGGAGAGAAAGAAAGAAAGAAAGAAAGAGAAAGAAAGAAAGAAAGAAAGAAAGAAAGAAAGAAAGAAAGAAAGAAAGAAAGAAAGAAAGAAAGAAAGAAAGAAAGAAAGAAAGAAAGAAAGAAAGAAAGAAAGAAAGAAAGAAAGAAAGAGAAAGAAAGGAAGGAAGAAAGAAAGAAAGAAAGAAGGAAGGAAGGAAGGAAGAAGGAAGAGAGAAAGAAAGAAGGAAGGAAGGGAGGAAGAGAGAAAGAAAGAGAAAGAGAGAAAGAAAGAAGGAAGGAAGGAAGAGAGAAAGAAAGAGAGAAAGAGAGAAAGAAAGAGAAAAAGAGAGAGGAATAAAGAAGGAAGGAAGGAAGGAAAGAGAAAGAAAGAAAAAAAGAAAAAGAAAGAGGAGGGATCAGAAAGGAAGGAAGAATGAGAAAGAAAGGTATGATTCATGTAGAACTAGGGATCAGGATGAACTTTGAAGGAGAGAAGAATTCTAAGATGTGGAGATGAGGAAGGAGTGCATGCCAGGCATGGGGAACTGCCTATAAGGAGACCTAGAGATGAGAGACAAAGTGTTGGGAGGGACAGTCTAAATGTCATTTTGGTATGACATAGAATATGTGGATGGAGGTAATAGATAATGTTTGAAAACAGGTTAGATCCAGGTTTTGCAGGCCTTTACATACCAAACAGAAAAGTTTGTTTTGCAAGCAATTGTTTGATCACAACTGGAACATGAGCATGAAAAGAAACTGAAAGATGGGTAGCATCAGACTTCATGGACTTCTCCTTTGAAACATTTAGCAAGACTGAAGAATCTTGGTTTGCAGAATATCACATTTGTACAGCTATCTCCTAAGCGATACCTAATTATAGAATAGTCATGTTAATGGCAGATTTAGATCTGTGTTTTAAAAAAATTCAGTTCCTACATTTTGCATTCAAATTCATTGATTATACACAAAGAGGGCAAGAGTGCCTTGTGACTTTATTAAATTGATCAGCATCTAATAACTTAATTATCTACAGAAACAGATGTTACTTCTGCTGCAAACAAATTATGTTGTATGCAGGGAAGAAAATTACAGCACTGAGTACCACAGAGATCTTTAAAATGACCATATTGAGGAGAAGAGGGGAGTGGATGATTAAAACAAGTCTCCTGCTGTAGAACATGGTTCTATTTTAGTAATTTTCAAAAAAACTTTCTTCATGATATCTCTCACAACCTACACCCCTTCTCCTAATGTACACAGTTGGTCACGAACCTAGATAAAAAGATAGATAGATAGATAGATAGATAGATGGATAGATAGATGGATAGATAGATAGATAGATAGATAGATAGATAGATAGATAGATAGATAGATAGATAGATGGGCCAGTAGGCCAGTAGGTAGGGTGGTAGGTAGATGTTGACCAGGCACTGTGTAAAATAGCAAAGATATAATCAAGACCATCTCCAGTCATCCTAATCTATATCTTGCCAATGGACTTCCCATGGCTCCAGAGTGGAAAAAGTGAGACTGGTGACTTTGCAAAGCCCTTTCTTAAGTTCAATTCACTTGTAAGTCATGGCATCACCTTCTTGATTTCTCTTCCACAGTGAAGGACAAATGGGAACAACAACAGAGACAAATACAAGTAACAAACAGGTCCCTGCCCTTCAGGAACTTAACATTCTAACAGGAGAAGGCCACATGTAAAAGCGAACTGGGGAGGTGTGGGAGGGGAGATAAGGAAGCCTGTAGCAAGCTGGTTGGGGAATGGCAGGGAAGGATGGGTTTCAGGCAAGATACGGTGAAAGCTCACCTATCAGCGTCTAAGGTAGTTTCAGGGGTGGAGTCCTGTGTGCTTGTGAGGAGAGGGTGGGGATGATGGCTAGATGAGAGGCACTATGGTTTAGAAATGGCCAGGATATAGTATGGAAGTCTAATTTTAATGCAAGTTCAGGCAAAAACTCACCTGTCAGAGGCATGTGTGTGTGTGTGTGTGTATGTGTGTGTGTGTGTGTGTGTGTGTGTGTGTGATTTTTTCCTCCCAGAGGCAGAGTCCAAGAAGAGAAAAAGGGAATATCTCAAGCCTTAAAGAAGACTAGAAGTTCAATACAGAAATAGGGTAGGTCAGAGTCAGGTACGCTGGGAAGTATAAAGAATCAGGAAAGCAACTGAATTAGGGTGAGCACAACAACTGTGAGGTAGGTATACTTCAAAGGAAGGAGGGAAAGGAAGGAAATAAGCATTTATTAAGTGTCTAATGTATACCATGCAGAATGCTAAGTACTTTATAAATAATATGTCACTTGTTCTTCACTCTAACACTGAGGGAGAGGTATTATTATTATCTCGCAGTTGAGGGAAACAGAAACAGAAAGATATTAAGTGATTTAGTCCATTGTCACACAGCTATTAAATGTCCAAGGCTGAATTTGACCTCAGGTCTTCCTGACTGAAGGCCTGGAGCACTATCCACTGAGTGACCCAGCTACCTCCAAGAGAAAAACAAACAGCTTTAGCTCAAACATCAGGGAATCAAACCAAGCTGTAGATCAACTCCTAGATAGGCAAACTGGAATGAAGGAAAGGGCTATAGAAGGAAACATATAGAGATCAATTGAGTGGGGAGACAGCTCTTCAAGCAAAAAATCTCCAAAACAGTCAAGGCTCAGGAAAAGTGACATCAAATAAAGAGTAGGAGGATAACAAATGGGAAAATGGGTGAGTGTTGAGAGAAATTTAAATAAATAAACTAGCTTTATCCCTTAGATTTAGAGATTTAAATAATCCAGATGAGTTTACAGCTTAAACCCCTACTAGCGAAAAGTAGATAAAGGAAACATCTTGCTCTAGTGAGTAGTATATGTAAAGGAGATTGAGGGTGTGGAGGGATGTTGGTGCAGAACTGAAATTTCTGTCGGAAATACCCAGAAGATTCTTTCAATATAAGAATATATCTATTTAGAGAGGATAGATAAAGGGTAGGTTAGGAAGATAGAGCAGTAAGGGGGAAAATATTGATCTGCTATTTCGGGTTGCTTTGACAGTTGGATTGAACTGATTGTTTTATGGATCTGAGTAATTGAACTGAAATAAGTTATTAACCTACCTTCAGTTGACACTGCTGCCCTTAATCTATCCTCATCCCTCTCTTTCCCTTTCACTATTAAACTTCTAGGGAAAAATAGCTTAAAATCACTGCTTACCCTCCTTCAACAATCACTGATGAATCATTTGTAATCTAGCTTCCCTTCTCACTGCTTTTCCATCTCCTCTTTTCAAGAACACTAATGCTCATTCAATGACCATTTCTCAGTCCTCAGATTCTTACATATTTCTATGGAATTTATACTGCTAACTACCTTCCAACTCCTTGAACTTTCTCTTTTTAGCTTTCAGAAAACTATTCTATCTTGGTTGTGTCTAGTCCTTCTTTCTAATTGATTTGGTCATGTTTCCCAAGGCCATTGTGGCTCTTGATATCTGATGGACTTAAAGCTTTTGCTCTGTGACAGGTAGTCAGCAACGTCAAAATATTATATTTTGATGCCTCTGTATCTCTTTCTGTGGTTTGTGGCATGTATTTTCCAGTTATGCTTGTATTCAGGACCACCCTGATTCTTTGATGCCTTTTTGGACTTACTGCAAGGCAAAGTGTCTTATCTCCTTGACTACCCTCAGATAAAGGCTGGAAGCCAGGCCTTGGGTTTCTTATCTTACAGATAAGCATTTCCAGAGGTCGTTCAGAGGCGAGAACTCCAAATAAAACCTCAGAACATAAATTCAGGATACCTGCAAAGGAGAAGTTTAAGACCCCTGGATTTTGAATCCTCTAAGCTCAAATCCTAGGTAGGTTACTAACTTCTTAGATGACAATGGGCAGGTGGCTTCTGCCCCTGGGACACATTTTTCTTATCTGTAAAATTAGAGTTTGGATGAACTGAAATCTGATGTCATTTCTAGCTCTAAAAATGGTGCAATAATAAGCCTAGGAGGAAGTACTTTTCCAAATGTGCAAAACATTAGAAATCCACTTTAGCTCAAATTCTTATAGTGATTCTTCCTAATTTGGTTCCAGGTCTTAAATTCCTGACTGCAGGACACAGCTTTACCATCAATCCAATGTTTTTAGTGAAGCAATTGTGCTAAAGTCATAATTTTAGGGGAAGCTGACCAAGGTACAAATTAAATATACTTCCTCCATGACATCTCTAGTAATTTTAATCACGATAGTTCTCTTAGTTTTCTACCAGCTCATTATATTTCAATATAAGAATTTAAAAAAAAAAAAAAACATTTATTAGGTTTATGACATTGTGCTAGACTCTGGGTTACAAAAATAAAAATCAGACGGTGCAGACATGTGTAACTATCTTTGTTTTTGTTTTAATTTATTTGTTTTGTTTTGTTTTGTTGTATTTTGTTTTATTAATTTGTTTTCAGTTTTCAACAATCACTTCCATAAATTTTAAATTTTCTTCCCCTCCCTCTTCCCTCCTTCCCTGAGACGGCATACAATCTTATATGGGTTTTACACATACATTCTTATTAAAAAATTTTCTCATTAGTCATGTTGCATAGAAGAATTAAAATGAATGAGAGAAACCATGAGAAAAACCAATCCAGAACAAAACATAACACAAGAGAATATATCTTTTTCATTCTGTGTTCCAGTTCCATAGTTCTTTCTCTGTATGTGGATGGCATTTTGCCTCAAGTCCTTTGGGAATGTTTTAGGCCCTTACATTGCTGTGAATGGCTAAATCTATCAGAAACAGTCCTCACACACTGAGACTGTTACTGTGTATAATAGTCTCCTGGTTCTGCTCATTTCACTCAACATAAGTTCCTATAAGTCTTTCCAGATTTTTCTGAAGTCTGCCTGTTCATCATTTCTTACAGTACAACAGTATTCCATTATATTCATATACTGCCATTTGTTCAGCCATTCCCCAGTTGATGGACATTCCCTTGATTTCCAGTTCTTGGTCTGCAAAAAAAAAGCTGCTATAAATATTTTTGTACATGTTGGACCTTTTCACATTTTTATGATCTCTTTGGAATATAGCACTAAAAGTTATATTACTGGGTCAAAGAGTTTTCAAATTTTTGTAACCTTTTGGACATATTTCCAAATTGCTCTCCAGAATGGTTGGATCAGTTCACAACTCCACCAACAATGAATTAGTGTTCCAACTCTCCCACATCTTCTCCAACATTTATCATCTTCTTGTTTTGTCATGTTTGGCAATCTGATAGGTGTGATGTGATACCTCAGAGTTGTGATTTGCATCTCTCTAATCAAATTTTCATGTGACTATGATAGTTTTAATTTCTTCCTCTGAAAACTGAATGGGACAACGAATGTTGGGACAAGGACAACAGTTTCAATTTGACGGCCTTGGTACATTTTGGGATGGTGAGTAATTTTATATCAAACTACAAAGGGAAGTAGGAGCCAGATGATAAAGGACTTTAAATATGAAACCCAATAGTTTGTTTTTTATCCTAGAGACAAAAGTCAGCCACTGAAGATCTTTGACTAGGAAAGTGACATTAACCAAAGGTTTGCTTTAGTTATATTCATCTTGTAGCTATTGGAGGATAGGTTGGAGAGACAAGGTAGTTCGTACAAGGAGACCAATTAGAAATCTACTGAAATAGTCCAGGTAAGAGGTTAAAAATACTTAAATTGGGATAGAGGATGGGATAGTGGGATAGAGATGCAAGAGATATGGTTATTTTCTAACTGGACATTGAAATATCTCCATGCTGGTGACTCCAAGATCTATTTGACCAGATATTATGCTATCATGCACTCTAGCCCCATATCACCAACTACCTATTGGATATTTCAAATTGGACTTCCTACAGGCATTTCAAACTCAGTATGTCTAAATCTTTACTTCTTCCCTTAATAGCCATCCCCTTTTCTAATTTCACTACTTCTATTGACAGACCACTATCCTTCCAATTATCACAGTGAATAAACTCTGACTTTTTCTCAACTCTTCTCTCCTTCGCCCTCTATTTCTAATCAGTTGTAAAGTCTTGTCAATTCTACCTCAAACACATCTCCAGCTTCCATCCTCTTCTCTACACTCAGACAGCCACTTATCTCTTCTGGCCTGGAATATTATAATATCTGCTTAATTGGTTTCCCTGCCTCCACTCTCCCTCCTTTCCAATTTTACTCCACAATACTGTCAAAGTGATATTACTAAAGCACAGATCTTGAAATGTTATTCTCTTGCTCAAGAAGTTGCAGTGATTACTTCCTTATTGCCTGGAGGATAAAAATACAAATTCCTCTGACATTTAAAACCTCTCACAATCTTTCTCCAACCTGGATTTCAAGGCTTACTCTACATTACTTTCTTATTACCCCCTTTCACACTCTACATTTCAGTCAAACTAGCCAATTAGCTCTTCATCATACACAAATTCTATCTCTGGTCTCTGTGCCTTTGATCAGGCTGTACCTCAGATATGGAACGCAATTCCCCTTCACTTTCCTCTTTGGGAATCTCTAGTTTCCTCCCAATGCTCAGAGTGCATGCTGCCTTTAAAATGGATCCTTTCCTTATTTCACACTTCTCTACTGTTAATGTCTCCCTCACCACAGAAATTATTTAATATTTACTTAACATATAGTTTGAATCTACTAATGTGTGTACACTTTGTAAACTCCTTGATGATGGTATGAACTGCTTTATTTTGTCTTTGTGTCTCCAGAACCTAGTATAGTGCCAAGTGAACGTAGTTCTTGTTGTTTAGTCATTTTTCAGTTATGTCCAGCTCTTCCTGACCCCTTTTGGGGTTTTCTTGGCAAAAATACTGGAGGGGTTTGCCATTTACTTCTCCAGCTCATTTTACAGAAGAGGAAACTGAGGCAAATAGGGTTAAATGACTTGCCCAGGGTCACATAGCTACTAAGTATCGGAGACCAGATTTGAAATCAGGAACATAAGTGTTCCTGACTCTGGACCCAGAACTCTTTCCACTATGCCACCTAACTGCCTGGTATCATTTGTGATGAAGAGCAAATAGGTCAGTTTAGCTGAAGCTGCAGATGTGAAACAGAGCCTTCTCAGACTGAATTATAAAATCCGATACATTTTCAGAATGAGTATTTACACCTTGGAAACTGGGAAATGCTATAAAGCAAGGCTTGATATAATGTGGGTGGTTTTTTTTTAATTGTCTAGTGAGAAAGTCATGGAGAAAATGCTAGTGATGTAACTTAAACGTAAAAGTATGCCATAGTGGGGAAAATGCAAAAATAAAAAATGAAAATTAAAAACAAAATGGGGTAGTTAGGTGGCTAAGTGGATAGAGCATTGGCCCTGGAATCAGGAGGACATGAATTCAAATCTGGCCCCAGACACTTACTAGCTTCAAAAGAAAGAAAAAACAGTATGTCATAGGCACAATCTTTTTTTCTTATATAGTTAATTGTTAAACACTTACTAGAGTAATATACAACCGATCGAGAAAAATAATTTGGATCTACTTCAAAATTTAAGAACAAATAACAGAATTTTTGGTATGATTGGTTGTGCAGTTTGGGGTTAGGGAGATACTTTGGGGTCCTTATTCAGTGACTGTCAAGTCATATTTTAATAGGTTACCCCACTCTGTCTGTCCTTCTCCACACTAGTTCTAGCAATCTACTAAGCCCAAAATTAATACATCAAGGATCTGATTTTCTCAGGATGTGAACTTCTTCCTTTGATATAACCTGTCTTTACTAGATAAGTACTGGAGTTCCCTGAGGTTCATGAAATTAAGTGATTTATCCATAATCCCACAGCTAGTTGTGTCAGAAGCAGGGTTTGAATGCAGATGGTCCCGACTTCAATTTAAGCACAATTCCCTACACCAGACTCCCTCCCAAGTCTATAGTAGGTGCTCATTAAACAGATGTGACCCATGTGACTCAGTAAGTGGATTTGATTTAGTGATTAGTCAAGGGCACCTTTATTTGGGCTAGTCCAACTTAGTTTTTGTATTCCATTCTTATATATACTTCTTCAATAGCATTCTGTGACATGGCATTGTCACACAGAGTCTTTCCTTCGCTATGAAATAACTGTTCTTTTACAGACAAATAGGCATTCCTTTGAGAATAGCGACCATAGTTTCTCATGAGGGACAGAAGTCAGAAAAAGCAGGGAATGCTTGTCAAAGCTTTCCAGTGAACACATTTACAACTTTAAGTCTCTGAATGATTCTTTCCTTCCCAGAAGGAAAAAAAAAACAAAGGTAAAATTAATGAGATATTCTACAAACCCCAACCTTCATAACCCCTAAACCATGTATGCATGTTATAATGAGAGGAAATATAAACAGGCAGGATTAGGATTGAAATCTAATTTTATCTACCATGTCAAAGAACTAGTAACCACGTTAAATGCTTCAGAAATCTGAGATAAAGGTTCTTTTCTTTAAAAAAATGGATGTTATAGAAATTCTCTGTATGTATATTATATATATGTAAAGATATAGATGTCAATATAGATTGTGTCTAAATATTAATGTGAATAATTAGTGAACAGTTTATGGGACAGTTTATAATCAAAGGTTATAATCAATCATAATTCATATTTGGAAGAAAAAGTAGATGTTTCCAGAAGGAAGAGATTGTTGGAGGATGGCATAGTTAATAGTTAAGTTAATAAATAGTTAAGTAAAGTAGGTAAATTTCAAAAGGAAGGTGAGATTTAGCTTGAATTTGGAGGATAATATTTGTATTTCTATAAACTGAATCCTCAACCTTAACTATACTGTCATATTGAGTAAAAGAGATTTCACAGCTGCCCTTGTGACCTGTACCAGTGCTTGATAACTGCCATGCTCTGTCAGGAATTCCCAGTGGAAGTATCAGTCCTCAGGAGAGATTAAATGCACTGGAAAAAAAAAAGGCAAAACAAAGACAAAGGAAAATCAAAATACTGAATGTGATACTACCCTGTGGGCAGTAATAGCTACAGTGAAATGTTACTTAGTAGCTCAGTTCCTTTCAGCATATGATTATCCTGTTGCTATTTAACTTAACATTTATCTGCAACTTCTTTTATATAAGCCATATGGTATGTAGCAACAGAAAGGGTCAAATGCATGGTAGATTCATATGTAGGGAAAATATAACCCAACCAGAAAATGTAATGATTAATTCGAATGAGATATAGTTGGGAAGGCAGGAGGAGAGTTACCAAGTATTAGCTAACCCTGCTCAATAATTTACAAATCAATTAAAATGACATTATTATTCTACTTTACCACTTAGCTTCCCTGATATTTAAAGGTCATTCAGATACTATTGGAGAAAAAAATTATTAGCAGACATGTGGAAATAGCATTTCCAGTCTGGATAACACAATATGAAGCCAATTTGTGTCCTAACTCAGTTATGTCCATCAGTACGTAAGGGCAGGACTGTGAAGAAATAAAGCTGTTAAATGATTTTTTTTAAAAAAGAACATCTAAAACCTGATGGTGACAAGTGAATTGCAGAGCAAGGGAAAGCGTATTACTGGGGCTGGAATCAAAAGGTCTGGATTGGTGTCTATTTCAGTTTTCTCCCCAACAGGGTGACCTTAAGTTAGTCACTTAATCTCTTTATCCCTGAGTTCGTTCACCTGCAAAACAGGGATAACAGAAACAATTAATGGTTTGTTGTGGGGATCAAAACAGACAATAGCCTTGAAAGCAGTTTATATATTGCAAAATCCCATACAGAAATAAGGTTTTAGGTTAGCCCAGTGCCAAGGCAATCTCCTTCTGAAAACAAACAGTAATGACTTTAGCTATCCAAGATTCAGTCAAGTTGTACAAGAAAAAACAAAACAACTGATCTTTCAGAGGTTATAGATTTAGAACTGGGAGAGACCTTAAAAGCCATCTAGATCAACTCTCATTTTTCAGAGGATAAAGGACTTGTCCAAGGTTATGAAGGTAGTTGCTGGTGAGCTAGGAATTAAATGGACTCTTCATGCCCCTGAATTCACAATAACCAGGGATGGCTGCCAAGTACTTTAGTGCTACATTGACTAGCCTACCGCCTGGTGCTCCTAAAGGCACCCCAGAGAATTTGTCACTTCCCTTTCCTTTCTGCAACTCCCTTTCCCCATTTCCTGAGTGATGGGAATTTTTGTCCCAAACTATAATTTTCATTTGTTAACTTAATAAATATTTGGTAAGTACCTAATTTGTGCCCAACATTATACCAGGCACCCTTCCAAATGAAAAGTAGAAGAGAAAGTCCCAGAATTTCTGGAATCTTTAGTTGCAGAGATAACATTAATATCTACATATTAACAAAACCAAAAATAAATAAAACAAATAGATCAAACACAGAGCTGTGGTTTCTAATTAGGGAACTCATGGTGAGGAACTCTGACAATGAAGATCTCCACATAAGTAGCACTTCTAGTCTTACAGAGTTGCCCTGGGGAAACTGAAAGGTTAAGACTCACATACACACACACACACACACACACACTCACACTCAGCTAGTGTGTTAGAGGAGGAGCTTGAACACAGGTTTTTCTGGCTCTGAGTCTGGTTTTTTTTAGCACTTTGCACCGAGTAGGGGATGGCTTCTTTCAATCCCAGGCACCCAGCCCAGTATCTGGGTATATAGGAGGTGTTTAAGAAATATAAGTAACTGACTGATTTATCTACAATGCTATGCCAGGGTAAATGGTGACCTAAACTGTCTGTGCTTATTAACACAAACATCTCAGTAAGGAGACATGTCTAATACAGACACACAGACACACATAGATACACAGACACAGACATACAGATACACACAAATAATTCTTTGAGGATACATTGAGATGATGTAATGGAGAGTATTCTGGACTGGGTCCTGACTCTAGAAGTAATTAGTTAGGCTTCCTAGGAAAATAACTTGTGCAAGTTATCAATGAGGCCAGTGTAAAAAGAATATACACATGGCCATGCATCTTTCAGCTAAGCTAAAATTTGAACAATTGAACAGACTAGATTGCCTTTAAGAAAGTACATAATACTGTTAATGACCCCCAAGCTTCTCCTTGAAATACAGACATATTTGTAGCATTAATATTCTTGTGGTTTTGTATTGTTATATTATTATGAATCATAGAACACTCTAGCCTTTGAATAAATGAGATTTGAGGAATAACTAAGAGTTATTAGGGAGGTGGGTGTGAATAGGCTATATGACATCATCACCAAGAAATCATAATGGGAAGAAAGAGAGGAAAGAGTGAGACAGACAGAAACAGAGAAACGGACAGACAGTCAGAGACAGAGACACAAAGGAACACACAGAAAACATAGTGCAGAGTATTTCATTAGCTATGATATGGGAAATATGAATCTGCCTCATAGTCATATTCCTCTCTTCCCCCTTCTCACACTAATTTTATGGGGCATTTAGTCATTCTGTGTTGGACACAATTTCTACCTGTTATCTGAAGAAGGTTATTCTTATTCATGTAGTCTGACCTAACAGGGGTTGTAGGCTTTGTGTCTCAGTGACAAACTCAAAGTGAAATTGACTCTGAGGTCCTCAGTCATAAATCCTTTATCCTTGGGTGAATTCTTCCTCTTCCCTGTACTATGATAAGCTTTTGGTTATCCAGGTAAACAATGGTGAAAGTGTCTATGGTGATTATAATGGTGATAATAATGGTGATGTTGATAGTAGTGGTGGTAGTGAGAATGATGGAAGTAGTGATGATGACAATTATGATATCATATTTTATGATATAATTATGATATAAGATTTTAAATTGTTTTGACTTCATAACTAATATAGGATGGCTTGTAGAAGGCTGCCAAAGTTCTTAATAAAGAGAAATAGACAATTTTTATCATGTACCTCCATTCATTACTTTACTTTCTCATTAATTGAAACAAGAAATACGTGTTATAATATACATTTCTGTCATTTTGGGTGAGTGTATAAGCTGAAAAAAATAATTTGACTAGCTAATTGTAAAATTGACTAGCTAAATGTAAAATATGTTACATCTGAGAAGAAACAATCATACTATACTAAAAGTCATTGTAACTGAAGCAAAATTCAAACCTCAGATGTGTAACATAGGAGAACTCCCCCCATATCTACCTCACATACAGCATAGAAGCAACTGCTTCAGGGAAATGTGAAGTTATGGATTTAATGACGCATCTGCATAGTAACCCTTTTACTCACCTCTGATTGACTCCCGATCACTATCCCCTTAGCGTATATGTTCAAATCTCTTTTCTCAAATTCTTAAATCAATCCCTGTTATTCTCTCAGTAGATGGCCTTCCTTCTTACTTTGTTAAGATTGAGGTCACCTATTGTGAATTCCTTCCTTTCTTTTTCCACACCTTAAATCTCTCTTTGTTTTCACTCATCTTTCCTTTCTTCCCTTTGTTCTCGGAGGATGGATGAGGTTATACTTTTCTTTGGCATAACTAACCTCAGTTCCAACACCTCTGATCTAATTTTGTCCTATCTTTTTCTAGAAATTCCTAGAAGATTCCTTGAGACCATCCACCTATTGTTTCGTTCTTCTTGAACTCCTCTCTCTCTAATGACGTCACTGCCCACAAACAAGTTCAGGTCTATATTAGACTTAAAATGTCTCTCCTTGGGCTTATTACTTCTTCAAGTTAGTCTATTCTTTGTACTGACTAAAAAAAAAAATTCTGGAAAGAGTAAGTTGCTATTTCTATTTTCTTATTTATTTACTCCAAAAAACCTTATAAGTTTTGTCCCCATAATTCAGTAGTGAAACTTTTTTTTCCTAAGTCACTAATGAACTTTTAATCACTCTTTTCAGTCTTCGTGCTTCTTGACCTTTCTAAGGCAGGTGACTCTGTTGTCCAATCCTCCGTTATATTGCTTTTTTCCTTTGCTTTTTTTGGAGGGCACTGCTTTACTGTGCTAGCCGTTTACTTGTTTGATTTTTCCTTTTCACTCTCCTTTTATGAACAAATGAATGATGATACATTTATTAAACATGTTTTATGTACAAAGCATGGCATTTATAGTTTTTTCTTCCCTCTCTCCTCCAAGTTTAGGTGACAAGGTTCTACGAAAATATTATCTCCTTTACACTCTCTTGACTTTCCATTTGTGATCTCAAATTATCAATTTGTGATCTCAGATTATCAAGACTGCAATTATCACCTCTATGCAGATGATCCCTGTTAGATTCCATTGCTGGGACTTCAAAAAGGACTTCACAGAAAAATTACATAAGTCAACAATGGTAAAAAACAATGAACCCTTTAAATTGTTATATTTATGGAAAAGGCTGAAAAGGAGATCATGGATACCCAAGAAAGCAGTAACTGGGAGTCGATATGGAACTGGTCACAGACCTTCATTCAAGGTGTAAGATGGTTCTCATAGATGGTCTTGGGGACCTCTTATATGTAGGTGACAATAAGACACTTAAATCTGGATATCAATTTTTGACCTATAAACATAACAGAATGTGTTTCTCCTATGAATAAGTTGGTAGAGAGCTCATTCCTATATGAAAAGGAAATAAGCACCAATTGCTGAAAGCTTACAAAAATTATAGAACTGAAATGCAACAGAGTATGTGGAAAAGAAGGACTTTAAATAGCATGACTGCCATGCACAGAAAACTGAGCAAAGCTACAGAAAATAGAGCAGCAGAGAACAGTGACAAGTGATCCTTGCTAAGAATATCTGGAGACAAGGACTACTAAAAAACAGCAGCACTGCTCTGTTAGTATTAGAGAAAGGAACACACACACTGAGGAACAAACTTTAGGTACTCGCTGCTAGAATACCATCTAGGGCTACACTACCATGTGATAGACCCAACTCAAACCAGCTCATGAAAACCCATTGCTTAATTTTTAGTGTGAACGTTTAGACCTTGGGAAGTGGCAAACATGACAAAAAAGAGGTTAGCTAGGTGGTGTAGTGTTATGGCTCTAGATTTGGAACCAAAAAGCTCATTTTTGTGAGTTCATATCTGGCTTCAAACACTTACTATGTGTTCACCCTAGAAGAGTCACTTAACCCTGTTTGCCTCCGATTGTCATCTGTAAAACATTATCTGGAGAAGGAAATGGCAAACCACTCTGGTATCTTTGCCAATAAAATCCTAAATGGAATCACAAAGAATTGGACATGACTGAACAATGCCAACTAATAAGGGCTTGATTTATTATCTTTTTGGTTTTTGAAACTATATAGTCAAAAACTATGGTTTGTCCACTAACAATATATGACCATGAGAGTTGGAAAGTATGAAAAGTTGAACTAATACTTTCTAATTATGTTGCTGAAGAGTGTTTCTGAGAATCCCTTGCTTAGCAAGGAGATGAAATCACTTAATAGTTAGAGAAATCAATTCAGAATATTCACTGGAAGGTCAAAATACTGAAGCTGAAGCTTAAATATTTTGGCCACATAATAAGAAGACAGGACTTATTGGAAAAGACCCTGATGATGGGAAAGATTGAGGGCAAAAAGAAAAGGGGATGGTAGAGGGTCCGATGGATACATAGTGTCATGGGAACAACCAACATGAACTTGGACAGACTTCTAGAGATAGTGGCAGACAGAAAGGACTGGTATGCTATGATTCATGGGGATACAAATGAATGATGGAATGACAATAACACTGTCTTTGTCTGTCCCTCTTTCTTCTCTCCTCTCATTTATCTTTTTTTCCCCACCAAGCACACATAGCAAGGCATACCCAATCCTCTCCACAATAATCTATTCTTCAGTTTTAGTTATTTTAATTTGTCATGACCTGTTTCAAGAATTATTTTCATTCCCCTTCTAATTCCTTTCCTTTAATGATACTGTAGAAAGTATTCTCAAGATAGTTATTTTGCAAAGGAGACAATAAGGTAGAATAGGACATGCACTATAATATTAGTCCAAAGGGCATGATAATATTTGTGCCTTTTCTATCATAACATATCCCTTTCAATGTCATTCCATTATCTCTCAACCCTATTTTAATCTCCCTCAGTACCATGTCCTTCTTTCTTGGGTCTTCAACCATTTCCACCATCCTAATGTGAGTTCTTAGTGAAGTGAAATATCCAATTTTATAGAAATAGTTCTCTTAAAATGTCTAACCTTCTAATGGATTTCACTGGAGGATCCTTGATTCATCTCACTTCCACCTCTATGGAAATTTTATGATGTTGCTCGATTGTTTCTGTACATATATCCTCCAGCTCTTCCCTCAGAAATCTTTCCTTCAGTGTTTTTTCCTGACACTCCCACCAATCCCAAAACGAGGAGAGAAATGAAAACCTTATTTATATCTCTTTGTGAGTCATGAACAGTTTTTTTCCTGTCTGCTCTTCCTTTTCCCACTCCAATCCCACCTTGTCTTCTCTCTACATGATAAGAGTTCATCTGGATTATCTTACAACCTATAATATTGATTGGCTACTAAGGGAATAGTATTTTAATTCTGAAATATTAAATTTACTTCTTTTATCTATTCTCCTGCTGATTTTTTCTATTATATGTTTTGCTCCTTAGCTTGCCAGCTAATGTTTCTTTTGACTTCTGAATGCCTATCAGATAATGTGCAGCTTAAAGAAAAACACAAAGAAAAAACACACTTAGTGCTGACAACAACTCAGGATTGGGAAAGGACCCAAATAGCTCCCCCACCACCTTAAGTAGATATGAAAAACTGGAGCCTCAGAAAGATCAAGTGCTTCATCTGAGAGCATCCAGCTTATGAGTGTCTGGACCAGACCTAGAACCTAGATCTTTTGAATTCTAGAACATCAGAATTTTACTAACTCAGTCACCAGGTACATACAGTATAGTCCCCTAACATGTAGAAATCTAAAAAAAAAAAGTTAAGTTAATGATAAATGGTGAGAAATCAATATTGTAATAATCAAGCATGTAGAAAATACTAGGTTTCAATAAATTCATATCAAACATTTTAAAAGCATAATTAGAAATAATATAATCACACTAAATAATTTTAAATATATCCTCCAATAATAAATTATATTGATACAGAGGAAATAATAAGTATTTACCTAAATAGTCTTCATAGTAGAAAACACGTTAGTGGCATTAACTTGTAATGTGATTTCAGTTCAATACAGAGCAAAATGTTTCCCCAACCAAATTTATTGCTTAAAATTTGTCCATAATAAATGAATCTCAGCAATAAATCTGCAACCATACCTTACTACAATGAAAAGATGGGCAATTTTCCAACCAGTACAAATTCTGTTAATCACCTTTTATGGCTATTAAACTGTAGTATTTGGAAATTAAAAAATGAAAACATGTAGGTTTAAGTAACAATCCTTAATTCTAGTCAAGCTGGGTCCTGGCATTCTTCTAGATTTGGCAGAAGTCTGAATGAAATGGCCCTGGTTTAGAGGTCAGGAAAGAGCTATATTTCTTCAAACTGTACTTTTAAGACATTACTGAAAATGTATTCTGTTTAAATAGCTATTTGTATAATTAGATATGTCCGATGGGGGAGGGGAGAAGCACAAAAAACAATTGCTAGCTGAGTAAATGCCCACATTTAAAATGCACTACTGTCAGAAAGAAAGAAAATGATTTTTTTTTCAAAGCTATGAGAGTTTGGGGAAAAGTGCTGAAAAATCAATTTATTTTCAAAGGAATAAAGTAGACTGATTATGCATCTGTTAGTTCTACTGGCACTGTTTGGATACAATATAGCTACATTGATTTTGATGCATATGTAATGTGTCTTTTTCACACAAATAAACATGTCCTGCAGAAAGAAAAGGAATGATCTGGTGATGGTTGAAATTATAGATTTAGTATTTTTTTCCCTTCCTATAAAGATTCTCTGCCCCCTAAATTTAAGAAATTATTTTCAACTATATACAAGGAGCTTTTAACCCAGGGAAATGTATTCCAATCAGAGGTTCAATACAAATCTTGATCTCAGGAGGCATCTACAAAAGAGGAAAGATTTTGTGACTGGGATTGCTTTGGCCTATTGCTATCTGAAGTCAGAGGACAATCTGACCTCCCAGAAAAAATTACAGTTCTAATGAATAGATGCTTAATGTAGGGGAAGAAGTTGAACGCACTGAGTTCTCCTAATGGCCCAGTCACCACTTACTAGCTTTGAGTCCTTGGATAAGTCCCTCAGCTGCTCTGAGCCTCAATATTTTCATTTCTAAAACTCAGAAAGCAATATCTGCCTTTCTTATCATATTGAGACATTATAAGGTTCATATGGGATAATACATATGAAAGTTATTTGAAACTGTAAAGCAGTACAAATATGTATGTTATTGTTATAATTGAGCACTGCTTGTGATACATGTACCATATGAGGCTGCATGTGTTCTGTGTTCTATAATGCAAGCTTAAGATTCAGGTGAAGGATGCTACAATAGAATAGAAAGATGTGCAAAAGTATATTTGCCACTGATCTCTCTCATAATCCTCCTTTCAATTTTCCCTATCCTTTCATCGTTATTCCACCAGATTTGACAATAGTACGCATTTGGCTGATTTTTTTTTTTTTCTATTTTATCATCCTACTCCTGGCCCCAAGAGAGTAGTTCCTGTTTATGAGTAAAACAATTCACCTTCCCAAGTAAAGGACTAACCTTATAGGTCATTCCTTCAGAGTCTTATTCTCTAGTAAAAAATAATAAGTGGTAGTGGTTTAAAATTGTTGCTAATGTATTATCTGATTGAAATGATATAATGCTTTAATTCCATTAAAATACTCATTCAGGCACTATGGCAGACCAGTAGGAAAAATATGTTTATTCTTTAGCCCCTAACAAATGCTTTTGCATGTGAATGCCACTTCATGTATTCCCAAATATTGAAATACATTTATATTCAATCAGATGTGAAGCAATTCTGCAGAGAATAGAAAAAGCATGACAATAAGATGTGTTCTAAAGATGATGAGTAGATAAGCCGGTAAGTTGCGTTTCCTTCACTGTTGCTCAATAAAGAAGTAGGAAGAGAAATATTAAAATATGGAAAGTTAACAAATAGATAAGGAAGTGGTATGTGAGGATATGACTTAAATTTTTGGACCATGGCTTAAAATATAGGGATAATAGATTTCTGATCAGAGAAAAAGTACAGCTAGTAAAGATAGGCAAATAAAATCTTGCAGATTTAGTTGAAAGGAGTTTAAATTAAAGAGGACAGGGGAAGAAGATCACTTTTGTATAGCTCCCAATTTAGATAAAATAGCTAGTAGCAAAGAAGGAATACTAGAAATTGAAAACATCAGTTCATAGAAGTAAAATAATAGCCCCCCAAAATGAGCCAATAGTAAAATCCATAATCTCAAATATCTATACTCAACCTCCCAAAGTTTAGGCCACAAACAAGAAGAAATTGGGATTTTAATACAAAGAGGCAGATTTGATCTCATATAAATAACTGGGACATGGTAGATTCAAATTCTTGGCTAGAGTAGTTTTCTGGATAGGTATACCTCATTTACAATAACAATGATAACAATAGCTAATATTTATGTAAATGCTTACAATGTGCTACACACGATGCTAAGTGTTTTACAAGTGTTATCTCATTTGATCCTCAAAACAACCAGGTGCTATTATTATTATCCCTATTTAACATATGAGGAAACTGAGGCAGAGAGGTTAAGTGGTTTGTACAGGGTCATACAACTTGGAAAAGTCTGAAGCCAGATTTGAACTCAGGGCTTCCTGACTCCAGGTCCAACATGTTATCTACTGTGCCATCTCTACATTAAATATGTCTACTTATGTAAGGAAATCGAAGAACATGAGGAGAAAAATATGATTTATAGAATTTGAGTGAAAATCAGTGGAAGTAGAAACAGAAATGATTTTGTTTTTGAATTATACTACAGGCTACTTGGACAAAACGAGAAAATCAGTAAAGAATTTGGGCAGCAGGTCAGAAACCTGGTACAGAGTCATGATAATGGGAGGCATCATTATCCAAGCATCTGCTATAGCTCTCTCTGACACCACTCTCTTGTTTTTTCTCTTATCAATCTGACTCTTCCTTCTTATTCTCCTTTGCTGGATCCTTATAAAGATTATGCCTTCTAACCATGTACGGTCTTTAGGATTCTGTCCTGGACCTTCTCTTCTCTTCTTTCTCTCTACTACTTCACTCTATTTTCTCATCAGTTCACACAGATTTAATTACCATCTCTGTGCTGGTGATGCTTAAATCTTCCTATCTATCCTTAACCTTTCTGCTGATCTACAGTCTTTCAACTTTGTATGTCAGACATCTCAAACTGTATGTCCAGTAGACATCTTTAACTCTATATGTCTTAAACTGTCTTTCCTCATTAAATCCTCCCCAACACCTATTACCATAGAGAGCAATAGCATCTTCCCCAGTCACTCCAATTTTACAACATAGGTGTCATCTTCAACTCCTAACTATCTCTCACCCTCCAACAGACAATCTGTTGCCAAGGCTTGTCAATTCCACCTTTGGAATATCTCTTGAATACACTTCCTTCTCTCCCCCAACATTGACATCACTTCAGGGCAGACTCTCATCACCAGATGTCTAGAATTTTGTAATATCCTGCCGGTGAGTCAGCCTGCCTTAAGTGTCTCCCTATTGCAATCCATCCTTTACTGTCACCAAAGTGATTTTCCTAAAGTGAAGGTCTGAACATGTCATATACCCACATCCACTCAATAAACTCCAGTGGCTCCCTATCACCTCTCAGATCAAATACAAAATTCTCTTACTTCATGTACAAAGTCCTCATAACCTAATGCCTTCCTACCTTCCCACTCTTCTTATACCTTATTCCCCACCATGTACTCTTCAATCCAATGATATTGGTCTCCTTGCTATCTTACAACCAAAACAATTCATCTCTTAGCCCTGGGCATTTTCTCTGGCTATCTCCCATGCTTAGAATACTCTCATTCCTTATCTTTAACTATTGGCTTCCTTAGCTACTATTAAGTCCCAGCTAAAATCCTAGCTTGTACAAGAATCCTCTTATTTCTAGTGTTTTTTTATCTCAATTATTTCCTATTTATCCTGTATATAACCTGGGTTTTTTTACATATTTACTTGCCTTTTTTCTTCCCCATTCCTGAAACTGCTGTTTGTAATGTAGCCCAAGATTCAGTTAGGTCTGTTTGTTTTTGGGGAGGTGCCACATCATACTGCTAACTCATAGTGAGCTCCTGGAGGGCAGACACTCACTGTCTGCCTCTTTTTGTATCCTCAGCACTAGGAGAAATGTCTGGCATATAATATATGATTAGGAAATATTTATTGACAACTGACTAATAAAATCAAAGCCATAAGACCTTCTTGACTAACCTCAGTGATAATTTCATTCTTCTAAAGGAGAAACCAACAAAAGTGTTTAGGTTATGGTTCCATGTCTAGTGCAATATATCACTCAGATATCCTGGGTTCAGATAAACATATCCTTTAACAAAAATATCCATCAGTCCCCAGGTATGAGGACAATCCATTGGATTATAAAAAGCTTTCCAGGAAAATGAAAGCTTCAGGCAATGAGATTAAAAGCAAGTTGGAAAGGAGGCTTCCTCAGGTCTCAGGACCTCTCTGGTAAAAATTCTAAAACTCTTTTTATATCCTCCTTCCTTAAAGGACATACACCTAGGTTAGACCTAAATCAATCCATTCTTATTACACAGTTGTTTTTCAGTCATGTCTAACTTTTCTTGAGACCATATGTGGTTTTCTTGGCAAAGATAATGGAGTACTTTGCCCTTTCCTTCTCCAGCTCATTTGACAGATAAGGAAACTGAGGCAGAGTTAAGTTCCCTTGCCCAAGATCATTAGCAAATATCTGAGACCAGATTAGAACTCAGGAAGATAAGTCTGACTTCAGATCTGACACTCCATTCACTATGCCACCTAGCTGCCTTAGATCAATTCACTTTGGGTTAGAACAAACTAAATTTCCTCAGATTTTCAGACTTGCTGCACTGCTTCTTAGCTCAGAATAGCTTCATTGTTATTGTGGGAATATGAGTTAACTCAATCTTCAATATTCTTTCACTAGTTTCTGGGTCCACAATAAAGCACAAATTCCATTCTGAATCTGATTCTAGATAAAAAGGAGGAGGAGCCAGAAAGGAAAATATTCAATTAGTCTAACATGTCTTCTGGATTTGGGGGAAGAACCTCAAAGGACTCAGAAAAAAAATAAATAAAATAAAAGTCAGCACAGAATTGTTAGAATGGGTTCCACAAAGAAAAATGGAAAATAATTCCATTGAGGAGAGAAATGCAATTTACCCAAAGATACTTACATGTATACAGAGGAAACTAACCAACTGAGATACATAATATATATACACATATGTATATGTGTGTATGTAAAATGTATAGAATATGGAAGCAAGTCCAAGTAACAGATAAATAGAAGAATATGCTATGATCTTATAAAAATAGCATCAGTAGTTCTAAATCTCATTATAAGTTGAGGCTGACAAGAGAAACTAAGAAAAGAGGGTTTGAGGCTTGTTTGATTTTTTTAAGACATATTAGGAGAAACACATAGATCTAAAAAGTAGTAGATCTTTACTGGGGTAGATGGGATGAAGATAACAGAACATAATGCTTCTTTTTCCTTTGGTGAGGAAAATGACTGTTAGCTGAAAATAATAGAACAAAGAGTGACTAATAGAGAGTTGAAACCCAATATATGTAAGGAGAAATAAGAAAGCATCTAATACCCTCAGTGACTTTGAATCGCCTTGCCCAGAATTAATTATTGTCTCAAGTATTGAAAGAACTAGACTCCAGATACAGAGCCTTTTAAGTGGTATTTGAAAGATGCTGAAAAATGGGAGAGGTTCTAGATGCTGAGAGGGAGAAAGAGAGAGAGAGAGAGAGAGAGAGAGAGAGAGAGAGAGAGAGAGAGAGAGAGAGAGAGAGAGAGAGAGAGAGAGAGAGAGAGAGAGAGAAATAGAATGAGGGAAAACAGAAGTTGTAAAAAGGAAGATAAACTTGCTATCAGGCATAACTTTCTAATAGAGCCCACACAGAGTGGATTCTCTACTTCAACAAGTAGTAGTTTCCCTTTCCTTGAATTGGGGAGAGAAACAAATGGCGGAAGGGACAAATGACCACTCAATGAGCATGGCAAAGCAGAAATCCCTTTGGTATATGAATTGGCTATAGGACTGCTGGTGTTTCTTTCTACTCTTAAATTCAATGAGTTCATGATATTCATTAATCTGATCTTCAATTTAGAGATGAGCTGCCAACCAAAGACCAGAGAGGTTCAGTGACTTGACCAAAGTTCCACAGGCAGCTTTTACGTGAAGACTTTCCTGATCTTCCAAACTACTTATGTTTTCTTTTCCAAACTACTTTATAGTTAACTATTTTGTGTGTATTTATTAATTTCACATTTATTCTGTATATATACATCTATTTACAAATAACTATATACATAATTGAGTATCATATCTTTTTATCTATCTATCTATCTATCTATCTATCTATCTATCTATCTATCTATCTATCATGTTCTCCCTTATTAGGGTTTAGTTAGCTCTTTGCAAAGAAGGATTACTTCATTGTTTATCCTTGTATCCCTAGTACCTAGCAGAGTGACTGGCACATAGTAGGTAATTTATTAATAAATACTTATTGATTAATTGAAGGAGCAAAACCAAGATTTCAGTTCCAATTGTTTTTCTCCAGGTCTAAAACTTTTTTTCCAATATGCACAAATCCCTGGGGCTATGGTTAATTTGATTTCTGAAATTCATAGGAATCTGTAAAACTGAGAGGGTTGAATTAGCTGATGTGTGAGGTCACTTCCAACTTTAGATCGGTGTACTTCTCCTTCCTCTTCTCTACTACTTGAACATTTCACATGAGGCTATCCTCCTCCCCTTCTCACTCCATCTGACACTCTTCCTTCAACTACACAGAAAATTGAAGATAAAATGGACCAAGGAATATTCCTATAAGATACTAAACCATCCATGTAAGGCTACATTTAGACAAGAAGAAGGCCAAGGGCTGGCTGCAGATGGTCTTTCATTAAAATGCCAATGGGTCCACTAGCTCCAGGCAGATTTTCTTAAACCACATGTACTGTCCCTTCCTGTTAACATCTAAGCTTAAAATGGCTTTGATGTCAACATGCCCAAAGTGGCTCATTTCCTTGCAAACATAAGCCTCTTAGTCCATCCATAACGAAGACACTAGTATAATTTTGGATAGCTTTTCTGAGGAGCTTTCAAGGTAGATTATCAAATAAAGCATTCCAGTTGTCAGTTGGCAGGTCTCTAACCCATTTGGAAAATCTCAAGATAAATTTCAGCGTGTGGTGGTTTGTTTGAGGATGCTGGGAATAATCTAATCTGCTATTTCAAATATAATTTAGATTTAAGAGGTGCTTTACTGTCCTATTACCAACCAGCCTGAGAATCCAGCTGAGTGTATTACACATCACATTAAATTAAGGTCAATTAACAGCATTGTAAGAGATATTTTCCCCCTCTTTAATGAGATGGAGCTGCAGTTTCATGATTAAAAACCTGAATATTGGTACAGATGAGACGAGGGATGTTGTTGGTCAGATTCTATTTATGATTAAGGCTCTGGTTTGGGGTTCAACAGGACTTGTCATGTCATAACTTGCTGAACTTTTAATCAGAGCTTATTAAACAGCAGTGGGATAGACTCCAAGCAATAGATGTGACCCTTGAACTCAGTGGAAAACATTTGGATGCGAATAAGTTGAGAACAGCAGGCAGATTTTAGATGAAATAGCTTTCACTGTCATACTGTCTACTACAAAAGTATAACATACCAGCAAGGATAGCATTACAAAATTAAAAGCTGCTATCTTTCCATTTGGTACCTTTTCTAAGGTATCATTTTTCCATTTCAAATGCCCACAGTTTCCGTGCATATTCCTCCTTTAATCCTATTCAAATGTTTTGGAAATTCTCTATGATATGCTCTCGTATAAAGTTAAGGCACCAAATTGCCTTTCAAATTATATTTGCATTTTTAGCTGAGTACAAGAGATGAAAGGTTTTGTCTTATGGTATAGGCATTTCTGGTATCAATATTCAGTGAGCACCTGTTATGTACACAGTATTGCTATGACATTATGGCCTTCAGGGAATATATAGAAGTATGAAATATTATCCCTATACTCAAAAAACTTCAAATTTTGATAGAGACACAAGACATACAATCACAGAAAATATGAATATTAGAACAAAGCTGTATATGATCAACTTAAATTCAAAATAATATTTAGTGATTTTCTTTGTATCACAGTTATTTATGGGGAAAATAATTCTACTCCAGACCCTCCGGATTGAACTCACCCTTGTGGAAAAGGAAAACACTTAGGCACAAATATTAGATATAGTGGCCACATAATCCATCACCATACATTTATTAAGCATCTACTATGTGTCAGACACTGTGCTAAGCCCCCATGATACAAAAAAGAGGCAAAAGACCTTCCCTCAGGGAGGTAATAATCTAATGGGAAAGACAAAATATACTCAAGCATATACAAAGCAAGCCATACACAGTATAAATAGGAAATTATCAAGAGGGAAAGTAACAAAATTAAAAGGAGTTAAGTAAAGGTTTCCTGTAGAAAGTGCAATTTTAATTGGGACTTAAAGGAAGCCAGGGGAGGTCAGTAGCCAGAGTGAATAAGGGAAAGCATTCCTGGCATGGGAAACAACTAGAAGAAAATTCCAGGAGTTGAGACATAGGATGTATTTTTTATGGGACAGTCAGGAAGCCACAGCCACTGGATCAAAGAGTGTGTGTTGGAGAGTAAGGTGTAAGAAGACTAGAAAGGTAGGAGGTTATGAAAGTCTTTGAATGCCAAATAGCATTTTGTATTTGCTCCTAGAGGCATTAAGAAGCTCCTGGAGTTTATTGAGTAGGGTAGGGTGACATGATCAGACCTGTGTTTTAGGAAAAATGCTTTCGTGACTGAATGGAGAATGAATTAGAGTGTGGTAGGGATAACCACCAGCATGTTATAGCAATAGTCCAGACGGGAGGTGATGAGGGCCTGTACTAGAGTGGTGTCAGTGTCAGAGAAAAGAAAACTGTATTTGGACAGATGTAGCAAAGGTGAACTAGGCAAGCCTTGGCAATAAACTCAGACATGGGGGATAGAGGGTGGGTTTGAGAGATAATGAGAAATCCAGGATGACGCCTAGGTTGTGAATCTGAGGGACTGAGAGAATGGTGTTGCATTCTACAGTAGTAGGGAAGGTAGGGAATTGCTAATGAGTTCTATTTTGGACATATTGAATTAAAGATTTCTATTGAACATTTAGTTCAAGATATCTGAAAGGCATTGACTAGATATAGCAGAGAGATTGAGATAGTTAAAGTAGATCTGAGAATCAACAAAGAAGGTAATTAAATCCATGGGAGCTGGTGGGATGACCAAGAGAAATAGTTTGGAGCTATAAGAGAAGAGAAAACAACCCAGGACAGAACCTTGAGGGACACCTTTAGTTAGAGGGCATGATCCACAAATGGATCCAGCAAAGGAGAGAGGAATGGTCAGGAAGGTAGGAGAAAAAGTAGTGTCATGAAAACCTAGAGACAAGAGTGCTTCAAGGAAAAAAGAGTGATTAATAGTTATGGAGAGGTCAAGGAGAATGAGGAGTGAGATAAAGGACATCGATTTGGCAATTAAGACATCATTAGTAACTTTAGAGAGAGCAGTTGTGATGGAATGATAAAACCAGATGCCAGATTATTCTGTTAAGAAAAAAGTGACAAGAGAGAAAGTGGAGACACTTGTTGTAGATAGTCTTTTCAAAGATTTTAACTAGATAGAGTAGGAGAGATAAAGGACTATATTTATCAGGGATGGAAGGATCAAGTGAGGATTTTTGTTAGGATAGGGGCGATGTGGGCATCTATATACAAGCAGTAGGAAATAATCCAATAGAGAAGGAGAGATTGAAAATAAGCCAGAGTAGGAATGACAGAGAGGATAATCTGTTGTAGGAGAATGGATGAAATGTGATCACTTGAACAAGTAGAAGTTGATGATAATGAAATGATAATGCACAAAACATTCTACCTAATAGTTTCCCACTTCTCTGCTTCAAAAGAGAATGCATATTTCATTTCCTATTCTTTGGCATCTTCATATTGCTTTTTCAACTGCTGGGAATTCTGTTAATAATCTTTTTTTCTTACTCTGTTGTTTTCATCTTGTATATTGTCCCATTGGTTGCGAGTGTTGCAGCTTCAGCTGTCTGATATATTCTATGTTCTCTGATGTTTATTATTTTTGACATACATATTGTTTCTGTAATTTGACCTTTGACATAAGATGTCATTACTTTTCATTAGGTCTGGGTGTTTGCTCATGTGTCTTTTCTTCATTACAAGATATTTTTAAATTTGATTATAATCCATAAATGATGTATTAATTTTAACCTTTTTGTAGGTTTGATTCTTTATGTTTAGCACAAAATTATTTTTTGACAAGGTATTTTAAAATAGTAAGAACATGTTGACTCTTTAATATTGCAATCTAGACATTTCAATGACAAATGTAATTTTTCTAATAATCTGACCAGCTGCATTTTTCCTTTTTATTTATGTTGTTGGATTTACACAACTCTGAGACAAGAATATTGAAATGTCTCATAACTATTACATTAATTTCATGACTTTTTATATTCCTAACTTTTTTTAAAAATGTAACTTCTAAAAAAATAAATAAATACAAATGTAACTTCTATGTTATTTGGTAATCATATACATCCACATATCATACATGCATGACAACATACCTATAATATACACATATACATTTATAAAAACATATGCATATGTCTATGTTTCTGGTGCCTTCAAGCATTATCCAGGTTCCCTATTCACACTACATATTTTTATAGATATTTTATTTAGTATTACTATACAAACTTCCATTTTTTCTTTGCTCTTTTCCTGAAGCTAAATAGATTTGTTCTATCCCTTCACTTCAAATTTATGCCAATATGTTCTAAATATTTTCATTCAAGTTTTATTGTTATTGTTGTTTACTCTTGAAGCCATTTTTCTTCTTTTTCTATAGCATAATTTAATATATTCATATTAAGGAATAAGTTGTTATATTTTTGTTCATTTCCATCAAATATAGATACATACATATCTATGTAAATCCATTAATTGTCCCCATATAACGGGAGAGAATGGGGGTGTAGATTAAACAAAAACAATAATTTGTTTTTAAATAAATTTACTTTAAAATATATTTAAAATAATAAACAATTTACTTTACAAAATACTTTTAAAATATGCAAATACTTATAGAATGAAAATGAAGGGACCTTGTGTCATTGGAGAGAAGTTTTCATTATAAAACTCTCCAGGAAAGTAGATCAGCTTTTTGTAATTTGTAATCTTAGAGTGTTATTTGGGGCTTGGAGGCGTTAAGTGTTTTACCTAAAATCTAAGCACATACCCTTCCCTGAGCAAGTCATTTAATTTCTCTTACCCACAACTTCTTTAGTCAGCATTTGTTGTCGATTCCTTGTTGAGTTCACAGTAATCTCATCACTGTATTTTCTCCCTATTAGTTTGGCCTTTTTCTCTTATCCAACCCAATCCCAAATTCCTTGAGTTTATTTTTGTCTTTCTATTCTGTCTGTTTCAGCCTCTCTCATTTTCTCTGTTCCTTTCGCTTTTGCTCTCATTTATTTTAGTGTTTTCTTTCCCAGTTTAAATAAAAGGGATACCCGATCTTCTCCACCACTTAACTATTCTTCATTTTTAGTAATTTTGTTTTGTGATGTTCTGTTTCAAGTACTGTTTTACTCCCTTTCTAATACCTTTCTCTTTTAATGATACTGTAGAAACTATTCTTAATATTGTCATGTCCCATATATGGGACATGCACTATAACCTTAGTCTGAAGGCCATGATTTTATTCATGCCATAACATGCACCATTCAATATCATGCCATTATCCCTCTGAATGTTGTTTTCATCTCCTTCTGCACTATGTCCTTCTTCTTTGGGGACTCAACCATTTCCCCCACAATAACAAGTTTTTACTGAGGTGAAGGAACCTATTTTATAGAAATGGATCTCCTAAAATGTCCGACCCTCTAGTGTATTTCATTATAGGAGTCACGTTTCATCTTACTTCCACCTCTATGGAAGCTTTGTGATGTTGCTACATTGTTTCTGTACCACATCTTTTCCTCTTCCCTCTGAGATTTTTGCTCTGGTATTCTATTTTAACATTCCTGCCAATCCCAACACAAGGAGAAAAACTGAAATTGTATTAATTTCTCCTTATGAGTCATGACCAGTTATTTCTACTTTTCTCTTCCCCACTCCAATCCCACCTCTTCTCTATATGAGAGCTCATTTGGATTACCCTATGACCTAGAATACTGATTGGTTAATAAGGGAATGATACATTCATCCTGAAATATTAATTTATTTCATCTATCTACTCTTCTGCCAATTTTTCCTATTATGGATTTTGTTTTTTTGATTGTCCACTGATGTTACTTTTGATGTCTGAATGCCTAGTAGACGATGCGTAGTTCAAAAGAAACATAAAATTTTTCTCATCCTACCATCTTGGTCTTGTTTAGATTTGACTACATGAAAAGATACATTACAGTACTTATTCTTTCATGGCTATCTAAAAGTATTTAATTTCTTTCATTGTGGTTAACTTGTGAATTTAATATTCTGCTTACTTTAGACTTTTATGAAGAAATTCTTCAAATTCTTCCTTTTGCTGAACATGCAATTAATTTATTCTAGGCTTGGCCTCAGCTTTGGAGGAAGATGCTTTTTGGGTGATTGGGTAGAGGGGTGTTAATTAATTGTGACTTTTTAGAATAGCATATTCTAATCTTCCACTTAATTTTTTAAAATAAACATAAAATAATTACATGCTACCATTATTGATTTACATTGGTATATAAAAATGTTTTTCTTTGCTGTGTACAATTTTTTTGCTTTGGTATTCCAGTTCTGATGCTACATTGCTTCTTGGTGATTTAAATGTGGGCTTTCTGTTGGTATTTTGTGGATTCTTTTGAATTTTATTTTGATATTTACTTTCAATATTTCTGTGTGATTTTTTTTCTGTATGATGTATTTAGGTATAATATTTATATTATCTTCTTTATTTTTGTCAGATTATGGATTTTTGTATTCTATCTTCAAGTTCAGTATTCTTGATTTGTAGAGTTCTTGTATCTTCTAAAATCATATTATGTCATTTCATTAGTTTTTGTTCTGCTTTTGCCTTTTGAGTTCGAGTTCTATTTTCCTGTAGAGACTATATGTGTCTCCATAAATTATTCTAACTTTCCTAGTTTCTTATTAAGCTTGCTTATTTCAACATTAGGAACTATTAAATTTGTTATTTGCTTTGAGATTTTCATTTAATTCTTTGATTATTATTTTTCTTATGACATTCTAAAAGGTTGTGTTATGGCTCTTTTATATTATTGTATTATTTGTAAATAGTATTATTTCAAGGGATCTTCCAATTCTGTTGTCATCTCCTTTACCTTCCCTGAGCAATTTCTATTTCAATTTCTTTTGTTTTGAAGTTCATTGACAAGGGCCTTTTCTTTAAATCTCTTCCCTTATTCACTTTCATCTCTTTGTCATTCTCTTATTTTTAATGGTGCCGTTGCTCTAAATTTGCTTCTTATCACTATCTAGTGATAAGACTTGCATTGCTGTACCTGCTGTACTTGTTGCCTGTTCTGTATTCTCTCAGACTCCCGGGGCTGTAAAAGATCTGTGACCCTCAAATAATGCAGTTAACCAGTGGATCCTGAGGTCACTCTAGTTGTGCCTGTAATCAGTATATTTATTAGCCCCACTTTTCTAAATGTTACTCTTCTCTCTGAGACTTTCTTCAGTTACTAGATTAACTCTACTCCAGTTGGAAGTAGTTCAAAAAGAATTTGGAGGAGGGATCCCCTAAGATGCTGCTAAAGATGGGGTCAACATAAAGCCTTTGTAGTTGGGTCTTAACCTTTATCTAACACTTCTTACTGACTGGCTATGACCTCCTGTACATTAGTAGATAGCTGTAACTAGTGTTTTCTTTTTACAGCCCTGCTTCTTTTACAGTATTTCTCCCTGAGTTTGACTGCTCCACAGCTACTTCCTTGTATGATTCATTGTCCTCAACTTATTCCTGAGAATAAGCTCCCCACTAAATCCAGGTGTTTATGTAAACATATTTTTCTAGTACTATAGCTGCCAAGAGGGTCCCAGGACCATCCTGGACCAGCCATCCAAGGGTTGTCGTGTGGAGCCTGAGGCTAGTAAAGTAGTTTTCTGCTATTATTATTATTTTAAAATAACAATTACCTCATGACCAGTTATTTCAATTTCCCTCTTCCTGGCATTATCGATTTTGCTACCTCTTTTGTGGGAGTGATGAGGGAAGAAATGTGTTAGAGATTCTCTCTCTCTCTCTCTCTCTCTCTCTCTCTCTCTCTCTCTCTTTCTCTCTCTCTCTGCCATCATACTAGGATTCTGCTATGATAAAATTTTAAAAAAATGAATATTGTATGTAAGAATTATATACAGAGAAAGGAAAAAAAAGAGATAATGGCTATAAGAATTTAAAAGGGATTCCCAGAGGAGGTAGGACTTCAGTTGGGTCTTGAAAGATGACTAGAATTTAGTCAAACAGAGAGGAAAGCAAAAGGCATTCTAATTTCATCCAACAAATAAAGCCATCAAACATTTCTTAAACCTATACCAAACACAAGACACTGGGAATACAGATATCAAAAAAGCATAGTTCCCATCCTCAAGAAGTTATGATTTACTGTAGGGAAGGGACATAAACACAAATAATCACAATGTAAGTTAGAATGTGATTAAATGCATAAGACCATAGCTTGTCATATGAAGCAGACATTTCATGTAAAGCAGATTTACTTTTAGTTGGGGATCAGAGAAAGCACCATAGAGAAAAAGATACTTGAGTTCAGAACAGAAGGGGAAAAAATAATTGCATAAGTTGAAGATAGCAGAAGAATCTATTCCAGGCATGGGGCACAGGATATGTAAATTCAGAGTCAAGAAGGGGCAGTAAGCAACTGTAGAACGGGAATTAATTAAATTTCATTTGGAGCATAATATGAAATAAAATTGAAAAGTTAGGTTAAAGACTGTGAGGAATTAGGAGTTTGAGCTTGTATTTTATCCTATAGGCAATAGGGAATCACTGGAGGATTTTGAGTAGAGTAGTGGCGTAGTATGACTTGTACATTAAAAAGACTAGTTTGACTCCTGGGTAAATTGGAGAAAGCAAAGGGGCCAGGGCAGGGCAAGAGATTAGTTTGGTCACTATTAAAATAAATATCTTTGTGCTGCAAAAAAATATATAATTAAAAATAGAATTGAGAATTGTCACTTTATGTTGGAGGAAAGGAGGAGAAAAATAAAACTGAAGAAGATGACTTTTATTGTGGAAAAATAGTGGAAGACTCTCTTGGAGAGAAATATTTTGACTAGATTGTGAACCACCTTGAATATAGACTGGCTAAGGAGACTCGGACTTTAATTAAGAGGAAACTCTTCTTTAATAGGATGATAGATTCAGGGCTGCAAGAGATTTCTGAAGCCACAAAATTAAATCCCCACATTTTACATGTAAGGGCACTGAAGTCAAAGAAGATTAAGTAATTTGTCCAAATATAAAAATAAAAATATTAGAATTGATATTATTATCTATAACTATTGCTTGTCCTTTATTCCCAAAGAGGCCCAATGACTTCAAGAAGGGGATGTCTTGATTTGCAAGTAAATTGGAGTTAGGTGAGTTAGGGCTGTGCAAAGTCACCAGTCTCACCCTCTCTTCTGGTGCCATCTGGTTCAATGACAAGGTATAGATCACAAAGACTGGAGATAACTCTGCTTGCAATGGGAGACCTTAGCCTTTTTAAGTTAAGGTCTTTCCCAGTTCTTAGTTTATCAGAGGTAACTCCCATTCAGTGATCATTATAACTACCTGGGAGGTAGGTGCTACTATTAGATTTTAGAGATGAGGAACCTGAGGCAGACAGAGGTTAAGTGACTTGTCTATGGTCATACTGTCTAGGGCTGGGTTTGAACTTGAGTCTTCCTGATTCCAACTCCAGCACTCCATCCATTATATCACATCACTGACTCAGAAATAAGTGTAAGAGACAGGATTTGAACCCTAGCCCTGTTAATCCAGATATGCTGCTTTTTCCCCATAATACCACACTGCCTCCATTATCTTAAACCTTGCTTCTCCATCACTAGTTCATTTCTATTTTTCATTATAATGTTTTGTGGATAGAGAGTACATCTTACTTATCTTCTGTAGCATTCAGAATGATGATCTGCATATTCAACATACAACAAACATTAAGTTACGCATTACATAATTAAGAAATATTCTTTGAATTTAAGTGAATCTTCTAGATTTTCTTATTAAAAATAGGAAAACTGAGGTCCAGGAAAGGCAAAGTAATTTATGTAAGATTACTCATTCC
The DNA here is from genome assembly GCA_023548195.1 of Bettongia penicillata ogilbyi. NCBI lineage: Eukaryota > Metazoa > Chordata > Mammalia > Diprotodontia > Potoroidae > Bettongia > Bettongia penicillata. The sequence continues at coordinate 2,667,065 of JAJHZJ010000048.1, read as the reverse complement.
AAATGAGTGAATAAACTATTTTGCCTATTAAAAATACCCAAAATAACTTTAAAGAACATATGAAGAAAGACACTGTTTACATCCAGAGAAAAAAGTGATGAATATAGGCATGTATAGAATAATTTTACACACACACACACACACACCTATTTGTGTCTAATAATAGCCATCTCTGTGGAGGAGGAAAAAAAAAGAAGATAAATTGACCTCACAATTTTATTGTATATTTCAAAGCAATAGCTAGTTGTGCGCAGTAGATTTGCAGTTTTATGTAGGATCATCTTTTTTCATATACTATGTTATAGAAATGCTTGCTTTATTCCATAAATGGAAAATAATTTTTAAAAAAAATCACTTAAGTAGATAATTGCTGATCCAACAGTAGAAGATAAGTCTTCTGATTCCCAATCTTATGTACTTTCCACTTTTGAGATGGTTGTTTAGTCATGTCAGTCATGACTCTTTGTGACCTCATTTGGGGTTTTCTTGGCAAAGATACTGAAATGGTTTGGGATTTCCTTCTCAAGTTTACTTTACAGATGACCTGAGGCAGACAAGGTTAAGTAACTTCGACTACCCCAGATTATTTTACATATTCAATATAATACTGGAGATTCAAAGACTCATTGGCATAGGAGTTAAGAGATCTAGATTCTATTCCTGCCTTTTACTCTACTTTGTTCTGTGCCATTGGATGTAATATTTTACCTTTCTAAGGCACATCTATAAAATGAGAAGGGGCTGATCCCTTCTAGCTCTTTGAGCTTATCAGATCAACAATGGATTTGGAATTGATTAGATATAATTTGAATTCCAGCCCAGCCATTATTTTATTATTTGACCTTGGGAATATCATGAACATTTCTGATCTCAGTGTCCTTATTTGTTAAATGAGGAATTTTGACTATATGATCTCTGAAGTCCCTTCCAGTTCTAAATTTCTATGACACTAATACTATTCAGTAAACCTTAAATAAACTATTCTAACCCAAAATGTATTGTGGATGATGGTTTAATTTTTGAATTTTCTTATCCTGGTCCTCCTCAGCTCTACCAAACCACTAATTATCCATAACCAACATTTAAATACATTATAGTTGTGGCAAAAATGAAGAATAACTGTAATTTATCCATTTCGAAAGTTCTAATTTTATTCACCAAGTAGATTATATGTGTGTGTGTGTGTGTGTGTATGTGTGTGTATGAGTGTGTGTGTATACATATATATATATATATATATTAATTAAAAGCATAGATTACTTTTATAAAGCTAGGTACACCTGGTAGATACATATCCCAGTTGGATTATTACCAATCTGAAATGCCTCTCGCATTTTAACTGTCTATGTGACCTTGGGAATGTCACTTTACCTCTTAAAGTCTCAGTTTGTGAAGGTTGGACTAGAAGATCTTTATAGCCACTTTTAGTTATAAAAATATCAATTCTTTGGAAATATGCATGTCATAGAAAGGTAGAGGAATGATTATGAATTGTGTTTACATGAGGCGTTATAAGAGCGGCATATTTTCAGTTAATTATCAAATTACTCCTTAGCATATCCCATTGAGGCAGGGACAAAGAAGGTATCATTACCTCATTTCACAGCTGAGAAAACTAAGACTCAGGGAGGTTAAGAGATTTCCACTTTCTTGGTATTTCTGAAATGGGTGCAAATGACTCCTTCACTAGAAAAACCCAAGGGAAAGGGAGAAGTAATTGACTGAGTGTTAGAGCAATCACTTAGGAAAATTGCAAAATAAAATAAATGAAAAATATAAACAGTGACATACGTCCTAATTAATCCCATAGCTAGTTTAGAAAGCTGTACATGAATTTCAGAAGCGGTTTGTCATGCAAAAAACCAGTTCCATGGACCGTAGAATCCAAGTCTCACATTGATGCCAAGACTAATGTAGTCACTGCACTATAGGCATTCTATGATTTAAAGGTGCAGGGATTAGGAGCTGGGTGCAAAGGTGCAAAATGTATTTGTATCAGATGAAATATGACTTGGAGGAAACTGGATCAATGCTATAGTACAATATTTTAAAGCAGAATTTTTCTGTAGTCATAGTAAGGGTATGTCTATATTGCTGGTCCATTTAGAAAGGAACAAAATAGATAAATGATTCAAATCACTATACTCCTTGTATTTAACTAAAATGTTGGAACAGCTATATGACACAAACCTCACCATGACTACTTAATAAAGAAAAAAGTATTAAGTACCTACTATGTGCAAGCCACTTGTGCTAAGCATTGGTGAACATGAAACAAATGATCCCTATCCTCATGAAGCTGAGGAGAAGATCAACAGGATTATATAGACTCTTGGAACTGAAAAGGGATTTGCAAGTGGTCACATAAGTCTGATAGTCCATGAAGAGGAATTAAATCTAAAAAATTTATATATTATATATATTTACATATTTCATATTATATTTATTTTACATTATATATTTATATAATATATATTTATATATTATAATTGGTTTTATAATATGCTATATATGTATATAGCATATTATAATACCAATTATAATTTGTGATATATATTATAATAAGAAAATGTAAAAACTCAACACAAGAAATCATCTCTATAAATTCTTGATCAATCAGCTGCTGCTTGACTATTTCCAATGATAAGGGTGGAGGTGGAGTAAGGGACTTCTTAGTTTCTAATGTAGTTCATTGCATTTCCATAGAGCTCTCACTATTGAGGGAATTTTTCCTTCATGCTAAAACATTTCTATCAATAGTTTCTACACTTTGCCACTAATTCTGTTTTCTGAGATCATCCAAAATAAATCTAATCCGTCTTCCTGTTGAAAACCTCAGGAATAATTTGAATATATCTATTATTCTTCCTCCCATCTCTAATATAACAAACACACACACACACACACACACCAACACCAACACCACCATGCCACCACCACCACCACCACCACTACCACCATGATGAGCACTACTCCAACCTAAGATTTAATTTTTACTAGTTAATTAACTCAATTCTCTATTTTTGTAGACTTCCTCAGCCTGTCAATGCAATCCCAAAATAAATATGGCTTCAAAGAGTGAATATTGTATTCCAGTTGTGATGTGATCAATTCAGTAGTGAGGCACTCTCTTGTTGTACAAAATAAGTTTCTATTATTGAAGCCTATGATTGAATTATTTTTTTTCCGACCTAGTCATCTTTAAATTCATACTGACTAAAGTTATCATGTCCTTTTCACATGAATTGTTTTCTTTCTAAGTCTCCCTTATCCTGTAATTATACAATTGGTTTTGAACAAAGATATAACAGTTGCTCTTGGTACCTATTAAAATTCATTCTCATGGTTTCAGCCTAGGTCCTATTCAGTCACATTTTCATTATTTACTAGTTGTGGGTCAACTTTTATTATCTACATATTCACTAAGCACACTATTATACTTTATCAAAGTCATAGATAGAAGTGCTGAATAGAATAGAACCAAGGACAAAGCCTTACATGATTCTAGTAGATGCTCCTCCCAGTTTGTCAGCAATCCATTAAACACCTCTCCTTGGGGCCAGTATTCAGTAAGTCCCAAGTATTATCTAGCTCATACTTGTTTTCAAGTGTTTGGATTGATTATTTGATAAAAATATCAGAAGAGATTATCAAAGTCTTGCTAACGTCTAGATAAACTGTTTCTATAACATCTTCTTGATGTGATAGATTTGGGCTAGTAGTCCTGTCCAAGGAAAATGAGGGATTCAGACTAGATCAACATAGCTAATACTTTTTGAATCCATGTTTGTTCTTGCTAATTATCACTTACCTTTCTGAATGTGTTCTCAAATCATATCCTTAATAATACATTCTAGCAAGATGGCAGAGTAAAAGCAAAGACTTGCTACAACTCTCCCCTGAAACCCAGCCAAATACCTGTAAAAATGATTCTAAACAAATTCTGAAGCTGCAGAACACAAAGGAGGATGGAGTAAAGCAAATCTGTAGCCCAAGACAACCTGGAAGGTTAATGAGAATGGCAGGCTGGAAGCAGAGCACATTCCAGTGTGGGACTGAGCAGGTCTGGGGGGAGCAAATCACTGGCAACTGTGATGGTTTCCAGACTTCACGACCCCAAAATTCAGAGGACAAATTGGAAGGTCATTAAAAAAAAATCCAAAAACTATGGGACTAGTGTGAGGGAGTAGAGTAGTCTTGCCCCAACCCCAGCCTCAGGGTGGTGGAGGGGACAGAGGAGCATGTGGCAGCTGTAGCAGCAGCAGGGGCAGCAGCACATGCTGTTTCTAGAGCTCTAGGCCCATGGATGGTGAGGGGTTGAGCTCTGGCAGTACACCCCCCACACCCCTACTGGACAAAGAAAATTACCTTAACAAAGAGTTCAAAAGTCAAATAAATGTCTGGTAAATGGGAAAAAAAAACTGAAGAATCAGATTATAGAATCTTACTTTGGCAACAACGAAGACCAAAATATACAAACAGAAGGCAACAAAGTCAAAGTTTCTACATCCAAAGCCTTCAAGAAAAATATGAATTGGTCTCAGGGCATGGAAGAGATCATAAAAGGATTTTGAAAATTAAGCAAGAGAAGTAAAGCAAAAATTGGGAAGAGAAATGAGAGTGATGCAAGAAAATCATGAAGATCAAGTCAACTGCTTTCTAAAGGGGCCCCAAAAAATGCTGAAGAAAGTAACACCTTTAAAAATAGACTAGCCCAAATGGCAAAAGAGGTGCAAAAAGCCAATAAGGAAAAGAATGCCTTAAAAAGTAGAATTGACCAAATAGAAAAGGAGGTCCAAAAGCTCACTGGAGAAAATAGTTCTTTAAAAATTAGCATGGAGTAGATGGAAGCTCATGTCTTTATGAGAAATCATGAAATTATAAAACAAAACCAAAATAAAGAATAAAGGAAAACAACGTGAAATGCATCACTGAGAAAACAACTAATCTGGAAAATAGATCCAGGAGAGGTAATTTAAAAATTATTGGTCCACTTGAAAATCATGATCGAAAAAAAGAGCACAGATATCACCTTCCAAGAAATTATCAAGGAAAACTGCCCTGATGTTCTGGAACATGAGAATAAAATAAAAGTGAAAAGAATTCACTGATCACCTCCTGAAAGAGATCCCAAAAGGAAAACCTCTAGGAATATTACAGTCAAATTCCAGAGTTCCCAGGTCAAGGAGAAAATATTGAAAGCAGCCAGAAGGAAACATTTCAAGTATTGTGGAAACACAATCAGGATAACACAGGATTTAGTCGTTTCTACACTAAGGGATTGAAGGCCTTGGATTTGGATATTCCAGAGGTAAAAGGAGGTAGGATTAAAACCATGAATCACCTATCCAGTAAAAGTGAGTATAATATTTCAGTGGAAAAAATGAATTTCAATGAAATAGAGGACTTCCAAGCATTCTTATTGAAAAGACCAGAGTTGAACAGAAAATTTAACTTTCAAACACAAGAATCAAGAGAAACATGAAAAGGTACACACACACACACACACACACACATACGCACATACATACATGTATGTATGTGCGTATGTGTGTGTATATAGGACACAAAGTGAGCTGAATATGAAGGGAGAATACCTAGAACATACAATTTGTGTGTGTACATGCGTGTGTGTGTGTTCATCCTTCATTGCCAAAGAAGATCATGCCATCAGAGAAATGATGATGTGACTTGCACTTGACTTTGTTTTGAGTGAGGGAGGGCTGTACAGGCCACCAGCCTCACTTCTCCTCCAGAGCCATCTGAATTCAGTGAACAGATATTCATCAGAATGATTGGAGATCACCCAGGATGAGGCAACTGAGGTTAAGTGACTTACCCAAGGTCACACAGCTAATGAGTGTCAAGTGTCTGAGGTGAGATTTGAACTCAGGTTCTCCTGACTCCTGCACTGGTGCTCTATCCATTGTACCACATAAGTGCCCCACATAAAATTTACTGTTGGGTGGAATGTACTAGGAGAACGAGAAAGGGAGAGGTAGAACATAGCAAATCATCTCACATAAAAGAGGCAAGAAAATACCTTTTATAATGGAGGGGAAAAAGGGGGAAGATGAAAGGGAATAAGTGATCCATGAGATTTGGCTTAAGGTGGCAATAGCACACATTCAATTGTGTATGGAAATCCATTTTACCCTGCAGGAAGTTGGGGGAAAGGGGAAAGGAGAGGGCAGATAATAGAAGGGACACTAAATTGAAGAAAGGTATAATCAGAAGCAAACACAACTGTGAAGTGACAGTCAAGGGAGAAAATGGAATAAATGGAGGGTAGGACAGGACAGAGAGACATGTGGTTAGTCTTTCGCAACATAACTGTTATGGAAGTGTTTTGCATGGCTACACAGGAATGACCTATGTTGAATTGGTTGTTTTCTCAATAAGAGTGAGTGGGGAGGGAGAAAGGGAGAGAATATGGAACTCAAAGCTTTAAAAAATACATGTTTAAAATTGTTTCTACATGAAACTGGGAAATAATATATACAGGCAGTAGGGTATAAAAATCTATTTTGGGGGATGGAACCAAGATGGTGAAGTAGAAGGATGGACCTGTAGAAGCTCCCTCCAATAACTCATAAAATACCTGTCAAAAATGACTCTAGATAAATTCTAGAGGAGCAGAAGCCACAAAAAGACAGAGTGAAAGAGATTTCCAGGCCAAAGCAGCCTGGAACACTGACAGGAAAGGATTATTGTACTGGGTGCAGAGTGGAGCCCAGTCTGACCTTGGCTGGATGGCAGAGACAAGACCAGAGCAGGTCTCAGGGCACATGGAATCCCTGGCAGCAGCTGCAGTTCCCAGATCCCTCAACCCACAAATGCAAAAGGCAGCTTCAAATATCAGTGAGAAAGCTCTTTCACCTGCTTGAGAAGGCTACATGGTCTAGCCCAGCAGCCCCAGGGTGGCAGCAGTTATTTTAGAAGCCCTCAGCCTAAAGCCTCTGGGGGAATTATGTGGCTGATCTGAATCTCAGCCCTGAATGACTCTCCTGGGGTGAGGAGGAGCTCTGGATGGCCTGGTGGAGCTGGTAGAGGTTCTAGAGGGAATTCTACTCACAGATCCTGGGCAAAAAAGAGTGCTTATACTTGCTTCCAGACCACAGCACAGGCCAGGAGAAGAGTAAACTCCTCTTCCTTTATTGTGCCACCTTGTATGAACTGAGACTTACAGGTCCCCAGAGTATACCCTGCTCTAGACAAAAATTTTGTACTTTTGTCAAGTAACTGACTGGAAAAATGCCCAAAAAAGGGAAAAAAATAAGACCATTAAGGGCTGCTTTCTTGGTGAACAGGTATTTTCTTCCTTTCAGATGAGAAAGGACAATGCATACCATCAGAGGAAGGCCTAAAAGTCAAGGTTTCTGCATCCAAAACCTCCAAATTAAATATGCAATTGTCTCAGATCATGGAAGAGCTCAAAAAGGATTGTGAAAATCAAATAAAAAAGGTGGAAAAAAATTGGGAAAAGAAATGAGAGCAATGCAAGAAAATCATGAAAAGTAAGTCAACAACTTGCTAAAAGAGACCACCCTCCCCACCAAAAAAAAGGCTGAAGAAAATAACACCTTTAAAAATAGGCTAACTCAATTGGCAAAAGAGGTCCAAAAAGCCAATGAAGAGAAGAATGCTTTAAAAAACATAATTAGCCAAATGGAAAAGGAGGTACAAAAGCTCACTGAAGAAAATACTTCTTTAAAAGTTAGAATGGAGCAGATGGAAGCTAATGATTTTATGAGAAACCAAAAAGTTACAAAATAAAATCAAAAGAATGAAAACATAGAAAATAATGTGAAATATCTAATTGGAAAAAAAACAACTGACATGGAAAATAGATCCAGGAGAGACAATTTAAAAATTATGGGACTACCTAAAATCCATGATCAAAAAAAAGCACCTAGACATCATATCATGAAATTATCATGGAAAACAGCCCTGGTATTCTAGAAGCAGAGGGTAAAATAAATACTGAAGGAATCCACTAATCACCTCCTGAAAATGATCCAAAAAGAGAAACTGTTAGGAATATTATAACTAAATTCCAGAGTTCCCAGGTCAAGGAGAAAATATTGCAAGTAGCTAGAAAGAAACAATTCAAGTATTGTGGAAATACAATCAGGATATCACTAAGACGTAGCAGCTTCTACATTAAGGGATCAAAAGGCTTGGAATGTGGTATTCCAGAAGTCAAAGGAACTAGCATTAAAACCAGGAATCACCTACCCAGCAATACTGAGTATAATATTTCAGGGGGGAAAATAGTCATTCAATGAAATAGAGGACTTTCAGTCATTCTTTATGAAAAGACTAGAGCTAAGTAGAAAATTTAACTTTCAAACACAAGAATGAAGAGAAGCATGAAAAGGTAAACAGGAAAGAGAATCAGAAGGGACTTACTAAAGTTGAACGATTTATATTCCTACATGGAAAGATCATATTTGTAACTCTTGAAATTTTTCTCAGTATTTGGCTAATTGGAAGGATTATACACACACACACACACACACACTCACACATACACACACAGCTGGAGAGCACAAGATGTGTTGACTAGGAAGAGATGATATCTAAAAAAAATAAAAATAAGGGGTGAAAGAGGAATATATTGGGAGGATAAAGGCAGAAATGGAATGGTACAAATTATCTCTCATAAAAGAGACAATAAAAAGCTTTTTCAATGAAGGGGAAAAGGAGAGAAGTGAGAGGGAAAAAGTGGTGCACACTCTCGTCGCATTTGACTTAAGGAGGGAATAACATGCACACTCAAATTGGTATAAAAATCTATTTTACACTGCAGGAAAGTAGGGAGAAGGGGATAAGTGGGGTAGGAGGATGATAGAAAGGAGGGCAAATGGGATGAGGGAGTAATTGATGTAAACACATTTGGGGATGGGCAAGGTCAAAAGACAGAATCAAATAAATGTGTTGTAGGATAGGATGGAGGGAAATATAATTAGTCTTACACAATACGATTATTATGGAAATCTTTAGCAAAAGTACACATATATAGCCTATTTTGAATTGCTTGCCTTCTCAGTGAGGATAGGTGGAGTGGGAGGAAGGGAGAGAAGTTGAAACTCAAAGTTTTAGGAACGAATGTTGAATAGTTCTTACATACAACTGGGAAATAAGAGATACAGGTAATGGGGTGTAGAAATCTATCTCACCCTACAAGAAAGGAGAGAAGATGGAGATAAGGGAAGGAAGTAGTTTGATAGATGGGACAGCAGATTGGGGGAAGGGGTAATCAGAATGCATGGCGTTTTGGGGTGTGGGGGGAGGGGAGAGATGGGGAAAAAATTTGGAGCTCAAATTTTTTGGGAGTGAAAGTTGAAAACAAAAAATAAATAAACATTAAAAACAGAAAAAGAAAAAGCAACCAAGTTCACACACAAAAAACAACAATTTGAATGTGAAAAAAAATCTGTTTTTTCCTACAGGAAAATAGAGAGGAGGGGGTTGGAAAAATGGGGTTGAAGAGAGGATAGACTGGAGGAAAGGGTGGATGGGGTACATACTGTCATGGGGTAGAGGTGAAGAGAACTGGAGAGAAGTTTGGAATTCAAATTTCTTGTGGAAGTGAATGTTTAAAACTGAAAAATAAACTATGTATTAAAAAAGGAAGAAATCAAGGGGATGTCCATCAGTTGGGGAATGACTACAGAAGCTGTGGGATATGATTATGAGGGAATGTTATTATGCTATAAGAATGATAAGCACAAGGATTCCAAAAAACACTGGAAAGACTTACATTAACTGAAGCTGAGTTACGTGAGCAAAAGCAGGAAAACATTGTACACAGTAACAACAATACTGCACTATGAAGAATTGTATATAACTTAGCTATTCTCAGCAAGACAATGATCCAAGAGAATTCAAAGGACTCATGATGAAACATGCTGTCCTCTCCATAGGATGAACTGACACTTTCTTAATATAGACTGAAGAATGCTATTTTTCCACTTTCAGTATTTTTTTTAAATTTCTCTTCTCTTACAAAATGACTAATACGGAAATGTTTTACATGATTGCAAATCTATATCAGATTGCTTACCTTTTTGGGTGAGGGGAAAAGAAGGAGGGAAGTAAGAATACAATTTGGAACTCAAAACTTGCAAAAATATTAAAAATTATTTTAACATGGAATTTACAAAAAATAAAATGTTATATTTAAAAAGATTTTTTAAAAAGATGGTAGAGAAAAGTCAGGGACTCACCTGGGCTATCCCAAATTCCCCTCTAAACAACTTAAAAATAACACCTCAAAATGAGCTCTGAAATGGCAGAATTTATAAAAAGTACAGCGTGAAACAATTTTCTAGCTCAAAACAACCTAGAAAGTTGTCAGGAAATGTCTGTCACACTGGAAGTAGAGCACTATCTAGCACAAGCAATGATCTGTCAAGCCAACAACTAAATCCACACCAGAAGCTTCTGGAGCTCCTCAGCTCACAGACAGTGAGGATGGTAGCGAGGAGGGGGTGGGGTAAGTAGTGTTCAGACAACTAGTTAGAATGAGAATATAAAGGTCCCCTTTCCTGACACGGTGCAGGAATATTATATTGTCCATACCCAGATCTGGGTCACAGTCCAGGTTTACAATTCTAGACTGATGAGGAAGAGGACTAGCATCACATTGTTAGCATATCAGATTCTGTGGCCACCTGAGGGGTTGAAGAGGGGACTGTGATCACAGATTCAGGGTGGAAAAGAATGTTTATGGTCTCTTGTAAACCAGAGTACAGGCCACTAGAGTAATAAACACAACCTTTCCTTAGATCATACAACCTTGGGAGAACAATTTACAGATTACCCTCCCCCCCTCCCCCAAATGACCTCTGAAAACACCTACATAAAAAACCTGAAGTTTGGGATAGTATCCCCTCCATTTTGGAAGCAGAATCTACCTTTAACATAAGGATAAAAATCAAGAATTAGGCTAGAAAATTGAGGGAACAACAACAAAAAATATGACCACAGAAATTTACTATGGTGAAAGGGGTGATCAAAACACAAATTCAGAGGAAGACAACAGAATCGAAACTGCTACACCCAAAGCCTCAAAGATCAATATAAATTGGTCTCAGGCCCAAAAATGTTCTGAGAAAAGCTGAAAAAGAATGTGAAAACAAATAAGGGAGGTAGAGGAAAAACTGGAAAGAGATGAGAGTGAACAAAAGTCAATAGCTTGGTGAAGAAAATAATATATTAAACAACAGAATAGGTCAAATGGTAAGTGAGACACAAAAATCCTATATATAAACACACAGAGACAAATTCATAGAAGAGTAACACTCCTTAAAAAGTAGAATTGGACATATGGAAAAAGATGTACAAAAATTCACCATAGAAAAGAATTCCTTAAAATGTAGAATTGTCCAAATTGAAAAGGTTAAAAAAAACAGTTCACTGAAGAAAATTATTTTTTAGAATTAGAATTTGCAAGTAGAAGTCAATGACTTCACAAGACCTCAAGAAAGGACAAAACAAAATTAAAAGAATATTATGATAGAAGAAAATGTGAACTATCTCATTGGAAAAACAAGTGACTGGAAAATAGATAAGAGATCATTAAGAATTACTGTACTACCTGAAAACTGTGAACAAAAGAAGAATCAAGACATCACTTTCAATAAATTGTTATGGAAAACTGCCCTCATATTCTGGAACTAGCAGATAAAATAGCAATCAAATGAATCTACCAATTACCTTGTGAAAGAGACCCCAAAATGAAAAGTCCCAAGAATATAAAAAGAAAATTCCAGAGGTCCCAGGTCAAGGAGTAAATATTGCAAACAGCCAGAAAGAAACAATTCAAATATCTGAGAGTCACAGTCAGAATAATTTAAGATTTAATAATTTCTACATTAAAGAATCAAAGGCCTTGGAATATAAAAATCCAGAGGGCAAAGGAGCTAGTATTACAATCAAGAATAATTTGCCTAGAAAAACTAAGTACAATCCTTCAAGTAGAAAAATGATGATTCAATGGAATAAAAGAATTTCAAGCAGTTACGTATATAACTTGATATTAAAATACAAGGCTCAAAAAGAACTTTAAATGGTAAATGGAAAAGAGAAATCACAAGGAATCAATCAGGTTAACTGTTTACATTCTTATGTAGGGAAGATGATATTTGCTATTCTTAAGTATATATTATTAGGGCAGCTAGAAGGAGTATACATATACTGAGGGTAAAGTAAGGACTGAGAAAGAGAGAAAAACTGAGAGAAATGGAAAGAGAGAGGTAGAGCATGGTAAATTATCTCACCTAAAATAGATATGAAAGAGTTTCTACAGTGGAGGAGAAGATAGGGGAAATGGGAATGTGGGAGCTCTTGAACTTTACCGTTGTTGAAATTGGCTTAGAAAGGCAGTAATATAGACACTAAGTTGGGTAAAGAAATCTATGTCACCCTACAGCAGATAGGAGGGGAAGGAGATAAAAGAAGGGAGGTAATAAAAAAGAGGGTAGATTGGGGGAGTCAGTAATCAAAAGCAAAACACTTTCAAAGGTAGACAGGGTGAAAGGAAAAAGAATAAGATAAATAGTGAGAAAATCAGATGGAGGGGAATACACAGTAATCATTACTAAAAAAATTACAGCAAATTTCTCTGATAAAGGTTTCATTTCTCAAATATATAGAGAACTGAGTCAAACTTTAAAAATACAAGTCATTCCCCAAGTGATAAATGGTCAAAGGATAGGAACAAGGGATTTTCAAACAAAGTAATCAAAGTTATTTATATTAATGTGAAAAATGCACTAAATCAATATTGATTAGAAAAATGCAAATTAAAACAATTCTGAGGTACTACCTCATACTTATCAAATTAGCTAACATTACAGAATAGGAAAATTACAAATGTTGGAGGCGCTGTGGGAAAATTGTGATACTAATGCAGTAAAAATGGTGGAGATGTGAACTGATCCAACCATTCTGGGGAACAAGTTAGAGCTATGCCAAAAGACTATAAAGCCATGCATACCCCTCAACCCAGAAATACCACTACTAAGTCTGTATCCCAAAGAGATAAAAAAAAGAAAAGAGCCTATATGTTCAAAAATATTCATAGAATCTCTTCTGTGGCAGCAAGGAATTTGACATTGAGGGGATATCTGTTAACTGAGGAATGACTGAAAAAGTTGTGGCATATCATTGTGATGGATTTGATAAATGGTTCTTAAACTGTAGTTCAGAGTTCCCTGGAAGTCTCTGGAACCCCTTAAGGGATTTCTGCTTGGAAAAATTATTTTCATAATAACATTAAGATATTTTAATTTCTTATAGGATAAATGTGGATAGATATTATCCCATAAACTAGAACTCTTTGTGAGTTGTATTAGTCATATTTCAGTTGCTAATGACTCTTTGTGACCCTATTTAGGATTTTCTTGCCAAGGATATTAGAGTGGTTTGCTATTTTCTTCTTCAGCTCATTTTACAGGTGAGGAAACTGAGGCAAACCAGGGTATTTGCCCAGGATCACACAGCTAGTACATTTCTGAGGCTGGATTTGAACTCAAGTCTTCTTGACTCCAGGTCTAACCTTCTATTCACCGTAAGTTTTTTTGGGGGGAAGGGTGTCATCAATTACTTTCAAGAATTTGAAGGTCAACTGAGACCAAAATGTTTGAGAGTCTCTGGATATTCAGTAATCTCTGATTTATTCAGAGGTGTTTGGATGGCCAAGTAGTTGTGAATACTTTAGTTTTAAAGTGGCGAGAGGTCTGTTGTAGAATACTTCAATGTTCTGTACTTGTCCAGTTGTTATTTAACATTTTTATCAGTGGCCTAGATAAAGGGCTCCATGGTATGCTCATTAGATCTAGAGATGACACGAAGCATCATACTAGGTGATACAATCAATATATCAAAGGATCTTGACAGGAGAGAGCGCCAGGCTGAATCTAATAAGATAGGAATAATGGTAAAATCACATGTTTAGCTACAAAAAATAAAATTCAATTCACAAGTGTGAGATGAGGGAAGATATGGTTGGAAAATAGTTGCTCTGAAAAAATCAGAGCGTTCAATGGACTGCAAGATGAATCAGGATTTGCAGTGTGACGTGGAAGTAAACAAAACTAATGGGATCTTCTGCTGCTTTTAAGATTGCCTGGCAACCAAGAAGGCGAGTGGTGATGGCTACACTCATCTAGAGGGTTTGTTCACTTGCAAAGATCTAAGAAAAAATAAAGCAAAACATTGGTGAGATGGAGAATTTCCAAAAGAGCACAATCCAAGTCAGAGCAGTGAAAGGATTGAATCCATGGCATGTAAATATTGTTTGTAGAAACTGTGCCTGTTTAACCTGAAAATGACTTAGAGGGAAGAGAGTTGTCTTCAATATTTAAATGACTGTCCTGAATTCCTGCAAGTATTTAAATGACTCCACTGAGGAGGAGTGATTCGATTTGTTCTGTTTCACCCTTTGAGGCATACCAAGAAGCCTTGGGCAGAACTTGTGAAGATTCAAATTTAGGGCAATTGTCAATAAAAACCTAACAAATGGAAATGTCCAACAGGAGAATGCCTCCAAAAGTGATGTTTTCCTGCTCCCCATACATCTTCAAGTAGAACAGAGGTTCCCAGACTTATTTGGCCTACAGCCCGCTTTTCAAAAAGAAAAATTATTCAGCAACCCTTGGAAATCTGCTTTCTTTAAACCTTCAATGTTTTTTTTTTTTGAAATTTGCATCATTTCTAATAAGAATACTCTCTCTCTCTCTCTCTCTCTCTCTCTCTCTATATATATATATATATATATATATATATATATATATATATACATATATATTTTAAAATGACACATCTTAAACTTAATAATTTATTGGAAATTTGTGTTTTTTTCCCCTGCAATGGAATATGGTGATACAATATTGTGTATAGTATCATATTGTAAAAAAAGTCATTACACTCTTATATTTCTCCTGATGCATGCAGGCTGATAGGTAATAGCTTATCCCCTCAGGAAACAGTATCACTCACTTTGGGAATCTATGAGTAGAGGTGAGACAACAACTTGTTGACTATATTTTAGTAGGAATTCCTTTGTCTATATTGGTTGCATGTGTGTTCGTACTTTGTTGCCAAAGAAGATGACCATGCCATCAGAGAAATGATGACATGACTTGAACTTGACTTTGTTCAGAATGAAGCAGGGCTGTACAGGTCACCAGCCTCACTTCTCCTCTAGAGCCATCTGAATACAGTGACCAGATATTCATCAGGATGACTGGAGATGACCCAGGATGAGACAACTGGGGTTAAGTGACTTGCCCAAGATCACACAGCTAGTGAGTGTCAGGTTCTGAGGTGAGATCTGAACGCAGGTCCTCCTGAATTCCTGCACTAGTGCTCTATGCACTGCTCACATTAGCTGCCCCTATTGGTTGTACTACTAGAGGACTGGATCTCTTTTTCATTGGATCGATGCAAATAAGAGTCAGGAGGAAAAACTATAGTCAGTTGTGCTCCAGGGGCAAATTTATTGCCTTGGGCTCATTTTTTCATATGCAAAATATCCATCTTAAATCCTTTGAAGTGCAAATAAACCTACTCAAAGTTTTAAAATCTTTACAAGTGTAAGAAGATTCACAGAAATCTGAAAAAGACCTCTCTTTTTATGTGGTATAAAAATGCAATCTGAATGTAGTATCTCATTGTTTCTGTACTTGCCCCTTGAAATCAGTAAATCTATAACTAGTATGAAAGAAACAGACCCTTACATACTTTTCTGTAACCTAGGGAAAATATTTAATATTTTTAAAAGTATCTTCTAAAAGATAATTAGAGAAATTCAAATTTTAAAAAAATCATCTAGTGGATGCCACATAGCAGAGAGAACATTTTAATGTCTTCTTATTACCATAATGATAAAATGCAAATGTCTTCTGGGATTTAAAGCTTTCCACAACTTTGGTCCAATCTATTTTTCATGTTACTCTCTTTCAGACACTTACATTCTTAAGGGATATATGTCAGCCATCTCTCACTCCATGCCTGCAATACATGTTTCCATATCTCTGCTTGTGGAAATGCATATCTTATCACTCTCCAGATGAATATGATTGCTATTACCTTTTTCCTTGTGTGTTTCATCTGGATCTTTCTTTTGTCCCTTTCTTGTTCTACCTTGTATATAGGAATATTTGTAATATCTCCCTGTGAAAATTGTAAATTCACTGAGGTCAGAACACAACTCTCACTTGATCTTTCCACCCACACTAAATTCCTTTATCTTTTTTGCCTTTTGAGGCAAACTCCTTGAAAGGTTTGATACAATAGATACAATAATGTACTTCCTCTGCATTCGCTCTCTTCGTAACACAGTCCTGCTTCCAATCTCATCATCCCACCAAAAACGTTCTGTCCAAATAATGATTTCCTATTTGCCAAATCCAATGAATCATTCTCTTCTTTACTCACTCTGTTCTCTAGGATTTCATGACAAAACTCTCTTCTTGCTCTCCTACCTATTCAAACTTTTCTTATGCTCCTTTGAAGGATTCTCTTCCAGGTCATGCCCATTAACCCCCCATGCCTCATAAGGTTTTATACTGTGCCGTCCTCTCTTCTCCTTCTGTACTACTTCATTTAGCATCAGCTTCCATGGATTTAATGATCATTTCTATGCTAATGAGTCCCAAATTCACCTATCTATCATCAACCTCTCTAATGTCTTACATTCTCTCATCTTCAGCTGCCTTTCAGACTTCTTGAACTTTATTTCTAGCTCAACATATCCAAAACCAAATCCATCATTTTCCCCTGTGTCTTCCCTACTTCTACCCTATTACAGTTTAGTAAGAATAGCTAGGTGGTACAGTGGATACAGTATTCTGCATGAAGTCAGGAAGACTCATCTTTGTGAGTTCAAATCTGGCCTCAGATACTCACTAGCTATGCGACCCTGGGCAAGTCACTTCACCCTGTTTGCCTCAGTTTCCTCATATGTAAAATGAGCTGGAGAAAGAAATGGCATATTCCTTCAGTATCTTTGCCAAAGAAACCCCAAACGATGTCATGAAGAGCCAGAGACAACTGAAATAACTGAAAAACAACACAACCATCTTTTCAGGTCTGAGGCTTGAAATTGTCACTATCTCTTCTTTCCCATCCCCATATCCAATCAGTTGTAGGGACTGTTAATTTCACCTTTGCTATATCTCTCAATTACCCCTTTCTCTTTTCTTCTCTGATACTACCACCACCTTAGTTCAGGTCCT
The DNA here is from genome assembly GCA_023548195.1 of Bettongia penicillata ogilbyi. Classification (NCBI taxonomy): domain Eukaryota; kingdom Metazoa; phylum Chordata; class Mammalia; order Diprotodontia; family Potoroidae; genus Bettongia; species Bettongia penicillata. The sequence goes on along the minus strand of JAJHZJ010000048.1, from coordinate 2,649,816 downwards.
TATCACTTTATGCAAGGACTATTGCAGTTGTCTCAAGCTTGGTCTGCCTGCCACAAGGAGTCTTCCCACTGGAATCCATCATCTGCTAAAGAGATTTTCCTAAAATACAAGACTAATCATGTCACCTATATACTCAGTAAACCCCAGTGGTTCTTCATGACTTCCAGGATCAGATCACAAATCCTTTGTCTTTTAAAGTTCTTCGTAATCTAATACCCTCCCACCTTTATAATTTTCTCACTTTTTACCCTCTGCTACATATTCTTCTATCCAATGATACTGGCTTCCTTGCTGTTGCATAAGCAGCACAATCTATCTCTCAGTTCTGGATATTTTCTCTTCTGTCCCTCATGCCTGCAGTGTTTTACCTCCTCATGTCTACCTCCTGACTCTCTTTAAGTCTCAACTGAAATTCCACTTTTAACAGGAAGCCTTTCTCATCCCCTTTTTAATTCTAGTACAGGGGTGGGGATCCTATGGACCTCTAGGTCCTCAAGTGCAGCCTTTTGACCAAATCCAAACTTCACAGAAGGAATCCTCTTAATAAAAGGATTTGTTCTTTAAAACTGGACTGAATCAAAAGGCCACACCCAAGAACTTAGATGGCCACATATGGTCTCAAGGTTGCAGGTTCCCCACCCCGTTCTGGTAACTTCTCATGGTTAATTGATTCTTATTTATTCTTTCCACACCTTATTTGTACATATTTGTACATGTCTTTTTTGTCTCCCGATTTTATTGCAAACATCTTGGGGCCTGGGACTTTCTTTTGCCTTTCTTTGTAACCCTAGCACTTAGCACAGTACGTAGTACAATACAAGGCCCTTAATAAATGCTTATTTTTTTCAATTTCTTTATTTAAGTTTTAACATTTGTTTTCACAAAATTTTGGGTTTCAAATTTTTTTCCCCATTTCTCACCTCCCCTCACTCCAAAACACCGAGCATTCTACTTTCCCCTATCACCAATCTGCCCTCTCTTCTATCATCCCTCCCTTCCCTTGTCCCCATCTTCTTTTTTGTCCTGTAGGGCCAGATAACTTTCTATACCCCATTACCTGTATTTCTTATTTCCTAGTAGTAAGAACAATACTAAACAGTTGTTCCTAAAACTTTGAATTCCAACTTCTCTTCATCCCTCCCTCCCCACCTATTCCCTTTGGGAAGCAAGCAATTCAATATAGGCCAAATCTATGTAGTTTTGCAAATGACTTCCATAATAGTCATGTTATATAAGACTAACTATATTTCCCTCCATCCTATCCTGCCCCCCATTGCTTCTGTTCTTTCTTTGGATCCTGTCCCTCCCCAAAAGTGTTGACTTCAAATTGCTCCCTCCTCCCACTGCCCTCCCTTCCACAATCCCCCCCATCCTGCTTATCCCCTTCTCTCCCACTTTCCTGTATTGTAAGATAGGTTTTCATACTAAAATGAGTGTGCATTTTATTCCTTCCTTTAGTCGAACTGATGAGACTAAGCTTCATGCTTTTTATCTCACCTCCCCCCTTTTTCCCTCAACTGAAAAGTATTTTGCTTGCCTATTTTATGAGAGATAATTTGCCTCATTCCTCATTTCTCCCTTTGTCCTCCCAATATATTTCTCTCACTGCTTAATTTAATTTTTTTTAAGCTATGATCCCATCCTATTCAATTCACTCTGTGCTCTCTGTCTCTGTATGTATGTGCATGTGTATGTGTGTGTGTGTGTGTGTGTGTGTGTGTGTAATCCCACCAACTACACCGATACTGAAAAGTTTTAAGAGTTACAAATATTTTCTTTCCATGTAGAAATGTAAACAGTTCAACTTTAGTAAGTCCCTTATGACTTCTCTTTGCTGTTTACCTTTTCATGCTTCTTTTCATTCTTGTGTTTGAAAGTCAAATTTTCTTTTCAGCTCTGGTCTTTTCCACAAGAATGCTTGAAAGTCCTCTATTTCATAGAAAGACCATTTTTTCCCCTTAAGTATTACACTCAGTTTTGCTGGGTAGGTGATTCTTGGTTTTGGTCCTAGTTCCTTTGGCTTCTGGAATATCATATTCCATGCCCTTCTATCCCTTAATGTAGAAGCTGCTAGATCTTGTGTTTTCCTGATTGTATTTCCATAATACCTGAATTGTTTCTTTCTAGCTGCTTGCAAGATTTTCTCCTTGATCTGGGAATTCTGGAATTTGGCCACAATGTTCCTAGGAGTTTCTCTTTTTGGATCTCTTTCAGGTGGTGATCGATGGATTCCTTCAATACTTATTTTGCCTTCTGGTTCTAGAATATCAGGGCAGTTGTCCTTGATAATTCCATGAAAGGTGATGTCTAGGCTATTTTTTTGATCATAGTTTTCAGGTAGTCCCATGATTTTTAAATTGTCTCTCCTGGATCTATTTTCCAGGTCAGTTGTTTTTCCCATGAGGTATTTCACATTCTCTTCCATTTTTTCATTCTTTTGGTTTTGTTTTGTGATTTCTTGGTTTCTCAGAAAGTCATTAGCCTCCATCTGTTCCATTCTAATTTTGAGAGAACTATTCTCTTCAGTGAGCTTTTGAACCTCTTTTTCCATTTGGCTAATTCTGCTTTTGAAAGCATTCTTCTCCTCATTGGTTTTTTGAACCTCTTTTGCCAATTGAGTGAGCCTATTTTTCAAGGTCTTATTTTCTTCAGCATTTTTTTGGGTCTCCTTTAGCAAGGTGTTGACCTGCTTTTCATGCTTTTCTTGCATCTCTCTCATTTCTCTTCCCAATTTTTCCTCACCTGTCTAACTTGATTTTCAAAATTCTTTTTGAGCTCTTCCATGACCTGAGCCCATTAAATATTGATTTTGGATGTTTGGGGTACAGAAGCCTTGACTTCTATGTCTTTCCCTGATGGTAATCATTGTTCTTCCTCATCAGAAAGGATGGGAGGAGATATCTGTTCACCAAGAAAGTAACGTTCTATAGTCTTATTTTTTTTTCTCTTTATTGTGCATTTTACCAACCAGTTACTTGACTTTTGGATCCTTTGTCAAGAGTAGGGTATACTCTGGGAATCTGTGAGATCTCAGTTCCTCCAAGATGGCGCAATCAAGTGTGTACAGGTCTGGATGCATAGAGGGATTTTTGTGCCCAGAATCTTAGCAGATACCTCTCCACAGTCACTTGGCCTCCAGTTCCCAAGTCAGCACTGGGGGCTGATTTTCAGATAAGCTGGATGGGCAGGGCTGCCATTCAGTGTGAGACAAAGACGAGCTCTGCCAGGGCCTCCACCCAGTGCTGGGGTAAGAATGAGCTTTTCAGTGCCCCCAGGGGTTTTTACACTCCAACAATGGAGCTTCTGAATGGGCTGCTGTGCTGCCTCTGTGGCTGCTGTGTGCTGTGGAAGCTATGGGAAAGCCCTTCTCCCTTCCTGGCCAGCTGACAAAACAAAGGTCACTAACCTTTGGTGCCAGTGGGCCGAGGGATCTGAGGCCCCGCTGCTGTGACTGGAGATTCTGCCCCTAAGGTGTCCTTCTGCCAGAGTCTCAGTCACCGCACTGCTCGGCCAAGGCTGGGCTGGGCTCCACGCTTGGCTCCACGTCTGACACAACTGACGTTTCTGTGGGCCTTTCAGTTCACCGTGGGCTGGAAATCTCCTCCACTCTGTTGTTCTCCACTTCTGTGGCTCCAAAGTTTGTTGAGAGCCCCTCTCTCCAGGTATTTTATGGGCTGGGGGGAGGACCCTGTCTAAATGTGTCTTTCTAGTCCACCATCTTGGCTCCACCCCCAAATAAATGCTTACTGACTGACTGATTGACAGAAAAGATGATGCCACTTTTCATTTTTGCATCTCCAGCTTCTAGTACAGCTCCTGACACATAGAAGTAGTTTGCTGAATTTAATTGAAATGAATGCTATCTCAAACTTCACATGAGCTTGTAGGCCCACCGAGCAACAATTTAAAATATATATGTACACCTGAGTGGAGCTAAAAGAACAGTGCAAATGAAATAACTGTCATCTTAATAAGTAATAAAATGGCAAATTAAATAACTCTACATACACAAAAGACTACTATTCTAACAATCAAATGCAATAGTATCTCTCATAATTTTTTCTCAGGATACAGGACAGTTTGGGTATTATTAGTATAGTTGGTTATATGGTGGTAACACCACCTTATGGGCTTTTTAAAGAAAATGTTAAGTGGAAGGATATTATAATTTTTAAGAGTTTGCCAACTAATTGTATGCATTGAATTCCCCATCCTTACATAGCTGGTATTTTTTTCAAGGAACAGAATGGAGGAAATGTTATGAGACCATTAATAGTACAACAGGGAGCCACTTATTGCTTGAGAGTGCTTTTGGCCAGGTTTCTGAAGGATAAATATTAGACACAAGGAAAGACTGTGTAAGAAAATCACAAGCAGGCTTTGCAGGCTGCAGCTGTATCAACACACGGACAAATTATCTTCTGTATTTAGAAATAAAATGAAATAAAAGTCACTCCACTTTTGATTTCCTTGAATGAACTGAACTGTCAATTCTGTTGTTATGTTGACACAACAAAATCCATAGAGGAGTAAATTGTCACATCCAGAATGCTGGTTCCTGGTTCCAGATGTAAGTGTCAGGGAAATGAAAGATATGAGAGTAGAGGAAATGGAAGTTAGTAAGGAAGAGGGTCAGAGAATGGGAAGTGAAAGTGGAACATGGCTTTACTGAGATGGTGGCCTGGTAGAGGCAGTCTCCAGTAACACCAGCAGTGTTCCAGAGAGGAAGTTTCTTAAGATAGCAAGGCAGTTATTCAGGAGGAGATGGACAAAGAGTAGGATGAGAAGTATATAAATAACCAGGCATAATATGATCGTCATAGAAAGGTAAAAAAGTCGTACCACCCTTATGGCACCACAATGTAGGGAGAGAAAATAACTGGTTGAGGAATCTGGTATAGACATATGGATGATGCTTTTGAAAAGAAATTTTAAAATGTTTGGGTTTTTAACACACAGAGATATATGGGGTTGGTAGTTAACAATCTAGGTGGTTGAAATAGTATGGGCAAAAGTAAGGATAGATTGCAACACAGAGCATGTTCATGAAATGGCAAATAGTTCATTTTGTCTGAAGTACAAAGTATATATAGGCCCAGAGGGAAAGAAACCAGAAAATAATGTTGGTACCAGAGAATATGGAAATGCTGAAGGTTTGGTTTAGGCATTGGGATAAAGCAAAGAAACCTGATATGACCAGAGCAGTATGATATACATATAAAGTGGAGAATACATTGTTGATGATTACAAAAAATAAATACCTATTTGATTTGGTAGGGCAAAATGCTCCCTCATGACTTAATTACCCCCAAGTTATTTCTAGGCTTATTTCAAAATTACACAAGATCCCTTGTATTTAAAACAACAGAGATCATTTTGTTCACCAGTGCTGTGATTGTTAATATCAATGAGGCACAAAAGAGTGAGATACATGCTTACCAAAGGTATTCACCACTACAATGGAACAATATAGAATCCAAGTTCATGAGGGTTCCCCAATCAATGGTGACCCCTTTCAGAGACTCCTGTATTAGGAAGACATTGGGTTTATCGCACAATTCCCTGAACACTGCAATACCTTGTCAATGAGATCCATAATTACTCAAAAGCAGGTTACTCAAAAAACAATCTGTCCAGGAAAAACAAAAAAAAAGTGGATAAAGAGTATTTATTGTCCAAAATCTAACATGTAGTTGGACAGTTTTTAAATTTTATATAGCAGTATGTTGTGGGACCACAATTAAATAGAAGAAAAAAGATGAATTGATTTCGGGAAATTGCCTACTTCTTCTAATGACAATAACCTCTTCTCTGAAATAAAAGCATATCTTTTAAATATCCAGTTTTTCCTCTCCACTATAGATTTATGTCTAAGAATTCCAAATTGTGTCAGAACTAATCACATTTTCCTCTCATAACCCTCCTTTTGTGGGTAAGGGCATTACCACCTTCTTATTAGACAAGACTTACAATTCTGAGTGTCATCCTTGACTTGTTACTGAACAAGTGCTTGAATACCTCCAGTAATACATAACTTTACTAAATGAACTGGATTATTTCTGTGGACTTTTCAATAGCTACAATTCTATCCAGTTCAAATCTTATTTTTCCCCAATTGATATGTTTCTCACTGCTTTATTCCCAATTAGAAAGGTAGGACAGCTATAATAAATTCAGTCCAAAATTGTTCAAGGCAAAGCAAGCTTAAGTTCAGAAAAGGGCAAATTGAAATACTTTCGGAGGCTACTCCTGAGAGAAAGTGAAGATAAACAGCTAAGCAGAAACTGCAGATGGGGGCAGATGGTAAGAGAGGATTTTGATTAGTTGTTCAGATTGGCATTAAGAAAGGAACTAAGAGGCTTAGGGAAAATGATGAAAGTTTATTTTTTCCTGTCTTTTGACTGATGTTTGTCTGAAGCTTAAATACTTTGGGGAGCTCATAACCATTCAGAAAAGTCTTATGGGCACAGAGGGAGGAAAAGAAGCCCAGTGTCAGTGGCTTTGAAAGGGTTTTTCTCATTCCAAAATTACATAACAAATCTTATAAAAGAGAAGAGAGTTTCGCAGATACTGGGGATCTGATGGATATGAAATAGGTACAAAGAAGCTTGATAACTGTTCTAACAGCTAATTCAGTAGTGTTCAAGCTGCAGTATAATTTTCATTGCTTTGATCACTGAAAATAAATATGGAAGTTTGCCTTCTGTAAATGCAGGGAAATTCACATTTCACTACACTATTAAATTTTCTATGAAATGGTATTGGTAATTATTTTCAAGAAGCTCCTAGTGTAATTGTGAACTGAAAGGTGGGCAAAACTCAGGAGATCCAAACCCAGCCTCCTTCAAAAAGCAAACAAACAAAAAACCAAGAAACAAAACCAAATGAACACACAGATAAACAGCAATAATAACAAAAACTAATCTTGCTGCTTAGAAAAGAAAAAAAGATCATTAATAGCATTTTTTTATCCTATGAGCACAAGGCAAAAAGCAAAATTCCTCATGGAGGATGTAATGAGGTTCTCCACAATATATGAGATGGGGGGAATGGTAGCCAGACAAGAGAAAGCTGAAATTTGAGAATGACCAAAAAAACACTCTCGAGAAGTAAGTTTTCTTTCTTTCTTTTTTTTTTATATAAATTTATTTATTTAACTTTATACATTCATTTTCACAAAATTTTGGGTTCCAAATTTTCTCCCCATTTATCCCCTCCCCCCACCCCAATACACCGAGCATTCTAATTTTCCCTATCACCAATCTGCCCTCTCTTCAATCCTCCCTCCCTTCTCTTGTCTCCATCTTCTCTTTTATCCTGTAGGGCCAGATGACTTTCTATTCCCCATTGACTGTATTTCTTGTTTCCTAGTAGCAACAACAATAATACTCGACAGTTGTTCCTAAAACTTTGAGTTCCAAACTCTCCCCCTCCCTCCCTCCCCACCCATTCCCTTTGGGAAGGCAGGCAATACAATATAAGCCATATCCGTGTAGTTTTGCAAATGACTTTGATAATAGTCGTGTTGTGTAAGATTAATTGTATTTCCCTCCATCCTATCCTGCCCCCATTGTTTCTATTCTGTCTTTTGATCCTGTCCCTCCAATTGCTCCCTGCTCCCATTGCCCTCCCTTCCATCATCCCCCCCACCCTGCTTATCTCCTCCCCCACTTTCCTGTATTGTAAGATAGGTTTTCATACCAAAATGAGTGTGCATTTTATTCCTTCCTTTAGTCAAATGTGATGAGGGTAAACTTCATGTTTTTTTCTCAGCTCTCCTCTTTTTCCCTCCACTAAAAAGTCTCCTGCTTGCCTCTTGAATGAGATATAATTTACCCCATTCCATTTCACCCTCTCTCCTCCTACTACATTTCTCTCTCACCATTTACCTTAATTTCTTTTAAGATATCGTCCCATCCTATTCAATTCACTCTGTGCTCTCTGTCTCTGTGTGTGTGAATGCACGCATGTACATGTGTGTATGCATGTGTGTGTGTGTACATCTGTGTGTGGTCCACCAACTGCCCAGATACTGAAAAGTTTTAAGAGTTACAAATATTGTCTTTCAATGTAGGAATGTAAACAGTTCACCTTTGGTAAGGCCCTTATGACTTCTCTTTGCTGTTTACTTTTTCATGCTTCTTCTCATTCTTGTGGTTGAAAGTCAAATTTTCTTTTCAGCTCTGGTCTTTTCATCAAGAATGCTTGAAAGTCCTCTGTTTCATTGAAAGACCATATTTTCCCCTGAAGTATTATACTCAGTTTTGCTGGGTAGGTGATTTTTGTTTTAGTCCTAGTTCCTTTGACTTCTGGAATATCCTGTTCCACACCCTTCGATCCCTTAATGTAGAAGCTGCTAGGTCTTGTGTTACCCTGATTGTATTTCCACAATACTGGAATTGTTTCTTTCCAGCTGCTTGCAATATTTTCTCCTTGATCTGGGAATTCTGGAATTTGGCCACAATGTTCCTAGGAGTTTCCCTTTTTGGATCTCTTTTAGGCGGTGATCTATGGATTCCTTCAATACTTATTTTGCCCTCTGGTTCTAGAATATCAGGGCAGTTTTCCTTGACAATTTAATGAAAGATGATGTCTAGGCTCTTTTTTTGATCATGACTTTCAGGTAGACCCATAACTTTTAAATTGTCTCTCCTGGATCTATTTTTCAGGTCAGTTGTTTTTCCAATGAGATATTTCACATTATCTTCCATTTTTTCATTCTTTTGGTTTTGTTTTATGATTTCTTGGTTTCTCAGAAAGTCATTAGCCTCCATCTGTTCCATTCTAATTTTGAGAGAACTATTCTCTTCAGTGAGCTTTTGAACCTCTTTTTCCATTTGGCTAATTCTGCTTTTGAAAGCATTCTTCTCCTCATTGGTTTTTTGAACCTCTTTTGCCAATTGAGTTAGCCTATTTTTCAAGGTGTTATTTTCTTCAGCATTTTTTTGGGTCTCCTTTAGCAAGGTATTGACCTGTTTTTCATGTTCTTCTTGCATCTCTCTCATTTCTCTTCCCAGTTTTTCCTCTACCTGTCTAACTTGATTTTCAAAATCCTTTTTGAGCTCTTCCATGCCCTGAGCCCATTGGATATCTATTTCTGATCTTTGGGGTACCGAGGCCTTGACTTCTATGTCTTTCCCTGATGGTAGGCATTGTTCCTTGTCTTCAGAAATGAAAGGCGGGAACATCTGTTCCCCAAGAAAGTAGCCTTCTATGGTCTTATTTTTCTTCCCTTTTCTGGGCATTTTCCCAGCCAATTACTTGACTTCTGAGATTCCTCTCCTCCCCCTCCTAGATCCGCCCATCTAGTCCTTGGGGTCTGAGATTCAAATGCTGCTCCCCAGCCTCAGAGCTTTCAGTGGCAGGCATGGCTGCTATTCAATGTGAGCTTAAGTTCTGGTGCTCAGGTGGGGGCAGGGCCACCTCCAAGGCTCAGTTCCCTCAGGGGGTTTATGCAGAGACCTTCAGCAATAGAGCTCCTGCCTGATCCGGGAGTGCTGCTGCCTCTGCCTCTGCCTCTGCTGCTGCCTCCCGAGGGGCCCCAAGCCACGGAGTCACCCCACTCCCCTCTTGGCCAGCCCAGAAGTCTCTCTCACTGACCTGTTGTGCCTGTGGGTGGAGGCACCTTTGCGGTTGCCGGATATTCCATCCCTGAAGCCTGCTCAGATCTGCTCCTCTGGGGCTGCTCAGCCAGGGCAGCACAGGAGTGGGCTCCACTGTCCGGGGCATGAAGGACCTTTGATGCCAGTTTTTCAGGGTCTCTGGAACGGAAATCTCCTCTGCTCCATTGCTGCGCAGCTTGCAGTGCTCCAGAATTTGTGGGGAGTTCTTTTTACAGAAAATTTATGGGCTGTGGGTTCAGAGCTTGCATACGTGAGTCTTTCTACTCCGCCATCTTGGCTCCTCCCCCCTGAGAAGTAAATTTTCTGACAGGACTCAAAGCAGGTGAACCATAGACTTAATTTGGGGGCATGCAGAGCTTCTTGTGAAACTGATCATGGTAACTTAAATTCACTTAAAAGAAACAAAGCATTTCCTTCTTATTTCAGAGATAAGATTTAAAATACAAATACTACTGGAAAGGTAACATGGCCTGAAATTAACTCAAAGGACTTAGGGCTAGAAAGGATCTTAGATGTCACACTCCTCATTTTACCAGTAAAGAAATTGAGATCCAGAAAAGTTAAATTGTTTGCTTAAGGTCACATTCGTGGCTGAACTAGTATTTAAAAGCATGGACATTTGCAGAACAAGAGTTCCCAGCATCTTGCCTACTTCACTCAACGTACTACAGCTCTGGGAACAAAGGTGACTTTATTTCAGGAGTTATTATAGTGATCCACAAGGTCTTGAAAGGCTGAAGTCCTTAGGGTCCTTCCCACCATGGGACTATGTCCCAATCTAAAGAGCAAGGGAAGAGATTTTGATCTAATCTCCTTATACTTTAGAGAGGTTCCAATAGCTGGTAGCTTGATCATGCTTCCTTAAAGTGAGGCCCAGTTATAACTAAATACATTTGTCTGGGTAGTATTTAAGGCCAGGAAACTCTTCTACTTCATAGATACAACTGTCTGGGGAATACATGATAATGTGAACTAAGCCAGAGCTACAAACAGTACCTCTCAGATCATCCACTGCTTCAAGTTTGGCTCAGGATATCATCTAAGGGATCAGTGACTGACCAGCAGATAGAGGAGAGGAGGATACATACACTGTGGGAACCATGGCTATATATAGGTTCAATGGTGATTAGAGTCCTCTAACACTAGGCAAGGTTAGATGTAAGCAGTGGTGTATAAGTGGGAGATCTTGGAACTACCACATCAATCTTCTACACTTCACTAGTCAAGGGCTTCACTACTAAGGGCTTCCTTGAAAGAATCTTGCAAGATACCTAGAGAATTGCTCCCCTGATCATTTCTCTCTTGTTCATAAGCAGTCTACTGTGTTTGAGTATGCTTTTTCAACATGCAGAAAACTGTTATTTTGACCCTGATAAAATTTGTTATATCTTCTCTGAAGGAAAAACATCAGTGATTTTTTTCCCCAAATATATGTTACATATGGACTAAGGAGCCCTAACTGAGTGAAATGAAAATCCAGAATATGATACCAACCACTGAATAGCCTTTACTAAATACCATGTAATAAACCTTTTATGTCTAGGGAATGCTAGACTATCTTGGACAAGGTGGCAAGATTTTCATTAATATCTCCTGAACAGCAATATTACAATCCTTTTCCCCCTACTCCCCCACTTTATTTTTCTCCTCAGTAGATTGAGTTTGCCATCATTGGCCATAATCACAGTCATTTTCAGCAATGGCCTAAGATGATCTTCAGCAGCCCAATTAGAGACACTCCAGAGAAAATTCTTCTTATAGTCATCACCAGATATAGCCAAGGATCCTTTATTCCCTTCCAGTAAGTGAACTATGGCCCCAGATCCTATTAAAGACTCATTTCCTCTTCTTCCTTAAACCCCTATCAGTCTTATTCCTTGGCTCTGAATGATGCCATCTGAGACGAAGATTCAATTCACTTTGTTCAATCTATTTATGTATTATAGCACATGAAACCATGAAAATATTGGTAGATGAATACTTTAGAGGTTTTTAATCTACCTTTTCAAGATATTGAGAAACATTGATAAAAACTTCCATTGTTAGCTTGTAGTTTCTAGGAAAATAATGTCCTTATGGTGAATCAAATATCCATCCTTATAACCTCTACCTAATGATCCTGGATATGGGGAATAACCACATTGCAACTAATCCCAAATCCCATTACCAATGGTACCCTTTCAAATATTTGAAGACAGCTATCATTTATTCCTTAACTTGTCTCTCTTTATCCATCCAGTGAACAAATAGATATGTATTAGATTTCTAGTATATCATTGCACTGATTTAGGGCCTAGGAGTGACTGAAGCTTAGATAGGGCGTAGTCCCTTCACTTATATAACTTAAAATCAAGTAGAGAAATAGAAAACATGCATAGTAGTTTAATGGCATGGCAGATAGGGTGGTGGGCTTGCAGTCAGGAAAATCTGAGTTCAAATCTGGTCTCAGGCATTTACTAGTTGTGTGACTCTCCCTCATCCTGGGCAAATAATTTAACCTTTTACCCTCAGTTCTTACATCTCTAAAATGCAGGAAAAGACTAGAGCATCATCCAGGTTAGTACACTCATAGTATACATAGAAAGAAGTAATATTAACTAAGACTGAAATGATAAAGAAAAATGCCCAGGAAAATAACTTTGAACTGTATTAGGAAGCCAGTGAACACGTATGAGCAAAATGACAGCATAAGATCAATGAATAAGAAAGATTATTTTTATAGCTGAATGAAAAGTTGGATTAGAAGGGAGAGGGTATAAATGACAATATCTGTTAAAGTTATTTAAACAATTAGGATAGTTGGTAATTAGGATCTTAAGGGGGATATAGCACTGAAAATAAGGGTTGAAACTCTTTCAACTTCCCAGTTTTTTCAGCCATTTTTCTCTCACTTTTTTGCATTTTTTATTTTAAAATTATTTTTATCAATCAACAAAAATCTGACTTTTTCACTCATACTATCTTCCCCTTCATTGGGAAAAAAAGAAAAAGAAGATTCCTTCTACAAATATTGCCAATGTCAAAAAAGACTACAACTTCATTTTGAACTCTTAAGTCCTTTGTTTTCTGTCAGAAAGCCAGTAGAAAATGTCATTAGTGTCCTGGAAATATGGGAGATTCTTTCATTTCTCGTAGTTCGTAAATATTTTAAATAAACTTTACAATATTTTGTTGTATAAATTGTTCTGGTTCTACTCACTTCACCTTGCATTAATTCATTCAAGTTTTCAAAGGTTTTTCTGAAACCATCATCTTCATCATTTCCTGCAGGACAATTATAACATGCCATCATCTTTGTATCACATAATTTCTTCCAAATGCTCTCCCTCCCTCCCACCTGTCTACCATCCACTGAAAAGGCAAGGAAAATGATATCAATTATACATGTGAAATAATGCAAAATATATCTCAAGAAGAAAAATCCAAAGAAAGAAAATTATACTTCAATTTGCACTCAGAATTTATCAGTTCTCTTTCTGGAGGTGGATGGCATTTTCTTTTTCTTTATGAATGACTGAATGAAAGAATGAATAAAACAGTTCTTTGGAATTGTCTAGGATCATTGTGTTGGTCAAAGTAGTCAAGTCTTTTGCAATTAATCATCATTATAATATTGTTCTTATTGTGCGCATTGATATCCTGGTTCTTCCCAATTCACTTTGAATCAGTTCATAGAGGTATTGTCATTTTTTAATTCACCATGTTTGTCATTTCTTATAGCACGATAACACTCCATCACAATCCTATGTCACAACTTGTTTAGCCATTCCCCAGTTAATGACTAACTTGCAGTTTTTAATTCTTTTCCAACCCAAAATGTCTTTTTGTACATGTGTACATATATATGTGTGTGTGTGTGTGTGTGTGTGTGTGTGTGTGTGTGTATCTCTTTGATTTCTTTGAGGTTCAGATATAGGAATGGTTTAATGATAGATTTCTTTTTTAAGAAAGAGAAAGAAAAAAAAGAAAAAATCATTAAAATCAGCCAAATCATGAAAAAAATAATTAGGCTCTATTTGTAATGTTTCACCCACATGGAGACCTTCCCTCATTTGTACCAAAAGTTTTGGGATATAGCTTCTCATGTTTCTTTTTGTAGACAATACTTTTCTTTGTACCTTCACAACATCTGTTTTTGATTGTTTTGTGATGGTTATTTCTTTTTACATTGTTTCAGTTATGGTATAGGTATGCTATTTTGTTGCCTGAACTTGAAATCAGTTCATGTAAGTCTTTCTATGTTACTCGGTCACTCCATGATTTCTTAAAGGTTTATAGTGGTGGATCAATAATTAAAATTCCAAGTTCTTTCAATGCCTTGGATTGTCCTTCATTTAACTTTAAATCTTAAAGTCTTTTAAGGAAGTTGGTGTTGTCTTACTACCAGATGATTTATCTTTGTCTTTGATTCCCTTATAATAATACTTATTCTACCTTCTATGGTTGGAATATTATTGTCTTGTTAGAGAAAATGGAAGGAAAATCAGGGATAATTTGTGCTTTAGGTCTGTTATTTGTTAACATTCCGACATTAATTAAATTCTCTTTTTGTCGTCCTTCACATTTTGTGCAAGGTTAGTTTATTTGAGGCTTTAATGTTCTTGACCTTTTTCTGACAGGCTTGTGTCACTCTTGTATTTATTGTTGGTTATAGTCTTTTGCTTTCATATTTTATAAACATGTTCTTTAAATATGTGCTTATTACAGAGTTGACTGCAAAGGTAGAACAGGTGCTACTCCATTTTAGAAGCAGCTAAGTGGCACAGTGGCTAGAGGAATACTTGATATAGTCAGGAAGACTTGAGTTTAAATCTCACTTCAGATACATAGCTGTCAATTAAGCCTAGGCAAGTCAAAAAACTTCATCTGTCTCAGATCTCTTGTGTGTAAAATGGGGAATATAATAGTACCTGCTACTCATGGTTGTTGTGAGGATAAAATGAGATAATATTTGTAAAACATGTTGCAGAACTTAAAGCACTATATAATTGCTAGCTGTTATTACTTTCTTCTTGAAAGAGATTAGTAGTGATTCATAGTCAGAATTTATTGAAACTTCAGCCATTATAAAGTCTGATTGATTTTTTAAATATTCTTTGTATATTAGATATTATCTTTTCCCTGCATTTTAAAAATCATGGGTATATTTTATATATACTCATCTCCTGCCTTTACAATTCTCACTTAACTTGATATAATTACTTTCTCCTGAAGTTTCTGCCATCTCCACTTCTCTAACAATTTCTTCCTTTTTGTTGTTTACGTAAAAAATTGCATTGTTACAAATAAATCTCCTTTTGATTCCTCTGTGCTTTGTGAGGTGTTATCAAGGAAAATCAAGACTTTATTAGATATTTCATTGGACTAAACAAGACTTTCTAGTGGATTTTTAAGAAATTTCAGTCCTCTGTAATTATATCTTATCAGTGCCAGTTTTATTATATGTATTAAGGAAGTATATGTATATCCTCCATCTGACTATGTGATTTATATGGACCATTCTCCTGCAATATAACTTTTGCTTATTTTAAAAATTTTTCATTTTAAATATTCTACACCATGCTTCTCCTAATATGTTTAGATTTCTATGCAGGTGTGTATCTTCTTGATGTAAAGTGTTTCTCTTAGTTATATTTTTTTTTTCCCCTACGACATTCTAATCATGACCATTTCACCAGTTTCTGGTGATGACTATGAGATTGTATCTGTCTCTGTATGTCAGAATTCCCCTTTTCCCCCTTTATGTCCATTTCCATTTTTCATCTTCATAATATAATCATTTGAAGCCACAAACATTATTACTAACATTCTTGCTTGAAATTCCACCCTAAGAAGCACTGAATATTTCTATTGCAAAGTTATTATTTCATTGGAGACTTGTGTCATGTTTATAAACTTCTCTCCAACACACTCATTAAAAAGTAGTAAGGATCAAGAACTTAACCAGAGATGTAGTTTGGGCTTAATTTGAATGACTGTAGACTGAATCTGAATTATCAGGTTCACAGACTCCTCTCTTGATGAACTGACTCACTAACATCACAAAGGTTATCAAGGACAGTAACAACACATAAGCTAATTGGGATAAGAGGAAAACAAACCTACTCTAATTGAACCTCCCTTTTCATCTTTTTTCCCAGTTTATTCATACACCAAAGCAGCACAAACAAAATCAATATGTGGAAAGCTACTGGGACACTGCTGCAGTTCTTGCTGTGTCTTTCTCTGTTATAGTTAATCTATTCCAGTTCTGCTTTAAATTCAAATCTGAACATGCTCAAGGACAAGAGAAATGGGATCTTCTTACATATACTAGTGATGACATTTGCTTTGTCTTTCTGTATGCAAACAAAGGTAGCCTTTATATCATGGAAATGTCCTCACAATTACTTGTGAAGCATATTTACCTTCTTCTTTCATTGCCAGACAGCTGTTAGACTCCCTATTTACCATGTTAAAAAAGTGCTTTTTTAGGTACCAGATTATAAAAACCTAGTTTTATATGGACATTTTGTCTTATAGATTGCAGTTT
The DNA here is from genome assembly GCA_023548195.1 of Bettongia penicillata ogilbyi. NCBI lineage: Eukaryota > Metazoa > Chordata > Mammalia > Diprotodontia > Potoroidae > Bettongia > Bettongia penicillata. The sequence goes on along the minus strand of JAJHZJ010000048.1, from coordinate 2,633,661 downwards.
CAAAGAGATGTTCTCATCATTGAATTATCTTTTATAATTTTAGAATCATTGGCCAGTTTTTCATCTATTTCCTTCTTCAGGTGTTCCAGGAGAGCTGCTTGTGCATGCAAGCAGTTCATAGTCCCTTCCGAAGTTTCAGATGGAAGTATAGTCTCAGTACTGACCTCTTTGGTATTTATGTTTTGGTCCTTTTCCCCATAGAAAGATTCTATGGTTTTTTCGTGTTTATTTTGATCTTTTTTTTTATCCATGATGGTGATTGTGTCTTGTGGCTTTTGGTTCTTTCAGTTAGAAGCTGCAGAACTTGGTGTTGAACTGACATGTGAAAAAGCTAAGAGCAGGTTTTTGTTTTGTGTTTCCCAGATCAGTCCTGGGGTTAGCTTGTTAAGTGTGGGAAAGGAGTGGTCTGGTCATAGGAGATATCCTCAGCTGAACTGAGGCAAGGGCAAGCTCAAGGGATGGTGATCCCAGCTGCCCTATTGTCTTCCTGTTTCCCCTGGAGTGCTGAGGCATGCCTAGATCTAGTCTGAGTTCCCACCCCTCCTGGGGCTCCTCTCCTGGCACTGAGGCTTGCCTGGATCCTAGTGTGAGTTTTCTCTGCCCTGGGTCCTCTGTTCTTCTGGTTTGTCTCTGTCACAGTAGAAGGAATCCCCCTTACCTAGTTATGAGACTATTTACCCCCTCTGCTGTTTCTACTGATCCAGGATTTTTCTGGAGAAATATTTTATGGTTCTTTCATGGTCATCAAGGGGGAAGGAGAGAGCATTTACTGATCACTCCACCATCCTGGCTCCTGGAAATTCAAGTAGGTGACTTACTGATGTTTAACATGCAGGCTGAAAGTCTCAGGAGCTGCTTCGCTGATATCTGGCACTCAGCGGCCACCACTCCTTCAGCTCTGCTGGTCTCCCACCCTCGGGTGCCACTTCACTGGTTCCCCCAGCTGCTCTCAGTTTTCCCAGGGCCCTTCCACTCTGCTGCACTGGACGGACTGAGCTGTGTGCTGCAGGTTCACCCCCACGGAACAGATCCTTCCCGTGGACCTTCCAATCTGTCCTGGGCTCCGAGTCTGCCACAGTCTGTCTCCCACTGGCTTCCACACCTCCAAAATTTGGTCAGATTCTCCTTTGAAAGGTATCTGAAGGAGTTCGTCCAAGAGCTTAGGTGAGTCGTTGCTCTCACTCCACCATCTTAGCCCAGACTGCAGTTTCAATCCCTGTTAGTCAAAACAGAAAGCATTATGGCAGAAATGTTCTTCCTGGTGTGTGAAAGATACATTCTATTCCTTTCCAGATGCCCCTTCAAACTGGTTTTTTAAGTCATGATGCAGAAAAACAATCTTATTCTTCAATACCATCTATAAAATAAGCCATCACCTTCCATGTTATTTCTTATTCGAAGTCATGGCTTTCAATTGAATAAGAGATAAAGTCATTGCTTCTCTCCTAAACCCTAGTAATTTTGCTTTCTATCTAGGACTTCAAAGTTACTAGAGATGAGATAAGACATAGTTTGATATTTGAGGTAATATTAATTATTACAATGGACAAAAATCAATATTGTGTTAATGAATCAACAGTGAAGTATAATAGCTGTCACAAAATTGTAGCAGTTTATGATGTTAATAAAAACATCATGTAACTACAAGCAAGGACACATGAATAATCTGACTTGATCCTTTGGAAGTAAACAACGACTCTCAAAAGTGTTCATTTTTGTTAGCGTGAAAATTTTCTGTGAGAATTATCGAGTTACCAAGCATCAAAGAGATAAAGACCTTGAGATGGGAAGAGTGATTATCTAAGACTAAAAAAGAGAAGTTCATCAAATTGACTGAAGAGAAGGGAAAACTACAAATGAAATGGGGACATTTGACCCAATGTTAGCAGTATATCAATTAGAGGAAAGAGCATAATATAAGGAACTGGTTTGTATACAAAAGATTTGAGCAAAATTTGTTAGAATGTTGTTTTTTTTTTTAAAAAAGGTGACAGAAAATAGACTTCTCTGAGAATTCACACAACAGAAGTTGCTTTTCTCATCAAACCTTCTGGTTTATCTTTCTTCAGGGAACTCTTGCTACTACATGCTAATGATCTTTGGATTGTGTTGGTCAAAAGAATGTAAGTTTTGGTTGAGAGCCACAGAGTGGTAGAGTACAAACAGCAACCTAATTGAACTCCCCCAACATTCTTCTCCAAACAACTTTAAAATTGACTCCTCAAATCAAATTTTGTAGCAGTAGAATAAAAAAAAAAATCAGAGTGAGACATATTTTTCAACCTAACACAACTTAGGAAGTTAGCAGGAGAAGTCTCTGACGCTGAGATGGTTGCGAGCCCAGAATGTATGTGCAGCAGTAGCAACAGCTTTGGGCCTTGTAGGTGTCTGAAACAGAGGCATCGGCAGAAACTCCAGAAAAAGCCCAGAGATGGTAAAACGGTTGGACAGAGAGAGATTTCAGGATATTGCTTGCTAACACCATATGTAGCTGGCACTAATTGACAACTCTCCATAAGATATTCTTTGTTGCAGTTCTAAGGCAGAGAGGAATATTTACAGTCAGTCACAAGGGGGTCCTGGTCATAGTTTCAAGGCAAAAGATATACTAGTGCTTATGGCAAGAAAGTAGGGGTCCTCGTTACAGTTCTAAGTCAAGGGGAAAATTAGTACTCATGGCTGCAGGGCAGCAAGGGCACAGGAGCCCTTCCTAGATAAAGACCAGAGTATAGACAGTAACTTCACCTCTCTCTGTATCACACCACTGTGAAAGGACCAAAAACTTGTAGACCCCTAGAACCAGTTCTGAAAATAGCAGTACAAAAAATCTAAGTCTTGGCATAGTGCCTTCCCAGCCCCAGGTGAGCAGAATGCATTTCTAGCGTGAAGTTCAAAGTCAAGAAATAGACTGGGAAATTTAACAAGCTGCAACAACAAGAAGAAGAACTTCTCCATAAAAAGCTACTATGGTAGCAGGGAACACCAAGACATAAACTCAGAAAATTAAACAATGTGAAAACATCTATAAGCAAAGGTTCAACGAAAATGCTAATGGGATCAAAGTATAATAAGAATTCCTTGAAGAACTAAAGAAAGAGATGAGTGGTAAAAGGAAAAAGAAATGAGAGTGAGGCAACAAAATTATGAAAAGAGAATTAACAGTTTGGCAAAAGAAAAAAAATCCTTAAAAAAAAAACCTTAAAAAAATAACTTTTCCAATGCTAAACAAGGCACAAAAATCACAGAGCTAAAGAATTCCTTAAGCAACAGAGTAGAAGACAGGTACAAAAATTTATTGAAGAAAAGAATTCATTAAAAATCAGAACTGGACAAGTGGAAACTAATGACTCCACCAGACATCAAGAAACAATAAAACAAAGGCAAAAGAATGAAAAGAAACAGAAGAATATGTGAAATATCCCATTGGAAAACAGATCAAAAAGATAACTTAAGAATTATAGGACTACCTGAAAGCCATTATTATAAAGAGAGCTTAGAAATCATATTTCAAGTACAGTAAATTCCCCTTATGTTTTAGATTCAGAGGGTAAAATAGAAATGGATAGAACTCACTGATCACCTCCTGAAAGAGATCCCAAAATGAAAACTCTCAGGAAAAATTATAGCAAAATTACAGAGATCCCAGGTCAAGGAGAAAATATTGCAAGCAGCTAGAAAGAAACAATTAAAATATTGTGGAGCCACAGTTAAGATCACACAAGATTTAGCACCTTCCATGTAAAGGCATGAAGATTTGAGATTTGATATTCTGAAAGGAAAAAGATCTATGATTAAAACAAAAATTGCCTCCCCATGAAACTGAGCACAATCCTGGGGAAAATGAATATTTAATGAAATTGAGGACTTTCAAGTAATCCTGAAGAAATGACCAGAGCTGGATAGAAAGTTAGATATTCAGGCACAAGACTCAAAAGAAACATAAAAAGGTAAATATAAGAGTAACCATAAGAGACTCAGAATTAAATTGTTTTATGTTCTTACGTGAGAAGAAGATACATGTCATGCTTAAGAACTTTATCATTATTAGGGCAATTATAAGGAGTCCACATTGACAAAGGGCAGAAAATGAGTCAGTTATACTGAGATGATCTCAAAAAAAATGGAGTAAGAAAGAGGGATTCACTGGAAAAATGGGGAAAGACTGAGGTAAAATGGGGAAATTTTTCTCACATAGAAGAAGTGTACAAGGAAGATCGTGAGTAGTGGAGAAAATGAGAGAGGGTAGAATATATACACATATTTGATTTAGTATAAAAATATTAGTAACCTAGTAGGGAAACAGGAGGGAATGGGGATAAGAGATATGGTGGGTAGGAATGATAAAAGGCAGCTATATAGGAGGCAATGGTCAGAAACAAAACAGACATTTTAAGAGGGACAGGATAAAAAGAGAGAGGGAAGGATAAAAAAGAAAAATAGAATGGAGAGAAATACATAGGAATCATAACTGTGAATGGAATTATCCACAAAATGGAAGTGGATAGCAGAACAGATTAGAAAGCAAAATGTAACAATATATTGTTTACAAGAGACATTTGAAACAGAAGGACATATATAGAGTTAAAATAGAGGTTGAAGCAGAATCTGTTATGCTTTGGTTGAAGTAAAAAAGGCAGGCATAGTAATCATGATCTCAGACAAAGCAAAAGTAGAAACAGATATAAGTGAGAGACAATCAGGGAAACTACACTTTGCTAAATATTACTGTAGACAAGGAAGTAACAAAATATAGCAAGTTTCTCTGATAACAGCATCATTTCTTAAATACATAGAGAACTAGGTAAAATTTATAAAAAAAAAAAATAAAAGCTATCCCCCAATTGATAAATGGTCAAAGGATCTGAAGAAAAAGCTATTAGAAGAAGAAAACAAAGCTATTTAAAGTCAAGTTTAAAAAGTTCTCTAACTCAGCATTGATCAGAGTAACACAAATTAAAACATCTTGCACATATCAGAAATGACAAATATTGGAGGTGATGAGGGATAAAATAGGCACACTAATGCAGCATTCATATAGTTGTGAACTGGTTTAACAATTCTGGAAATCAATTTAGGCTATGCCTAATGAACTATAATACTGGGCATACCTTTTGACTCTGCAGTACTGCTACTAGGTCTGTACCCCAAAAGGGATAAAATAAAAAGAACATGGACCCATTGGTAAAAAAATATTTATAGCGGCTCTTTCTATTTTGGTAAAAAATTGGAAATTTAGAGGATGCTCATAAATTGGGGAATGACTGAACAAGCTGTAATATGATTGCAGTGGAAGTAGTATTGTATTATAAAAAATGACGAGGTTTATTTCAGAAAAATAAACAAAAAACAAAAAATTGGCAATACCTCTATGATCTGATGCAAAGTGGAATGAGGAAATCATTATACAAAATATCAGCAATATTATATTGATGATCAATTATGAAATATGTGACTACTCTGTTCAATACAATGATCAAGGACAATTCCAAAGAACTCATGATGAAAAAATTCTATCCATCTCTAGAGAGAGAACTGATGAATTGTTACTGCAAATTAAAATATACTTTTCTTCCTTTTTGTGACATGGCTAATATGGAAATGTGTTTTTCATGATTTCACATGTATAATTGATATCATTTTGCTTGCCTTCTTGCTATTAGGAGAGGGGTGGGATAAAGGGAGAGGATTTATAACTCAATTTTAAAAAGAAAAGAATGTTAAAAGAAATAGTACATTTTTAAAAGAAAAAAAGCAAGAATGGTAGTTATTTTGCAAGGATCTAAATGCACTTGCTATTTGGTATCAGAATCACAGAATCTCTGAGTTGGAAGAACTTCAGAGACCATCAACTCCAGCAACTTTATATTCAACAGTCTTTATTCTATGAATCCTAGCATGTGAACATGCAGCTTAGTTTGATGACCTCAAATGAGGGTGAAGAATGCATCATCTCCTGAAACATACCATACCACTTTCAGATATGTCTCATTGTTAAGAATTCATTCCTTAAATCCAGTCACTATTTACCTCTTTGCTGCTTTTCCCCACTACTCCTGATTCTGCTTTTAGTGGCCATCTAGGACATGCCTATTTGCTTTATCCTTATAACTTTTTAATTACTGGCACCTGATCTTCAAATAATATGAAATTGAAACCGTTTTGTTTTTATTCCTCGGGATGATTTCCTACTTATCAATAATATTCATAAAATGTTGTACATAGAACCAAATACAATACTGAAGTGTGGTTTTATGAAGGCAAAGTGCAGAGGGGTTATTACCCCTCAGTCCTGGACCTTCTCTTACTGCCACCTAAGATTACATTCACTGGAATCTCTGGAAGTTGGTGTTATTATTGTCGTCGTTTTATAGGTTATGTGAGTTGTCCAGTATCACATAACTACTTAGTGACTGAACTAGGGTTTGAACACAGGTCTCCCCGCTTCCAAGTCCAGCACTAACCATTATACAATCTAACTGCCCGTATAGGCCAGACCTGTGATTTCATCAATAAAGAGACTTCTGATGAGGAAAACTTGCTCTGTACTCTAGCTACTCTGTACCTTAAAGTCTTAAGGAATTGTTTAGGGTCATTAAGAGGTTCAGTCATTGACCTAGTCCCAGGGTCAATAAAAATCAAGATTTGAACTCAAGTCTTTATCATGCTGAGACTGGCTCCCAATTCACTGTCAGACTATTTCTCCCTCTACATATAATTGAAGCTTAATAACTATCTGTTGAATAAATAAATAAGAAATAAAAGAATCAGCAGGTGTTTATTGGACAGAATATAAGGATCACATGCAAGCATGTATAAATATGTTTGGCATAATCTCTTAGATTCAAAGTAGTTAATATTTCTTGGAAATTGTAATCACATGTTGATTGGTGGTTTATTCTAATCCTTTTCTATTCCAGTTTGGGGGCATTGCTAATTTGACAGAGATATAGTCTGTGTTCCTTTGATGGTATCATTCATTCCCACATCGGGTGAAAATCAGTCAGGGGGTTTGATCAATCTCAGCAGGCTCTCCATCAGGTCCCAGACAAACACCCTAGAAAGACAGGATACCTACTGATTAACTATATTAGGTATGTAAATTCAGTCTCAGCTGCACCCTTAATCAGAGAGCCATCAACCACCAGGAGTCCCTATTTCCTGCTTTTGTTACTGAGATTCCATCATCTTCCTAATGTCTGTGAATGTTCTTCATTGTGCTCTGGGGTGTAAGATGTAGCTTCCGTTTTTGAATACTCATTCATCTTCTGTAAGAAGATTCTTATATCCCTTGTATGGCTTCAGTAACTTTGAGATTCTTCTATTTTATTGTGTTCTTATATTTTCAAACTTCTTGACACTGGCTTTATTACCTAGATTTGAATGCTAATTCTGCCACTAAACTAGTTGTATGAGGTTGCAGATAATACTTTACCTCTCATGACTGTCATTGAGTTTCTTATCTGCAAAATAAAGAAGCTATAGTAGGAAATCTCTAGGTTTTCTCTAGTGCTATGTATCAATTGATATTTTTATTCCTGGTTTTCTTCAAGAAATAATAAATTCAGCAAAGCATTTCAGAAGTACCTACTATGTTTAAATCACTGTGCTGGATTCTTGGAATAAAAAGGTGAGGGAGATAACCCCCCTCACAATAGGAAATAGACAAATAGGAACTCAAAAATCTAAAAGGTAGAGATATAAATTATTAAAATGTAAGTTAGAATGTTATAATAAAAAGCAAAACAAAGCATTATGAGCCATTAAATGCAGGATAATTAAATTCCAGAAGGAGAGATCAAATAAGGATTTGTAGAGGAGGGGTAATTTATTCAGAGCCTTGAAGGAAGGAAGGATTTCATTGTGGCAGAAAGAAATAGCATCCAACATGAGAGAATGGATATAGAATATACAAAAGGATGGCAGCTGGATAGGGCAGCAGAAATTTAGTAAACTGTTTGGTTGCAATAATGTTTGTCAGGATGTACTGATCACTAAAGCTAGAAAGTTTGGTTGGAACTGGACATGGAGAATTTGAAATCCAGGCTAAAGAGTTGTATTACATATCTTAGGCAGAGGAATATATTGAAAAATATTGAGCAAGTAGTCATAGAATTGGAGGTGTGAAGCAGCCTGACAGCTTTGTGTAATGACTTGATGGGGAAGAAGAGTGAGACAAGGAACTCAATTTGAAGTCGAAGAAGTACTGAAAAGTTAAATGAGGATAGTGATAGTAGAAATGGATTGAAGTAAGTGAAATCATGGAGTAGAATTGTAAGAAATTTGGAACTGATTGGATCTTCATATGTCAGTCAATTAATATTTATTAAATATCTACAATGTGTTAGGCATTGTTCATGAAGGAGAGAAATGAGTAAAAGATGATTTTATGGATTCTATTTTGGGAGAATGGTGATACTATTCATGTAAATAAGGAAATACAAAAAAACTGGAAATTTTCAGAAACAGATGATGAGTTCAGCTTTAGATCTGTTGAGTTTGAGTTTTCCTTGAAATATTCATATAAGATGTTCACCAGATATTCAGAAATTCATAACTAAGATAGACAAATTTTTGAGATAAGAGATGAAGGCTTAACAGTTATCTTCATAGAATTTATTTTTATGGAATTTATAGTAGTGGTGGAAACTTGTTGAAACAAGAATAGTTAGACAGGAGCCAAAATGAAGCCAAAGATGGAGTCTTGACCATATTTTCAGAGAACAAAAAGAGAAAAAAAGAGTCAGACAAGAAAAAGAGATGAGAGTGTATCCCAGAATCCAAGGTAGAAGAATATTAAGAAAGACTTGGCGTTGCTATAGTAGGCATCTAGTAGAGTGGTGGTGGTAGAGGTAGTGGTAGGAAACCTGGAAACAAACCAAAAAAAGTGAGGAGAATAAATTTAAATCCCAGTGCTGTTGCTAATTATGCAGTTTTGGAGAAGTTATTTTCTCTTTTTGGTCCTTGGGATTCTCTGAATCAAAATGACCTTCATTTTATCTCCCAATATCATGTTAGAAACACTGTGTTTGGTGAAAGGAATATATTGATGTTAGTAAACCAACAGTGTTAGTAAAGTTATGGAACAAAAGTTAAAAACTAAGGGTAAAAAGAATGAGTCAATAGTAAGGAAGTGGAAGAAGTAAAAATAAACTACTTAAGGCAGCAGCTCTGCCTCAGCCTCTGACCCAGGGACTCTGACTGAGAAATCAAGGGGCAGTAAGGAGTATCCTGGGCAGGTGCCATGGACTTGACTGAAGAGAAGTTGATCATCACCATCCTCAATTTCAGCCTGGACAACATTTACCTCATTGGGAGAGATCTGAGACCTTTTAATCCTGGTTTTCCTGTGGAAGAAACTCTTTGGCTCAGAATGAACCAGAACTAAAGAGAAATGTTAAGTAATTCCTCCTGAATGGATGGATGTTGAAAAATTGAGGGAGATAAAAGATCAAGAGAGAAAGGAGCAAACACTTACCCTAATGTATAGTCCTTACTACATGGAACCTACCACATGGTTGTTAAATCACGCTTCAGATAACATCTCCAAGGCAAATGAGATTTGGACCATGACTGTGGATATGGGGGATATATGAATAGCTAAACTCCAGGTGTCTGCTGACAGCTTTGTCAAACAGGAGAAAGCATATACTAAGCAGGATAACCTAACTTTGATAGAGATCATCACTATGGGAGCATTCCTCAAATAAGTCCTAAGTCATATGTGCAAACCTCCATTCTGCAGAGAGTGCCCAGTCTTAAGATTTTTAGAAGAAAATGTTGTAGCAAGAGAGATTCTCTTAAGTTTTGTAAGACTGAGGGTAGATCGTGAAAAGAGGCTCATTTGGTACCTTGTCCGCTTTTCAGGAATGAACTTCCTGCAGGTACAAAGTTCTCAGAATATCAGAAGCACATGTAGATGACAAAAAAACAGTGTTACCCTTTCCTTTTTAGTAAGAGAAGCAACAGTTGTGAGACCAAATATTAATCATCAGGCCTCCCTCACTTTCAGAGGATGTCTCTGGGCCCATATCTGTCTTGAGCATCCCTGTTGCAGATAATTTTATTGTCCCTGGTAGATTTCATCCTTCATCCTACCCCCACGCCCCAGGCCCATCCTGCTGAGATGAATGGCAGTATAGTATTTAGATATTGTTGGTTCAAGATGCTTGGATTTACCTTTACCTTACCAGAGGATGCTGCTTTTCCTTTTCATGTATATTTTTATAAGATACCAGTGGCACAATAATGAAGGTGATTTAGAATTTAATTCTATCTACTTTGTTTCATTTTCTACTGGCCTAACATCATCTTAACAATTTTATTGTTAAGTTAGACTTAGAAAGATGGCACATTGGGAAAGTCTTATTGGATTGTTACTGATGTTAATGTGTTGTGGTTTGCTCAGGCTCTTTCTGGTAAAACATAGACTGAATCAACTCCAGAAATGATGGAATGTTTGAGTTTTGTTTTGTTTTGTTTTTTTTGTTTTTTGCTCAGTATTACAGATAATAATAGCCAACTGACAGTTGTGCCAAAATGGCTAAAAGAACTAGATCAACCATTTCATTATTAGATCATTTTTAAAGGCTAAACTGAATTGTACACAAAACCACACCTGGTTGTTTGTTTGTCAATAAACTTATAAAGTTGTCAAAAAAGCATAAAGTTCTTACTATTATTTCTTCAAAATTCACCTCAAGTACCACCTGCATGAAGCTCCACCTGACCCCATCTAGCTGGTCATTCCTTCTCTTGCAAAATCACAAGGTATTCATTTAAACTTATATATTCCATGCATAATTATATATTTACATTTTGTCTTGCCCATTAAAATGAAAACTCCTTGAGGGAAAGGACTATGTCACTTATTTCTATGTAACTGTAGTGATTAATGTAGTGAATGAACATAGTAGGCACTTAACAAGTGCTTATTGATTGATTTTGAGATGACTGACCATGGAAGTAAAGAAAGAAATAGGTAGACTGAATGAGGAAGTAGTAGGGTCACACTGTTTTTAAAATTATTTCTGCCTGTCTATCCATCCACCTGTCATCTATCTATTTATATATTTATTCGTTCATTCTTTCAGATATGGGATTTTTGAACGTTTGTAGAAAGAAGGAAAAGAAATAAGGAATCCGTGAAAGTAGATCAATGTGGTTCTGAGAAGACAAAGGGGGATAATGATAAAATGTATGACTATAATGCCTTCATTAAGAGGGTTACCTGTTTTTCAAAAATAGAAAATGGGAAGATGTCAGTTTTGATTAGATGGGGCAAGAGAATAAGTGTTTATTAAGTGCCTGTTATGTGCCAGGCATTGTGCACTTTGCATATATTATCTTATTTGTTTCTCCCAACAACTTCCATCTATCTGCAATATAGATATTATTATTATCCCATTTTACAATTGAGGAAACTGAGGTAGAGAGAACTTAATTGATTTGCCCAGGATCGTACAGAGAGTAAGACTCTTAGGCTGGATTTGAATTCATTTCTTCCTACTCTATCTCCCTTCCTGCTTCTTTTGAGGAGTGGAAGAGGATTGAGAAAGCTTATAACAAGGCTTCTGTATTATATTATTTCCTTAATCCTTTCCAGCTGAATAGAAGTATTATTTGAAGGACCTGGGGAAAGATCTCCAAAATAAAAATAAAAAAACCCTCTCCTACCCACATAGGATGATGCTTGAAATTCCACCATTTAAAAGATCATTATGTTGTACTAAACCATATTATAACAAAACTTTTAAAATGCAAACACATGTTATTATGGTTTTGTAGATAATGTAAATACATTGTGGGACAGGAAATCAGCAACTGGGCTAATATTGCTGGAGAGGGTACCATTCATTTTCATACCCTGAAGTTGATTTTAGGCTTTAGATGAAACCAAAGAAAGCCAGAATCTAAAACTCTTCACAGTCTGGATCTTGCTGTATTTTCAAGTCTTACACTTTACTCCCTTTCAGATTCACTAAAATCCAGTAAAACTAGCCTTCTTGCCCTTCCTTGTAAAGCATGACAGTTTTCGACAGCATGCCTTTTCTTCATACCTACAATACTCTCCCTCTCACTACCTCCTGCATTTCTTTAAGATTCAGCTCAAATTCCACCTTCTAGTTTTTCCCAGTCTGTTCCCCTCCCCCCACCTAGTGCCTTCCCTGTGAGATATACTTCCATTTACATACTAGTGATATCTATAAATTTTATATATGTAAAATTGTTTGCATATTTGTCACCCTACTAAAATGCGAGTCCTCGAGGGCAGAGCCCATATTTTTGCACTTCTTTGTATCCCCAGAGCTTAGAATATTGTTTAATACTTTTTGATTGATTGATTGATAGCCTTCCTTCTTAGCTGGCAAAATCATAAGGATTGATTAATTTCATTTGATACCTTATTAACTTCTAGCTACTTAAAATTAAATGGCCCAATAATTTGGCCCTTCTGTCTCAGTCCCTGACAAAAGTATATTTCAGAAAAAGAACTGGCAATGGATCATGTTAGGTAGTAGCTTTCTCTTCTTGACAAGACAAGATTTCTATAATTGAAAAATGGACCTGACCCTTAAAATAAGATAGGTCTCAAGAGTTATAAAAACTAAAATTCATATAGCACTTCAAGGTTTATAAATCACTTTATGCACACTTTCTCATTAGATATTCCAAGCACCATCGAATTTGACTCAGAGCTTCAGATACACAGTTGAATTTTACCTCTGAGTTGGTGCTAAGGATTAGGACATAGAAATGTTAGGAAGAGGAAAGAATAGGCTATGAGCTGACTGACCAAAGGATGATAGAATGATATATGAGATTTCTCTCTCAACATCCAGACATTGTTCTCTTTTATATCTCTTTTCCCAAAATTGCTTGGTTTAGGACTATTAGACTGAAAGATATTGTGTCAAGTAAATGATCCTAATAGGATTCAATGGAGAGATACACATTTTAGAGGCAGCTAGGCAATCAGACCTCTTGAAATCAATCAATAAGCACTTATCAAGTGCCTACTATGTATATAAATTGTGTTAATCATTGGGATTACATAGAAATAAGTGAAATAGTTCTTGCCCTCAAGGAGTTTACATTCTAAAGGGTGATAACATGTGAATATACATTCATATATGTATATATATATGTATAACATATTTTATACACATACACATATTATATTTTTGGGAAGGAAGGAACATCTAGCTAGAGGGAATCAAGTAAGGCTTCATGTAGAGGGTGGTACTTGAAGTGAATATTGAAGACAGAATAGTAAGTATTTGATACTTACTTTTACTTTATCACTATTCACTCATTCCTCTCCCCCTCAGCTAAGTAGTACAATGGATAGCGGATGGCCTGAAGTCTGGAAGACCTTAATTAAAATCAGACCTTAGCTACTTAGTGTGAAAGAAATGGCAAGACACTCTAGTATTTTTTCCAAGGAAACCACAACTAGGATCACAAAGAGTCAGACATGATTGAACAACACATTTTTAATCTAAATCCATTTATTTTTGTGATTACTTATGTGTGTGTGTCCCTAAGGTCACTGTTATGTGTTATATCCTCATTTTCAAACATGAATTTCTATATGAGCTGGGAAATTTCCTGAAAGTTCATATGTTTATTATACACCTCACTATCTCTCTTTAAAAGAAAATTGTCTCCCTTTATTGAATACGATTCAAGTAGCTTAATCACCAATTGTCCTCCTGCTTACTGTTTGCCTCCTGGAAAGAGTAGTATGTTGTAATCCAGAAACCCTTCCTGGAGCAGTGTTTGTAATATGCTGAAAGAAAATGCAGCTTGAGAATTTTAAAAGATTGATGTACCTTGTGGCTAGTATTTAGAATGAATTACTATCTTTTAATGCGGTTGCAGAATTGATTATATTAATATGATGGAAAACCAAAAGATTCAGGTGAGACGTCTTAATGATAGGCAAGTAGAACTCCAGGGCTCTTGTGTTTCTGAGTGGCTTTCCTTGAATGCATTTCCTTAAATTTCTGGGTGTCCTTGTACAATGTAGTTTAATATGTTATCCCTTCTGCATGTAGGCTATTTTTATGATTCAAGTCCCTAAAGATTGTTCATCAATCATTCATCCAATAAGCAATTATGAATTACCTCTTTGTGCAAGACACAATGCTTAGGGCTACAAGGACAAAAAAAGAATGATACAATTCTTCAAGAAACTTAGATGTTACTGGGGGAAAATGTAATTTATTCAAATAAGTAAATGCAAGTGGCAAGTACAAAATAATTTGGAAGCAGGATAGTGAGAATACTAATAGCTGTTGGGATCAGGATTGACCCCTTAAAGGAGATCACCATTGAGCTACCCTTTGAAGGAGATTAGTGAGGTGGAGGGAAGGAATAAGTAGATTCTATGTGCAGAGAATAAATTATGCAAAGATAATGCACTGGGAAATTCAGTGCCAGGTATGGAGGATGAAAAACAGACTGGTTTCATTCAAATAGAATATATGAAAAAGGTTATGCAAAACACAAACAAACCCCCCAAACCAAAAACTTGAAAAGATACATCAGAGTCAGAATATGAAGGGCTTTATATGATAAACTGGGGAATTAAGGTTTTTTTTTCCTACTGAAGTGGTATAGCGGATAGAGTGTTGGCCCTAGCGACAGGATGATGAGTTCAAATTTGGACTCACACTTGTAAACTATGACCATATGCAAGTCATGTGAACTCTCCTTTAGAATCCTCATCTGTAGAAGGAGTATAGAAATAGAACCTACCTCCCATATTTGTTGTGAGGATAAAAAATATTTGTAAAAGTCCATGTAAATATCAGCTATTATTATTATCCAAGAAGCAAGATGGATTTAGCAGAACTTCTTGAGCAGGGGAGAGACCATTGCATTAGGGACACCAAGTCCCATGACTTCTTTATAACACAGGCATACTTAAGGCAGTAATCAAGGGCTCTTAATGTTGAGGATGAAGCCATCATTGACCTGTTAGCACTGTCATCATCACCAACATCTGTAATATTTTTTGTGTATAGGATCTCTGTTAGGTTGTAGGAAAACCTAGTGCATAAGTCTTCTCCTTTGACACATAAAAATTCCCAAAGGATGCATACAAATGCTGAACATGCACAAGGAAAATCACTCAGAAATAATAGATCTCGATAATAATACTTCTGTGACAAAGAGATCTTGCCTGGCTCTCCATTTCTTTTTCCTTTTGTGACATATGGTTCAACGACGACAGTATACTGGTCTATCCCTGGAATTCTGGCTCTCTCTAGTTTTATTTCTATCTGCAGGTAGCATTCGATTGAAAAAGAGACAGGGAAAAAGAAATGGAGTGAGGACTATTATTGTTTTCCTCTTCTACCACTCAATTATCCTGGCTCCCTAATTTGTGCATCAGTAGTTTACCTTCTCAGATTCCTGCTTTAGAAAGTGAATATGGCCTGACCTCACTACATACACCTAGGGAACAGTAACACTAATCTGTTATTAATTTTTGACATATTAATGTTAATTTGTTAATGAGATTCATTTGCTCTATATCAGCTAGTTGAAATTATGACACAAAAAATGGTTATTTTTAATGGATCAGAAGTATATGAATGGGATAAATTGAATATGATGGATGCCACCTAGTAAGGGCAGTCTTGGGTAGGGGCCCTAGATAGTATGGGAATGTCCTGACAGCAATGAAGACCTTAAAAGGAGGAGAATGCTGAGATGTAGCAGCCAAAAAGGACGGTGGAAGTGTTTAAGACAAACTTCACCTTTACTATTTGGGGCTTACAATTCCCCCTCAGTTTGTGATAGTGTACTGCAATTGTATCACATTCCAACCATGAGACCCTTTATTGAAATACTCTGTCTGGAAATCCATCTTATTAATTAGATAATGGCAACCCAGAAAGGTTGACATGGATTGACATAAAACAATGCTTGGCAGCTCAATACTGCCACTGGAAAATATGATTGATGGGTTTAATCTGAACTCTCTTCAGTCAGGACTCAACTGCATTAGGAATCTGGTGCAAACTCTCATTTCTCATTAATTAAAGTGGTGTCTCTTGATTTCTTCAGTAAGTCTTACGCACTAAGAAATAAGCCAGATACCAGAGTTTCCATCTATCAATTTGCCAGGGGTTTGCAGGCTTTATTTTCTTTTGTGTTTTTTTTTCTTCTTTACATCCTTGTGAATTCTACTGTCTCACTAATGCCATGAATTTAGTGGATAATCTCCCAGGAGGAAATAATTCAATGCCAAGCCAGGATAGATTTCTTAAAGCAAGTTTTTACAGAGAAATTGAGACTTCAAAACTTATGCTAAACAAACTTTTTCTTGTAAGAATTCCATATAATCTTGAAGTTAGAAATGACCTTAAAGGTCATCTAATCTGATCTGTCAGATAAAGGAGTTATTGCTTCTATAGTGTCACTGCTTCCCTATTCAGTTTCTGATTAAACACCTGTAGTAATGGGGAGCAGCCTTTATGAGGATGCTACGCCTTTGTTGACTATTCTTAATTTTTATTGTCTTTCCTAGTATTTGGTAAAATCTCCCTTTTATCAGTTTTCATAGATTGCTACTAATTCTTCCCTTAAAGACAGCTGCAGCTGGATATTTAGACTGGATTTTGTAGTAGGGAGACAACACTCTATTCCTGCCCAGTGAATGATTCCAATGAAATGGATGACAACAGTGAGAGGCTGGGAGCATCTTCTCATTTTAGAGAAAAGTAAATGATAGGGTTCTTTGATGGAGAAAGCAAGATATCCAGATGATCAATTTAGGAAAAGATATGACAATTTTGGTATAGAAATGGTTAATCTATTGCTGAATGACTGAGGCAACTGAGATGTCCCTCTGTAAGAAACTCGAGTAGTGAAGTGTTTCAATTTATTCTTTTCTCTTTACTTCGTCTTCCTGCAAAAATGCCTGCATTTTGTCTCCCTTTGTTCTTTAAGTCTGTTTCCATTTTCTGCTTTAATTGCTATTTTTGAGGGCATTTCGCCTTGACACAAACTGTATGATAGATTACAACCAATTTGTGATATATCTGTATGTTAATTCTGAGCCATGGAGAGCAAAGGGAAGACACCCCACACTCTCTGGAAACACAGAGAATGAAAATTGGTCAGGGACTTAGAACACTGTCCAGATCATCAGAATTACATCATGACCTGGTGGCTCCACAAGAAAATCAAGTCAATTCATTGAACATTCGTTAAATTTCTATTATGTGCAAGACACTGTACTAGGTGTTGGAGAAAGTCACCTTGTGCTTTTTTGTTAATAACATTTGCTTATAATGTTCAAAAAACTGCAGATGGAAAGACTCACATGAATTAGGATCAATTTACCCTTTGACTAAAGCCCAGGTAGGGAACCCATGTTTTAAGGAGTTAGTGGCAAATGCTCAGACAAATTTCTCATTTAATTTAAAGCAAGAAGTATGGTTGAGGCAGAACAAAAGGATGCCTCTGAGGGAAGAAAAATGGTTGGTCTTTTAAGAATCTTCCAGTCCCCCTTTTCTGTTGGGAAAAATAAAATAAAACAAACAAAAGAGCAAACTCTTAGCTACAATTTGCTCCACGGTGTTACCTGCTGATTACAGTTAAAATCTTTCTCCCCTTTCTGGGCATCCTCTCCAGACTACTCCGCTCGAGTTTACTACAAGTAAACTGTTCCTTCCACTTTCTTATCTGCTCCACTTTATCAACACTCCTTTAAAATCATGATGTAGGACTAGTTAGGCCCAAAATTGTAACTCATTCTAACCTTAACAGACTCTAGATGAAAACAAGGGAACCCAGAATCAAGAGCTTACATTAGACAGGTATGTCCAAATGAACTACCTAGCCTTTACCATTCTGACATCCATATCTGGTCTTGCCCAAAGACTTGGGCAATTTCCCTATATCAAAAGCCCAGTGTTATCTCAGTTTCCCTGGTATCCACATTTCCTGACTCTGCCAGTCATTACTCAATTGTTTCTGACCACAAGCTAACTTTCTGGCAATGTTGCTACTGTTATAAACATTCCTGCTATGAAATCTTGGGTGGGTGATATATATATGAAGCTAAGTTTTCCATTTCTAAATGGAAGGGCTGGGGTCATAATTTACCACAAAGACAACAATATCATACTCAAGACTTAAAAGTACTGTTTTTGCATTAAGTCCTAGCAGTATGCTCTTTCTCTACCACCCTCTATTTGTGAAACTTTCATCCTATTTGAAAATGCAGAAAAATATTAACTAAATGTTCAGGGCTTGATTTTCTCTGCATGTCTGGGTGATTTGTTCCAGCAGGTTCAGATGAGAATTATTCCACCAGATTTCCACTGGAAGTGAAATGCCCTATCTTATCACTTAAAAAAACAAGTTGGATTAGAGGGTTAGAACACAAATTGTACACCCAGGCAGAAAAAGACCTTCATGAAAGTTCAGATATTGCTGGACAAGGGGAAAGGAGGACTATTATGGTTATTTGTTGTGGACATTATATGTCATTGTTATCGTTGACATTTGTTATTTACCAAAAAAAACCAAAACTGTCACACTTGACTATTGAGTCATTGTGATATAATTAATAATGAAATTAATGAAATCTTGATTTGTAACTAATCTGACTAAAGGGGCCATATCTTTGAAGCTATTTACTTATTCATTTGTTTTATAGATAACAATTGTGCTATTTCTAAATAAAGATATACAGCAAAGCAAACATAAAAAGTACTTTTCCTAAGAATTCCTCTAAATAAAAGTTCCAAGACATCCCCCTTTCAGGTAAAGCATTATAGCAGTTCATAAACAGTAAATACTCATCTTAGCAACTGAGGTGGGGATAGTGAGGAGAAATTTTGAAGAAAGCACTTTTAAGAAACATGAGAATTTGGATGAAACTTTTCTTCTCTGAAAAAGTTATGTTTTGGAATATGAAAAAAGAATGGACAAAATATTACATTTGAACAATGGAAATTTCTATAAATAACTCCCAAGAACTCAATGTTGTCTGACTCTAGAAATCACTGAGCTTAAATATGTGTATATTTGACAGATATAATGCATATAGTACCAACAGAATAAGCTGTAATGTAATTTAAGACTACCTGGAAAATATTTCTTCTTCTTTTATGCCCAAAGGAATCTCACTAACTAAATTAATGTTTTATCATTAGAGTTTAATTTTTGATGAGAAGGGTCTTTAAAACTTTTTGGTCTCTATGATTTTACTCATAAGATGAAAATGTCCTCAGGATATGGTATAGAATTAAACAATTTAAATGTTGGAAGGGATCTTATATAACATCTAATACAACTCCTTCCAAAAACAAACATTCTCCCTACTACCTAGCAAAAATGAACCATCATTTTTACTTGAAGAACTTCGGTGACAGAGAACAAGCTATTTCATGAACCTCTCTAATATAATTTGGAAGGCTCTATGACTGACCTGAATGAGTCATAGCACAGATATTAAGATAAACAGTTTTTTTAATTACATCATTCTGGTTGTATCAAACCCTGAAATTCTATTGGGTCTCCAAACTGCAATTAATGAACACTCAATTAAGAGTGACTTGCAAATTCAATCAATATAGGAAAATCAAGTAGATGAATAACGAGTATTGCTCAGATTATAATATATAGTTAATTAAAAACACATTTGGTGTGAATGAAGGGTTACTGAATAGCACGGACAAGAATTGTTCAGAATGTTCTATACTTGTTTAAGTAATAACCACAATGGTGAAATCATGGATATTTTATCCTTTACCTCATTATCCATATACTTAATATGTATGTGTGTGTGTGTGTGTGTGTGTGTGTGTGTGTGTGTGTGTATGTAAGTTACTTTGGAAGAACAGGTGAAAGTAAATATTTATTTTAAAAGATTTAATTTTAAATGTTTTGGAAACAACAAAATCCTTAATTTTTTTATTATGATAAATAAATAGAAGATTAGATAAAGAATAAAGAACCCTAAACAACAATAACAGCAAAACACTCTGTAGAGCTGGTTCTATGGTATCATTATTTTGCAGGTCACGTGGAAGTATTTCTGATTAGGGTTAGAACTGTATAAGCCTGAGCTTCTGTTCCTCATCATTTGGGCTTGACCAACTGAGTTAACTAATTTGAAACTCTATTTCTATAAAATGTTAAATTTTTAAGAAAGTTCCCAGATCTTCATTATGAAATGAAACTTGGAATCCCTTTGATCTACATTTTCATCCTGAAATATTAGCATGATCTCATTATCAGGGTTTGGTCCTATACATAAATAAAATAGTCTAACAACTTATGATAAAGAATATAAACAGTATCCCAAGGTCCCATCTGTCCATAGATATCTCCCTGATTGGATTGTCCTGGTGTCAACCTCCTTTTCTGTAGGTCTCCCAAATTTCTACCATTAAAATCACCAAAGGGTTAGATAACAAAGTCAGGACTACTATGGTCAGAACAGCTCCCCATACACTTGTCTGCACAATACATACATTACAATCTCCAATCATAACACAGGCATAAATTAAATTTATTAGATTTTCTATTGCACTTAATTCAGGTCAATAAAAATTGATTATATATTCCATATACACACATATACGTATACATATGAGTATATATATGTATATATTCATGTGTGTATATATGTGCTCATATGGGTATACATGCATACATATACATACATATATATGTATATATGTGTATATATATCTCAACCAAATATTGCCTCATTGCCTGGTAATTTTTGATGATCCTAGCAAAGAAAAAATAACTGATTGCTTTCACCTCCTTATCTGAAATCTCAGTGAACCTCTCAGTTGCAATGGGAGTGTAAGTTGCACAAAGCAAAAAAGGACATTATATTTATGTTCTGAAACAGATTTTCCCCTTGTCTTTCCTCCTTTAATCTTGTTCTCCTATCTTCATTAGAGGTGGTAGTGTCTGAGTCAGAATACAAGACTTTGGTGCCATGAAAAAAAGATGACCAAGAGGGAGGCAGCAGAGTTGGGAGATGATTTCCTATGAGAAGATACTTCTCTGTGGACTAGTTTCACCTAGAACCCATGAAGGTCATCAGATTTTGAATTCCTGTTGTAGGCAAGCTATCGATGTGAGTATGTCCTCCTATCCTCCTTTGAGACATGAGCATGCATGGATTGAAAGTATTTCCTATTTATACCAAATACCATGGATGGTATAATGAATAAAGAGGATGAATAAAGAAGAGGATGAATAAAATGAAATGAATAAAAAAGTGAATGAATGAATGGAAAAATTGTGTTCTTATTATGTGCCAGATATTGTGTTGGGCTCTGGGGCTACAAATAAAAAAGTAAAAGTTGTTACTTTCAGTGAAACTCTATTCTAACAGAAGAAGAAAATGTATGTAAGGAATGATGGCCAGGAAAGGGAATTTTGGTCTGTAGAGTCACAAAGATGTTGGAAGGCTTTCTTCATTCACAATCCAATTTGGATAATATCTTTTCTATCAAACATTACTTGATGTATGAGTGTATTATCTGTGTATTAAAAAAAAAAAAACAACCCAGAACTCTGTATTCAAATCCTCCTTACTCACCTACAACTTTTGTATAGTTATTTATGTTTTGTCTCCCCTTCCAGATTATAAAGACAATATAAACCGAAATTGTGACTTGTTTCATCTTTTTATTCCCAACACCTGGCATAGTACAAAGTGCATCTGAACATGACCCCTTCAAGGGCACCTTGGATTGCATAGCTTAATGGTATCTTCCTAAGCCTATAGAAAACTATCTTTCTTTTTAATCTCTCTCTCATTCACATGGAGATTTTCCATGTGAATAGGAACTGTTTCCAACCCATGCATATACTAACATCCTACAAAAAGGCAAATTTGATGATAATAACTCCACACCACTATCTTAGGTTTTTGAGCTTAAAGATTAATATGGAAATAAATACCAATCACCAGAAAGAGGAATTCTAATAGTCTTAGTTTTCAATAGATCTAGGTGAAGTTCATCCACAGAAAGCAAATGTGTCACTGTGAAAATTATTCAGCAAGGGGATTTAGTTATGAATATAGAAGCTAAATTGGCAATAATTTGTCCTCTACTAGAGCTACCAGCTGAATCTTTGTCAGCTACTCCTTGCTACATATGTAAAAGATACTTTCCCTAATAGGTTAGACAACTGATTCACCTAACATAGAGAACCTCTTTGACAGTCTCTGCAGTGTTTTCTGGGAGTCTTCCAACAAGTGGATATACAGAAGGTAGATAAAGTGGCCCCAGGCATTAAACTGGCTCAAGTGACCAGATAGGATAGGGAAGTGGCAATTATCTACACATGCTTATTTACAGTAGCCATAAATACTCAATTGATCCTGGTATTCCTATAGTTTTGGAGAAGACAAGTTGAGGAAGAATTTGCACCCTGGACCATTTGATGGGTCCCCTTTTTCCCTGAAGAAAAGAAAAACATCTTTTCTTAGCATTATCTCAGATCTTGAAATACTTTCTCAGTAAGTAGGACCAAAGTGCAGCACCCTAATATATCCATCCTTTCCACATTGTCTGTACCCAGCTTGTAAAGGTTGATTTACAGAAGAATTTCAGTACTGGAGTGGCATCAGGGAACTAATTGTGACAAAAAAAGTAAATGAGAGAGAATTCAAGGAGGTACCAAAAGGGAAAATTTAACATGGAGAGAAGAGTAGCCTATACGTTTAATATGAATGGTAATCCTGGAACAGGTGTGTAGAGGGACAATACTTAGCAATTTTGTGCAATGCCTTGGTAGGAAGTTACATTTTTCTGTGGGAATGCCCTTCTTCCTTAGCCCCAGTATATATACAGTAATAAATGTTTTTGTAGTTGTATTGGGATTGGTCTGGTTAAGATAGCATAAAGTTTAGACAGTTACGTGTTGATCGTCACAGATCCCACTCTACTCAAGAGGAAAATATGTGAAAAGGACAGGGCAAGATAGAGAAGGGGACAGTAGTTTGATTAAATAGGAACAGAGAATGAATCAAAGGGAGTAGTCAATCAGTCATTTAATTCATAAGCATTATTAAGGAATTCCTCTGTGCTAGAAATCATGAAATTATAAATAAAAAACAAAAACAAACAAATCAGTCCCTGCCTTTAAATAAATTCTAGTAGGGGAGAAAACATGTAAACAAGTAGAAAAACATGTATACAGAGCAAATGGAAGATAATTTCAGAGGAGGAATGGAGAAACAGCTCAGGGGCACTGGGAAAAATCTGGGAAAATAGTAAGTAATAGTAATAGAAAATTGTAATAAGATCGTAGAGAGCCCTTGAATGACAAGCCCAAGAGTTTCTATTTTATTCCTCAGATAATGGATATCCAATGACATTTTTGAGCAGGGGAGTGACCTATGCCTATGGTAAGATTATTTTGACAGTAGTGTATTGGTGTATTGGTTTTTCTCAATTCCTGAAATATAATTTCATTTCATCCTTATCTCTTAGGATGTCTAGTTTACTTCAAATCTGAGTTCAAGGACTACCTTTTACATGAAGATATTCTGGGTTCACCCAGCTACTAGCGTATTCCTACCTAAAATCTATTTAATCAATAAACATTTGTTAAGTATTTATTATATTACAAGCACTGTTCTAAGTGCTAGGGATAGAAAAAGAGGTAAAAGACAGCCTCTATCCTCAAGGAGGTTAAAATTTAGTGAGAGAGAAAACATGCAAACACATATATACAAAGCAAGCTATTTACAGGATAAATAGAGAATAATTAAGAGAGGGAAGACACTGGGATTTTAGTTGGAACTTAAATGAAGCCAGAGAGGAGAGTTGTCAGAGTGGAGGTGATAGAGCATTCTAGGCAAAGAGGACATCCAGCAAAAATTACTAGAACCAAGAGATAGTGTCTCATTGTGGAACAACAAAGAAGCCAGATCTAAGACTACATCTTGGGGAGTATTATATGAGATTGGAAAGTTTGGAGGGGCTACATAGTGAAGTGTTTTGAATGATGATAATCTACATTAGAATGACAGTGGGAATGGGATGAAGGGATACATAAAAGAGAGAAGGAATAATTTCCAAAGTTCAGTGACTAATTCTGTGATGGGAAGAGAAGATAGAGAAATCATAAATGATATCCAAGTGTTGATAAAAAGTACTATGATATGTTATCTGTCCCTTGCTCTCATAGATGTGAGCATAACCACCATGGATAGCAGCCTATAACATTTCAAAAATTTGCTATCAAGGACATCACCTAATTACAAAGAAACTTTTCTATGATTGTATCAATGTTTCGTGAATACCAGCATATTTCTCAGTCCGTTCCTTTCTCAGCACATGACTCATATGCCTCCTTTTCTGGTCATAGGATATGTGTCCTTATGGATATATTTTTTCCCATGTTTTTGCACACATTCATTGCTGGTAATATTCTGAGAACTACTTATAAACATTACATTTCTACTTTGTTTTTAGAAGTCAGGAAGAAGAGTGATGTCAGTAACTCAAATGGACATGCTGAAAGTGAGATACAGAGAAAGAAGGGGATGAGTGCAGATTAAGGAATCTGGAGTTTAAATGATAGTGGAATATTGAAGAGGAAATGTCATACATACACCTTTAAAAAAGGACTTGAACCTCATTGAGTGAATGAGACTAGAAGCAACTTCTTAGGGCTAATGGTTGGAAGAGCATTATTTCCTACATCTATGACCTTGTCCATATCACTTAGCTTCTCAGGTCCTTGAGTTTCTTATCTGTAACATGAGGAGTCTGGATTAGATATTATCTAAAGTTCCTTTCTGGCTCTAAAGTTTATAATCCTTCTTCTCTGAGGAAGAAAAAAAAGAAAACAAGTTCATAGAAGGAACCTTGGGAACAATCCACTATCAGAGCAAAGTGAAAGAAGATTTCAGGAGTTAGTATAGGAAACATCAGAGGACTTTGAAGAAAACTTAAATAATGTAGTTTTATGAAAGTCACAAGAAGAGTTTCCAACAATAGAGTGAGGATAAGGGTTCCTTCTATATTCAACATGTGGTTTACCTGGCTTCTCTTGGTCAAGGTATTGCATTTGTTTAATTATATTGCCATTTCTGGTAGCCTACGGAAACCCACAGTTTCCTTTTTTTGAACCAAATGTTTGAGAAAATTCAATAATTAATCCAATTCCAATCCAATAATTAATTCAATTTTCTTAGAAAACTAGATTTTTGAAAGAAAATTCAGTAACTTTACCATAATGATGTTAAGTTAAACAAACTATAACTCAATTAAGAATTTTCTGTTTTAATACTTTCTGATCATATAATCTATTATGACCAAGCATCTTGTTTAAGGACATGAATTCCCAGAGCTCTTCTATTCCAAATCTAGTGTTCTTTCCAATGCACCATATACACTCCCTATTTTTATTGTTTTGTAGGATAACTTACAGAATCAGGTAAAAGCAATATCAAATTCTTCTAAATGTTCTCCATTGACTTGCTTCTGGTAAGTTTTCCTACCTGATTTTCTCATTAATTTCTTTAGGAAATACACTTAGGTAATAATCAGTATGTTCCTCCAATTTTCTCCAGTAGATCAGCTGGATATATTTTTTTTTATAACATCCAATCTCTATTCAAGTTGAATTTCAATCCACTGTAACATTCCTTGTTTCTTTTTTCCTCACATGATTTTCTGGTTTATTGAGTAGAGTTTGAGGAAGTAGCAAATAAGTCTAATTTTTATGTGTATTTCTAGAACTCCAAATTAAAAGAGATTTATTTGATTAAAATGTATGTAATTGAAATAGAACTTATGACACTCTATGAGAATCAGAAAAAAAGAGTCAATTTAATTCTACCTCTTTCTCCTGAAAATGCTCATTCCCAACAAGTGCAGGAAATATCACATAACAGTATTTGATAATTTATCCCAGATGGAAACTCCGTATAGTAAGAATTAGATTTCCCCTATGTATAGCAGATCAGTTGTATCCCCATAAAATTGATGTTCATATCTTCCAAAAAAAATTTCTGAGCCTAAGTATACAAGAAGAATATTTAGTCGGAATTGTGATGATGGGGTATGCCATTTTTCCCCCTAGAAAGAATAACTCTTCTGCTCATGATAACAATGGACAAATAGGAAAAGGGGTGGGGGTGAGGGGAGATATGACCAGCAGGCCACCAATTCAAATAGACTTGGAGTATTTATTTACTTTGCCCTCTCCTCTTCCTGTGTCAAGATATTTTCAAAGGACAGCATGGGACTATTCTTTGATACTCACAAAAGAACAAAAAATCTGATTTGTTTTGTTGAAGGCAGTCTAGACCACCTAATAATATGTTTATTCTTCACGATGAATCTTCAAAGAACATAAGAACCAGGTGGACACAGCAGTCAACTTTGTGTATTAGAATGAAAACAGCCCCCCAAAGGCAAAGAGGCTACAGGAGTACAGGAAGGTTTTCTATTCCTTCCTCTCTTCCTTACAAGCCAAGGTAGCAAATATTTGTATTTGTGCTGATTGTTTCTTCACATGGTCCTGAGGCCAGTTGTGCAATGACGTGTACACCTGCCATAAAAAGAAATGAAACAAAAACTGAACAAAAAATTTCTTCTCCCTGTTTCAACAACAAATGATTCATTCTAAAGGAAAAAGAGAACACACACAAAAGCTATTCCTGTGTAATATTTCACACTGAATAGGCCTTTCTAGGGCACCATGTGGTTTATGGATCTACAATGGGTTTACCTATTGTATGCCTTCAAGAAGGCCATATGTTTTTTGTCAAGGAATAGTAAATCTGACATATAACTGGTTTAAATAGCCTGCATGTCAAAGATGATGTGAGTGCCTTCTATATTTCAGACAATGGGGATCAAGCCAAAATGCTACTTTTTCAATTTGTTTCCAACCCTTGTTACCTGTAAAATAAAGTTTATGTGCAAATCTATGATGCCTACAATGAAGAGTTTTATTCATATCACCATTGATTCCTTTTTAAATAAAAAAAAAGATTTGCTTTAAAGTATATTTATAAGGGATAGATGAATTGACTTTAAGGTTTCTATTTCTTGGTTGTCCATGTTCTCTGCCGTTGCCTAGTTGTAACAAATATTGTAAAATGAGAACATTTTAAAGGTTTATATAGGACTAGACCAATGGTTCTCAAAGTATGAACTGGGGAGTTCTGGAATCCTCACTTTCAGTGAGTACATGGAATCAAAACCACCACCATCACCACCACCACCACCATCATTATCATCATCATCATCCCAATCATCATCATTATCATTTTAATTTTTAATATGTAAATGTTGATATAGTTCACAAAAAAATTTTGTGGGGATCCTTAATAATTTTTCAAAGTATAAAGTAGCCCTGAGAACAAAAGAAATTGAGAACTGCTACTCTAGATAATTTTGTTTTTCCTCCTGGGATAATAGACTTTCTTTTGTTTATTACATGTGTCCTACTATATATTGGTTCAACAGTAAATCTTTAGTAAGCACTTACTGTATGCAAGGCACTGTGCTCAGTGAGGTTGAGGAGACACTGAGTGGGTTCCATTCTTCAAATAATTTACCCTCTGGAGAAGAAACTAACCAAGCATACAGATAAGGCTACAATTCTAAGTAGACTTTGGAGATAATACAAGAAAACAAAGTAGAGAAGGCGTTTTTGTGGATGGAGAGATGGCTTTAAGCTGATTACAAAAGATTTGGTAGAAAAATTATAATTTATTGGGCATTTCGATTTCTCCACATGTAAAATAGTGATAATAATAGCAGCAGACCCCACCTCCTGGAAACATGAGGAACTTGCTTTGGAAAACAACATATTTCACAAATGAAGGTTGTCATTTATTTTTTGAGCTTTTGAGACTTTTGGGGAGTTCAGAGAAGAGAATAACTGACAGGTAATTGGATTTAAAAGCAGAATAAATGAGAATCTATGTAATTTTCAGTACTTTTTGGTTGTATGACCATGAACAAGTCATTTAACATTTTTATGATATAGATTTCCATCAATCAATGAATAAATTTTACTAACCAAATTTTTTGTGTGTGTGCCATGCAGTTAGTTAAGCACTGAGGTTATAAAAAGAAGCATAAATTAGTTACTGTCCTAAAAGTCTAATAATCTAATGGGGGTGACAATATGCAAACCAAATGTAGAAGAAAGCTATATAGCAAATAAATAGAAAATACTGGAGGAAAGACAGTAGAATTAAGAAACATTGAGAAAGGTCTCCTGAAAAAATGGGGTTTTAGTTGGGTCTTCAAAAAATGTCAGTAGACAGAATAGAGGAGGAAGAGAGATTTTTAGGTAAGGGGAACAGCCAGAGAAAATGCCAGGAGCAGAGAGAAGGAATGTCTTGTTCATAGATTAACCAGAAGTCCAGGGTCACTGAAATAAAGAGTATATTACAGGAAATAAGGTGATAGGAGACTAGAAAGGTAGAAGGGTAGGTTTATGATAGTTTTAAACACCAGAAGATTTTGTATTTGATCCTGGAGTCAATAGCGAGCTACTGTAACTTGAGTGGGGTGGAGTGACATGTTTAGACCTGTACTTTAGGAAAATAACTGTAATAAAAAAAAATGGAGGATGGAATAGAATGAGGAGAGGTCAGACTCATCAGTAGGTGAATCACAATAGTCCAGGTATGAAGTAAGGAAGGTCTGCACCAGAGTGGTTCAGTGTCAGAGGACAGAAGGGGATGTATTTAAGAGATATCACAACGGTGATATCAATAGACCTTGTCAACAGATTGTATATTGTACATTAGATAGCGTCTGTAAAGTGGTGTTAATATTTTCATTTCCCACTTCATTAAAGGGTTCTGAAGAAAGAATTTTGTAAATCTTAATTTATTCATCTAAATGTGATTTATAAATTAGTTGGGCTCATAGAGTTGATATCAAGAAAAGTATAAGAAGTGGAACGAATAACAACATGAGTTGAAGGTGCAGATGCAGACAGGGGCAAAAATGTTGAATAACAGCAAATAATCCAGTGTTGCTGGTGTTCAATGTGTATTTAATGAGGAGTTACTATTGTAGGGATCAGAACAAAAAGTGAAAGATAAAGCCAGATAATTGAATGTGAGTTTTGACTTTGATTGATAACGAGGGGTTGATCTATTTCTCTATTCTAAGACAGAAGATTATGCTATGAGAAGACAGATTTTGCTAAAAAATGAGGGCAGGAAATTGTTTGTAATAAAAAGGATGGTGAGAGGGATTTGCTAGAGGCTGAATTTGGTCAGACATGAGAAGTTGAATGAGGAGAAAGATAAGGAAAAGGGCATAAACTGAAGAAGGGCTAGAACAAAAGGAGAAAGAGATGTGGACAAGGTTTAGGACTGGAGCAAAATGGCCTGAGAAGGAAGGAAGCAGAAGGAGAGAATGAGAAACTGAAGAAAGTTAGAAATGTTAGGAATAAGAGGAGTGAATAAAGAATTTTCAGAAGATGAAAAGTAGAAATGGGACTTGAGAAGAAAGAAAAAGGAGTGGCTAAGATAAAGTAGTTAAAGGTCAAATCTGGGCTTTGACATTCATTAGCTGTGTGACTCTAGGTAAGTCATTTAACTTTGTTTGCCTCAGTTTCCTCATCTATAAAATGAGCTGGAGAAGGAAATGGCAAACCATTCCAGTATCTTTCCTAAGTAAACATCAAGTGGAGTCATAAAGAGGTGGACATGACTGAAACAGCCTAACAATACCAAGATAAAGCAGAGCTAAGCTAAGAATTCTGGGACTTGGGGACCATAAATGGGAGAGCCACTTTGTGTGTGGCTTAGAAAGGCACTAAAAGCAGAGCTCATGGGAGCTAGAGAGTTTGAGGAACCTGAAGGCCAAGGTACTTTAAAAAAAGACAGTGATTGTAGTGGGGAAGACTTTGAACCAAGTTCTGAACATATTTTGGAGGAAGTACAGTGATCTACAAATCTAATGATGTGGCAATAATGATTTCAACAAACTTGAGTGACCCTTGAAAGTGAGGTGGTTGCTGACAGCAGTAGTGTCTAAATGTGATATTGGGTAGCAAGGTATATATATCAACTTCTGTTGAGGGCCAGGATAGAGTGTGGTTGACAAGTTCAGGATAGACCTTCAGGGAAACTGTTCTTTAAGATTGGGCTCATTATCATCTGGAATGGCTCTCCATCCCCTGCAGATGTTGCTGTCTCCGTGAGATAGATAAGACAACTACAGAAAACAAGGGTTATTTAAAATAGATGCCCTCTAGGCTAACAGTCTTTAAAACAATAAGACTGACCAAATCACTAGGATTGGAGATGAGAATGTCACGTAGACTTGCATTTGCTGTCTATACATACCTGACCCTCAGATCAACAAATGGAGTTGGGCTAGCTTCTTCTGCCTCCCGTGTCTTTCTTCTTCACTGCATCACAGAGCAGCGTGGGGATGCAAGCCATCCGCTACAAACTCCTTTTGACATTGTGTCAGAAGGAATAGCCAGTTTGAAGAATATGCCAAGAGATGTAGCATCTTCGGGAGAAAGCTAGGTTTCAATGAGCATCAGAAAGGAGATGGAGTGTAGAAGGAATATGTCTAGGATGAAGAGGAGTTTAACAGTGAAAAAAAGAATCAAGGCCCATAGGGAAAAGGAATGCAGAAGAGGATCAGACCTAGAAACAGCTATAGCTGAATTTACTACAGGACAGGCCGTGGTTGCCACTCTATGTCTTTGACATTAATTCTCTTACTGATCCTACCTCTCCTAACTTTGTTCCAAAGGTCCCTAGGGATTTCTGTAGGTCTGAAGTTTTCCTGAAGTATAAGGGAAATTTGCTTCAGTGGGAAGCCTGGGAAAAATACCCGAAAACTAAGGAATCACGGAGAACAATAGCCAAAGGAGTGAGTGATGGAGCTGATTATACAGGTAGGGAATGAAGGTTACTTTCCTGTACTACAGCACCTGGGACAAAATCATATCCACTTGGGGGCAGAGCCAAGATGGTAGAGTAGAAGGATGACCTGCAGGAGCTCTCCCCCTGCACTCCATAAAATACCTGTAAAAAATTACTCTAAACAAATTCTAAAGCAGCAGAAGCTACAAAACAACAGAGTAAAAGAGATTTCTAGCCCAAGGCAGCCTGACTGACAGGAAGGGTCTATTGCACTCGGCTCAGAGTGGAGTGCAGTGCAGTTGGCCATGCAGTGTGGCAGGGACAAGATGGGAGCAGGCTTCAGGGTGCCACTGGCACCAGCTGCCATTCCCAGATCCTTCAACCCACAGACTCCAAACATAGCTTCAAAGGTCAATGAGAAAGCTCTTTCACTTGGGTGAGAAGGGAGCAGAGTTCTCCCCTAGCTCTGGCCCCAGGTGATGGCAGCAGTAGCATCCATTTTTAGAGCCCTCTGCCTAAAGACCCTGGGGTAATTGAGCAGATGGTCTGGATATTAGCCCTTAGTGGCAGTCCTGGGGTGAGGAGGAACACTAGTTGGTGGAGCAGGTGGAGGCTCTGGAGAGGGAATCTACTTGCAGATTCTGGGCATAAAAGCTTATGGTAGCTCCCAGACAAAAGCATAGGCCAGGAAAGGAGTAACTTCTCTCCCTTGATTGTGTCATCTTGGAGGAATGGATAACTTACAAGTCCCCAGAGTATACCCTTGTCTTGACAAAGGACTCAAACATCAAGTAACTAGCTGGGAAAATAATCAAAAAAGGGAAAAAAATAAGATTATAGAAGATTACTTTCTTGTCGAACAGGTATTTTCTTCCATCCTTTCAGATAAGGAAAAACAATGCATACCATTAGAGGAAGACATAAAAATCAAGGCCTCTGCATCCAAAATCTCCAAAGTAAATATGCAATGGTCTCAGGCCATGGAAGAGCTCAAAAAGGATTTTGAAAATCAAGTAAGAGAAGTGGAGGAAAAATTGGGAAGAGAAATGAGAACAATGCAAGAAAATCATGAAAAATGAGTCAACAGTTTGCAAAAGGAGACCCAATAAAATGCTGAAGAAAATAACACCTTTAAAAATAGACTAACTCAAATGGCAAAAGAGGACCAAAAAGTCAATGAGGTGAAGAATGCTTTAAAAAGAAGAATTAGCCAAATGGAAAAGGAGGTTCAAAACCTTACTGAAGAAAATAGTTCTTTAAAAATTAGAATGGAGCGGATGGAAACTAACGATTTTATGACAAACCAAGAAATTATAAAACAAAACCAAAGAATGAAAAAATAGAAGACAATGTGAAATATCTCATTGGAAAAACAACTGGAAGATGACAGAGTAGAAAGATTCACATATGCTAGCTCTAAACCCATAGCCCATAAATTACCTGTAAAAAGGAATTCCCAACAAATTGTGGAGCAGTTGAAGCCGCACAACAATGGAGTGGAGGAGATTCTGTTCCAGAGAGTCCTGAAAAACCATCACCAAAGGTCCATTGTGCACCAAACCCAGAGCAGAGCCCAGTCCTGCCTTGGCCTTGCGGCACTGAGAGGAGCAGATCTGAGCAGGCTTCAGGGATGGAATCTCCCACGGCTGCGAAAGTCCCTCAACTCATAGGCGCTACAGGTCAGTGAGAGAGCCTCCTGGGCTGGCTGAGAAGGGAGCAGGGTGTCTCCATAACTCAAGCCCCCTCAGGAGGCAGCAGCAGAGGCAGCAGCAGACTGGAGCTCCCAAAGCAGACAGGAGCTTGGATCCATTGTTGAAGATCTCCTCATAAACCCCCTGAGGGAACTGAGCCTGGGTGGCAGCCCTGCCCCCACCTGAGAACCTGAACTTAATCTCTTACTGAATAGCAGCCCCATCCCCCTGCTGAAAGCCCTGAGGCTGGGAAGCAGCATTTGAATCTCAGACCCCAAGCAATAGCTGGGTGGATCTGGAGGTGAGGCAGGGGTGGAGAGGAATCTCAGAAGTCAAGTAACTGGCTGGGAAAATGCCCAGAAAAGGGGAAAAAAAATAAGACCATAGAAGGTTACTTTCTTGGTGAACAGATATTTCCTCCCTTCTTTTCTGATGAGGAAGAACAATGCTTACCATCAGGGAAAGACATAGAAGTCAAGGCCTCTGTATCCCAAACATCCAAAATAGATATTCAATGGGCTCAGGCCATGGAAGAGCTCAAAAAGGATTTTGAAAATCAAGTTAGACAGGTGAAGGAAAAACTGGGAAGAGAAATGAGAGAGATTCAAGAAAAGCATGAAAAATGGGTCAATACCTTGGTAAAGGAGACCCCAAAAAATGCTGAAGAAAATAACACCCTGAAAAATAGGCTAACTCTGGCAAAAGAGGTTCAAAAAGCCAATGAGGAGAAGAATGCTTTCAAAAGCTGAATTAGCCAAATGGAAAAAGAGGTTCAAAAGTTCAC
This sequence comes from Bettongia penicillata ogilbyi, assembly GCA_023548195.1. Lineage (NCBI taxonomy): Eukaryota > Metazoa > Chordata > Mammalia > Diprotodontia > Potoroidae > Bettongia > Bettongia penicillata. The sequence continues at coordinate 2,600,312 of JAJHZJ010000048.1, read as the reverse complement.
TGAAGAAAATAGTTCTCTCAAAATTAGAATGGAACAGATGGAGGCTAATGACTTTCTGCAAAACCAAGAAGTCACAAAATAAAACCAAAAGAATGAAAAAAAAATGGAAGATAATGTGAAATATCTCATTGGAAAGACAACTGACCTGGAAAATAGATCCAGGAGAGACAATTTAAAAATTATGGGACTCACTGAAAGCCATGATCAAAAAAAAAGAGCCTAGACCTCATCTTCCAAAAAATTATCAAGGAAAACTGCCTTGATATTCTAGAACTAAAGGGTAAAATAAATATTGAAGGAATCCACAGATCACCTCCTGAAAGAGATCCAAAAAGAAAAACTCCTAGAAATATTGTACCCAAACTCCAGAGTTCCCTGGTCAAGGAGAAAATATTGTAGGCAGCCAGAAAGAAGCAATTTAAGTTTATGGAATTACAATCAGGATAACACAAGATCTAGCAGCTTCTACATTAAGGGATCCAAAGGCTTGGAATATGATATTCCAGAAGTCAAAGGAAGTAGGATTAAAACCAAGAATCACCTACCCAGCAAAACTGAGTATAATACTTCAAGGGAAAAATTGAAATAGAGGACGTTCAAGCATTCTTGATGAAAAGACCAGAACTGAATAGAAAATTTGACTTTCAAACACAAGAAACAAGAGAAGCCTGAAAAGGTAAAGAGAAATAATAAGGGACTTACTAAAGTTGAACTGTTCACATTCCTACATGGAAAGATAATATTTGTAACTCTGAAACTTTTCTCAGTATTTAAGTAGTTGGAGGGATTATACACATACACACATACACACACACACACACATACACACATAGAAAGAAGGCACAGGGTGAGTTGAATAAGAAGGCATGATATCTAAAAAAATAAAGTTAAGAGGTGAGAGTAATATATTGTGAGTAGAAAGGGAGAAATGGAATGGGGTAAATTTTCTCCCATAAAAGAGGCAAAGAGAGCTTTTTCAATGAAGGGGAGAAGGGGAGAGGTGAGAGGGGGAAAGTGAAGCTTACTCTCATCACATGTGACTTAAGGAGGGAATAACATACACACTCATTTTGGTATGAAAATCTATCTTTCACTGCAGGAAAGTAGGGGAGAAGGGAATAAGTGGGGTGGGAGGATGATAGAAAGTAGGGCAAATGGGAGGAGAGGAGGGAGTAATTTGAAGGAAATACTTTAGGGGAGGGACAAGGTCTAAAGGGAGAATCAAATAAATGGGGGGGTGCAGAATAGGATGGAGGGAAATATAGTTAGTCTTTCACAGCATGACTATTATGGAAGTCTTTAGCAAAACTACACATGTATAGCCTACACTGAATTGTTTGCCTTCTTAGTGGGGATGGGTGGGGAGGGAGGAAGGGAGAGAATTTGGAACTCAAAGTTTCCCGAATGAATATTGATAATTGTTTTTGCATGCAACTGGGAAATGAGATACAGGTAATGGGGTATGGAAATCTATCTTGCCCTGCAAGAAAAGAGAGAAGATGGGAATAAGGGAAGAGGGGTAGAATAAAAGGGAGGGCAGATTGGGGGAAGGGGTAATCAAAATGCATGGTGTTTTGGAGTGGGGAAGGGGAGAGATGGGAAGAAAATTTGGAACTCAAAATCTTGTGGAAATGAATGTTGAAAACTAAAAATAAATAAATTTAAAAAAAAAATCTACTAGCTCTGATTCTGAGACAAGGCATATAAGATGAGGTGGATTAGCATGGAAAATATTCATATAGTAAGGGAAAGAAAATTAAGCATGACTTTTAAAGTAAGAAGGTGATTCTGCAGTGAGGAGATTAGCAACTCCAAAGTTGATGACTCAAGTCATTTGCTGCAATATTTTTTTTCCAGAAAAACCATAATGAAGAGTAGGGTTGAGAATCTATTTTTTAAGCAAGTACAGAGAGCAAAAAGCATATATCATGACTTGCACAAAGTATATAATAATTACAAGCTATAGTCAAGAATTTGCTCTTTATGCTAAAAGAGCATGTTCATTTGTCTCTTACAGGGGCTTCTCTGCTGTCTTGGTTAATAGGAAGAATGAAGTATTCCTAAAAATTTTTTAAATAAATAAATAAAAAGGAAGCTTTCCAATGTGAAAGGAAGGAATAGGAAAGGAATCTAATGAGATAGAAAAGAAATAACCTTTGTTAGGAGGTTATAGAATAAAATGTCACACAATGGTTAAAGGGAAGAAGGATACTGGATTGATTGTAGCTAAGAAATGTATTTAAATTTTTTCCTGAAGAGGAGGGAGCTGTATACTCTGAGGAGGAAGTAATTACTTGTCCTTCAAGGAATGAAAATGCAGAACCATTGGTGCTGTCTGGAAAGAGATCATCCAGTCAAAATCAGAAGACAAAGAGACAAAGTGGGTGTTAACTCCCTATTAAGTGATACTGAAACAGTTATATGTTTACACAATAACTGTAAAGAATAAATAAATATATAAGTATAAAATAAATAAAATAAAGAACTCTAGGGTATATATCCAAGCTACATCTAAAAGCAATAGCTAAAACGTATATCTCTATATACTCGCATACATACACACATATGTGTGTATATATACATATATATACATGTGTGTATATATACATATATATGTACATGCATATATACATGCACAAATACATAAAATCTCAACAACTCAGTGAAATAGATAGTGTAATTTTCTCCATTTTACAAATAAGGACGTTGAGACTAACAGATTAAGTTGAGACAGGATTCAAATGGAGGACTTCTAGACTTCAAGTCCAGTGTTCTATCCACGCTGACAGAAATACTCTCAAGATGTGTCAGATGAGAGTCACATGAGCAGAGGGGATGTTATCATAAGAATCTAGAAAGGATTACTAAGAATTATGGATTTCTATGAAAAAAAGTCAAAGACCTGAAAGGAGCTCAAGTGATACTTTCATTGCTTCTACCAATCAAAACAAGGACTACAGGAGAAAAGAGTGTATTTGAGAAGTGAACAGCTTGTTCTTCTTCTATCTGAAGAAAATGATTTGGAATTAATGCTTAAAAGTGATTAAAATGTCTCTAACCTTTGACCCAGAGATCCTGGATGAAGACCAAATATCCAGTAGATAACAAAATTGTCATGGTAGTACTTTTTTTTTTCTTTCTGGAAGTGAAGACTTAGAAATACAGTAATTGTACAATCGATTGTAAAACGCTTAAATAAATAAGGGCACGTGAATGTAATGGCACAATAATAACATCATATATTAAGAACATATGCGAGAAAATCTAGCAAACCAAAGTGGGAGGGGGTCAGGAGAGAATCTGCATGAAGATTAGTCCAATTACAGTAATATTGCATTCCTCCCTGCCTCAAAGCAAACTCTATCCTGAGTCACTTCTTCCTATTTTTCTCCCCCTCACTTAATAGCATTTTATTTTTACCAATTACATGCAAAGATAGTTTTAGGCATTTACTTTTGTAAGATTTTTTATTTCCAGATTTTCTCCCTCCCTCTCTCCACTCTCCTCCCTAAGATGGCAACAATCTGATATAGATTATAAATGTATGATCACATTAAATATATTTTCACATTAGTCATGGTGGGAAAAAAGAATCAGAACAAACGAGAAAAATCATGAGAAAAAAAAAAAAACAACTGTAAAAGAGAAAATAGCATGCTTCGACACCATAGTTGTTTCTCTGAATGTAGACAGCATTTTCCATTGTCAATCTTTTGGTTTTCTCAGATCTTTGATTATCTTCAGATCATTGCTCAGAAAAGCTAAGTCTAACAAAGGTGGCCATCACACAGTGCTGTAGCTATTGCATATAGTATTCTCCTGATTCTGATCACTTCACTCAGCATCACTTCATGTGAGTCTTTCCAGGTTTTCTTTTTTTTAAATCCTCATCACCTTTCTTAAAGCAGAATAGTATTCAATTACATTCATATATCACAATTTGTTCAGCCATTCCCCAATTGATGGTCACTTGCTCAATTTCTAATTTTTTTGCCAGCATGAAAAGAGTTGCTATAAATATTTTTGTACACATGGGTCTTTTTCCTTTTTTAATGACCTCTTTGGGATGCAGACACAGAAGTGGTATTGCTGGATCAAAGAGTATACACAGTATGATTGCCCTCTGAGCAAAGTTCCAAACTGCTGTCCAGAATGGTTGGATCAGTTTACAATTCCAGTAAGAGTGCACCAGTGTCCCAATTTTCCCACATCTTCTCCAACATTTATCATTTTCCTTTTCTGTCACGTTAGATGGAGGTGGTATTTCAGAGTTGTCTTAATTTGCATTTCTCTGATCAACAGTGATTTAGAGCATTATTTTGTATAACTATAGATAACTTTAATTTCTTTATCTGAAAACTGCCTGACCATTTATTTATCAATTGGAGCATGACTTGTATTCTTATACATATGACTGCCTCATTTCTAAAATATATAGTGAACTGAGTCAATTGTTTTTCCAATTTGGCCAATTTTATTTTTTAAGGAATTATGTTCTTCATTCAATTTTTGTCCTACCTTCCTTTTCCAAGCTTAACTCTCTTTTGCTTACCTCTCATTTTCTTTCCAAGTTTTTCTTTGATCTCTCTTATTTGGTTTTTTAAATTGTTTCTGAGTTCTTCCAAGAAGACTTTTTGAGTTTGAGAAAATTCATCACCCTTTGAGGTTTTGCATGCTGGTATTTTGGCATTGTTGTCCTCTTCTGAGTTTGTGTTTTGATTTTCTCTGTCCCCATAGTAGTTTCCTATGGTCAGGGCAATCAGGTGCTTCTGGCTTGTCCACAGTGTTTGTGTGATCCTGCCTGTTGTACCCCTAGGTTCCAGTGCTGATAATTTGCCTTCTGTGCTGGGACTGTAAGTATCACAGATGGTTTACTCTGCCAGTGGCCAGCTGAGCCAGAACCACGGATCCTCAATCGTTGATCTGTGCTGTGGCTATGAGCCTTCAATTGGCTTCCCCTGACACCATCTGTGCTGGGTTACACTCTTCTTCTACCAAAATGAGATAGACACCTAAAGTTCCTCCAAGTTATCTTAAGCAGCAAAATTGTTTCATTGTATCTTTGTGTATGTTTTTTTGCTCCAGAATCCATTTAGAGGCTTGATTTAATATTGTTTTCAAGGGAAACTGGGGAGAGCTCAAGCAACTTCTTGGCTTTTCTTTGCCATCTTGGCTCCATCTTTTTCTGTATTTTCATCCATTGATAAGGCAAGCAATAAAATACCCATAATACACATAAAGTCATGGAAAAAAATTTCAATATTAGCTATGTTACATAAACGAATCAAGGAAGAGAGATAAAATGACAAAAATTCAGTCTTCACTCAAGAGTTTATATATTCTTTCTCTGGAGGGTAATAGCAGTTTTTCATCAGAAGTCCTTTATAATTGTCATGGATCATTGTTTAGATCAAGGTAATTAAGTCTTTTACAGTTGATTTTTGTTACAATATTTCTGCTATTATACACAATGTTCTCCTGGTTCTGCTCACTTCACTTTGCATAAGTTTCATATAAGTCTTTTCAGGCTTTTCTGACACCATCCCTCTTCATCTTTCTTTATAACACAATAGTCTTCTATCAGATTCATTTACCATAACTTGTTCAGTCATTCCTCAGTTGATGGCCATCGTGTCAACTTCTAGTTCTTTGCCATCACAAGAAAAACTACGATAGATATTTTTGTGCATGTAGGTCTTTTTATTTTCCTTTTTTAATCTCTATGGGATACAGATTTAGTAGAAGTATTGTGGGATGAAATAACACACAGTTTTACAGGACAGCTACAAATTATTCTCTAGAATTGCTAAACCAGTTCACAACTCCACTATCAATGCATTAATGTACCTATTTTCCCATCTCCCCTCTAGAATTTCTCATTTTTTTTTATATTAGCCAATCTGATAGGTGTGATACTTTATGTTTGTTTTAATTTAGGCTGCCTAACTTCATTTTTTCCCACATTGATTGACTAAATTTTCTTGAATATTTTGTTCTTCCAGACTAATTATTTTTATTATCTTGTAGTTCTAAAAAAATAATGATTTGGTAACCTAATTTATATGGCATCAAATATGTAAATTCCTGTAGGCAGTAATGTCTTTTTAAAAAAATTATGTAAAACAATTATGTTAACTTGATCTACCTATGAGCAATTGATATTTCTCCAATTTTTTAGACTGGTTTTTGTGTGAAAAGTTTTTACTTTTTTATACTTCTGTTAATAAAATTCCTATGTATGTTTTGGTAGATGGACTCCCAAGTATTTTATACTGTCTGCAGTTATTCTGAGGCACTTGATGGCTCAGTGAATAGGGCACTAAGCCAGGAGCTGGAGAGACCTGAGTTCAACGCCAGCCTCATACCCTTCCACTGATTATCTGACAAAATTAATGCACTGGATCCACCAGAGAAGGAAATACCAAACTACTCCAGTATCTTTGCCAAGAAAACCCTAAATGAGATCATGAAAGGTTAGACAAGACTGAAAAACAAATTTTAAATGGAATTTCTCTTTATATCTCTTCTTGCTGCTGTGTGTGTGTTAATATATAGAAGTGTCAATGACTTCATTGAGTTTATTTTATATTCTGCAATTCTGATCTATTTATTATTTCAATTAGATTTTTAGTTGAATCGCTAGAGTTCTCTGAGTATGTCATTACCTCATGTATAAAGAGTAATAGTTATCTTTCCTCATTGCCTCTCCTTATTCCTTTAATTTTTCTTTTCTTCTTGCTATATCTAGCATTCCTAACATAAGTTTGAGCAATAATTGTGATAATAGACACCTTTCTTCACCCTTATTTGGAAGTTTTCTGGTTTTTCCCCATTATATATAATGCTTGCTCTTGGTATTAGATAGCTACTACTCATCATTTTAATTAGATCTTCATTCATCCTTATGCTTATTCTAGTACTTTTTTTTTAAAAAAAAAGGAATTGATATTTTATTGTTGTCAAAATTTTTTTCTATATCTATTATTTTTGTCATTTTTATTGATATTGTCAGTTATGCTTTTATTTTTTTCTAATATTGAACCAGTCTTGCATTCCTGGTACAAATTCAACCTGGTCATAGTGTAAGATTTTTTTTTGACACCTTACTACATTTTCATTGTTAGTATCATATTTAAAATTTTTGCATTTATATCCATTATGAAAATTAACCTATAGTTTTCTTTATCTATTTTTGCTCTTTCAGGTTTAGATATCAAAGCTGTATTTGTGCCACAGAAGTGATTTGGTAGGACTCTATCTTTACTGATTTTTCCCAAGTAATTTATATAGTATTGGAATTTATTGTTCAAATATTTGATGGAATTTACATGCAAATTCATCTGTTCCTGTTTTTTCTTTAGAGAATTTATTTATACCTTGTTCACTTTCTTTTTTAAGATAGGGTACTTTAAATATTTTGTTTCCTCTTCAATTAATCTGAGTAATTTTTATTTTTGTAAACATATATCCATTTAATTTAGGCTGTCAGTTTTATTGACATGTAGTTAGGCAAAATAGCTCCTAATAATTGTTTTAATTTCATCTTCAAAGTTTATTCATTCACCCTTTCCATTTCTGATATTAGTAACTAGGTTTTCTTCTTAAAAACAAAATTCTCTATATCATCATCAAAAGTTACATCTCTTTTTACTTTCTCAGACAACTTCATTGAATAGAAACTCATTGTTTTCTCTACTTCTGCCATTCTCTTTTAAATCCTATGTAATATGGCCTCTGATACCACCTTCAACTAAGATTGCTTTTCCAACAGTTGCCAATAATCCCCTAATTATAAAATCTAATGATTTTTCCTCAAATCCTCATCCTTCTTAACATTCCTGCAATATTTGATCCTTCAATATTCTCCTTATGGGTGATCTCTCTTTATATTTTCATGATGCTGCTCTGTCATGGTTCTCCTCATACCTGTTTAGTCCTTCTCATTCTCCTTAGTATAATCATTATCAATATCACAGCCACATTATCACTAGGGATATACTCCAAGGATTTGTCCTAGACCCTCTTCTCTGTTTTATCTATATCTCCCACTTGATGAACTCATCTATGCCTATGGGTTTAAATTATAATTTCTAAGCAGATGACTCACAAGTCTATATATCCTTCCCTAGCCTATCATTTGAGTTCCCCAAAGAATCTCAAACTCAGTGTTACAGAACTCATTAACTTCCCTTTAAATTCACTTCCTGAACTTTCTTTTTTTCTTTTAAGGGTACCACCTTCCAGTTTTCTAATATTGAAGTTTTGGCATCAATTTGTCTCATCTTCCATTTTTCTCACTCACCTAATATAGCCAATCCATTGCCAGACCTTGTCATTTCTATCCTAACCATATCACTATGTATTCCTTTTTTTTTCTGCATTTACACAGTCACCACCTTAATTCAGGTTCTTGTTTCCTCTTGCTTGACCTACTGCAACATAGGGGTCATCCTTATTGAACAAATCCAAAAAAATATATGTTCTCAAAGCATAAGTCTGATGATGTCACTCCTTGATCAAGAAGTTTTAGTGGCTTCCTCTTGCTACTTGGATCAAATACAAATTCATTTTTTTGACATTTAAAGCCCTTCACAGTGAGACTCTAACCTACATTTTCCAGACTAATTTCACATTACTCCCACTCATTTTATATTCTGATAAAACTGGTCTACTTGCTGTTACCCAAACATGAAATTGCATTTCTGAATTAGGAGGTTTTTCACATGCTGTTCTGGAGTGCTCTTCTTTTTTGGCTCTGCTTATTGGAATCTCTACTTCCTGAAATATTCAACTTAGTACTTAACCTCTTATTAAAGGTCATTTTGTTGCCTCTTTTCTCTCAGCTCCAAATTTTCACTACTCTTCCTAAACTCTCTCTCAAATACATACACACAACACTTTTTATTTACTTTAAAAAATATTCTGCACCTTCTTTGGTCATAGATTGCTTTCCTTCAGTAGAATGTATAATCCTTGACAGTTGGAATTGGTTAACTTTTGTTGCTGTAACCCCAATGCCTAATACATAGAGAGCTTAAAATATCTGTTGACTTGAATTAAAATGTTTTCTCATTGCCTCTAAAATAAAATGTATACTTCTCAAGCTGGCATTCAAGAATGTCCACAATCTAATTCCGATTTACTTTTTCAGGCTTATTGCATATCACTCTTTCAAATACTTTCACTTTTCCAGCGAAACCAGGTTACTAGATACCTGCTGAATTTGACATTCCATTCCTCCTTTTTGTGTACCTTCATGTAGGGGCAGCTAGGTGGTGCAGTGGATAGAGCACCAGTGTAGGAGTCAGGAGGACCTGAGTTCAAATGTCACCTCAGACACTTGACACTCACCAGCTATGTGACCTTGGGCAAGTTACTTAACCCCAATTGCCTCATCCTGGGTCATCTTCAATCATCCTGATGAATATCTGGTCACTGGATTCAGATGGCTCTGGAAGAGAAGTGAGGCTAGTGACCTGCACAGCCTTCCCTCACTCAGAACAAAGTCAAGTGCAAGTCATGTCATCATTTTTCTGATGGTGTGGTCTTCTTTGGCAACAAAGGACGAACGCATGCAACAAAGTACCTTCATGTCATCCCCTGTGATTATGCTCTGTTCTTTCTTCTGCCTCTATGAATCATTCTTCCTTTATGGGTTAACTCAGGTGTTATCTCCTCTTTCAAGCTTATATTTATATTTATCTTCCTTCCCCCAATCATTAAATCTCTTCTGAAGTTAACTCGTATTTGCTTATCTTGTATATATTACAGTCTAGATACTAAACTACAACTCTAACAAAAGCTCTTTAAAGACAGGGACAATGGTATTTTTTTTTTTGTATTCCCAGAACCTAGGCAGTGTATAAAATATTTTAAGAATTTAATAAATATTTTTAGAACTGGTTTTTAATTAAAATATAGAGTGGTACCATATTTTGGAGGGCCAAGATCAAAACAAAATATATATTGCAGCAATGTGAAAAGTCTAAGGTTCTCAACAAATGTAGGCTAGTATCATCTTCATCAAACAGGGATGTAGAAAGAAACCCGATTTTGATTCAAAAAACCTAGACTCACATCCCAGCTCTGCCATTTGATCTCTGTGTGACCTTGGGAAAATCACATCAACTCTCAGGGCTCTAGCTTCTCATGCTTAGAATGAAGTGATAGGACTAGAGGATCTAGTAAAGTCTTTTCTAGCTTTGTATTTGTGATCTTATGCCTATTCTGTGTAAATGAATTTCCTGATTTACTCTGGGTTAGCATTCAGACTTTTTTTGGCTCAACCTTTGTTCCTTAAAATCATACTACAGTGATTCAGACTTTCCTGATCTAATAAGTGAACATAATTGATCATCTCTTTGATGACTGAGAACCTTACACATCTTCAAGTATCATTATTCTCAATTCTCACCCTGAGAACATGGGAGATGGAGGTAAAAAACTTGCAGGAGACTGGGCTCGACCATTTCTACCTCAAGAATATTTTATAAAAATAAAATTTATTTTTTCAAATAAAACCCAGACAGAAATCTGTTTTCTTGACATTTGCTCTTTTCTCTTTAAAAGAGGAACAAAAAAAACACAATTCATTGAATGTTTTATCAAATTTGATCTCATTTTGTTGAAATTCCTTCATGAATGAAAAAATAGCTCACCTTATTATATGATATCATGGAAATCGCAGGGCTCCCCTCTATGACCAACAATTCTACCCCTTGTTAGTGCTCTAAAGGAGATGATTTAGGTAGGATTAATTCTATGGCCTGCTATTAATATGAGAAAATGTCCAATATTTTCAGTCATTAAGAACATAGTGGAAAGTGGTAGAGGAAGTTAGGTGGCCCAGTGGATAGAGCAGCAGCCCTGAGGTAAGGAGGACCTGAGTTCAAATCTGACCTTATATACTTACTAGTTGTGTGATGCTGGGCAAGTCACTTAACCTGGTTCAAAAAACCAAAGAGAACACAATGGGAATGAATTGAGTCAGCATTATGGTACAGAAAAGGTTAGAAGTCAGCAAGATTTGGTTCAAATCCTGCTTCTCACACATTTCCTGACCCAAATGAGTCAAAACTTCTTTGTGTCTTGGGTAACTCTTTAAGATAAAAAATTAGAGAAAAATTTACTAATGTATATTGGTACAGAGACTTTCCACATTAAATGTTCTCTATATTGACAAAATTATAACTCCAGACAAAATAAATAAATGAAAAGATAAAAAAATTAACAAATGAATGAATGAGCAAACAGATGAATGAAGGGGTAAATAAATGAGTAAACACACAAAAATAAATAAATGATAAATAGATAAAATGTATTGGTGAGGTGAGTGAGTCTACTGAATTATTACTGAACATGTATTTTATTAGTTGGCACTGGGCATTCAGATGAATGGGGTAGCTAGCGGATGTATTCGATAGAGTGCTAGGTGTAGTCTGCACACATTTATTAGCTGTGTGACCCTGGGCAAGTCACTTAATACTGTTTGCCTCAATGTCCTCATCTGTAAAATAAACTAGATAATGTAATTCCAAATCTTCAATATCTTTGCCCAGAAAACCACAAATGGGGTTACAAAGAGTTGGACACAATTGAAACAACTGAACAAAAAAAATTATGGACAATTAAAGAAGGTACAATTGGGAACAAGGAAGGGATCAGGTATATATTTTAAAAAAAGAGGTTGGGAGCATGGAAAAAAATAACTAACCACAACTTAGTTTTTGCCCTGAAAATTTCCTGTAGGTCAGATTTGACTTGCCATGTATGTTACTAATCATAAAGCCATGTTCAGAGAAATGTTTAAGGAACATTTAAAAAAAAATACTGATTGATCCACTTTTCTGAATTATGTAGATGAAACAGATCCTGAGAAGGAAAAAGGTGTTTTTTCAGTACATGACTGATCCATATTGCTTCTAATTTCTATCACATTCTTTGCATGATTTCTCAAGTCTCTCTTTTGTACTTAAGCACAACTTCAAATAAAGCTGAGATATCATTTTATAGCATTTGTAAAAAGGAGTAAGAGTGTATAGAACAATTTAATTAAACCAAAGAATCTCAGAGCTTAACAGATCTTTAGGTCAGCCTCCATTAAGGAATCTGCAGCCCAATGAAGTCATGACTCTTCCAGCTCTTTCATATTTCCTCTCAGTGAATTAGACCAAAGATCCAACTATACCTTATAGGAAAACATTATCTGCCACCAATGGCCATCCCCATTTTTTCCTTTATGTGACCTCATTTCATTTCTTGTTTTTCCAAATCATGCCTTCTATACTCTGATCTTTGAATTTTTACCACTAGAACTTAGACTCCTTCTACTTATACTCTAGGATCTGATAAGATATATCATCTTTCTTTGAATAGAATTACCACACCAATCCCTAAATATCTTTAATGTGTACCACAACATCCTCATCTCCTCTTTCCAACTCTAGATCCTCAAACACGTTGTCTTTCCTTAATAGAATGTAATGTTCTTGAAGATAGAGCCTATGTTGCTTCCTTATGTTTCTATTCCCCAGAATATCAACTCAGTACCTAGCATCTAGTCAGTACTTAAAAAAAATTAGAGTTTATTTATATGCTTCTACTGTAACATTCATCTTTTCCACTGCTTGGCCTTTCCTCCTTCCCTCTTTTTCTATACTCATCTTTCCTCTTTCATCATCAATCGGCCATGGAAAAGGGCCAGTACTTCCTCTATTTATCCCAAACTCTTCACTATTTTCTTGTACAGATGCCTGACGACCTCCAAAAATGACATTAAAAAAAATCAATCAGTTTCCTTTCACTAAGACAGCAGTAAAGAAGGTAACTTCTCTGTGTATATCAGTTTGACTTCTACAGCTGGGGTGGCCTCTAACAAAGGGAAAAGATGGGCAGCTAGGAAGATTTGGCCATAAAGCTAGTGTATATTGACAGACTGGTTATTTTGAAAATAATTAAACATTACCAAGTGTAACAATAAGCACCTCAACATTCATGGTGGGGGGGTGTGTGCTATCACAGGTTCTTAGATCTGCATAAAAGGAAAGACAACCTTTGAGGGGTTAACAATCACTTTAAACAAGCACATATATCATTCACCTAGGAGTCAGCACCCTGAACTTCAAAGAAAATACAGAGACATAAAAAATCAACAGATATGGCTTCCTCTGCCTCAATTCAACAGACAGGTCTAACTGTCTAACCATAGTTTCCAGAAAGGGAAGTACTGACACCTGGGTTTTCAAAGCCAGTGGGCTCCTTTAGTAGCTTCCCAGAGTCCTCATCTGGCCAAACAAACATTTCCAAAGTAAATCCTCCACTCAGAGTATTTATACATTCTTTTAGAGCCAGAGGGCATCACAATCCTTGAGAACCAGTGCCTCATTAACAAAAAAGGCTTGAGCCTTCCTACAAATCTTCCTTAATCAAGCTCCCCTTAATAGGCAGGCTTATTAACCAGGTGGGGAAGATCTTTAACCACATTAAAATAATTAACAATACAAATACATATACTGTTTCTAGTTAAAGAAACTGTTTGTTTCTGCTTAGTAGAGATTCTTGATTGATAAAGGCAAGATTCAATCAGAGGCACTTGATTATACTAAAACTAAAATAGCAAAAGATCATATTTTGCTTGCCATTGCACCAAGAAGGACAGGGGAATAAAGTTGTCCAAGGACTTTTGAATCTGTTGGTGGAAGACAAATTTGAAATCACCAATTGCGTTCCCTTTCACTGACAAACAGATGATAATGCTAATTTTGATGAAGTCCAATATAAAACGGAAATGATGTGCAGTCTTCATCATGTGAAATATCGATCATCTTCATGTTGGTGCCAGTCTACAACTATGGCTATTTTGTCACCTGTGCTTTCCTGGATTCCCCTCACTTACCAACCCCCCAATTGAAGAGTGTAGTTCTCTTTTATGATCCCATTAAAAAAAATTCTCAAGGATCTCTGTGATTGAAGGCATTCAGGCTGACTCCTTAGCTGCTGGAAGTTTGTAAAGTTTTTTTTTTTTTTCTGAAGCATTGAAGAAGGCCAACATCATCTTTGAGCATGTTTGAAGTGATGATTAGAGTTAAAAATTCACATCTGATCAATAAACTAACGTGAGAACTAGAAATGAAATCAGCTATGGCAGATAAACATGAATTGCTCAGTCTAGACAGCAGTATTAATATGGAGAAGAGCTCACAATTGTTGATGGACAGAGTGGATCAAATGAGTGAGGATATTGTTAAATATAACACGTATATGAGAAACACCAGTAAGCAGCAGCCAGAGAAATCTCAGTACCAGTAATGCCATCAGCAGGAGAATCTACCAGAGCTGAGAATCTCTTCTCCCTGAAGAGGACATGTCTAAACTCTTTAAAACTTCTCAGCCACCTGCCAGGATGGATTTGGCCTTATTACAGACCAAATTAACACTTTTTGCCAGAATATCAAGGAATTCACTTCACAGAACTTGAGCAAACTCTTCAGGCTCTCCAAGAATACAAGTAGAAAGAGGAAACAGTACTTCTAGTTTGATAAGTTGTTTCCAGATAAGATGCTGATATGTATTCTGAAATCACCTGTGGACAGCTCTTTCAAGAAATAGAATTTTCTTAATGAAAATGACAGCACTCATTTGATATCATTGACTTGTTTTGGCAGTAAAATTGTTCTTACAAAAAAATGAAATTTGTTTGTGGAAGGTTGACTGAGTCAGTCAATCAAATAACCCAACCTCATTTAAAGTATCTGAAAGGATGATTTTTCCCTGTGACTTTAACCATGTGGGAAAAAAAAAACAAACAAACAAACCCTCAGTTGAATTAATTAAAGGTATGCCTAGATGTCATGTTACATCAATCAATTAAAGATGTTTCAACTAGATGTGAGAAGTCTTTGAGGAAGCAGGAGATATTATTGTTCATAAGGGGATTCCTTTGTCCCCCTTTCTCAGGCTAAAGAATAGTTTTGTGAAATTTGGAGAGCTTTAGGATTAGGATTTTTCATACCTAGGGCAGTAATTACAGCAGTTTTGACATTGGCAGCAACAAATGAACCAGAGACACTGAGGAAAGGCAGTTCCATGACTTTATGAGAAGACCAGTAGAAAATGTATATCATACCTAAATGGAACATCTTAAGAACTCTAGCTAAAGAACTTGGAACTATGAATTTACCCCTTCATTCTCTAAGCTTGAGCCTACCTTCCCCTGGACACTGTATTCACCATTGAGAAACTGTCACAGACTTTGGGGGTGGGTACTTTGTACCAATATTGTTAATTACTTTAATAAATACCGGGTTCAACAAGTTAATTGATATCAATTAGCTTTCTAATTGATATCAACTGGTATTTGTGGTGGAGAGCTCACCAGTGGAGGCCTGTGAACAACTACAGTAAAATAAACAGTTCTCCCCACCCCCATACCTTGCATATCCTTCAGAGTTATATCTAGAACACTTCGGGAAAGTATCTGCTGCCTGGGCATATAGCCTACTGGTTTGAATGGAGATTGTGAAGGTAGTTCCAAAGTGTGCTACATAGTATGTAGCTAGAAGGAACATTAAAGATCACTTAATTAAAACACTTCACTTTTAAAATGAGGAAAATGTTAGGGACGTTATAAAGCTCACTCACCATGAAGGTAAAAAGTATAGATTTTAGGTGTATATTGTATTGTATTCCAAACCCTTTTTGAATCTGAAGATCTAGAAAGTGATATTGGGATTCAAACTTCACTCTTCCAACTCCATATTCATTGCTCTTCCCAAAATGAAAATTCACTCCCAGAAGTCATTAATCACCGGTGGTGCCAATTCCACCACAACATAAGTAAAAGTAACAACTTGAATGGGTTCGTTCTTGTAAGCCACAGACCAAGAACTAATCCTCTTTTCCTTTATCCTTCTCATTCTTAAATTTATTGAGCTATAGTAGCTCTGTTATGAAACTAATGCAGGAGTAGTAACACTTGAACCAGGGAGAAGGATAGTTGGTAGAAGCACTGGTATTTTTATCTCTTTAGCAAGCCTCTCACTGTGATGGGGTGAGAATTTCAAAACTGGTTGCTAAGTAGCTGGGTAAAATGAGAAGAAGAATGTCTGGTATCTTTATTTTCCTTCTTCCTGGTAATATTTTGAATTTAATAACAGTGCTATGCATTATTATAATATAATTTCGTTTCCCCTACCCTAAAGAACAAGAATTTCTTTGTCTAAGAGAGGAAAAAACCCTGTTCTTCAGGGCACCTACCTGCCCCCTGTCTGCTCACAAGTAGTGATTAACTGAGCTTAGAACTCTTGCCATAAAAATTGGCTCCCTGCTCTGGAATGACAGAGGGAGTCAGAAAGAAACTTTATTCCACCTCTCAAGGATGTTACTTGGGATATTATCATTTTCAATTGATTGTTAATTATCAAATTCTAATAAACATGAAATTCAGGGTAGAAGAGGGTAGGAGTCTGGAATGCAGTGGAGACCTCAAGGCATAGTTAAGATGAACGAGGAAGAAACAGGATGGACTTGGGCTATGGGATAGTATACTTATTTTGTGCCTAGAAAGAAGAAATAAAACAAAAAAGAATCCATCTGGTAACTTTTGATTTTTAAAGTGCTAAATGCTAAATTTAACTGTTTCTCTAAGTCCAAAAATCTGTTATGTTCTTAGCACCTCTTAAATTCCAATGCCCTGTTACTAAGTTCCATTTGCCCTACCCTAGCTAGATCCACTATAAACAAAATTTAAAAATTGTCAAAATTTGTCTTTTGGGTCATCCACCTCTCTATTTCCCTACACTGTTCTCTTTCTGAAATAATCGGGATTCTCTGTTTAGTTTTCCATCTGAGCTTTCTCACAGATCCTTTATACGAAGGCATTGATAAGTGAGGATAAAGAATTTGATTACTTGCATGGATACTTATAATTTAAAATAGATCAAAGCCATAAGCTAAGGGAATGGTTTTCTAATTGTGGAATTCTTGAAATGAGGTAGGGAAAATAGATTTTGCATACCTTTTTGATATTACTAGATATTTCCTCTATCTTACTAGTCATATTGTTTGTATAAATCATGAAAGTGGTACCTTTGTACACACAACACCCAAGGCTATTCTGTATCATGAGGTTGTGGGGGCAGAAAGGAAGGAGAATGAGTACAATTATTCTTGTTTCTCCAAAAAACAATTGTCTTAAACTCTTTAAGTAAAATTTTTCCTCTAATAGAGTTTGACAATACTAGTTTACTGTCCTAGATGAGAAAGTCGGTCTCTATGAGCCTGGGTGTTAAACTAAAGAAATCCCATTTTATTCCTCTGGTGTAACAGAAGATAACATCGGAAGATCTGTAATTCTGCAGCTTCTGTTCTCTAACTGGTCATTTCTGTGAAGACATTGCATCTGAGACTACATCTCATTTTAAATCAGACAAACAAAATGAGTGAAGTTTTAGTCTGAGGTGCTAAGGCTGGACACAAGGACTTTCACTCTGATTGGGAAATGTTAGGGTTACTGATGTTGGAGGCTATGGAGGTTCCTAAATGTAAGGACTTGAAGAGATTTTAGCATTTTGCTTATGAGTCTTAGGGGGATAGAATAGGTGACCTAAAATATTATTCCTCTACCCATGGCATTATACAGGATGAGATAGAGACTGAAACCCCGAAAAGAAGTTAAATGGCCATGAAAACTTTATAACCATGCTCAGTAATTAAAATTATAAAAAAAAAAATTAGGTAACCATTTGGTCCTGCGTCATTATGAGCCATTATAGAGAGGATGAATGCATTTGTGGTGTCCAATAAAACAGCTGAAGTCACCTTTCAAGTAGATGTTGCTTGAAGGGAGGGGAATCAATTAGAGATATTAAGAAGTCATGGCCAAGAAAATACCATTTTTCTAATCTTTCCCTTTTCATAGAATTAAAAAAAAGAATGATGAGATTATAGTGCAATCAATCATTTGTAATATTTAATTAGTTGGTCACATTTCTATCAGCACTTTCTCAAATTATGGATAGAAAATTAAGCAGTTCTTTCAAATTGTGTGTTTATCTTGGGTTCCAAATTCTGTTTCTCATTCAACAACAAAACATTGTTAAAGAAGAATTCTTTCCCCTCTTCCTCTGTCACATGTACAAAATAAATGAAAAAAACATTTATGTGTAAATGTCAAGGTCTAAGTCCTAGCTAAAGTGTCATTGTTAGCTGTTGAATTCTATTAATCAAAAATTACAGCAGTTCTTTGCACATAGCAATCACTAAATTAATGTGTGTTGATTGATTCATTTCTTAAAACAAAGGAGGCTTGCCCATTCACTGGTTTTGGTTGCTGTTTCTCAAACACTTAAAGTGTGAACGGGAACTGTTTTTTACCATTGCCAATTTAGTGATAACAGCTTGACAATTTCAGAAGAAAAAATATTCAACTAAAACCAACATGATCCTAATACACTTTTTTTATAGGTGGGTGGGGAGGTTCAGACTTATGATATCATTGATGGATGGAACTCTCAGTGAAGAAATATCCTCTATCTATAAAGATTGGGGACTGTTCTGCAATGAATTATGTAAGGTCAGTCACATTTTATAGTACTTCAATAAAGTTAGACAGTATATGTCAGAGGCTTATTTTTTTTTTAACTCTGTGAACTCTAACAGGAACATTAAGAGGACTTGGCCAAAACCAGTTATGATTTCTCTAATCTTTCCCTCTTTGTGCAATAATGAGTAATGACATAGTGAGAGGCATCATTTATAATATTTAGTTGTCTACACACATTTTACATCAGTTTCCACAGTTTGTTTTTCTCCAAAGAAGGATTAAATACGTTATGCTATGCTTTATGTTATGCTCTTTATACATATTTTTTTTTTTTAATTCTCATATTCATTCGCTTTTTTTGGTCTCCAGTGTGAGGCCTCCTCTTTCCCCTCCTCCCTCATACTCTGCCCCATTTCAATCCCTCACCCACAGTCAGACAGCTGCCAGGGCTGAAATCTGAGTGGGATTCTGTCTCAGGCCGGTTGGTATTTTTCAGATAAAGGAACTGAAGTTTGCAAATGTTCTCCTGACAAAGTGAATATAAATGACATCACTGTGATTGCCCTCAATGAATATTTGAGAATCATTGATAAGAAATTCCTTCCCAATGTCATTAACAGCAGAAAGGTGGAAAAACTTGAAAACCTATGGTTTCTATAAATTTTAAAATCCTCAATGTTGCTGCCTCAAAGGATAATGAAGAGTGTCAAGTTTCGCCAAAGATGCTGTGCTGGCAGATGACTGGTGGCCATATAAGTTGCACAGCAATAGAACTTAATTACATGCCAAAAATTATCCTGAACACACAACTTGGAATCAAAGTTAAGCTCTCAGGTGTTATTGATATATAAAAAAATGGATTCTTGCTTTTGAATGACTCAAACACTGTACACCTTGAAAGTGAGGCACAATACCTTATTGAAAAAATGGAAGTAAAGAGAAGCTTGTCAAAACACAATAGAAATACCATTGGTGTAGAAGGTGAACCACCTTCTTGTGTACCTTTTGGATAGCAGTGTGTATCTAATGTGCAAGTGGATAACAAAGAACATGATTGGAGAAAGACATTGCAAACCTCCAGGTGATAATGATGAATTTGAAAAGGAGAAAACAGATGCTAATTTGAAAAGGAGAAAACAGCTACTAATGCAGAAGTTCCAAAGAGCAGAAAGACTAAGATATTTGAAGGAGGTGGCAGTAGTGCTAGAAGTAATCTCAGCATAAGTATTGGAGGGAATCATAAAAGAAAAGTTTTCTGGAAAGAAAGGTACCAAAACCAGAAAGAAAAGAAAAGATGAAGGTATCTATCAAGTCCAGGCCTTTCTTTTTTTTTTAAATTTTTTTTAAATTTAATTTATTTATTTAACTTTTTACATTTATTTTCACAAAATTTTGAGTTCCAAATTTTCTCCCCATTTGTTCCCTCCCCCCACCCCAATACACTGAGCATTCTAATTTTCCCTATCACCAATCTTCCCTCTCTTCAATCCTCCCTCCCTTCTCTTGTCTCCATCTTCTCTTTTGTCCTGTAGGGCCAGATGACTTTATATTCCCCATTGACTGTATTTCTTGTTTCCTAGTAGCAACAACAATAATACTTGACAGTTGTTCCTAAAACTTTGAGTTCCAAACTCTCCCCCTCCCTCCTGCCCCACCCATTCCCTTTGGAAAGACAGGCAATACAATATAAGCCATATCCGTGTGGTTTTGCAAATGACTTCGATAATAGTTGTGTTGTGTAAGACTAATTGTATTTCCCTCCATCTTATCCTGCCCCCCATTGTTTCTATTCTGTCTTTTAATCCTGTCCCTCCAATTGCTCCCTGCTCCCATTGCCCTCCCTTCCATCATCCCCCCCACCCTGCTTATCTCCTCCCCCACTGTCCTGTATTGTAAGATAGATTTTCATACCAAAATGAGTGTGCATTTTATTCCTTCCTTTAGTCAAATGTGATGAGGGTAAACTTCATGTTTTTTTCTCAGCTCTCCTCTTTTTCCCTCCACTAAAAAGTCTCCTGCTTGCCTCTTGAATGAGATATAATTTACCCCATTCCATTTCACCCTCTTTCCTCCCACTACATTTCTCTCTCACCATTTACCTTAATTTCTTTTAAGACATGGTCCCATCCTATTCAATTCACTCTGTGCTCTCTGTCTCTCTGTGTGTGCATGCATGTGTGTATGTGTGTGTGCATGCACGCATGTATATGTGTGTATGCATGTGTGTGTGTGTACATCTGTGTGTGGTCCCACCAACTACCCAGATACTGAAAAGCTTTAAGAGTTACAAATATTGTCTTTCAATGTAGGAATGTAAACAGTTCACCTTTGGTAAGTCCCTTATGACTTCTCTTTGCTGTTTACTTTTTCATGCTTCTTCTCATTCTTGGGTTTGAAGGTCAAATTTTCTTTTCAGCTCTGGTCTTTTCATCAAGAATGCTTGAAAGTCCTCTGTTTCATTGAAAGACCATATTTTCCCCTGAAGTATTATACTCAGTTTTTCTGGGTAAGTGTTTCTTGGTTTGAGTCCTAGTTCCTTTGACTTCTGGATTATCCTATTCCATGCCCTTCAATCCCTTAATGTAGAAGCTGCTGATCTTGTGTTATCCTGATTGTATTTCCACAGTACTGGAATTGTTTCTAGCTGCTTGCAATATTTTCTCCTAGGCCTGGGAATTCTGGAATTTGGCCACAATGTTCCTAGGAGTTTCCCTTTCTGGATCTCTTTTAGGCAGTGATCTATGGATTCCTTCAATACATATTTTGCCTTCTGGTTCTAGAATATCAGGGCAGTTTTCTTTGATAATTTCATGAAAGATGATGCCTAGGCTCTTTTTTTGATCATGACTTTCAGGTAGGCCCATAACTTTTAAATTGTCTCTCCTGGATCTATTTTTCAGGTCAGTTGTTTTTCCAATGAGATATTTCACATTCTCTTCCATTTTTTCATTCTTTTGGTTTTGTTTTATGATTTCTTGGTTTCTCAGAAAGTCATTAGACTCCATCTGTTCCATTCTAATCTTGAGAGAACTATTATCTTCAGTGAGCTTTTGAACCTCTTTTTCCATTTGGCTAATTTTGCTTTTGAATGTATTCTTCTCCTCATTGGATTTTTGAACCTCTTTTGCCAATTGAGTGAGGCTATTTTTCAAGGTGTTATTTTCTTCAGCATTTTTTTTGGGTCTCCTTTACCAAGGTATTGACCTGTTTTTCATGCTTTTCTTGCATCTCTCTCATTTCTCTTCCCAGTTTTTCCTCCACCTGTCTAACTCGATTTTCAAAATCGTTTTTGAGCTCTTCCATGGCCTGAGCCCACCGCACATCCACCTCGGATGTCTGGGATAGAGAGGCCCCAACCTCCACATCTTTCCCTGATGGCAAGCATTGTACTTCATCATCAGAAATGAAGGGAGGAAGGAACATCTCTTCCCCAAGAAAGTCGCTCTCTATGGTCTTATTTTACGTCCTTTTTCTGGGCATTTTCCCAGTCAGTTACTTGACTCCTGAGATTCCTCTGCACCCCCACCTAGATCTGCCCAGCTAGTGCTTGGGGTCTGAGATTCAAATGCTGCTTCTTAGCCTCAGGGCTTTCCACGGCAGGCGTGGCTGCTATTCAATGTGAGCTTAAGTTCTGGTGCTCGGGTGGGGGCAGTGCTGCCTCCCAGGCTCAGTTCCCTCAGGGGGTTTATGCAGAGACCTTTGGTAATTGAGCTCCTGCCTACTCTGGGAGTCCCGGGCCACTGCTGCCTCTGCCGCTCCCTCCCGAGGGGGCCCAAGTCATGGAGACACCCTGCTCCCCTCTCGGCCAGCTCAGAAGTCTCTCTCACTGACCTGTGGCTGGAGGGACCTTCGCAGCCGCCAGAGGTTCCATCCCTGAAGCCTGCTTGGATCTGCTCCTCTGGGGCCGCACGGCCAGGGCTGTGCAGGGGTGGGCTCTGCTGTCCACAGCACGATGGACCCCTGAGGATGGCTTTCCAAGGCTCGCTGGAACGGAAATTTCCTCCACTGCATTGGCGTGTGCTTGCTCTGCTCCAGAATTTGAGGAAATTTCTGGGCTGTGGATTCGGAGCTAGCATACGTGAGTCTTTCTACTCTGCCATCTTGGCTCCCAGGCCTTTCTTAATAATGACAACAACTTAAAGGCAGAATTAAATATTCTTTTCAACAGTCATAAGCACAAACCTGTTTTGAGTCCACCAATGAGAAGCAAAGAAAAGAAGTAAGGAACAAAGAATATTATGAAGGTGAAGAGGAGTTAGAAAATTCCATGCCATCAGCATCCATCACATTATTTGATTTCCTGGAATTGAATGAGATCTTTAAACATGAAAGAATCCAAATCAGAAAGTGTTGAATAATTTTTAAAAATAGAGTAAAAGACTATAATCAACCAAGACATCTTCCTTGAAATACCAGACACTGAGAAACAAAAATCTCCTTGTTTTCAAAGGGGCACTCAAAATTCAACACAAACTTTAGAAAAATGGTGCGTTACCTAGGAGCTCTTCTTTGGCATGGGAGGATAAGAGAATTAAGTGTGATAGACCTTGTGATGGAAATGACAGAATTAAGGATATTTCACATGCTTCAACTTCTCACCCGAATATCTGTGCTTTTTTTTTTTTAAAGAGATGACTCCATGCAAAATAGATCAGGCAAAAGTCCAGCTTACTTTGAGGTAAAAGAGAACCCAAGAAACTCACAGAACACAGAAATCAAAAGCATGGAAAAAGGGGAACCACATACTTAACTTTGATCAGGTATGTTAAGGGAAAACATGAACAAATAAGTAATAAAGCTCTTAGTTGTATGAAAAATGAAACATTTTAGTATGAATACTGATTATTCCAATTCTATTAGAACTGATGGCTTTGGTAACGTACCAAATGGAGAGGTTGAAGTTCCAATGAAAGGAAGATGAGTTGGACCTGTGGAATCCACCGGGCTCCAGCTTTTGATGATAAAAAAGTTCTTTTATAATAGTGGGTCCAAGGAATTTTCCCTTCCTGTGGAATGTGGAAGAGTGGAAACTAGGAGATGAATGTTTTGAGCTTTATGGAGATTATAACAAGGTTTTTAAAATATAATATTTTTTCTAACCACATGTAAAGACAATTTTCAACATTTTTTTTAAGTTTTGAGTTTCAAATTTTCTTTCTCACTCCTCTCCCTGAGACAGTAAGTAATTTAATATAGGTTATACCTGTGCAATCATGTAAAATATATTTCCATATTAGTCATGTTGTGACAGAAGACACAGACAAAACATGAAAAAATAAAGAAAGCAAAAATAGTTTATTTTGATCTACATTCATATTCCATCAGTTCTTTCTCTGGATATGGATGGCATTTTTTTTTTATCATGAGTTGGGATTAGAACACAAGTTTTACTGGGAAAAAATTGAAGTTTTTCATTCATCTGGCATGACTACAGTTAAATTCAGTGATTATGGAAACTATGAAGATATGTTTCTAAGAAACCTCAGGCCCATTCAAGCCATGGTCACAAAGTAGGAAGGGAAAGGAATAAGCATTTTTTGACAGTATGACACAACATATCTCTTCATGAATATGAGAAGTATTAAGTGACATCCCTTGTTAAATAGCTAGTGTGTGTCCAAACCAGGACTTGAAATAGATTTTTTGCATCTACCAGAATGGTTCTCTATCTACCATGCAAAACAACCTCATCAAGAAGAGCTATGTTCTGTCACATACTATCAAGTAAGATCATATTTATAAAGAACTTACCATAGTGCCAGGCACATAGAAGGCTCTATATAAATGTTTATTCTTTTTCTTTCCCTTTCCACTTTATGACGATAGTCAAGTAATCTTTCAATTCCTAGGCAACTCTCAAGACTATAAAATACAGAGGGTTTGCCAATCTGTATTGGTTTCTGAACCAAGAATTTCCCAAAATAATGAAGTCAAAAAAAGTCTAAAAATATACGAGTGTGTCTGCATGCACATATGTAAGTGTACATGCTACAAAGACCTACACTTAATTCCATGTGTATTTGTGTGTGTATATTCTGACCATGAGCATAAATCAAAAACCCTTTGCATTTTAGAAAATGGTCAATTATTTCTATGGTAAAAGAGGACATTATACTCTTGGCTAATGTGATGTGTCTGTGTAAATTTATTTAGGCTAGTACTTGATCATTAACTATTCCATCATTAAAGCCATATTCAAAACATTTCAAATTTGTAGCACTCATTCAAGTTTGTCTTCTGCAAAGAGAACCCAAGTTTACCTCCAGACCATTAAAAACCAGAGGATGACTTTAATGGAGTAAACAGCTACAGCCATATTTAAATAAACATTTTTGTACACACATGTTGCTCATATACAATAATTTAAGTCACGTTTAAGAGAAAACCTAAAGCAAGGGACAATTATTTTTCATTATTCAGTTCTTGATAATAAATAAATGTGCCATGTGATTCTTCTATATTACTTGGAAAATCATCAAGATATTTTAGGTTCAGATTTTTAATTAGAAAAAGTAAATGATCAAATGACATTTTTCAAAATTTAACACTAATATGTAAGAACTTGCCCAATGGTTACTGTATTCTAATTATTTTTAAATTATGTAAGTAACACAGTCACATATAATGAGTATTTCCTTGTAACTTATTAATTTTGAATTCAGTGGTATTTAACTGAATGTTAGATAATGTAACTTCATTGGGCAATAGTCAAATATCAGAGATGATCTCCTGCTGGTTTGCATATTTAAGAACATATATCAAGCAACATGAAGAAAACATTTCCGAAGCATTTCATCTAAGATTTTATATATTTACATTTCTGAATGTAAGCAATTGTAAAGAAGTATATTGTCCTTGGTTTGTTTTACTGTTTCGTTTTGGTCCAGAAGTTTGTTTTTACTGACAAGGAATTCCTTGAGTGGAAATTCCCTCTACAAATAAAGATTGGCATCTCCCCTGCAACTGATTATTTTAGATAACTGTTTGGGGGTACTAAGACAGTATATGACTTGTCCTCCTCATATAGCCAACATGTGTCAGAGGTAGGATTATGAACATGGCTTTTCCTATCTCTGAGGCTGATTCTCATTTCCTATGTCAAACTTACTGCTTTGTCAATATAAAAAGGCTTTTATTCTTGATCCTGGCCTCTGAAAGTGGAGGAACCAGGCTAGGGAAGTCCTACTTTAGTCATTGGCAGATTTAGAGGTTCTTTCAGCTGCTCAGTGAATCACTGTACTGAATTTAATGTGAGAAGGGTACTTTATGAATGACTGTATCTAATATGAATTTGTGAAACAGCAATTCAGAAAGTAATCCATTTTGCCTAGGAATGAACTGGTCTTCTAACTTCTCTAAATCTAAGTTTCTTCCTTTAGTAAAGTGTAGGTAATAATTCCTGTAGTATTTGCCTTAAAAGAATTAAATTAAATATCACGTATGGTTCTTGGCAATACTTAAAGTATTATATGTCAGTTATTATAATAAATTTGCCTCATCTTTATGTTGAGTAGAGCTCAGATAGAAATGATTCTAAGACAAATCATTTTTCTACTCTTGTTTTCTTATGTTTAGTGACTGGCAAATTATTACAGAGGTTGAGAAAATGACTGAATTTTGTAATTTAATCAGTGTTAAGATGTAGGGTTATCCTCAATAGACTCACTGAAAGCAACTCCAGTGCCAGACAGGAGGATGAAGATGATATATTCTTTATCTTCTTCCCATATAGTCTTGATTTCCTCCTTTAGATTGCTATATTTTGAAAACTTTTCATTTTATGTCGTAGGGAAGTTACAAATATTTAGTCTGGAAAAAATACTTAAAATATTAGCCTTAAAAGTTTTTGTGGATCAATGTTACATCTAGGCAGTTTTGAGTGATAATTTTATTTGTGATAAAGCTCTGGTTTCACTTCAGTTTTTTTTTGTTAAATTCACATAGATATTCTTAAGTTTATATAATAGTGCTACTGAGATTTATTATCTGTTAGTTCTTGAAGAATTTCCAGCTTCTGGTGTAAAATTCTTCTCTCTCTCTCTCTCTCCATATATATATATATATATATATATATATATATATATATATATATATATATATATATATATATATATATTCCTAGATATTTGGTGAGTCCAAATTTTTGCCCACATCAGTGATATGTTGCACAGTTTATACCATTTTCTTGTAAAGTGTGCATTAATCTAAATGTTCAATTTCTTTTAGAATGAGTTTTCCCTAGATCTAGGTAAGGCTTTTACTATCATGTACTCCTGTGTACACAGATCTGCTTCACTTTGCCATTTGTTTAATGCTTTACTCTTAACAGTGTGTGTTGAATTAGTGTACACTCAACCTTAGAGAGTCTCTTGACTTCATTCTTGGAGTACTGAATTGTTTCACTTGTTTCACTATCCTCCTTTCAAGCTGATCATCGGAATGGTTTCAGATAGGGGCCAATCTACTGCCTTCTAGCTATGGTATTGAATCTTATTTTTTTTTCAGGTCTTAAAAATTATTTTGCTTTTAATCAATTTTACAATTCATTCAAGATTACTAGAAGTTAAGCTTTTGCTATGAACCTGAGAGGAATAGCTCCCATGCTGGATGGTTGATAGCCAGGATCCCAAAAGATCCAAATTCCAGTCTACCACTAACAAGCTAAAGTCAAAGAGACCAATGTGAAGGACTGAATTCAGGTTCCTATGTGCTGAACTGCTCAACAGCAGTTCATGGGGAAGGTCTTGAGGTCTGAGTTAGGTCAACAATTGAGACAATATGCTACAAAGATAATCAAAGTCTAACATCCAGAGGACTTTGCACTGGTCTGATCATGTTTAGACACTTCTTATAATAGAGAGGCTGAAAAAAGGAAGATGGCTGGGGGCCTGTTGAACAGTGTTCTCATACATGAAGGACAGCCATGTGAAAGAGGGACTTGGGCTCGTTTGCCTCATCTGGAGGGGAGAGAATTGGGACTAACAGGCCTTTTACCCAGAAGCACTTTGGAGCTCAACATAAAGAGGAAGTTCTTCACTGGATGCGTCCCCAGACAGAAGAGGCCGCTCAGGGACACTACTCCCCACCACTGAAGGCTTGAGGAAACCCTCTAGCTTAGATCAGAGGGTCTGAGTGTGAACTTGGGCCCATCTCCCTGTACAAACTGGAGTCAGGCTTGTTTCATCCTAAAATGTGGCTGTGGGCACACGGTCCCTTCTCATTACACTGGCTTGAAGACAATTCCTTGTGCTCAACTAGGTGCCCTTGTAGGTTCTATTTAGAACCCTTGGGCAACTGTGACTGCAGCTACTGGCCACTTTGTCTGAGATCCTTTAGGAACACGCAAGCCTGAGCAAACCAGAAAGCCATGACTGGGCCTAGGACCCGCTGGCAACTGTGTGTAGGATTGGCCATTTGGAATAACTGGTGTTCAGCTTTATTCCTCCAGAGCCCCGAGTAACCAACAGAGACCCTGCCTGGCATGGAAGGGCCTGGAAGAGTTGTTACTTTTATTTATCAAATAAATCAAAATAATTAAAACTTAAATATAAGTTGACCTTGAATTAATAACATTTTTTCTTTAAAAATATATACTTTGCAAAAGTCTTCTTTAAATCAAACCCTTCCTCTCAAATGAATGGATGATCCTGGTGAAAAACTTGATTTTCTAAGGCAGATCATTCTTTTTTTCTGTAACGTAAGAGAACTTTGAGGTTAAGAGACTTGCACAGGGTGATACAGTCATTATATAGCAATCAAGTGAGCAAGCAGAAGTAAGTCTTGAACCAAGGTCTTTCTGACTATAAGACCAGTTCACTCTCTATGGTACCATGCTGTCTCTCATCTTAAAATTCAGGTTGTCCCAAAAGTTTTAGTAGAGTTTTAACCATTAATAGCTTTAGTAGCTCAAAACTGCATTAATGCTTTTAGAAGATCCTGTATAGCTCAACTTTTTCATTCTTATTTTCTTGGCTTAAAATATTTATCTTTCTAGCTGTACCTTGGCCACCTTGATCTGTATTTTGGTATGAGGGGCTGATGGTGCAATTGCATTTTTAAAATTTATTTTCTCCTCTTTTCTTTACCTATTCTAGGTTCACTGTGAATTCATGATAGACAACGTCATCTGGGCCCCCATTGCTACTACACCCCCAATCCTACTACACCTCCATTATCAACTCACTATCCCATTCTGCACAACCACTCTTCTGAACCTTTCAACCACCCTCAAACCTCCTATGGTTTCCCCTCCTCCATTCTCTCAGTAACATCTTTACCCCATATTTACAGAAAAAAAAAATTGAAGTTGTTTACCATAAGCAGCAAATGTTCATAATGCTGAAGGTATGGGAATGGGGGACTGGGGATACGATGGGGATTATTGATGATAATGGGTTACATTTGGAAAAGGAGAGAGTTTGGGGGGAAAAGACGGATTTCTCTTTTGCGTAAATTGAATTTGATATGATCATGGAACATTGATTTGGAGATGTACAATAGAGAATTGGTGATGTGATCCTGGAGTTTAGGAGATAAAGTAGGTTGGAATGTATAGGTCTGAACAGAGATGATAGTGGAACCCATGGAAGCTTTAAAAACTTCCTTTGACCCTAGGATTACCCTAAGCTTTTTCTTATTCCCCTAAGCATTTTCTATTCTTCTCAAATTTCTTTAAAATGGATTTCTACATCTATTGCTTCCATTTCTTCATTTCCCACTTATTTCTCAATTCTTTGCAAGGTGGCTTTCAATCCCTCCACTTGTTTGAAACTATTCTCTGTAATTTTAGTAAAACTATATTATAACCACTACATCCACTGGCCTTTTCTGTTTTCCTTTTACTTGAACACTTTGCAGATTTAGAAGATAGCAATCATTTCTTCCTCTTGGATACATTCTCTCCCATGTGCTTCACTGAGATTTTGCTTTCTTCTTTCTTCTGCCTGTCCTAGGATGCCTTCTCTTTTCTCTTCACTGTATCTCAGTGATAACTTCATTTCAATTTTCTTCTCTATCCTAATGACTCCAATGTACTCATTAAGATTAATTAAGGTTAATCTAACTTTAGTCTTTCTTCAGAACTCCAGTTCTGAAAAAAATTCCTTTCTGCCTAACACCTCCTTTTGCATGTCCCACGGACATGTTAAATTCAACATGTCCAAAATAGAACTCCTCTTTTTTCTTCATTTTTTTCTGATTTTTCTTTCTGACTTTAATATCCCTCTAGGCTCACAATCTTGAAGTCATACTTGATACTTCCCTCTCATTCATTACTCTGTCTAATAAAGTTTATCTTCCTTATAATCTGTTTTCCTCATAGCTGCCAAACTAATATACCTAAAACAAAGATCTCATGCTGTCAACCTTCAGATCTAAAGGATTCAACATCTTGTTGTTTCATTTAAAACCCTCCACAATCTGATTTCTGCCTGTTTTTCTGGTCTCATTTCTTATAACTAACCCTTAATATTCTTTCCATTCAAACTGGTCTGCTCACTCCCATTTCATCTTCTACTGAGTTGTCATGAGGCTAAAGTGAGCTAATGGATATAAAGCATTTCACAAACCTTAAAGCTCTACATCAGTTTCAGTGGCTATGTAAATTTCAGTTTTTATTGTCAGCAGGCCTCCAGTCTGGTGATGACGTCATTCCCTGAGCCTTCTACACTGCCCCTGTTGAGCTCAGTCAGTGTTTATGAAGCAATACAGGGAATGATAAATGTTTAACAGTTAGGTCTTCTTTGGGTAAAAATTGTAAACCCACACTTTTGATTTTAATCTTCATTATTAATTTGTTTTCTATCACTTTCTTTAATATAGACATTTATCCACACAATAAATCAAGCCCTGGGCTGCAGTATTTGTTGAGGTATAAATGTGAGTTAGAATTGACTTAATCTTCCCCCTCCATATCTTCTCACAAGCGCTCTACCATGACTGGAATGCATTCTCCTTTCCTCTACACTTGATAGAATACCTGGATGAGGTGCTACTTCCAAATACTACAGCACTTCTCAATTCTTGGCATAGGAATCATTATTCTCTCTTGAAATTTCTTTGAATATACTTTGCATTTATTTACTCCTACATATGTCTTATCCCCAGTGGAATGTTTGATCCTTTGGGAAAGCGACTGCCTTGGGTTTGACTTTGCATCCTCAATTCCTAGCCTGATATTTTGTACATAGTAGTCTTAATACATACCTATAGAATTGGATAGAACAGAATTCCCAGAAAAGTTATAAACTGACATTTTCTGTGTAACTAGATAATTAGGTTGATAAACATTACCCTCTCTTAGGGATTTTTAAAATAATATAATGTGTTATAAAGTAAATAAATAATAAAAATAATAATGCAATGTGATATAAAACAATACAAAGCATACATATATAAATTAATATACTTACATTCATTCTACTGGTAGGTTCCTGAAAAGGCAAAAAGAAAAAAAAATCTTCAAAATTCAAAGCAAAGAACTTATAATAGTGGTGAGTGTGGAGATGGGGTAGGGGTGGGTTCTTACTCTGCCTACTAATAAATTCCAATTTGATTAAATGCTTAGAGACCTTCATTCAGTAAGTTCTTTCCTAGGGATAAAGCAGGGAACTATGGGAGAAAATCCTTTAGACCCTCTAAAAGTACTTCCCTGTTCTGTCTTGGTCATCTTCTCCAAAATAGGGTTCAAGGAATATTCCACCTCCCTCTCTTCTCCTATCTCCCCACCATATATATATAATTTCATTTCAGTATATTATGGATGGAACTGGGCAGGTCATGGAACTGCTGGTTTATCATTCCCAGCAAAATAGCCAAGATTATCAGCTACTTAAAAGGATGCCTTACTCTGATCAGGAAGCTATACAGACCACATAAAAGTGAATATTAAAGCAGATATTTCTCAGTAAGCACAGGATGAATGAGTCTCATTTGGATTAGATAAAAGGGGAAGATTGGCTATTTTTCCTCAGATTGGAGGACAGGAGGAAAACGGACTTGAAACATCTACATTTCAACTAAATCTATGTACAGAAATTCAGCTTGTGATAAAAAAAATTGAAATTGGACTATGGTTTAGTTAATCACACAGAATAATTCTGAGAATCAGGACTGCATTTCTTCTGACTTCTCCCCTCTTTCCTTTTAAACTCTGAGAAACCTCTTCTTGTTTCCCTGGGACCAGGGTGCATTTTACCTCATCCCAACATGTAAGTGGATTTTCAATTTGAGAAATTAAATTTCAAATTTGAGAAATTGCAGCTGCTCATACTCATTGTGACTGCTAGCATTTCACTGCAGGAGGTTTTCCGACAAGCCTTAGGATGGAAAAAAATGTACGTATTAGGCACTGAGACCTTGGCTTAGAATTCTGTTCCCTCAGCTGCTATCATGCTCAGGAAACTGAGATCAGGAAGAATATTAAAAAGGGCCTCTGTCCTTATACAGGAGTTTAAAAAGCTTCAAGAAAGGAGATTTTTTTTTAATTTGGAGAAAACTTTATAACAATTAGTGCTATTGAAAAATTTGATGCCCCATGTTGAATTATAGTGAATTTATCCTAAGTAAACATCATCAGAAAGAAGGTAGGAACTCATGTGGTTGATGTGTGATGGAGGGAATCCCTATAATAGATAGAAATTTGGAGGAGGTAATTTCGAAAGATAATGTTCAACTCTAAGATTCTATAATAAGGGAATGTTAATGTCAAACTGTCTTTTACAAATTTTGTACCAATTTTTCAAGTTTCCTATTATTATTGCTCCAAATTATCTTGGGATAATGAGAATATATTTGAGGATATAAGGGATTGTGCCATTTTGGCTTACTCTGTTGTTTCTCTGAATCTGTCTCTGTCTCTGTCATCTGTCTGTCTGTGACTCTCTCTCTTCCTCAAAAAAAATTGACAGATGAATGTTAAATAAACTTGCGCCTGGCAGACTTGTGCCTAAATGCAAAATGCATTTTCTTTGACATGTCTCCTCCATGTGCAAGCCATTAAGTATTTGAAAAAAAATGGTTATTTAATTTTCCCTAAGTTGTCTTTTTCCAAGATGAACTGCCATAACTTCTTCTCCATTATTATAACTATGCATTGCTCAGTTTTATGTTCTAAAAATGTATATAATTTTCTTTGTGTGTTTTGTTTTGCCTAGAAACAGCTGGTGGTGTATTGGAAAACGTGCTATGTCTAAAGTCAGGAAGATTTGAATTGAAACCTGACCTCAGACCAGTACTAGTTCTGTGACCCTGGGCAAGTCACTAAACCTTTTCCTATTTTAGTTTCCTTCACTTCAAAACAGAAATAATAATAGCACCTATCACTCAGATTTTTTGTTAGTATCAAATAAATGAGGTAACACTTGTCATGCATTTATCATAGCATCTGGTACACAGTAGTCAATAAATACTTGTTTCATTCTTCCCTTCATCCTTTTCTTCCTTCCTTCTTTCTTTCCTTTTTCTGTTTTAACTTTATAGAAGTTGAAATAATTCTTCCCAGGCTTCTCTGTCTTCATTTTATTTATTTCTTACATCACACTGATATTCCATTTTATTCATGTAAAAATATTTTTTAGCCATTCCCCAATATATAGATATTCAGTTGTTTCTAGTTCTTTGTTAATATAAAAAGTAATTTTACATAGAATAATTTCAAAAAAGCTATAGATGAATGACATTAGCCTGAAGATCGACCTTGAAGTAGGGAGCAAGAGAAAGAAAGGTAGTTAAACAGAGGCCAAAGGCTAAAATTAAATGGATGACAGCCTAATCGTTCAACTTTTGGCATTTTGAACAACTGGACCACTAGGAAGGAGGACTGGTTAGAGGTAAGGAAGATTTTAGCTCTCAATCAATCGATCCACAGCTGTTTACTCAGCACTTAATAGATGCCTTCCTTTCTCAAGTTGGGATTTGTAAATGCTGGCCAGTGTGAGGGTCTGAAAATATCACCTCTAGGGCTATTATTTTTTGAGGGGAGAAGAAGGGGCATCAAACTTATATTCTGAAGTCTGGGCAACATAATTAAGATCTGCCTTAAGATAAGCTAGGAAGAAGTCAGCTGACCATGATCATTCATCTCTGACATAAACATTGATGAGACTTAAGCTCAGTGAGTAGTCTCAAAAGAATCTCCAAAACTTTTAGAAGCAGGGACTTCCTGTTCCTCAAAGAGGAAGCCTGCAGGGCCAATTATTTATACAGTTATGTCTCCAGGACAGCACATGTAGTGTGAGTAGCTAGGTCCACAGAAGGAGGCATGAGGAAGGATGTACTAGGAGAGAGGACAGGTGGGCTAAGGAGGAAAAGGGACACAGAACTCTACAATTTTGGCAACCCTTTGATAACAAAAAGAAGTAGAGGAAGGAAACTGCACTCAGAGGAATGATTTCGACTCTAGGAGGTAATTTTTTCCTTGTGGACCGTTCCCTCTGAAATGATATATTTTGATTCTGTACTGGGTTCCCCATGATAAAGAGACATTATCTTCTCAGGGCCATCCCTTGGCAAAATTGGGTGTCATAAAAGTCTGTTTTCAGGATTCCTGAACTTTTCTTTCTTGGGTCTTGTCCTCTCCCTCACCCTTGGGTATCTTATTCTTTCAAGTATTCCACCCTTCATGTTCTCATCATTCCTTCTATCTGAACCTTCCATCTCAAAGAAGACTCTATATTATTTTCTTTCTATATTTATTCTGCATATATATATATATATATATATATATATATACTTATTGCCTTTCATGATAGAATGAAAACTTCTTAAGAGTAAGGAGTAGTTTCATTTTTTATATTTGTATCTACAGCACCTAGTACAATATTTGACACATAGTAGGCCCTTAAGAAATGCTTGTTGATGAATGGTGGGAATCTTTTTTGATTCAACCATTTTTTTTCTATTAGACTGAGAATCTAAGGGACTATAATTCTTATACATGGATACTGCAGCTAATGATGTCTCTCACTGAGTAGTGTCAAATCAGGTTTATGTGCAGACAGACTGGGCAGATGCCTACAGGATGTGATTTGTAGGACAGCAGGAAGGCTCTGCAACAAATATTTTTCTATCCAAAGGATGTGTTATCTGATCCCATCCTTATAGTGAAATCTGTCTCTTGGCTTATTTACCATAAAATTAGTGTCTTTTGTCAGACAACCAATATGTAAGTACTAACTGTCAATTCCACACAAGTTATTGAGTTTCTTTTGTGAGATCTGTGGAGGACATAAAAAAGGCATGAGACCTAATCTCAGTGGAGGCAGTGTGGCATAATGGAAAGAAAGAATACTGAATTTATAGTCTGAGGAACTGGATTCGAATATTAAATCTGTTGTCCTCTGTCTGCGTGATCTTGGGCAAGTCTTTAACCTCCCTGGGTCTCAATTACCAGTAAAATGGAGTTAGAAGGTGGGGGACAGTGTTTGACTACTAAATTTCTAAGATACCTTCCCCTAGCTTCCTTCAAGTCCCAGTTAAAAATCCCATTTTTTATAGGGAGTCTTTTTCAATCTCTCTTAATTTTAGTGCCTTCCTTCTGTTGTTTATTGATAATTTATCCTGTTTGTATCTTGTTTGTACACAGTTATAGGCAAGCTGTTTCCTCTAATCAGATTTTGAGTTCCATGACAACAGGTCTTTTACCTTTCTATTTCCATTGTTTAGCAAAGTACCTGGCACATAGCAGTTATTTAATACATGTTAATTGTATAACCAACAGTTCTAAATCCTAAGAAGAGAGGATTAGGGGTATCTTGGCATTTAAAGTAGTTAGTTTTTTTTCTTTAAAAATAGTTTTAGACTATTTTAAAAAATAGTTTTAGAAAATCTATTCAGTCAGCAAAGGTCTAGGAATGTCAATGTGCCAAGAGTCTTTTCCCTTCTCCTTCTCCATCCTCTTCACATACCTCTATGCACATATGAAAACTCTTTTGTCACCTTTAAGGCTTACATAGATGAGGCAGTGACTAGAGTGGTAGGCTTAGACTTGAGTTCAGATCTTGCCTTAGATCCTTCCTAGCCCTGTAATCCTAAACAAATAATTTTTCTTCTTTGGTTCTCTTTGGTTTACAGATAGTTTCCCTATCTGTAAAATTATAGACTGTACTTGATCACATCCAAGCTCTCTTTCAGCACTATAATCTTTGATGTTCATTTAAATTAGATTTCATCTGCATAAAAATATGTAGGGATGGGAGGAGGATGTGTCCTGTTCTGCTGTCCTTACGCTCCTTTTTTCCCATACTACCTTCACAAGGGACACTGAGAATAGACTTCACCATTTTTTGCTACACATAGGGTGTGGATGAGGTAATGTTCAAATGCATGACTACAAGTGAGTAAAAATATCAGACACAACATGGTATGATGGAAAAACAAAATAGAATGAAACAAAACACTGAACTTGGAGTTGGAAGACCTATATTCACTCCCCCCCACCATTTCCCACCCCCACCCTCCAGGAATAACCTATTTCACCTTGAGAAATCATCTCATGTCTTTGGGCCTTAGTTCCTCATCTATAGGATGCAAGAATTGACTTTGTGACCCTTTGAAGTCCCTACCTGAAGTCTCTAGACCAATGTTCCTAAATCTTTTCTCTGGTTTGACCCTCAGCTCCCTGTGTGACCTTGAATTGAAGTCTCTTAAATTTCTCCATCAATAAAATGCTAGCTTACTAGACTTTTGACCTATCCTAGGGTGATAGATGGCTTAGTATTGCTTGAGAACTAATGAGTTAACATTTACAGAATGCTGAGAGCTATTTGAGTGAATGACATTCTTCAAGCATAAAGGATTGTTATTCATTACACAGAATGCATACAAATAAAATAAGTGCTTCCTAGAATAGGAAAATTGGAGCAAGAAACCATGATATGCCCAGTATGAAAGACAGGTTGGAGATGAATACAATAGATACTGTTTTAAGACCAGCAGTTTCATGCTAATGAAAAAACGGTCTGAAGACTATATTTTGGTCTGGCGGTCAGAAGCAGAACTGGAAATGTCAAACCAGTATGATTTACTTCTTGTATTCCTTCTAAGTTTTATTGAATACCCTCCAGGCTATGCAAGCTGGGACTTCTAGATAGAACATTATGCTGAAAATAAATGTAATGATATGGAGAATATGTAGTTTCTTGTGTCTGTATCATTCTAAAAGGTATGATATAGAGGCTGCCTTGACAAGAGATTAGGCCTATGATTACATACCTCTAGTTCTTCCACTTTTTGATTTTCTTGTCAACTTTTTTTTAACTCTTTTGTGGCTGTGTTTTCACAAACACTGAAGCAATTGAATCTGTTGGGGTATTCTTTTGACTGGATGGCTTTGCGTTATATCATCTTCTTTCATCTTTTTATACCCACTACTTGGCACAGTACTTGGCTACTTAATATTATTCAAAGGACTTTCAGTTCTCATTTAATCCTCAGAATAATAATGACACAGGATTTAGAGCTGGGACAAATACTAGATGAGGAAACTGAGGCCCAGAAAGACTCCCATATAAATGACCTCATTAGCACAGAGACTGGTAATTGTTATGTTCAGGGGCTTTCAGAAGTACGATTAGAGTCAGAAGGGACCTTAAAAACCAACATAATTCATACCCCTTATGTTAAAGGTGAGGAAATTGAAGTCCAAGGAGTTCAAGTGACTTGCTCTTGTTCACAGAGCTAGTAAGCATCAGAGCTAGCTTTTAAACCACGGTTTTGAATTCCTCGTGCTATAACATAATGGTTTGTCCAAGATGACAGATAGTAGATGTAGATGTCATAATCCTCATGTTACAAGTGAGGAAACTGAGACACTGGAATTAAGTAACTTGCCTAAGGTCATATAACTTAAAGAAAAGTACAGGGCTAGGGCTTGTTTCTCTTGAATGCTTCAGTAATAAATCTTTTACCTAGTGTGAGAAGAGGCAGTGTTGGATAGTGGTTAGAGAGCTGACCAAGTAAGATAAGCAGCAACTGCTGAAAGCCTCCTGGGGTGCACCTCCTAGAGGAACTTGAGTATCCACCAGTCACCAATTGGGCAGACATTCCCCTCCCTGTTATGAGTAAGTGTCTGTCCCTATGTCCAGGCTCTGACCTCTCTTCCTCTAATGCCTATCTCTGCTAGAACTAGATAAGAACCCTGCAAAATCTGATCTGACTTTATTCTTTTGGCTGCCCTCCTCCATCAGACTCCCAGTGGACCTGACCTATTTCCATTCTCTGTGATTGCCCTTTTTTACTATCTCCTCAATGAAGTTGGGTTGCTTTACATTTTCTGTCTTATTCCTTAGACTTCAGCATTTCAAATTTTGTTGTTTTTTTAGTCATTTTCAGTTGTGTTCAACTCTTTTAGGGGTTTTCTTGACAAATATACTGGAGGGATTTGCCATTTCCTTCTCCAATTCATTTTACAGATGAAAAAACTGAGGCAAATAGGGTTAAGTGATTTGCCGAGGGTCACACAGTATCTGAGGCCAGATAAAAACTCAGGTCTTCCTTACTCCAGACCCAGTGTTCTATCCACAGAGTCACCCAGCTACCCCATTTCAAACTTTACTAAACCTGTAAAGAAGTGTTGTAATGAGACACTTCTCCACAATCTTTACTAACGAATTCCATATAGAGCCTGATATAAACAAGGAAAAACAAAGTTTGCACGTAGTCTTTTTCATTTCTCAAGACATGCTTTCATGTAAATCTCAATCTACATGCTCAGAATATAAATAATCATGTCTTTCCTCTGCCACTACTGCCATACTGTTTCTTCTCTTGGCTTCCCTATTTATGCTAAATTCAAAAGTACTAGCTTGATTCCAGTCTCACAGAAATAACCTCTAAAATCATCTTTGATGATCCCCTCCCCCCCACCTACTTTTGCTCAGTCCTACGGGCAAGTTAAACTATTTTTTTTTCCTGAATGAACTCTGTTTTGCCATCTCCATACTTCTATGTATCATATTCCATTAACTGAAATGCATAAACTGAACTTATTTTGAACAAGAGTTCAAAGCCTATCTCTTCTTTGAAGTTTATATTTTATGATACTTTCCATTCTTCTCATAGTCAAAAGTAATCTCCTCCACTCTGGATTCTCTTTACATCTTTGTTATTACACCTATCACATTTAGTCCTCTAATACAGTTGTTTTTAGTAATGAACCTAGCTACTCTATTATTGTTCTCTGTATCCCTTGCAAGGCATAACACAACACATACATAAGACAGTGATTTGCACATTTTTTCCTTCTTCTCCAGGGTGTTATCTAGACTTTCTCAACCATGTCCAAGAAACCTCTTCGCCTTGGAATTCTCACATTGGAAGTATCCTTTGTGCTTGGTTCTCCCCCTCTGATTGGATGGCATTTCCCAGAAACTCCAGGCAAGCCTTTCTTCTCCAGCCCGTACTCCCTCCAGACTTTCTTGACCCTTTCTCTACAGTGTCCCAGGGCCACTCATCCCCTTTCCCCACCCCACTCCATTCAGTGTATTTTTACGTGCAGTCTTCCCTAAATAGAATGTAAGGTCCTTGAGGGCAGGGACTATATTTCTTTCTTCTTGTATTTGTATTGTCAGTGTTTTGCACTGGAGCATTTACTAAATTCTTGTTGATTTGCCTGAGTTACATTCAGTAAATAATTGTTGATTGGATAAATGAAAGAATGAATCATTCCTGCTTAGTTGCATGTGCCTCTGTGAAACAAACCACTGATCTCCTTGTCTTGAGTTGTCAGCTCCTTAAAGTAGAAATGACAATTTCTAGCACTGGTAAAGAGTCTTGTTTAGGTCTTGTTCTTGATTTCATTTGATCTCAAATGTCTAATACTATTCTAATCCTAATACTATCTAATACTATAAGTAGACCAGCATGAGTAGGAATAATATGTTTTGAGAAACCAGCAGAGGTACTCCAAAGTCATCAGCTGCTCTGATCTGTGGAAATCAGCTGGCTCAGCTCAGCAAGGTCTGTTTGGAATTTTGATGAGCTATTACCAAATGGGAGAAGCATCATGAAAACATGCCCACATAGGGCCGACTGGTTACATATGTGTCACTGAGGACTAACTTTGTGCTGTGAATTGTCTTATATCTTATAATACATAAGCTGGACAAGTAATCTATATTATACTTTAAGAAGTAATTTGTGGTATTTATCAGTTGATCTGCAGCTAGAAACAAAAGTATTTTTCCTGTCCCTTGAAAATTTATTTACCAGTTGGAAGGACCTCAGGTTATTTTTGAAATGTTTGCACATATATTGATATATGGGATCCCTGGGATCTGATTCTGTCTCTTCTCACCTCATATGTATGTATGTATGTATGCATGCATATATATATATACACACACACACACATACACACATATATATATATATATATATATATAGTCCAGACTTGGGGATACAACTAGTTGGCCCCAACTCATATCTGATTCTGGTTCTTTGACCCTACCTTTCTGCTCACTCAATTTTGGCACCACTTACAATTTGGATTCCTGAAAGCCCTTGACTTATGAGTCTTTTTCTGTTTTTTTTTTAACAGTTTAACCAAAATAAAGAACCATTTTTTTTTCTGTTGGTGGCTTTGCTAGATCTATAAACCTATTTAGTTTATGAGGGCCTGTGCTCTCATATATATTTGAGCATTAAGTAGGTCTCTTTGTATTACAAATAGCTATCAGTATTGCAGATAAGACATTCTCAACATTCTGGCTTATAGATACTATTGATTTAGTCATTACTTTCTGCATTTCTCATTTTCCATGCTTCAGGATGTGCTTTGCACAGCTTTTGGGATAATTATGTTGTGGAATTTTAAATAAGGGTCCTCTTTCACCCTTGTATTGCATTCATAGAATTGAGCAAAATAGGATATTGTTTCCATTTTCTGAAGACTGAATACTGATCCAGTTCCAAAGAAGAAATTAGATGTAATAATGTTCAGTGGTAGTTGAAACTTAAGTTCCCAATAGAACATAAGGGAAAACAGCATATATTTTACATTGTTTTGTTTGCACAGAAATCTCACAGAAGGAAGGACACCAACAATATGACAGAATAGGGAATACGTATTTTTGTGAATTGTGCATGTTTGTGATGGTGGCATAGTAAATAGAGAGTTGATCTCAGAGCCATAAAGAACTGAGTTCAAGTGCCAAATAACACATATGGACCATAACTCTAGGGAAGTCACTTTATTTCCCAGTGTGTTAAGAATATTAGTTTAAGAGAGTTTGGCGAATTCTATTTTTCCAGGAAGTTAGTCAATGAAATCATAGTTACAGTACAATGTACACATATGTATTATAAATATAATAAAACATGCATAAATGTATGTGTATACATATTTAGGTTTGGGTGACTGGAAAAAAACTTATCCATGATATCCAATATCAGTTTCTACATTTTCTATACATTCAGGAAGCAGAATAATTAGTCAGTAAGTATTTCTTAATCACCTATTATGTGCTAAGCACTAGGGCAAAAAATAGTTCCTACCCTTGCAAAGATCACATTCTAATGAAGGACACAACATATAAACAGAGTGCTTAGAAGACATGTAGAGTATAGACACATACGCATATACATATGTGATTGTGGGCACTCACATACACCTGGGAGAGGGGTGTCATAGGAGGATGAAGGAGGAATTAAAAGGTTTGGGATAATTACTATGTGAAATGATTAGGGAAGTATGTAAGTGTTGCCTTACTAAAATGAAGGTCCATCTGAAATAACATAACATAAATTTTCAATGGAGCACTCAAATATATATATTTTAAATTTTGTCCAGTTTTCTTCAATATGAAGCAAAGGCTGCAGAAGAGTAATCCACAGTTGGTAATAGGATATGGGTGAAAAGGACTTACATATATAGGATAAAGAAAAGTTGAGCTGGATTATGAAAGGGTCAAGAGAATGAAGGAAGGAAAGTATAATTAGTACAGTAGTGATGGATAGGGTACTGAGGGTGGAGAGATTGGAGATCTTTATGAAAATGAAGAACACAATTAATATAAGGCAATGGGAAAGATTGAATGACATAAGATTATGATCTGATAGAGAAATTTTGGAGTTTGCTCCAATGGAAACATATTACTTGTGGGGGAAGGCAAGATCTAGGGTATGAACATCTTCGTAAGGTGGGTTAGAGTACTAGATCTTTGTAAGAGTGAATTGAGGATATTGGGACCTTAAATGTTTGAGGGAGTATCAGTATGTATGTTGAAGTCCCTTAGTACATGTACAGGATTCAGAATGGGGACAAATACTGATCCAGGTCCTGAATGCATTGAAGGGGAAAGGAGAGTATCCTGGGAGTCAGTTGGTAACAGCTACCTGAATACTGATTGGTACTAAATTTTGATTCAATTAACTTCAAAGGAGAAGGGAGTACTTTGGGTGATAAATACAAAATTATGAAGTAGTATTGGGGAGTAATGATTATTCTCTCTTACTGGTGAATAAAGGGATGTATGTGTGTGAAGATACAATCATTACCGGGAAAGGTGACCAGAGATTCCATGTTAGTAGGAGGCAGCCCTCAGAGTGATGTTGTTCGAGTGCAAAACACTATTTTATGGAGAACTCGCATGGGGCAGGTGATCTCATAGTGATCAGAAGAAGCAATACAAGGACTCCCTCAACAACTTTGGATTTGACTGCGGGACATGGGAGACACTGGCACAGGACCACTCAGCATGGTGTGCCCATATCAGAAAAGGTGCTGTGCTCTATGAGCAAAGCAGAATTGAGACAGCAAAAAGGAAAAGTAGGATACACAAGTTTGGAGTATCCACCCCAAATATTCACATGGACTATCTGTGTCCAATCTGTGCTAGAGCATTCCGAGCTCATGTTGGTCTGATCACAGTCGTACACATTGAAACTTCACTTTATCATGGTGATGTTGTTTTGGTCCTCTTTGAGAACAAAGGACAACAACCATTTTCTATTAGAAGACACACTGTTTTCCACAGCTAAAATCCAGCAAACAAGCTAGGCCTTCAGCTTGACATAACAGCAATCCTTTGTGATCACCCTCTGGATGATCTCGGCTGCAGCAAAATTCCAGATTTTTTTCTCAGCAGTGCCAGGTGGTTCCTGAGTTCAAACAGTCATCTGTAGTATGCATGTTCCAGTCACGGAATCCATCGTACTGTGAGTCAAACTTGTGTCATTGTTGCTGTTACCCCTCACTGTCAGGGCTACAGCTCACTGCATAGGCACTAGAATGTGCATTGAGATTTGCCCACTCTAATGTGGGCCTTCTTGGTAGTAGAGGAGGCCCCAGAACATGTCTGACTTCTCTCCCCCAGTGGAATAAAGAAACCTTTTTGCTTGTAATCACTGTTAGTTACTTAGTTTTATTATGTTTTATTTTATTTTTAGAGTTAACTGTGGTTTTGATAACTTGTGTGAACTCTCTGTTGTTGTTTTAAGTTACCAATGGTTGCAGAACCTTTGTGACTCTTCAGTTGTTTTCAGTGATGACAACCCCATCTCAATCATTCTGAGCTCCTACTATTCACTGTGTAAACCCCATTTTCTATTTTCCACAGCCTGTTTCACTATTTCCATCCCAAACTTTCTTCAGAGCCTCCCAAACACTGAGTTAACTCTGGCAATGCTTGTATCAACCTCATTGTCATTGTGTACATCCCTGGAAAGTACACTACCAAGGTAAGTGAACTTATCCACAGCATTCAAAACTTCTCCATTTGTTG
Source organism: Bettongia penicillata ogilbyi (assembly GCA_023548195.1). Classification (NCBI taxonomy): domain Eukaryota; kingdom Metazoa; phylum Chordata; class Mammalia; order Diprotodontia; family Potoroidae; genus Bettongia; species Bettongia penicillata. The sequence continues at coordinate 2,557,052 of JAJHZJ010000048.1, read as the reverse complement.
CAATCAAATGGTTCCACGTATAGATGGTGTGGCAAAGGCTGATGGAGTACCTATGTTTTCTTGGTGTTGATTATTAGGAGAAAATTAGCACAGGAAGCAGAGAATTGATCTATGCTTTGTTGCATTTCAACTTCAGAGACAGTATTGAGTGCACAATCATCTGCAGACAGAAAATCATGCACCAACACTCCTTCCTCTTTGGGCTTGGCTTTTCAAATCGAAGAGCTTATCATCAGTATGGTAGCTGACCTTGATGCCCTGTTCATCCTCATTGAAAAGATTTGACAATATGGCTGAAAACACATGCTAAAAAGATGGGAACAAGCACAGCCCTGTTACCCTCCACTAATGACTGGGAGGGCACAAGAGCATTATCCACTATCCGGAACTCGTGAAAACATGCCATCATGAAATTGATGTACAATGCTGATGAACTTCCCTTGGGGTGTAGTGTGTGTTCAGAGAGGACCAGTACCTTTGGTGTGATGGCTAACATACCATTTTGGGGGTTCTTTCCACTTTTGGTGTTCATCTGTTCCACTCAACTCTCACCTGTGGATCCAAGAAGCTGCAGCATGCGCGTTTTGGCTTATGGGTCAAATCAGGTTGAGGGTAACCAAGGAGTCTCAAACTCATTGATGAGTTAGGGGAGTGTCTACCCCAAGCATGTGAAGACTTCCCCTGGTGTAATGGGTAGATGAGAATAATTTGTTCGAATGGCCATGAAGGCAGCTGAAGCAGGTGATGTCGAGCGCTTAGAATAGTAAATAGAGAGGAGTAAAAAGAGCAGGGTGGTCTCTGCATGGGGCTCCTGACAAGATGGAAATATGCCACCATTAGGCAATGACTCCTACCACAGTATTAGTGACTAGAGAGAGGTCCATTGAGGGAAATAATTATTAGAAAGATAGAGGCCCTCCCCTTGACCTCACAATAGGTGGTAATGCTTAGCCCTATGAAGCAGAGGAACCCATACTCGCAGTGGGCAGAAACAAAATAAGGTATAGTGTGAGGAAGTTCAGATTAACAACAGAAGCTAACAATTCTGAGTGAGAATGATCCCAGAAAGGACTACAGTGTTATGGCAGAGGGCCTAGGGGTACCTTCTGGGTGAATACAAAGACCATAGGCATGAGTCCTGAATCTGGGCTAACATAAGGTCTCAAAGAACTCTCATAAATGAAGAGACCATAGCTGAAGAGGGAAAGGCATATTGTAGGAATAATTTAGGGGAGGGGTTTTGCATTGATTGAGCAGTAATTACAAAAGGGGGCAAGATATTTGAAAGTAGAAGGCAAAGTATAATTAAACTGATTATAGAGTTGAGGTTGGAAAGAAAGAAAAGCAAAGTCAAAACAGTGGTAATGGCTGAATGAAGAACTGAGTGGTACAGGAATAGGATACCATGATACAGGTGAAAAATAGATTTAGGAGGGGTAAGGCATAGGGAAAGAAGAAATGACATGAGGCTATGGTAAGATATAGGAATGTTAGATTTTTTGAGTATAGATGTAGAATACTGGTGGGAGTCAGGTTTTAACTATCCTTTCATGTGGCTGAGGTGTAGATCATGAACATTGATGGTAGTGAATATTATGAGCTGGGTATGATTTAGGCTAGTCTTCTGGTAATTCAAGTTTAACACTGGGGGTAGGGGGAGAATCATTGATTAGTAACAGGATATGGGTAAAAAGTACTTAAGCACATAGGATAATGAAATGGATATTGAGAGGAGGTAGAGATTCTAAGATGTAGGTTCCCAAAGTAGGAAGTACTACCCACTGACAGGGGGTGGTACTGGAAGGATCAAGGGGAGTGGTAGCCTCAGGAGCAATTGAGGATATGGAATAAAAATAAAGAAGTAGTGAAAGCATAAGGAAAGAAGAGAAGAAAGGAAAATTTTAAAAATGTATTGCGTAACAGAGTTAAAGTAATAGCGATTACATTATTTTCCAAACAAACATACAAAATGCAAGTTGTAACCAGTAGGTGGTCAAGTGTGTTGGCAGGTCTTAACGAACAGGTGATGGCAGGTGAGCGTGTCATGCATTGTCTGGAAGTCCAGCATGTATCAGCAGGAATATGTATGTGTAATTGACACATACATAATATATGGTAACATGACACAACATTGTGCCATCAAAATTTCAATACAGGAAAGAAACACAAATTTACAATAAATTATTAATTTAAGATGCATCATTTACATATATGTATATGTATATATGTATATGTATATGATGCAAATTTTAAAAAAGCCCTTAAAGGTTAAAGCAATTAGATTTCCATGGTGGTACTGATTAATTTTTTTTGAAAAGGGGGAAATGGGCCAAATAAGTTTGAGGGCCTCTATTCTAAGATGCGATGAGGAAAAAGAACATTCCAGGAATGGGGAACAACCTCTACCAAAGCATGGAGATGAGAGATAGGATGCTGGGTATGGGGAATAGCAAATATGTCACTTATTGGACCACTTAGAAAGGGTAGTAATATGCAATCAGTTTTTATTTTTCTGGAGGGGGTTCTGGAGCTAGATAGGAAAGGATTCACAGAGAAAGTTTTTACTTTTTTTATTTGGTTGTTGTTCTCATGGAACCATTAGGGAACATTCTTGAGCATGAAAGTGATATGCTTAGACTTATGTTTTAGGGCTAGGATGATTTGGAGAGGGAAGAAAATGGAAATAGGGAGGTCAATTAGGAAGATAAGGCAATAATTCATGCAAAGGTCAATGAATGGTATGTGAATGGAAGGATTTGGAAATAGAATCAACCAGATTTGGCAACTGATTGGATGTGAATGTGGGTAAGGAGGAGGGTATCCAGGTGGTACAGTGGATAGAGTACCAGGAATGGATTCAGTAAGTTCTGAGTTCAAATCCAGCCTCAGATACTTACTAGCTTTGAGACCCTAGGCAAGCCATTTAATCCTGTTTGCCTCAGTTTCCTCATCTGTAAAATGAGCAAGAGAAAGAGATGACAAACCATTCCACTATCATTGCTAAGAAAACCCCCAAAGGAGTCATATAAAGTTAGATACAACTGATAAGTGGCTAAACAACAAAAGAAAGAGTGAAGAATTGAGGATAACACTGAGGTTTCAATCCTGGGTGACTGAAGAGTGATTGTACCCTTGACAGGAGGAGGGATGTTGGAAAGAGAGAGAATTTTAAGGAGAAGACAATGAATTCTGAATTTCTTAAGTTTGAGATGCTGGCAGAACATCTGGATTAAGCTAGTAGACAGGAGTTCGTGATATATGAAAGCCAATGAGAAAAATGAGACTGAATATGAACTTTCGGGGGTTACCTAGAAAGACATAAAAATGAGCCATTACAAGCTGATGAGGAGAGGGAGAGAGAGAGAGAGAGAGAGAGAGAGAGAGAGAGAGAGAGAGAGAGAGAGAGAGAGAGAGAATGAGACTATAGGCCAAGTAGAGAATATGACCAAAGACAGAGACCTACAGCACATCATTCAATAAGGGAGGAAAACATAGATGGCTTTGAGTAAAGAAAACTGAGATATACTAATCATACAAATATGAAGCAAATTCAAAGATAGTATTGTAAGGCAATTGAAGTGAGACCAATAGAAAGGCATTCATTTATTACTCCAGATATATAAATAATATGGAAACATTTAAGTCAAATATGAAAATGAAATGAGAAGTCTTTGAAGGTGGGTTAGTATGTCATCCCTAGAAATCTTTAGGCAGAAGATGAACAATCACTTGCTAGATGAGCTTGATGATCTGGACAAGGATTTAAGTAGATGAACTTTGAGGTCTCTTCCAACCTGAAGACTATGCTTCTATGATTTGGCAACTAGGATGAAAGAATATGAAGAGAGCTAATGAATAGATATATACAAAACTGGTTAAGTAAAGGATCTTCACCAACTATCCTATGGTTGCAGTTAGGGCCAACTAGGGAGAATCAAATGGATTATGGCATAGGAGATTGGAGTTGGATGCAAGAAAAACATTCTTTGTGGTGAAGACTGAAAACGGCAAAATCTCCTTCCCTTCCCTTCCCTTCCCTTCCCTTCCCTTCCCTTCCCTTCCCTTCCCTTCCCTTCCCTTCCCTTCCCTTCCCTTCCCTTCCCTTCCCTCCCTTCCCTTCCCTTCCTTCCCTTCCCTTCCCTTCCCTTCCCTTCCCTTCCCTTCCCTTCCCTTCCCTTCCCTTCCCTTCCCTTCCCTTCCCTTCCCTTCCCTTCCCTTCCCTTCCCTTCCCTTCCCTTCCCTTCCCTTCCCTTCCCTTCCCTTCCCTTCCCTTCCCTTCCCTTCCCTTCCCTTCCCTTCCCTTCCCTTCCCTTCCCTTCCCTTCCCTTCCCTTCCCTTCCCTTCCCTTCCCTTCCCTTCCCTTCCCTTCCCTTCCCTTCCCTTCCCGTCTTCCTTCCTGCCTTCCTTTATTTTAACAGCATTCTCCTCAGCACACTACTAAGCAGCCCATATTATCTATGAAATGCTTTCGAATAGTCCTATGTATAGTGCATGAACGAGGGCACTTTTTATAACCATGTGATTCCAATAATTTTGCATCAGGAATCTAACCTGTTTCCAATTGGTTGAAAGTGTACTGGTGCATACGAAACACCTGGTGTGTAAGATAAATTTCCAAAATTCCATTTGCTGGAAAGAATTGAGAGACACAAACATGTGCCATGGCTTTTGGAGCCAGGACTGAGTTTTCCCTAAGAAACCTACTTCTGAGGAGCGAATTGCTCCTCCAAGCCATGAGTTAAGCCAATTAAAGAACTCCTTAGTACATGACAAAGTGAAATTTCATTGTTTGCTGTGGCATCCATATTTCAGAGCGCAGTAAAATGCCTTTTTATTTAGTCATTTTTGGGGGGCCTCTTTACTTTGTTTTATAACCACTCAGTGCATTGCATAGTACAAGCTCATACTATCATTTTTCAAGCCATTAAATGTTAACTTCATTTGCTTGTATGAATTATGCTCTGCTCTTTTAGTTTTGTAATGAAAAATAAGTACAGGTTATGCAAGCAATAACCCCTGTGTAAGCAGCAGCTATCTTTTTAAACGGTTTATTATGCCACAGTCTGGTACTCCATTAAATATAGATTACAGACTGCTGAATAAATGAATATCAACTAGGCATCCCCATCCTTCTGTACATATCAATGCAAATAATGAATTGTGGCAACTCATGAAAATGTATAACTAGGGAGAGTGGGTCAAGAAGTAATTACACATTTGTCTTATCTCACGCTTCTTGTCCTTAAAACAGCAGAATACATCATGGAATTTGAGGGGACACTAGAAAGATTTTTTTCTGACCAGTTATTATTAGTAGAAGCAGATACTATACTCCAGAGTAATAACTAGTATGAGACAAATTGGGCATTGTCCCAGAGAGACAAAATTCTAGAGGAATATACTTTGAATTTGGGATTGGGTAGGGATAGTATACTTTCTATATTCACTTCTCTGATTTTAACTTCAATCTTGCCATAACTGTCTGGGGCGCCCTAAATGGAATAGGTACCTGGGGGGGGGTCTAGATTCTCCCAGGATCTGGAATCCCCTGGATTCCCCTAACACCCCTCAATTCTTTATTTTTTTCTCTTTATAAAAGAACCTGTAGTTACATGTGCCTCCCTGCCCCCTTCATATTCCTGGAGTTTTATGCTAGAGAAAGCCACCTTGCAGATATTCTTCCTGGTAACCTCTCCTGTGGTAGAGGGAATAGATGTTCCAAAAAAAATACAATTCTTGTTTGAAAATGACACCACATTATTACCTCTGCCTCATTCTTGGCAAGTGGCTGAATATCCTTTTTTTGCCTATGTAGAAAATGGAGGCTTTGGAATGAGAAAAATGAGAGAGTGCCACAGCATGCAGGGAAGTGTAGGACCATTTCTATTGTCTACACCTCAACTGCGACACATTCATTACTTGTCCTATTGGCTAGCTTCCTTGTCCTTGGTCTACTGTTCTGTTTCAATTTGCTGTAATTTACTCACATTATAAATAATGAAATCTATGAAGGGAACCCAAATCAGGAAGACCTTGCTCCTGGCTATCTATTGCTTGAAGGGTCACAGTCGCATTTTTCAGTTTATAGCTCTGCCTGGCAGAGATGTTTTCTGAAAAAGTACTTTTTAAAAATTATTGTGAGTTAAATCTAGTGGGACTCAGTACCTAAAAGAACTTCATATGAAACAAAGCACCCTTTATATGTACATAATTATCTCATCATTTGTCTGTCTTGTAAGTTTGTATTTTCATGTCTTAGGTTCTTATAAATTGGAGTCATGTATATTAATTAACACATTAATAGCATTTTTCAAACAAAAAAGGTGATCTATTTTTCTTTATTCTGACACCCGTTCTGTGACCTTGGTTATATCACTTAATTTCTCTGAGCTCAATTGTTTATCTGGGAGATGGAGATGACAAAACTTGTACCATCTGACTTCTAGGACTGTTGAGAGGATTATAAGATTACAGAGCTGAAAGGGGCCTTAGAGGTCATAATCTAGTTCAACTTCCTTGTTTTACAGATTATGAAGCTGAAGTCTAGAGAGGTTAAGGGATTTGCCCAAGGTCACATAAGCAATAAGTGACATCTGGATCTTATAGACTCTGACTCCAAATCCGATGTATTTTTTTTTCCCCAAAAAAACTCTTTCTAAAATGAAAAATACTTCTTCCTTCCAAAAAATTTGGGGAACATTTCCTTTGCACTAGTGAAGAAGCAAGTTCATTTTAATTTCTTTTGGGGCTCCTATTAAGTAGTGAACCCAGTGTTTCCATAATTTGCAAACCACCTCAATCAAGATTTAACATTTTTACAAGAAATTAATGCAGAACGCTGATTGTCATTACCAAATAAGCAGAGTATGGTTAATGGAGGATTAATTTGTAACTGTCTTGAATTCCAAGCCTGCCAGAGCTCACTGATTTGCCATGCAACAACCATGGTCAATGACAGAAAAGGAAATTAATCAGTCATTCTTTGCTTTCAGAGCCCAACTCGATGCCACAACTTCTCTTTCTTTGGCATGAGAGAGAGCATAATACAGTGGAGGGAGTGCTGGGCTTAGAATCTAGAAGAACGAGGTTCACAATCCTACTTCAGATTTTTACTAACTAGGCAAGTCACTTAACCTCTTAGAATCTCACATTGTTTTTAATTTATAATAAAAAGTGATAAAAGTATCACATAAGATTTTGTAAACTTGAAAACACTGTAAACATGAACTATTATTTATTTGCATTTCCTCAATTTGAAATGGTACCTCTTTGATATTCTCTAAGGTTTTGTGTTTCTCTCCTGGTTATCCTCCCACTTCTCTGAGTCCTCCTTTTTAATCTCCTATTGGTTCTTCATCTAGATGATGCCTAGGAACTATAGGTGTCTGCAGTAGCAACTATATTAAAACACAGGGTGGCCTGCTAGCACATGTTCTTTGGTCTACTTTTCTAAAGGAAAGACAGCTTTAAAGGGATTAGCAATCTTACTTTAATAAATAGATAAGTAATCCAAGAAAGAATCCAATGGACAGGGCTCCCAACTGTCTAAACAAAATAATACAACCACTTACATACACTACCAGACCAGGAGAGCAGCGACATCTGAGTAGTCAGGGGTGCTCTTAAAAAATGGCTACCCAGGTCCATCTCAAGAGCAATCTCCCAAAGCAAAATGTCAACCTCACAGAATATATAAAAAAAGACTTGGCCCCTGATTGGCTGAAAAGCTTGAAATGCCTAATTGGTTTAGCATCTGCCAGGGCTCTATTTGACTCAGGATGTATCACAGCTGGGAACTGAGTCAAAGTTCAAAGCAGCAAGACATCTGTGATTGACACGTAGTCACATAGGCCCATTAATGGATGGGGAAGATCTTATATTCCATTAACCCTACAGTGTCTCCCAAGAGTCTAGCTGAGGCCTTTTCAACTCTTCTCTACATATTATTTTCTTTTGTGATCTCACCATTTCCCATGGTTTCAAATATCATCTGTATTAGAGCACTCTCAGTTCTTCTTGTACAACTCTAATCTTTCTCCTTATCTCTACTCTTGCATCTCCAACTGCCTAATGCATACTTCAAACTGAATATTCTATAAATAATCTTAAACTTAATACATCCAAGGCAAAATTGATTTTCTTTTCCCTCCAAAAAACCCTCCCCCATTTCAAAGTTTCCTATTACTGTTATGAGAACCTTGATCACCCAGTTCTTCATGTTTTCAATATATTAGTCATCCTTAATATCTTATACTCTCTCACCTACCTTATTGAAACAAGCCCTGCCATTCTTACTTTAATAATACCTCTTGTATATGACCCCTTCTCTCTTCTGACACATCAATCACCTTAGTACAGGTCTTCATCCCTTCATACCTGGACTATTGCAATAGGCTTTTGGTTAAACTCTCTTCCTTGAGACTCTCCCTACTCTATACCATCCTCTACTTAGCTCTCAAATTGATCTTTTTGAAAGTGCTGGTCTGACTATGTCACCCCCAGAATCAATAAACCTTCTCTGACATACCCTTACTTCCAGGACCAAAAATAAAATTCTATGACTTTTAAAACCTTTCATAGCTTAGACATTTCCTACCTTTTCAGACTTTTTGCATCTTATTCCATTCAATATATATTGTGACTCATTGGCCTCCTTGCTGTTCTTTGAACATGTCTCATCAACTTTTGATTCTGAGCATTTTTATAGCCTGTGCCCCATTCTTGGAATCATCCCTGATTCTTTATCTGAATCCTCATCTCTCACCCTTCTCTGGTTTTCTTCAAACCATAGATTTGACTTGCATTAGGCCCTTCCTTGTCCTTCGAATTGCTAATACATTCCCCCCTTCCAGATACAGGTACATATGTGCATATTACTTATTCTCATTAGAATGCATATTCCCTGAGGCAGATACCGATTTTGTTTGTTTTCCCTTTTTTCCCCCCTTTTCTTTTGTCCCTAGTGCTTAGCATAATGCCTGACACATAGTGTAAGCATAATAAATTTTTACTGACTGAATAACTGACTGACTGAATGATAAGATACATCTAGGATATGGCCTCTGAAGATCAGATGTCTTAGGTCACTTTATTGCTGTGAGTCACTAAGCCTGGCTTATGAAAATGTTATTTATTTACAATTTCAAATTTCATTTAGCTTAATAGGTTTCAGAAGATATTTTGATACACACTCACACCCCTTCATTAATCCTGAGATTTGCCAACCTTCTATAAAAAGTGGGTACATATAGTTATGGGGAGCCACACACTAAGCAGAAGTAAAAAGCTTGGAGTTAGTTAGAAGACCAGGGCTGGAGACCTGACCCTACCATTTATTCATTGTGTGACCTTGTTCAAGTTATTTACCCTTTTCTTGTCATTTATTTTTCTAGAAAATGAGAGAATTAGAGTAAGTACTTTCTGAGCACATGCTCAGATTTAAATGATTTCTCATTATGCAGTTCTAGTTCTGCTAACTTTTTGAAACTTATGTCTACGGAGTGTCCAAAAATCTGAAGAACAAGTGAAGAGTTAATCATTCATTTGGATTTCTGTTTAAATGATGTAAATGATCCAGAGGACTGAATGACTTTTCACTTTTAATTTAAATATTTTGCATTAAGAGGCTTCAGTTTCCCAGAAAGGGAAAGGCAAATATGAGAAGTAGGGGGAAGATACACTGGAGATAACATCATAAAGGTTGACATCCTCTCTCTCTCTCTCTCTCTCTCTCTCTCTCTCTCACACACACTCTCTGTCTCTCTTTCTGTGTCTTTCACATACACACATGGAAGTTTGAGTTCTTTTAATTTGTTGCGAAGGGCAGCTAGGGGGATAAAGTGCTGGGCTTGAAGTCAGGAAGGCTCATCTTCCTGAGCTCAAATCTAACCTTAGACATTAACTAGTTCTGTGACACTTAACCCTGTCTTCCTCAGTTTTCTCATCTGTAAGATGAGTGGGAAAAGGAAAGGGCAAACCACTCCAAAGAAAACCCCAAATGGGGTCATAATGAATTGGACATAATTGAAACAACTGAATAACAATGACTATTTTATACTACCTTGCCAAGATTATTTCACAGACTAAAAAAACAAAGCACAAGAGATGATGATTTTATCTTCTCTTTCCCTGGCTGTGTTCAGGGCTACTATGTAATCTTGGGCTTATGCATAAGTGTGTATCTGTCTTTAACATTCTCTGTTCTGTAATTCCCTCTGAAATCAGTTATAGATATTGGCACTGAATCCCCACAGAGTCTCAGCATGTGACAATGGTTTTAAAAATGTTCCACTTTATAGTCTTCCCCTCCCTCAAATCCCCCCACAAAAGAAATTACTCTAATAGTTACCAGGAAAGGTGATGATAAGTGGTGTGTAATAACCGAAATAAGAGACCCCCTACCAATGAAGTAAAGTAAATTCCATTTTGCTGTTAGTTGTCATCCTTGTTCACCCAGCAGGAAGTCTATTAATAATTCTAATATTGCCCATTAAAAACCTTCATCTATTTTGGTTTATTAGTCATGAAGATTTGATGTCACCATAATGATGGCAGCAATAATCAATTTCATTTTATAGTGTTGGCATTGTGAGCTAAGAAATAAACTTCAATAGTACCACCCTTTAGAGAGGGTATATAAAGGATGTGCATATATAACTGAACAAACCAAGTGGGTTCTACCTTTTAACTCCATTGTTTGGCAGCATTATATTTTTCAATCTTTGTCCTATACATAATAGACATTTAAAACATATTTCTTACATTGAACAGACATTAATGCCATAGTAATTTTCAATTGTACATATTAACTAAGAAATTAAAGAGATTAAATAAATTAAAGAAATTGAATTTTTTAAATCATTTATTTTAACAAATTTTTAAGAATTCATTTACAATTTTAAGCCTTCCCTTCTTTCTTTCCTCCTATCCACTGAATAGGTAAGCAATATAATAGCAATTACACATGTGAAGTCATGCAACTATATTTCCATATTAGTTATGTGACCAAAAAAATTAACACTAAAAACAAGAAACATAGATAAAACAGAGAATATTTCAATTTGTAATTAGAATCCATCAGATCTCTCTCTGGAAGTGCATAGCATTTTTCATAATGGGTCTGTTGCTATTGTCTGGGATTGTTATAATGATCAAAGTCTTTCATATTTGAACATCCTCACAATATTGCTGTTACTATGTACAATCTTGTCCTGGTTCTGTTTACTTCACTTTGTATCAGTTAATATAAGTGTTCCCAGGTTTTTCTAAAATCATTTCCCCTGTCATTTCTTATAGCACAATAATATTCCATTCTAATCATATACCAGAAATTTTCAATCATTTCCCAATTAATTGGCATTCCTTCCTCAATTTCCAACTTAGTTTTGATCATCATGAAAAAGAACTGCTATACATTTTTTTGTATATATAGATTCCTTTCTCCTTTTGCTTGAGCTCTTTGTGATAGATACCTAATAGTGACATTGCTGGGTCAAAGGGTATGCACAGTTTTGTAGCCCTTTGAGCATAGTTCCAAATTGTTCTCCAGAATGGTTGGACCAGTTTACCACTCCACCAATAATGTATTAGTGTCCCTATATTTTCTACATACCCTTCAGCATTTATCATTTTCTTTTACTGTCATGTTAGTCAGTCTAATACATGTGAGGGGGCACCTCTCAGTTGTTCTAATTTAATTGCTCAAATAAATCATCATTTAAAGCATTTTTTCATATGACTATTGATAGCTTTGATTTGTCCTTCTGAAAATTGCCTATTCATATAATTCATTTCTATATCTATCTTTTCAATTTAGGAATGATGCTTAGTTTTGGAGACTTGGCTCAATTTCTTATATACTTGAGAAATGAGGCATTATCAGAGAAATTTGCTATAAATCCCCCCCTCACCTCCACCCAGGTTTCCTGATTTTCTTTTAATTTTAGCTGTATTTGTTTTGTTTTTCAAAAGCATTTAAAATTTTCTGTAATAAAAACTATCCATTCTACTTCCCATAATCCTTTCTATCTCTTGTTTTCTCATAAACTCTTCCCTTATTCATAGATCTGGCAGGTATGTTCCATGATCCCTTAATTTGCTTATGATATCACCTTTCATGACTAAATCATGTGCCCATTTGGACTATATCTTGGTATATGGTGTAAAGATATTGGCCTATGACTAGTTTTTGTCAAACTCTAGCTTTTCCAGCCATTTTTGTAATTTTTAAAGTTATATTAGCTCAGGCTAACCATGGGTAATGAATACTTCTCCAATTATTTAGATTTGATTTTGTTTGAAAAGTATTTTCTAATTGTTTCCATATAGTTCTTGAGTTTTTCTTGGCAGGTAGACTCCCAGGTATTTTATATTGTCGGCAGTTATTTTAAATGGAATTTGTCCATCTCTTCCTGTTGGACTTTGCTGGTAATATATAGAAATGCCAATAATATATGTAGGTTTATTTTATGTTCTACAACTTTGCTGAAGTTATTAATTATTTCTACTAGATTTTTAGTGGATTCTCTAAGTATACTACCATATCATCTACAAAAAGTCATTGTTTTGTTTCCTCAATGCTTTTTCTAATTCCTTTCATTTCTTTTTTCTTGTCATTGCTATAGCTAGAACTTATAGAACAATATTGAATGATCCTTGTTTCATGCCTTAGTGTGTTAGAAAAGTTTCTAGCTTACCCTCATTACAGAGCATACTTGGTGGCGATTTTAAATAGATAATGTTTATTGTTTTAAAAAAAGCTTCATTTATGCCTATGCTTTTTTATATTTTTAACAGGAATGAGTGTTGTAATTTGTTGAAAGCTTTTTCTTCATTTATTAAGATACTCATATGATTTTTGTTATTGATATAGTCAGTGCTGATAGTTTTACTTAGATGGAACCAGAGATACATTCCTGGTATAAATCCTACTGGGTAATAGGGTTTGATCTTTAGGATATATTGTTGTGATCGCCTTGTTAGTATTTGATTTAAAATTTTTGTATCAATATTACTCAAGGAAAATTAGCTTTCATTTTCCTTCTGTTTTTCCTCTTCCTGGTTTATGTATTGGAACCATATTTGTGTTGTAAAAGAAATTTTGTAGGTCTCCTTCACATTTGGTTGTGAGGTTATCATGCCCTAATACATGGTCAGTATTTGTGAAGGTGTCATGTACAGCTGAGAAAAAACGGTATACTCCTTTCTATTTCCATTAAATTTTCTTCAAAGTTCTATCATATATAAATTTCTTAAAATTCTGTTCATCTATTTAACTTTTTTTTGTTTTATTTTATGGTTTGTTCTATCTAATTGTGAGAGGAAAAGTTGAGGTCCCACAGTAGGATGGTTTTACTTTCTAACTCCTGTAACTCATTTAAGTATTTTTTCTGTAAGAATTTAAATATTATTCCATTTGGTTCATGTATGTTTAGTTGGGCTATTACTTCATTGTCTCCAGTACACTGTAGCAAAATGTAGTTCTTTTGTTTATTTTTTTAAATTAGCTTTAGTTTTGCTTTTTCTTTGTCTGAGATCATGATTGCTATCTCTGCTTTATTTTACCTCAGCTGATGCAAAATAAATTCTGCTCCAGCCTCCCCTTGCCCTTTTTTCTCTACTCTGCATGTCTCTCTGTTACAAATATGTTTCTTTTATTCTTAAATTCTGATGTTTAATTCATTCTGTTATCTGCTTCCATTTTTACGGATAAGTTTATTCCATTCACATTCACAGTTATGATTACAACTATGTACTTTGTTTTTTTCTCTCATTTAACCCTGTCCTACAGAAGTCTGTTTTGCTTCTGATCACTACCATCCTTAATTAACCCTCTCTCCTATCAGCACTACTCTATAGTTTTCTTTTTTTTTGTTCTTCCTAGATTGGGTTTCAGCATCATATCTGTGTTGTAAAAGGAATTTGAGAACTCCTATTCACCTCTGTTCTTTTCATTAGGAATGCTTGAAAATCCCATGCTTTGTTAAATAAGTATTTTTTCCCCTGGAGGATTATACTCAGTTTTGCTGGGTAGGTGATTTTTGGTTGTGATCTTAGCTCCTTTGCCATCTGTAATTTCATTTTCTAAGACCTGTGATCTTTTGTTATATAAGCTGCTAAATCTTGTGTGATCCTGACTGTAGTACATGCTATTTAAATTGTTTCTCTTTGGCTATTTGCAATATTTACTCCTTGACCTAGGAGCTCTGGAATTTGGATAAGATATTTCTGAGTGTTTTGTGTTCTGAGACATCTTTTAGGAGGTGATCATTTAATTTTTCTTTTACCTTCTGGTTCTAGGATATTAGGGAAGTTTTCCTTAATAATCTCTTCTAATATAACTAGTCTCCCTCGATCAGGGCTTTCAAGTTGTGCTATAACTTTTTAAATTTTTTTTTATTTTAATACATTTATCTAACTTTTTACATTCATTTTCACAAAATTTTGGGTTCCAAATTTTCTCCCCATTTGTCCCCTCCCCCCACCCCAACACACTGAGCATTCTAAGTACCCCTATCACCAATCTGCCCTCTCTTCTATCCTCCTCCCCCTTCCTTGTCCCCATTTTCCCTTTTGCCCTGTAGGGCCAGATAACTTTCTATTCCTCATTACCTGTATTGCTTATTTCCTAGTAGCAAGAACAATATTCAACAGTTGTTCCAAAAACTTTGAGTTCCTACTTCTCCCCATCCCTCCCTCACCACCCATCTCCTTTGGGAAGGCAGGCAATTCAATATAGGTAGTTTTGCAAATGACTTCCATAATAGTCGTGTTGTGTAAGACTAACTATATTTCCCTCCATCCTATCCTGCCCCCCCATTGCTTCTATTCTCTCTTTGGATCCTGTCCCTCCCCAAGAGTGTTGATTTCAAATTGCTCCCTCCTCCCATTGCCCTCCCTTCCATCATCCCCCCCCCACCCTGCTTATTCCATTGTCCCCCACTTTCCTGTATTGCAAGATAGGTTTTCATACCAAAATGAGTGTGCGTTTTATTCCTTCTTTTAGTCAAATGTGATGAGAATGAACTTCTTGTTTTTCTCTCAGCTCCCCTGTTTTTCCCTCCACTAAAAAGTCTCCTGCCTGTCTCTTCTACGGGGGATAATTTGCCCCATTCCATTTCTCCCTCTCTCCTCCCAATACATTTCTCTGTCACCACTTAATTTCATTTCTTTAAGATATGATCCCATCCTATTCAATTCACTCTGTGCTCTCTGTCTCTGTGTGTGCTTGCACGTGTGTGTGTATGTGTGTGTATGTGTGTGTGTGTAATTCCACCAACTACCCAGATACTGAAAAGTTTCAAGAGTTACAAATATTGTCTTTCCATGTAGGAATGTAAGCAGTTCAACTTTAGTAAGTCCCTTATGACTTCTCTTTGCTGTTTACCTTTTTATGCTTCTTTTCTTTCTTGTGTTTGAAAGTCAAATTTTCTTTTCAGCTCTGGTCTTTTCATCAAGAATGCCTGAAAGTCCTCTATTTCATTGAAAGACCATTTTTTCCCCTTAAGTATTATACTCAGTTTTGCTGGGTAGGTGATTCTTGGTTTTACCTAGATCCTTTGACTTCTGGAATATTCTATTCCATGCCCTTCTATCCCTTAATGTAAAAGCTGCTAGATCTTGTGTTATCCTGATTGTATTTCCACAATACTTGAATTATTTCTTTCTAGCTGCTTGCATTATTTTCCCCTTGACCTGGGAACTCTGGAATTTGACCACAATGTTCCTAGGAGTTTATCTTTTTGGATCTTTCAGGAGGTGATAGGTGGATTCTTTCAGGATTTTGCCCTCTGGTTCTAGAATATCAGGGCAGTGTTCCTTGATAATTTCATGAAAGATGATGTCTAGGCTCTCTTTTTTGATCATGGCTTTCAGGTTGTCCCATAATTTTTAAATTGTTTCTCCTGGATCTATTTTCCAATGAGATATTTCACATTTTCTTCCATTTTTCCATTCTTTTGGTTTTGTTTGGTGATTTCTTGGTTTCTCAGAAAGTCATTAGCCTCCATCTGTTCCATTCTAATTTTGAAAGAACTATTTTCTTCAGTGAGCTTTTGGGCCTCCTTTTCCAATTGGTTAATTCTGTTTTTTAAATCATTCTTCTCCTCATTGGCTTTTTGAACCTCTTTTGCCAGTTGAATGAGCCTATTTTTCAAGGTGTTATTTTCTTCAGCATTTTTTTGGGGTCTCCTTTAGCAAGGTATTGACCTGTTTTTCATGCTTTTCTTGCATCTCTCTCATTTCTCTTCCCAGTTTTTCCTCCACCTAACTTGATTTTTAAAATTCTTTTTGAGCTCTTCCATGGCCTTAGCCCATTGAATATTTATTTCAGATGTTTGGGATACAGAAGCCTTAACTTCTATGTCTTTCCCTGATGGTAAGCATTGTTCTTCCTCATCAGAAAGGAAAGGAGGAAACATCTGTTCCTCAAGAAAGTAACCTTCTATGGTCTTATTTTTTTCCCCTTTTCTGGGCATTTTCCCAGCCAGTTACTTGACTTCTGAGATTCCTTTCCACATACACCTCACCTCCAGATCTGCCCAGCTAGTGCTTGGGGTCTGAGATACAAATGCTGCTTCCCAGCCTTTCAGCAGGGTCAGGGTTGCTATTCATTGTAAGGTTAAGTTCAGCTGCTCAGATAGGGGCCGGTCTGCCTCACAGGGCTCAGTTCCCTCAAGGGGTTTACGTGGAGACCTTCAACAATGGATCTGAACTCCTGCCTGCTTTAGGAGCTGCTGATTGCTGCTGCCTCTGCTGCTGCCTCCCGAGGGGGCCTGAATTATGGGGACACCCTGCTCTCCTCTTGGCGAGCCAAACAGGCTCTCTCAGTAACCTCTGGCATCTGCGTGTGGATGGACCCACATGGCCACAGGAGATTCCATCCCTGAAGCCTGCTCAGATCTGGTCCTTGTGGTGCTGCATGACCAAGGCAGGGCTGGGTTGTGCTCTGGGTCCAGTGCATGATGGACCCCTGGCGTCGGCCTTTCAGGGCTCTCTGAAACAGAAATCTCCTTCACTCCGTTTCCCTGCAGCCTCCGCTGCTCCAGAACCCGTTGGGAGTTCCTCCTTACAGGTAATTTATGGGCTGTGGGTTCGGAGCTAGCATATGTGAATCTTTCTACTCCGCCATCTTGGCTCCTCCCCTCATGCTATAACTCTTAAATTATTTCTCCTTGATGTATTTTCAAGGTCATTTGTTTTTTCATTGAGGTATTTAATATTTTCCTCTATATGTTTCATTTTATTTTATTGTTTCTGTCTCATGGAATCATGAGCTTCCAGCTGTCTAATTCTAATTTTTAAGGAATTAGTTTCTTTAGTGAGCTTCTGCACCTCTTTTTCCATTTGTCTTGCCTTGCTGTTTTAAGTTTTCTTCACTGAATTTTTGTGCTGCTTTTACCAATTGGCTCATTCTGTTTTCTTAGATATTGTTTCTTCAATATTTCTTTGTGTGTGCCTCCTTTATCAAGCTGTTGATTGTCTTTTCATAATTTTCTTGAATTACTCTCATTTCTTTTCCCAATTTTCCTTTCTATTTTTAAAATAATTTTTGAGCTTTTCCAAAAATTCTTCTTGGCATTGTATGCAATCACTTTTTTTTTCCCTTTGAGCTTCTGCTTGTAACTGTTTTGACATAGTTGCCTTCTGAGTTTATGTCTTGACCTTCCTTATCACCATAGGAACTTTTTGTGTTCAGGTTGTTTTTCTTTAAATTTGCTTATTTTTCCACTCTATCTCTTTAGTTTTAACTTTATGTTAAATTTGGGCTCTGCCCCTGGGGTGGAGAAGGTACTGTTATAGGCTTCCAGTTTTTTGTGCTACTGATGTCAGAGCTAGTTCTAGGCGTTTGTAAGTTTTTAGTACCTCTAAGATAGTGTGATATAAGGAGAGCTGTAGTCATTACTCTCTTGACTTGTGATCTAGTGTTTATCCCAAAATAGTCCTTATCCCCCTCTAGCCCCAGGTGCTGGAACCCCTGTTGGTTCAGGAACTGTGATAAGGGTTCCCACCTACTTGTGAGTGACCAAAAACACTCTTCTCCACCAAGGAACAAAGTCCCTAATTCACTGTTGTTACACATAGTAGAATTACTCTTTGACCTGGGACTGTGACCTGGAACTGTGTAGAGGCAATGGGACAGTACTGACAAAGGGTACTTGGTAGTCTCTTTCTGACCAGTTGTCCACCCCCTTACTACCTGTTCTGATTATCCTGAAAGCAACTGGCACCTTTGATGCAGCCACTTCCAGAACATGATGTTGTTGCCAGTGCTTGGCCAGCACTGTGCTCTGTTAGGACCATCACCCTAGCGTGATAGATCTTTTGTGCTGCCTCCTATGTTGTGTGGGCTGGAAAATTGCTTCACCTGACCTTTTGTTGGTTCTCCCACTCCAGAATTTGACTTGAGATATTATTTTAAAGTTATTTGGAGAAGAATTTTGGTGACTTAAGGTGAGTTAATGCCTCTTCTCTGGCATCTTTGCATGTATACACATACACACACACACACACAAACACACACAAACATACTATATCATCTTGAAATAATGACATAATTCAAGGAACTAATCTTATTCCTGAATATATAACTATTAGCAAAGGGATGGTAAATCTAAGAATTCATTTATTTAGTTGCTTTGGATATGGAGTTAGCCACAAATTCAGGTTAAAAATAATAGTATCTTTCATACTTGCATCACATTATAGTAACAGTTATTTTAGCATTGATCTTTTACTTAACTGATTGAGTATTGCAACTATAGAACTTTCACTGTTCCTTTGCCATGATTATAGAAATTTGCTATGAAAAGAAAAGGAGGGATATGATTATGACAATATCAAGACTGTCCCTTCAAGGGCACAGACTGATCTGGCCTAAGCCATAACGGAAAAAAAAAATAACTCTCAGCTTTGTTTGATTCCTAGAAAGAAGCATATTTACCAGCCAAATATGTAGCACATTTCCTAGTTATTGATAGGGTAGCATAGCCATATTCAGAATTAGCCTGGTGAGAAAATTTTCCTATTTAGAAAGGAAATAGAAAAATGGAGAAACTGGGTCAAGAAAGAGAATCCTACCTTTGCTTACACAAAGTCATCTCAACTTTCCCAGACACAGACAATTACCTATAGTTGCTCTCAGACCGCATTCCCTCTTGGCTGCACATTGTATTCCCCTTGAATGTTGGACTATTGGCTTAATGAAAATTTGGACAATCACACCTAAAATCAAATCTCAGAACAAAATCAAATTATAGAATAGAATATCCCCAATTGTTATCCTTTTTAAAGCAAAATATACTCAATTACTTAGCAATTTTCAAATATTCTGACCACATTTTCTTTTCAAGTTAGAAGTATTCCTTACACAATGGTGTCTACAAGAAAATTTAGAAACCGAACAACAACATAAACATTATAATGAATTTTAAGAGATAACATAGACTTTATTTTTTGCCAGTTAAATAATATCCATTCATTTGAAGGCATTTCCAAATCTTCTCATATAGAAAGATACCATATGTCAATTTGGCTTTCTATAGTAGTCACATTCAAAGCATACACTCAATGAAAACAATAATATCTAGCATTTGATATAGTGATTACAATATGCCAGGGACTACACTAAGCAATTTACAATCATTTTGCCCCTCGATCTTCACCACAATCCTGGGAATCAGATGCCATTATTATTCCATTCACAGATGAGGAAACTAAGATAATAGAGATGAAACAACTTGCTCAAGGTCACTCTGTTAATAAAGTTCTGAGACCATATTTAAACTCAGGCTGTCTCGATCCATGTATTTTCCAAGTATGTTTTGTTAATACCAAGTAGTAAATGTATTTTGCATTAAGTTATGATTTTTCCACATTATCTTTATTCAATACTAATTGTTAACTTCTGTTAGTATGTATATTACTATGTATGTGCCTTTTGGAGTTTCATAGCATATTTCAATTTAGGTGACTTTGTTAATAATTTATCTAAACAATTAAATTCTGTTTAGTCACTTCAGACTAGATTCAAGGGGTGTGTGTGCATATGTGTGCATGTGCTCCAGTTGAGAAATCACCTTCTACTGGTATAATACATCCATAACCCTCCAGCATGGGGAGACAGACAAGTTGCTATTTCACTTCTTAATCCTAGCTGAAAACCTTCAAAAAAAAAAATCCACAAAGGATATTTTAGCAATTGGAAAATCTTCACACCTCATTTTGGAAATTTGACATAAAGGTATTACAATTTTGTTACAAATTTTAGGTTCTAACTAGTTTACAATGCCATATTTTTTTTTAAAGGAAGAATGAAAAAATCCTTTTTCTTACCTCTTCATCTCTGCAATCTCTAATTGGTCAGGGCTGTAAAGGCAGAGAGAGGAAAAGAGCTCAGATATTTCCTCCTCATCTCCCACTGAAAGTCTGATCAAAAGTCAGTGAAAGTAAATCCTTGCCGACAGCTGAGTTCAATGTTTGTGATGATTATGGGAAGCAAGGTGAAGGTAGGGGAGGGGCTCCATGTAGCATTTGGTTACTCACCATGGCCCCCTTCGGATAACTTGGGACCTATCATCCTCTATTAGAGTTTTTATCCTGCTTGTATTTCCTGCAGTCCCTCTCAAAGCACCTTCCTATTATATAGTACATACAGTAAGGTGCATTGGCCTCCTTGCCCCCACCCTCAACACTTTCTAGTCATCCTTCTCTGATTATTCTCTATCAAAGTGGTGTCTTAGGATTTCTCCGATCTTTGCTCTTAGAGAAATCCAGAATGCGTGTAAATGATAATGAGAGACTATCTTGGTTTGAAAGTCCCATGCCACTGATCCAATAATTTATTTTTCCTACTTCTTTAAGTCTTGCTTTTAGCATATGAGGATGATAACAATCAGATGTCATTTATTTATCTGGCCAAATTTGTTTCCCACAATTATCGAAATCAGTCTAGTCTGAAGTCTATCAATTGAGGTTTAAATATTCTAATGGGTAGTTTTCCTTTATCTCAAGCTTTTAATAATTTGCCCAGGAAGGAGTGAGCAGGTTTACCCTGTCTCCAATTGCATATTGACACTAGTATCATTTTGCCTTGTGGCAACTTAAAGTTGAGAAAGACCATTTACTCACCGTTGCGTTCTTTTGCACCATTCCTTTCTTTCATGCACAAACGAGAAAACATCAGTTTGGGATTTGGGACCTATTTCTCTTTATCTTTCCTGAGTCTTGGGAGTTTCTTTGTCTGACCACTCCAGCGATCACAGACCACTTAGAGTCCACCCCCACCTGCAATCAAATAAGGGCTTGAGTACCTGGTGAGATTCAGTGACAGCTTGTGAAAGCTTAGATCCTCCCTGCCTAGCCAAATTTTTGAAACAAAAATCTTTACTCTGACCTTGTCCTGACTGATGAGGAAAACTCAGGGGAAACAAAGTAAAAGCATTTTATTTAGCAAACCAAGGCGATAAATGTTGGCCATGAATTCAAACTACTCTGCTTTTATAGACAGGAGTAAATAGCTTCTATGTAATGGAAAGGCAATCTTGGTTGATACATATTTTCAATGATCAGATGGGGTTAGTACTTCCCCTATTAGAGTACAGTAGAAAGATGAGATTATCGCTAAGAAGATGGGATCAGTGCACATGTGGACTGCCCTCTACCGCAGGCTGGCAGTCATATGCAAAGTCTAAACATCAGGAGATCACTCAGACTGACTTTGTGCTATTGGTGGACTTTGTATAATAATTGTTTACCGTGAAAGGAAAGGGCAAGGTATGTGAATCAGGGATAGAGGAATAGTTCATATTCACTTAATTTTTTCTTGCTTCTCTGGTGTCAATACTATTTACCTGAGGTAAAATCAAGGTAAATTATGAACTGGTTTAGGAATTCCTGTTGCTAAGCATCAAAAAAATCTTAGTCAATTTAGCTTTTACAGACACTATGCAATGTGGCTCGTTTAAAACAAGAATGTTAATCAATGCAATCTAAGCAATTATATTAATAGTTGTTTTTCCAACATCCTTATTCCCTTTCACCAATTTCTTATCTCATTATATCTACTTCATTATATCTACAATCTCTTATGTTCACCAATAACCCTGTGAAGTGGGCCAGCCACGGAGTAGTGTTGCTAGTTTTACTGCTAGGAAACTGAGAACCAGAGAGTTTCGATCACGCGGTTAGAAGCAAAGTTTGGCTCCAGATTCTAGCCGTTTGCCTCACAGCTTCGTACTCTTTTCACTACACTAGGAATTAAGACACAAATGAATAAGATAATGTTTTCAAGATGTTTGTACATTACATTCTTATTTAATTCTCTGAAAGTTAGCTGGGATTTAATATTGAATTTCTTGTCATTTGGGATACCTTGGTTTCTTTAATTTCACTATTCTCTGGCTTTCCCCTTTTGCTCTCTTGTCTTGATCATTTCATCCCTGCCCAAGCTCCACTTAATAGGTTTATTTTGGGCCCTCCTGGCTAAGAGTGAAAATCAATGGTAACTGTTTCTCTTTGGAACAGCAAACCTGAGGGTCTTCCCCTCCCAGCTTGATATTTTTCTAATTAAAGGGGGCATCCCTTGACTCACTTCTTAAAGATGCCTATTCACTGAATGGGTGTTACCTCAAGAGTATCTGAAAAGGCCTTAGCCTAAAAGAGCCAGGGTCTCCCATTGCATCCTGGGCCATCTTCAGTCATCCTGATGAATATCTGGTCACTGGATCCAGATGGCTCAAGAGGAGAAAGTGTGGTTGGTGACCCTGCACAGCCCTCCCTTATTCAAATCAAAGTCAACTACAAGTCATGTCATCATTTTCTTGATGTCATGGTCCTCTTCAAAATTGAAGGACAAACACAACTGACTTAGCAAGAGGATGTTTAGAAAAGAAAAACTGAATATTGTATCTTATAAGCAATAGTGGTGAAGAGAAGGATAGAAAAAATTTCTTGGGGAAGGATTAATTTACTGCAAATTTTGGCATCCCAAGATAATTAATTTTCAATGTATCCTTGTTCTTTAGAATAAGTAATAAAGAACTGATGCTATTGAAATAAGAAAAAAATTATTGACTTGACTGGTCATATTATAGATAGCTGCAATTTTAAGTTTTCAAAACATTTCCATTTATTATATATTATTCTCACAACAATTTTATGAAGCACGTAGAACAGGTGTATTAGTTCTGTTTCTGATAAGGAAATTGAGGAGTAAGGGACTTGAGACATATAGTTTATGGTGGATCATAAGGGAAAATCACAGAATATCAGAGTTGAAGGTACTTCAAAGACCATCTGGTCTAATTCATATCTGAATAGGATTCCCTTATAAAATAATGATGAGAAATAGGCAATTAGCTCTTCTTGAAGACTTTAGTGATGGGTAATTAATTTCTTTTAAGATAACCCATTACAGTTTTATATAGCTCTCATGAAATGTGCTTACCCCACCACCATACATAGTGGTCAAATCTCTTTCCATCTCTCTTTGTCTCTCTCCCTTCCCATTACTCCTAGCTACCTAGTTTTGCCTTCAGGGATGATTCAAGACAATGAGTGTTCTACATGACTCATAAGACATCTTCAAATATCTGAAGATAGTTATCATTCAAGTCTTTCTTTTTTCTCCTGGTTTCTTCAACCAGCCTTCCTACAAAACAATCTTAAGTCCTGTTAATATGCTTTGCTCCTTCCTCTGGATGGTCTCCAGCTTATAAATATTTTTTAAAATCTCTTGATAAAAACTGAACACCATACTCTGACCACTCAATGAGTCTACTACTTTTCTTATTCTGGGCAATATGTCTCTCTTAATACAACCTAAAATCACAATAGGTGGGTTTTTTGGTGTAATATAGCAACAGATTGAAGTCAGATCATCATTTCTCTGATGTCATGGTCTTCTTTGGATACGAAGGATGAGCACCAACTCGTGAGTAGACCAAGCTGCCCGCATGGGGACCCAGCTAGCTGGGTAACTCAGATCATTCACTGCCTTCTTCCACTTCCTTCTCCTCTCTAAAGGAAGGTAAATTTGGATGGGCATCAGAGGATGCCCGGTTAACTTGGGGTTTACTGGCTACATGTCTTTCTGTCTTTTCCTTTCTTCCTTCTTTCATCCCTTCCTTTCTTCCTTCCTTCCTTCCTTCCTTCCTTCCTTCCTTCCTTCCTTCCTTCCTTCCTTCCTTCCTTCCTTCCTTCCTTCCTTCCTTCCTTCCTTCCTTCCTTCCTTCCTCTCTCTGTCTTTCTCTCTTTCTTTCTTGTCTTTCCCAAAACCTTAAACCCAGGGCACTCTGAAGTCCATAGATTGCACACCAATAGGTCCCTGCCCAAACTCCACTTAATGACTACTTTCTGGACCCTTCTGGCTTGAGACGGATTATCAGTAGTAACTGTTGCTCTTTCCCTCCCAGCTTGATTTACTTCTTCTTTCTTTTGCTTATTAAAAGGGCCATTCCTGAATTACTTCTTAAAGAGGTCTATTCACTGAATGGGTGTTGCCTCAATCCAAGTGAGTACCATAATAGGCCATGGTTTCTTATTGCATCCTGGGCCTTCTCCAGTTATCATGATGAATATCTGGTCACTGGATCCAGATGGCTCAGGAGGGAAAAGTGAGGTTAGTGATCTTGCACAGCCCTCTCTCACTCGAAGCAAGTAAAGTGCAAGTCATGCCATCATTTCCCTGATGTCGTGATCTTCAAAAATGAAGGATGAAAAGAGACCTGTGAGTAAACCAAGCTGCCTGAATGGGGACCCAGCTAGCCGGATAACTCAGCTCATCTGATCTCTTCTGTCCATCCCCCCACTTCCTTCTCCTCTCCAAAGGAAGGTAAATTTGGATGGCCAGAGGATACCCAGTTAATTTGGGGTTTACAGTCCAGATTTCTCTTTTTCTTTCTTTCTTTCTTTCTTTCTTTCTTTCTTTCTTTCTTTCTTTCTTTCTTTCTTTCTTTCTTTCTTTCTTTCTTTCTTTCTTTCTTTCTTTCTTTCTTTCTTTCTTTCTTCCTTTCCTTCCTTCCTTCCTTCCTTCCTTCCTTCCTTCCTTCCTTCCTTCCTTCCTTCCTTCCTTCCTTCCTTCCCTCCTTTTTTCCTCTCTTTCTCTGTTTCCTTCCTTCCTTTTTCTCTCTCTCTCTCTCTCCCTCCCTCTCTCTTTCCTTCTTGTCTTTCCCAAGACCTTAAACCCAGTGCACTCTGAAACCCACATACTGCACACCAATAGGTCACTGCCCAAACTCTTAATGGTTGTTTTCTGGACCCTCCTGGTTTCAGAGTGATTATCAATAGTAACTGTTGCTCTTTACCTCCCAGTTTGATTTACTTATTTTTTTCTTTTGCTCATTAAAGGTGCCATTCCATGATCAATTCTTAGAGAGGCTTATTCACCGAATGGCCTTACCTCACTCTATGTGAGTGAGTACCTGAATAGACCAAGGTCTCCCATTGCATCCTGGGTCTTCTCCAGTCATCCTGATGAATATCTGGTCACCAGATCCAGATGGTTCAAGAGGGGATAGTGAGACTGGTGATCTTACACAGCCCTCCCTCAGTCAAATCAAAGTAAAGTGCAAGTTATGTCATTATTTCTCTGATGTCATGGTCTTCGAAAACCAAGGATGAACACAGAAACGCAGATATTACATTGTTGACTAATATTTAACAGTTCATTAAAACTTCCAGATCTTTTTTTTCAGATAGACTTCAATCTAGGCATGTCTCTACCATCTTGTACTTGTGAAAATGATTTCTTGCAACCTAAATATTCTCTGTTCTATTTCATCAGATTAGATGCAACTCATTCATCTTTCAAGATTTTATGTACCTTGACTATGTAATCCAAAGTGTTTAGCTCTACCTCCAAGATCTGTCCTCTGAAAAAAATTTATAAAAATGCTCTCTTTCCTTTATCTGAGTCATTAATAAAATTTTTAATACCTGTGGGCCAATGTGAATCACTGGAGTCCTCCAGCAGCATATATTACCCTCCAAGGTAATATCAACTCATTAATGATGACACTTTGAGTTCAGTCATTCAACCAGTTTTGAATACATCTATCATCTAACTAATAGCTCTTCATTATATCCATAAGGACATAATAAGCTAAATGCATTTAAAATGCATTAATATTTTTTCAGTTTCAAAATCTCTCCCTTTCTTCACCCCTCCTCAACCCATTGAAAAGGATATACACACATACATGTATGTACATATATACGCACACATATATATAGTGTGTGTATATATATATATTTATAAAGGATATGTATACATAGATATTCATTTTATATATGTAAAGTCATACAAAACATATTTTCACATTAGTCATGTTCTAAAAGAAGAAAAATAAAGAGAGAAAAAAATATGCTTCAATCTGTACTCTGAGTTCATTAGTTCTCTGTCAGAAGCTGAGTAGTATTTTACATCATGAGTCCTTTGGAACTGTGGTGTATCCTTTTGATAATCAGAATTACTGTCTTTCACAGTTGATTATCTTATAATATTACTATTATTGGGTATGTTATTCTTTTGGCTCTGCTAGCTTCATTTTGCATCAGTTCACATAAGTCTTCATCTTGGCAAATGCTTTGCTGAAATCTAAGTAATCTATACCTACAGTATTTCTCTGACCCATTAACCCAATAATTGTTTAAAGAAAAGGAAAATGGGATTAATCTATTATCTTCATGTTGAAGTCATGTTGGCTATAATTACTTCTTCCTTTTCTATGTGTTCATTAGCCTTCCTTTGATAATACAAATTACAGTTTTGCCAGAAACCAATCTCACCAACCTACAGATTGTATACTCTAATCTTCTCTCTTTTTAGAGAGTCAGGACAATCATCCATCTCTGCTTATTCACCACTTCTCTCATTTCCCACGAACTTTCACTGAGAGTGGCTCAGGTAACCCATCTCCCAATTCTTTCAATATCTTGGAAGGTTCTTGTGATTCAAATTTATTTAATATGCTTGGTTCAGTAAATATATCTTTTTGGTGTCGATTTTGTATTTGGCATTGTTCTTTTCTTTACAATTTAATATTCTTCTTATACCAGAGAAAACCATCAAAGGAAACTGATCACATAACTTCAAGGAAATCCATATAGATAACTCTCTAACAGTGTGTTGCTCTACTACTATGAAATCTCAACTGCTTCTCACCTCTTTCCTGTCATCCTTCGGCTCTCTTGACAATACTAGAAAAAAGGTTAAAGAATACCATGCCAAGCAAAAAATTCTTCTTTCTCCCACTTTTAAAAGCCTCCAGGGGGCACTTCTAGGGCAGAAAAGAGGTTAAGATGCTTTTGAGGCCTGCTGGCACCAGTTGCTTCCTCCTTACTCCTAAGTTCAATTTTCCTGTCTCCTTCTGTTGAGAAAGTCAAAACACCCTACAATTTTGGCTTTTTGTGCAATCTAGGAAGCAAACTACTTCACTAAAATAAGCTTTGGAGCAAATAAGTTACTGTTGCTGGCCCTTTTTTGATGAATGAAAAGAAATATTCAGAAGAATGGGGGCTTGCAGCTCTGTATCACCAAAGAGAATTCTTGAAGGTGGACATGAATGATCACCTGAAAATAGGATGGGAGTTAGCATATGACATGTTTCACTTAATCAGACAACTTTAGAACATAATACCTATTTTTGAACCTACCTTTAACCATTGCTTTCTTGCATCCTACCCAGCCAGGCATAGATACTTAGCTATTTTCCCTATATTTGTTAGCTCATCCGTGCCTGGGGAGTAATACCTGATTCTGAAGAGAAAAAAATAGCCTCAGATTGGACCAGTACCATGATAATGAATTACTAGTGTAACTTGATCACTTGTTTTATCTTTTGTCAGGATTTGAGGAATTTACCTTGAAGTTCTTCAATTCTTGTCCTGGTTACGGAGATTCCCTATCTGCCGCTTCTTTCTGGCCTCAATCAAATGCACCTCATCTTTTCGTCTTCTCTGTTCTATTCTCTTAACTTAGTTTGATTGCTGATAACTTCTTCCTGCTCCTCCCCATCTAGTAATCCATTTAGTGAACCCATCTTGTGGTTGCCTATTACCAGAGCATAAAAATATCATCAAGAAGAAATGTATAGTCTCATCGAGGAGACAAGTCACACCCATACCTAACAAATATAATACATGACACTATAACATCAAGTGCTAGATTAACATTGTTACTTTATATTTGTGAGGTACTTTATGCCTATCAAAGCAAGTTCACATCTGTTATTGCTGAAATTCACACAAGTAATATCAGAGTTCAGAGAAGGGCAAGATCAATGTATGTTGGGGACCCTTTATTTGCTGGAAATGCCATATTAAAGCACGTAATAACCTTCTGTCTAGGAACGCAGCACTGCTAAATGTCATAGATCTCATTTGGATGCTGGCAAATGGCACAAAACAAACATTATCCTTAGCTTGGCATTAACAGTAAATGAAAAAGAAATTTAGGGTTAGACACAGGCAACATGCATATGGAGTATTCTTACTAAAATTAGGGAGAGTTTAATATAAAAATTGACTGAAGGAGGTGACCTTTAATTAGTTTGAAAATATGAAGTTCCTGTCTGACCCACCAAGAATTATTTTTAGAGCTGAGTGATTTTATAACAGATTACACTTTTACTGGGTATTCCTTCCAGTCTATTCTTAGAACATGACAAAACTCTTTACTATCTCTTTTGGTATGTTTATGTACAACTCTTTATAGGAGCATGAACATGTGTATGTGTATGAATGTGTGTGTGAATTTATACACATACATTTGTTCATCTTTTTAGTGCAAAAATTAGTGCTAAATTCATAGAGTAGTTCCCTTGCTAACTGCTTTTGGTTGGTTAGTGAGAAACAAAACAGCTTTCTTTTTTGTTCAGATTCAGGCATTTTGGTGGTGGATAAATGTATTTTTGTGATAGTATGTGAAAAAAACACAAGGAGACTTTTGTCTTTCTGTTTATTATTTGAATGTATGAATACCTCAAGGGCAATTAGATCATACAGTGGACAGAATGCCAGGTCTGGAGTCCAGACCTGGTCTCAGCTACTTACTGGTGTGATCCTGAGTAAGTTACTTAACCTCATTTGCCTCAGTTTCCTCATCTGTAAAATGAACTGGAGAAGGAAATGGTAAACAACTAATGTCTTTGCCAAGAAAGGGTCACAAATAGGTCACAAAAAATTAGACACCACTGATGTGAAAGAATAACAATAGCAATTTGCACACCCCAGAGAAAAGTATTCTATAGCAGCTAAAAGAATTACAAAACCACAAATAAAGGAAAGAACCCCAGACTGGGAACTAGGGAACTTTAGCTTTAGGGCTGGCTCTGTTGAGAATGAATTTTTTGTTCTACAGTTCAAATGATAATTTTACAAATCTTTTGTGAGACAATGAAGGGCTCAGGAGTTTTGGATGAAATACTCCTGTCCACCGATAGTCACAGAATCATAGGTGCTGAAGTTTTAAGTGACCACAAGTCGTTATCTAGTCTTGGCACAGCATAAGTAGGACAAGATGATCTGAGAGGTCAGGACACACACACACACACACACACACACGCACACACACACACACACACACACACACACACACACACACTCCTCAATCTTGGGTTACTCCCTCCATTCACTGCCTTCACTCCTTTCAGGCACTGTTGTTGAATAAAGAGGAAGGAAATGACACAACTGTTCTGACTGCATCCATTATGGATTTATATCATACACCATTAATTAGGTCCTCAGTGCTTTCAGGCAATCTTAGGCTATCTCACTCTCCACAGTGGCTCTTCCAAACCTTTTCATCCCTCTTCAAATCTTTCATGTCTCCCTCTCTCCCCATCCTCTTAGCTAAGATATTTTGCAGGAAAAAAAATATGAGGTCATTCCCGGTAAACTCTCTCTTCTCCCCTCCTATCTCCTATTCCTCAGATGTCGTTTGCAACTATCCCCATCTTCAACCCTGCCTCACACATTGAAATGGCCTTACTCCTTCTAAGGCTAATTCCTCTGTTTTAATTATTCTATTCCATTCCATCTACTTCACCATAATTGCCCCCTCGGTCATTCCCATTCTGTCCCTTCTTTTCAATCTCTCTGTCTATTATCTTTTTCTCTGTTGCCTACAAATATACCCCTCTTTTCCTATCATGAAAAAAAAAAAACAAATCCGAAAATGAAATATCATGAATCCTCTAACTTCCTGCTAACTAGTGTTCTATATATCTTCTGCTTTTTGTAGGTAAATTACTCTAAAAAGTCCGTCTAAAATAGGTGCTTCCATTTTCTTCTCACTATCTTCTTAACTCCTTTCAGCTTCCAAACTTAGTCCATCAAAACTTCTCTGTTTAAAGATATCAGAGATCTCTTGGTTGTCAAATCTGGTTGCCTTTTGCCAAGACTCATTCTCCTTAATCTCACTTCTGTTTTTGACATGGTTAATTACTCTCTCCTCCCATTCATATTCTCTTCTCTCTAGGTTTTCTGAACACTACTTTCTCCTGGTGCTCCTCCTATCTGACTGCTCTGTTGGTCTCTTTTGCTGGATCCTCTTCTAGGTCATTGCCTCTAATCATAAATATTCTTCAGGGTTAGGTCCTAGGTGCTCTATTCTTCTTTTTTTTTTTAATACTACTTCACTTGGTGATCTCATCAACACCCTTTGATTTAATTACCATCTCTATGCAGATGACTCTCATATCTCTCTCTCCTGCCCCCAAAATCTCTGCTTCTTCAATTGCCTTTCTGATACCTCAAACTATATGTCCAGTAGACACCTTAAACTCAATACATCCAAAACTGAACTCATTATCTTTCCCCCTAATGCCTCCCCCCCAACTCCTATCTTCCCTATTTCTGTAGAGGGCAACACCATCCTCCCAGTCCCTCAGTCTCACAACATAGGAGCAAACCTGGACTCCTCTGTATCTCTTACTCCTCGTATATGATTCCATGGTCTGTTGATTTCACTTTTGCAGCATCTCTTCAATATACCTTCTTCCCTCTTCCAACACTGCTACCACTCTATGGCAGGACCATATTACTTCATCGTACTAACAATAGAAATAGTTTTCTGGTGGCTCTGCTTGTTTAAAATGTCTCTCCACTCTAGTCTATCCACCATTCTGCCAGTAAAGTGATTTTTTTTCTAAATGGCAGGTTCTATCATGTCACTCCCTAGCCCCCATTGATCGAACTCCTGTGACTTCCTATTACTTCTTGGATCAAAGACAAAGTGCTCCATTTGGCATTCAAAGCCCTTCATAACCAAGTACCCTTCTAGTTTTCCAGTCTTCTCATACTTTACACCTAATATCCACTCTTTTATCCAATGACACTGACCTCCTGGGTGTTCCATGAACAAGGTACTACGTCTCTTGTTTGGGAGAGATTTCTTTAGCTGTCTCCCTTGCCCATAACACTCTCCCCTTCTCCTCTCTGCTAATAATCTTCTTCATTTCCATTAAATTCCAAACAAAATCTCATCATTTTTTGGAAGCCTTCCCTAAACCCTCTTAATTCTAATTCTTTCCCTTGGTGAATTATTTCCTATTTATTCTGCATATGATTTCTTTTGAATATTGTTGTCTGCATGTTGTCTCCCCCACACCATTGTAAGCTGCTTGAGGACAGGAACTGTCTTCAACCTCTTTTTTGTACCCCCAGCACTTAGCACAGTGCTTTACACCTAGTAGGTGCCTAACAAATATTTATTGATTTTAAGTATAATCTGCATTATCATAATTTTTCCATCACTTTCATAAGTCTAGTCTAAACCAATGGTATAAAAACTACTGCCAACATCTATTTTCTACATCTCTGAGCTGAGTACTTAAAAAAAATTAAATACATTAAACCTTTATTTACAAATATAAAAATAATTTTTATTACCCTTACAGGTCAGATTTTGCTAGACAGTAATTTGCTGATCTCTGTTCTAGACATTTAAAAAAAAAACAATAAATTAAGCTCAATTTGTTGGAGTTTTCTAATTTCTAAGGATTTCTGAGTCAGTGTGAGATGGCTACAACAAATTCCTACGAAGACCTCAGAAGGCAATATTATCTTCATACTCAGCAGCAAAGATGCTGGAGAAGGGAAAAAAATGGGAAATGATTAAAACTAAAGCATATGTTTTCTATGGTAAGACCAATTGGATCCCAGCCATTCTCCCCATATCTAGACTTCTTTTCTGAGGTATTATAAGATTTAGAACTACAGGGAATCTTAGAGTTAGGAATTTGTCATCTAATCTTATTCTCTCATAATATTTATTTATTCATTTTTTAATCCTTTTAAGACACTATTAAAAGGTTATCTTTATGTGATCATTACAATGTTATCTATTAACAGGACTGACTGGAGAACCTCACTATTTATAGGGAATCTCTCATCCATTTGGACCCTTCAGGGAATATCCTCCAGGAAAAGAAAAAAAAAACCAAAACACAAAAAATCAACTTCAAATGGCTTTGGCAGACTCATTGTTATCATTTTGTTTAGTCACTTCAGTAATGTTCAGCTCTTCATGATGCCACTTGGGTCTTTCTTGGCAAAGATACTGAAATGGTTTGCCATGTCCTTCTCTAGCTCATTTTACAGATGAAGAAACTGAGGAAAACAGGGTTAAATGGGGTCACACAGCCAGTAAAATGTCTGAGACCAGACTTGAACTCAGGAAGGTGAGTCTTCCTGACTGCAGGCTGGGCAATCTATCCACTGATTCACCTAGCTGTCCTTGGACCTCCTTATTTTATGTATCATTTGATATTGATATGACAAATCAGTTTGTCGATAGCAATGCTTTATTATGGCAGCTCACCCATGGTTCCCATTCTCCAGAAGGAGAGGGAGAGAGAGAGAGAGAGAGACAGAGAGAGAGGAAGGAAAGATTCCTCAATTCCATTGAAGCTTTCATAATCCTCCATTTAAGCTTTCATAATGCTATTTTCCACATCATTCCACATGGGGATTGGATATAAGCATATACCATGCATGATCATGTTCTAGCTTTAGTTTCTGTTTGACTCAATCTCAGGATCCACACCTATTACAAATAGGTGTCCATGCCAGCTTCTATTGATAACAAGATAAATTCTCCTTATTTCCACTTGAGTGTCTTTGACCTTTCAGTCTATCTGCAGAGCTAATGGTTCCTGTATCTTCTTCATATTTGTCTTTCTTCAAGGTAATCTGGTTATGGAACTCACTTAATGCCCAATCACTCTTTCATTAGGCTCAGCTTATCCTTCTTCATTTTTTTCCACAGTTAGCTCCCAGTTCTCCACCTTCTACTTACTTCCCTCTCCCAACCCCATCTCTCCCCTACCCATACTTGATAACAAACAAAATTAGGTCACCTGTTTGGGAAACATTTTTCCCTGACACTGTATCCCATAGCATAGTCCAATAGCCAGGACCTGTGAAGGATACAACATGCACACAGACACTTCCTTCCTGTCTTCCATGAAATTAAAATCATGTCACAAACAATAGGGTCACAAAGACACATACAAAACAATACCATTCCATATGTTGGAGAGGTCACTGTCAAACTATGGCATAATAAATTTTATTGGGGTCCATAAAAACATAAATTTAGAGCAAAGATTCTTAACCTGAGGTACACAGATCCCAAGGAGTCTATAGATAATTTTCACTGGGTTGCTGAATTTGGAATGGGAAATGTGTTTTTATTTACTTACAAGTATTCTAATTTATAAGTATTTTATTTTATGCATTCAAAATGAAACATTCTTTTGAGAAGGGTCCTGATGTAGGTATTCCCAGACTGCCTAAGGGTATGTGACAAAAAATTGTTTAAAAAAAGGGAAACAAAGAATACCTGTTTTAGAATCAGGAGATTTAGTAGAAGGCTGAACCTATACCTTTTTTGAGAGTTGAGGAGCACAGATTTGTATAGTACTTGCAGTGGATGGGTCAGCATACCAGCTCATGATGAGGAAACTGAGACACAATATTTTAAACTTAGGTTGTCTGATTCTAAATTCAACATTATCAAAACTTGCAGAGATGAGTAGGAACTAGAATGATCATGGAATGTTGGACAGCAAAGGACAGAAAAGTTAACTTGCCCTTGAAGCAAAGTATTTGAGTTAAGGAGGATGAGAACATATGATAGAGGAAGCAGAAAGAGCACATGGGGATATTTAAGTCCCTCAACTCCATATATTGGTGACTGAAGATCTTTTAACTTCTTTTCTTGGGGAAAGTAAGCTTCCCATAGTACCATAATCCCCCTGTAATGATTGGGGTCTATAGGATAGATGGGCTTACCAGAAAGCTGTAATAGGAAAGTGGTCACAATTACCAGACAGGAAGACAGATTCTAGAGATCTCCAAGAAAAGATAATTTCCCTAGTAACTATTACCAGCACAAAATGCTTCCAACTCT
This sequence comes from Bettongia penicillata ogilbyi, assembly GCA_023548195.1. Lineage (NCBI taxonomy): Eukaryota > Metazoa > Chordata > Mammalia > Diprotodontia > Potoroidae > Bettongia > Bettongia penicillata. The sequence goes on along the minus strand of JAJHZJ010000048.1, from coordinate 2,522,641 downwards.
ATTCACTTTTTCTTCTGTCCTGAGCTCTCTTTTCTCCCATTCTTGTTCAGTTCTTTCAATTAAGCTTTAATTAGATGCTAGGAATCTAACCCCTCCATTTGACATCTGTTAATCTTCCTTTTAACGAGGAATATATACCCCAAGTTGGGGGCAGTTTTTTGATAGCGACAAGAAGCAGATATTCAAAACTGAATCCCAAGGATTTCCTCTGTAACATTCTCACACATCCAGCTCGGATGAGTGACTAAGATTGAACATTTAGTGATTGATTGCTCAGTACTCCCTGGGTTATGACAGTTGTAAAACCCAAATCAACTCCCAAATGGTCAATTATAGGAACGCCATACACATATAGGCAGATAGAACAGCCAGGCCTGGGGAGGAGATGATTTTCAGCTCTTTTGAGCTTTGCTGCTTACTTTTCATTAAGCTTACTCTAATTTACTTGGAGCCCTGGGCATGAGGACATTGGTACTTTCTGATTTTCATGTATAAATGAAATTTTTTAAGCTCCTACAACCCTATATTTTGTTGGGCTCCTAATGGGACCTGCTATGATGATTACACAGTTTGAAGTACAGACGTTTGACATTGGACTGTATATCCTACTGGCAAATGCATTTATTTTGCTAAATTCCCATAAATGAATTTTAAATAATTGTCAAAGCTAGGAAGACTTGTGTTTAAAAAGAAGCCTGTAGTAATGGCTTAAAACACACCCACCCACCCACTCCCCCCCCCACACACATGCACACATGCATGCATGCATACATGTATGCATTTACACAGTTAGTTATATAAGGACAGGACAACATTCAGTCCAATTTGATAATGATCTTCTAACCCTTATTCATTAAAGTGATCCCAAGCAAAGTGTGAGGTCTTAGAGTGAATCTGGTAGGAGGAGAAATATTTCTTCCTGGCAAATAGTCTCCCCATTTTGTTGCTTAACATCAGTGAAGTCAGTGTTGCTGGCTACCTCTATAATTCATTAACCAAAAATGCAGGTTTGGAGAGTATAATTTGTCTTGTCATGATGCAAAAACAGATGAGATTTGATTTGTACTTTCAAGAAAAAGTATCTATGTATACATATGAATGTTAAAAACCAGTGAGATTTGCTGCTGACTCAATGCAGGGGATATTTGAGATTACAAGCAATGTGAACTCCATCCCTTGGAGAGCGGCTTCTGATATCAGATCTCAATTGAGATGAAAAAGTATTGGGTGTTGGTGGGAGTAAATGACTACTCCTCTTTGAAAAGTCAAACTACTAAGAATTCTTTCCAGTCTTTACCTACTCACTCCCTTCCTACTCATATCCCAAACCATACTTTGGAAAGGCTCAGCTATCAGACTTTAGTCTGAAGATGTCATTTTGACCTGTTGCCCAAGGAAATAGAAATTTTACAACTTATCCCAATTATACGAACACACACACACACACACACACACACACACGGAATTCAGAACATGGGGCAAGGAGATATCTTGGGGTAGAGAAGGTTCTGCATGGTAAGCCATGTGATATAGTATAAAGAATACAGGATTTGCTATTAGAAGATGTGGGTTCTACTAATTCCAATTCTGCTCAATCATATTCCTCAAATGACCAAGAGAAGTTCACATCGATTCAACAATATCCAACTGCACAATTAAATTCAATTCAACAAAGGTTTATTAAAGACTGGCATTGCTTTGCCCTAGGGATACAATTGGGGAAAAGAACAATCATTGCCCTCAGAGAATTTATACTATCCTGGAAAGGGATAGGGATAGAATACCGTGCACATGATAAGGAAATAAAGAAATGTATTTGAAATAAAATATGAAGTAGAATAAGGTAATGTGATACAAGGCAAAATAGGTAGGATATATAGAGTATCTGGAGTCAGATCCCAACTCTATTTACCTTAGAAATCAGAGACATTTTTATTTTCTGTTATATTAATAATCTGTTATTAATTAGGATCCAGGCTTTTTAGTTCCTCATTCAGAGATTAGTCCCATAGGTAAATCAACCAATCACTGAGGGATATAGCTGATAGATGAGACTGTTCTAATCCTTGGGGAACTTGATCCTAGATCCACCCAACTAGAAGATCTTACTTTGGTTTGGAACATAAGCAGAATCTAATGTAGGTGAACTGCTGCCTCAAAGTAATGAAGCCATGCTCTTATGCCCTTCCACTGAAGTCTAGGGTGGCCCAATTCATAAAGGAGAAAACCATCTTTAGTGATTCTGATGGAGATGAATTCTCTTATCCACATTGCTGAAGGGGAGACTGAGTCTCATGATCAAGTCAAGTTCTCAGTAGGAACTGCTGAAGACTGTTAACCCATTTCCTCATTGAAATACCCACCCATCAAAGTTGATTTCTCCCATCAGGGGCATTCCTTTTAAAAAAAATTTAAGATGTTAAGTATCTCCATTAGTTGTCTTTGGTTACCAAAAGAAATCACTGACCATCAGTTTACTGATGTTAACTAACGTAATTAATAAATTGATATTAATTATACAGAAACTCTCTCAGGCTTTTGATTTGTCAAAGTCATCTTTTGTTAATTTAGGTAAGTCACTTGAGTTCTCTGTTTTGCTTATCTGAAAAACAAGTTTGGACAAAATAGTCTCTGAGATTCCATTTACTTCTAAATCTATGATTTTGTGATATTATAAGACATTTAACCTTTCTGGACCTCAGTTTCCTAATACAAAATAAACTATATTAAAATTCAGTTATGAAAATATTTTTCTTAAAAAAACACTTCACAACCTTAGTTTAAGAACCCCTGGTATAGAAGATAGAGTGCTGGAGTTGGAGTCATGAAGATGGGTTCAAATCTCACCTTTGATAGTTATTAGCTGTGTGGGCATGACAGCCTTGCAGAAACTTAAAGTTCATAGTGGATTATTTTATATTACTGGTACCAGACTTAAGTTTTTCAGATAAATAGAATGCTCTTTTTAGGTAACTCCTTTGCTTAATTGCTAAAATGTCTGGAATACATACTCTTTTGTGTTAATTCAGTATCTCCAGAAGGCTTCTGCCTGATTTTTAAATACCTTTCTGCCTTGAAATCTATGATATTAATAAACAATGGGATGTTATTTTTTTACTTGTCCTTTGTATTTCATGGGTTAAAAAATAGGAGGAAAAGCATGTTGATAGTAGCATGTTTTAAAAAGTCTTTAATTTACCTGAGATGTTGTTATCATGAGATAGTTACCATTATTAAGTGGGAAGTGTCATGGAAATAATAGTGTAGAAGGTGCTACTTTATATGTCCCTTCAGGGAAAACAGACTTTTTTGGTAATCCCCATATTGTCTAGACAACAGAAGACAACAACAGCATCTGTTGAATCATAGAATGGATGAATGTATAAGTTAATGAAATGGAAGAAAACGTATGTAGCAGAGGAAAGAATAAGGACATGCAACTGTTTAGTGAACATGGAACAATTTAAGATAGGATAACGCCTAAAGACTAACAGAAGGACCGAAGAAATAATTAGTATCCGAAGAGGGGCTAGGAATAATCTAGAGCAGATGGGCGAGACTGAATTAATTTGTCTTGTTATAATAAAAAAAGCAATTCTTATTAAACAACTGTGATCTTATTGTACTTTTGAGAGAAATACTTAGCTACTTCTTCTTCTTGTTCAATTATCTCCAACCCTTTGTGACCTGTTTGGGGTTTTCTTGGGAAAGATAGTAGAGTGGTTTGCCATTTCTCTCTCCAGTGGATTAGGCAAATAGAGGTTAAGTGACTTTTCCAGGGTCACACAGCTAATGAGAGTATGAGACTAGATTTGGACAGGGGTCTTCCCGACCCCAGACCCAACGCTCTATCCACTGAGCCACCTCATTACCCATAAGTTAAATACTTAGTTCTACCTGGTTAGTGTCATTAATACTTAGAATTTTAGTTGGATAAGCTTCCCTACAAATAGAAAATAGAATTTGTATATGTCATTTTACAAACAAATCTAAAATAAATAGTATATGTAGGAAGAGGCAACATGAAGGAATGAAAATATTGCTTTACTTGGAATCAAGAAAGCTTGGTTTCCAAAGTTGTTAGAACTGAAAGGGGCTCTATAGTTGTCTTTTTTCAATCCCCTAATTTTACAGCAATGAAACAGTAACCTTTTTTGCCTATATGTATTAGACTTCATCAAGTCTTTGACATCACAGCAATTTTATTCACCTCCATACTATTAACCATGTATTCTTTGTTTTAAAAACATATAAAACAATATTCTATTTTCAAACAAACATCTACATTTTTCCTTTCCATACCCCTTTTTTTAGAAAGAAAGAAAAAGCATAAGTCCTGTTACAAATATATATAGTCAAACAAAACAAATGCCCACATTGGCCATGTCCAGAAAAATATCTTGATCTGCACTCTGAGTCTATCCATTACCTCTCTATCAGGAGGTGCATAGCATGTTTCATTATGAATAATCTGGAGGAACAGTTGATCATTGTATCAATAAGAGTTCCCAAGTCTTTCAAAATCATTTGTCTTCATTATAGTGTTGTTATTGTGTAAGATATCTCTTGGGTTCTGCTCGCTCCCCTCTGTATTAGTTCATATAAGTCTTCCTGAGTATTGCCGAAAATGTTCCTTTGTCATTTCTTATAGGACAATGCTTCTTACGGCTTTTCTTTAGTACAATTCTTTCACAAAATAGTTTTGAGGCCTTCCTGTGGTTCACAAAATGTTGCAATATAGACATCCACTTACTCTGACTACAGATAAACCCTTGTATACCTGGGTTATTGTTGAACATCATTTATTTTCTAAGAGAATTAATGATATCACAAAATGATTGCGGTGTTGCCTTGATTGTGAATTGGATTTAAGTGGACCAGTGTTGCACAAAGTTGTCAATTTCACTCCTTCTTCCAGGGTCATAGAAGTCCAGTGATAAGATGAAAGTCAAATTGATTGATGATGGACTGGGATGAAGTGGATGACCAGTGTCTTTGATGTTTAACTAAGTTCTAAGTGCTCCACAGTGCCTACCACAGCCATATTCATGGCTGTTAAAACAAATTATTCTCATCTACCCATTCTTCTAGTGGAAATCTGTGCTTGGGGTGGATATTCCTTGACTCACCAAAGCCTGTTACTTATCCTTTACCTGGTTTAGTCCATTTATGGAGATGGTTTTATTAGGGTGTAATTGATGTACAGGTTATAGCTTCTTTGAACCACAGGTAAGAGTTGTGTGCCATGTGGACAGCAAAGGTGGATAAGCACTCATTCAAAGGACTCATTCATTCATTCCACTAGAGCCAAATTCCCCATCCCCTTCCAAAAACAGAAGAATGTAGGGTCCAGTCCCCAATTTACTTATCCAGTTTATGTCCTGGTTCTGTTTAGAGCCCAGGAAAACTAGGGGAAATATGGCCAAGAAGACTGGTAAAGAACCATCAGCCAGAGGACAAAATGCACATAGTACAGTGAAATGTTGGCCAGAGTAAGAATGCGTAAAAATTTAGCTTCCTCTGTCCTTGGATAAATATGAAATATTCATTCCTATATTCTCAGAGCTACTTCCTATAATGCAACCAATGCTGTCTCTGTTCTGATTTCTGTTTCTGCATGACTGCTGAAATTTTGCTTTTAATCATTATTAAATAATGTTGACTCTTGTAGCAGCTGCTGAAATAAATATTACTGACAATTCAGCATAAGAGGAATTTGTGTAATTAAGGAGTCTTAAATCTTTTGCGTATGTATCATGGACCCTTTGGGCAGTCTGGTGAAGTCTATGTACTCCTCAGAACAATTTTTTAAAATGAATAAAATGAAATATATAGGGTTATAAAGAGAATCAATTATATTGAAATACCTTTACCAAAATATTAACAAAAATAAAAACAAAAAACCCCTATCTGTATTAGCATGGGCTAACTAGACAGAAATTTAGTATTCTTGGTGGGTAATTCAACTCTGTTGTTTCCAGGTTTGGAATATACAGGTAAACAGAGTCCTGGAAATGTTAGCTTTTTTCAGTAGATCCTAATCTGTTAATGTGTCTGGAATATAAATGACTCAAGTGCTTCCTCTGTGGTATGGGAGTGTCTCCAGAAGGTGACCATTAGAATGCTAACTCCTGAAGGGTAAAAGGGAACCATAAGAACCAGTTGAATCCATCAGCAGCTCAGAGTAATCCTGAGCTCCAGGTTCCTTATCTGTAAATTGAGAATAGTGATACCTGTAGTTCCTGCCTTACATGAAGTCACATCGAAACTCAGATCATTTCTGTAAAGTACTTTGCAACCTTAGATATTACTATTATTATTGTTGCTGCTGCTGTTATTGTAATTAATTTCTTCTTGAGGATACTGCTATTGCTTCCTAGGCTGCTCCACCATGACTATTATGAGAGGAAAACAAAGTATTTATTAGGAAAAAAAAAAAAAAACATTGTATCTCTCACATATGAATTACCACACACATCCTTCAAAAGTCACAGAATGACCCCCAAAGGCCAGTTTTTGGGCAAGACTGAGTCAGAACCATCATAAATGCATTATTGTCTATTTTATTTCAATACCTCAAAAGATGAGTGACTTCATTCATGCCTATGCTCCATATCTTAATCATTTTGTGAGCTTCTGTAGCCAAACAAATTAATTACTTCATGATCAAACTTCTTGTGATGGGACTCCACAGCTTTAGATGGGCTGACCTTCAACCAAAATACATATGGCCTACATATAGGTCCTACTCAAAGTCTTTGCAAACTGGTAAGATACGTGTAGGCTTGTGTTCTGTCACTGGCACTGAAAACCTTTGGGTGTCTTCAGACTATGATAAAAAATTGTGACAGGATTTGTTCAAACATTTTCTCCATTGTGTCCCACTCTTCATGACCCCATTTGGAGTTTTCTTTGCCAATATACTGTAGTTTGCTCAACAAGAGTATGAGCGAATCACGCTTGTGTGACAGCAACTGTTTTCACTGAGGTCAGTACTCTCTTCTCTATCTTTACTCACTATTTCATTCTGTAAATGTACTCTATGCTCAACAAATATTTGTTGAGCAAATGAATGTGGGATGGGTTTACACTAAAACAGAGAGGATTTGGTTTCCTCCAGTGGTTCCCAAGATTTAAAAATTATCATTATTATTATTAGAAAGACTCCTTTGATTTTCATTTTATTTTTGATATTTAATCTCCCTATCTTGCTCAGACTGGAAGTACAGCATCCATTCTCAAATCTAATTCCATCAGTCATCAACTCTGAGTAGGTTTGATCCTTCCTAGGCAGTATGATGACCTTCAACACAGAGAAAATGACTTGTGGGTTCCAGATCCTGGGTGTACAGACAATTAGGTTAGCAGCTCAGAAGTACTGAGTTCAAGAGATCAAACAACTTCAGATTCTATATTAGCAGGTACTATAGGTATATGACACCTCACTTAGTAATGGAATCCTTTTAAATATTAAAATATTTTTCAGATCTCCACATGATAGCAGCTTGTTTAGGCTGCATATTTTTCTAGCCCCAAATTCATATCAAAATCTTACATTTTTATACATATGGAATCATGGTGTTTTTGATATAACTCCAGAGTCAAGGGTGTGATAACCACTAGTTTAGACATGAGAGGACTTCCTAAGAGCTGAGGGGGTGGGGCATAATGCTGAAAAAAAATTGTCTGATAGTTAGGAAGATGGGTTCCTTCCTTCTGTCCTTTCCCTTCCTTCCTTCCTTCCTTCTTTTGTTCCCTGCTGACCTGCTATAGAGTCTGGAATACACATATTATTCAAATTTCTTCTTTGGGTTAAGGGAGCATCTCCAGAAGACTCCAGAAGGCTGGTGATTTGTGAGACCCATTAGCAACAAGAGAACCCATCATCAGGGAACATGTGCAGCAGATTAAGTATTTGCACTCTGAGGAATAAAATACAAGGTAGGTAAGTTTAAATAAGTTTTTAATGTGAAGTCCAGAAAGATCTGGAGCATAGAGCATTGGTTGAGAAGCTAGAGAGCATTATGAGATTGGTAAGTGTGATGGGGAGAAGTTGGTTAGACCATTGTAGTAAGAAGAAATCTATTCTTAGTCCTTAAGGCAGTATCAAACCTTGGTTTCATCCTTATCTAGTTTTTAATCTGGCTCTTTTTCTAACACAGATGTTCTTAATCTTGCCTCCATAAACTCTACCCTCCAGTCCCATTTTGATAACTATTTCCATATATTGATTTCTTTTGTAATTCTATTTTATTTTATGCACAAAAACCCCAGCATTATTCTGAGGAATCCCATAGACTTCACCTGCTGCCAAGGGGATACTTGTAAAAAAAAGTTAAGAAAACCTTCCTTAATGGGCTAGACTCTGGAGTAAAATATCCATCCCTAAATGGTGGATGGGTCCTCTGTGAGGTCTCATTGCTATGCTTCCATTCACTGGTTTTCTAGGCAATCTAACTGACAATATTATGGGAAAAGAGTGTTTGTGAAGCCTTGTCTTTGTAGGATCCTGACTATTCTCTTGAACTAATCTGCAATTACCTAATATCTCCATTATTTACTATTGGTTGACTCTCCATAAGCCAATTTTCTTGTGTTTTTTCCTGTACATCAATATTTTGATAGCAGTACTAAGCAAAGTGGAGAGCTGTACCATCTCTGATTCTTCTGAACTGGGAGGATAGCTAGGAGGATAGTTAAATAATTGCTCAGCCAAGTAATATAGTGGTCATGAACCCCAAATGCTTTTAATTCCCAGAAACTTGAAAACACAGGCTAATAGAGATCTGTGACATTAGACCAGATATCTACATGTAGAGCGCAAAGGCTGCCAACATCATTCCTAGTGACGTATTTATGGACATGCACTAGAAAAGCCCACATGCTGAGTCCATTAAACCTGCTTATGCTTCAGTGTACCCAACATATTTAGGACAATGTCATTAAAATGCTTAGTTGCTGGTCCCTTTGAGAATAGTATGCTCTAGGCTTAGGTTTCATGATTCTTGCTAAGCTGAACATCAACTTGTGTAATTGTCTTTCAAAATCTTCAGCTTGATTGCAATGAATACTGCTAAAGAAACCATACTCATTTATTATGGAAGGCTCAGTCCTTTGTTCTGTAACTGTGTGAATAATTGGAGACCACCAAAATCACCACTGGAATGTGGCTTGTAGGATCATAGAAATAGAGTTTGTAGAGACCTTCAAGATCACCTCATCTGATCTCCTCATTTAGTAGATGAAAAACTGAGTTTCAGAGAAGTTAAGACACTTGTCTGAGTAAATGGCAAAGCCATTTTTTGCCGCAGTGACCCTATTTCCTGCCTTCTTTCCCACTGCACGATGCTATATCTTTGCTGGGACAAGAATTTAGTGCATACTAGACTCAAAGTCTTGTTGCTCTTAATGCTTTCAGAATAGGCAGCCCAAATGTTTAATACTTTCATTTGAAGCCATGAACATAAGTATCTAACTTCATGATAGACACAAAAGGATTTTTGACCATCTCTACGTAAAATCAAATATTGTATGAATAACTTTTCAATGACCACTCACTTGAAATCCAAGTGGACAGGATACTTTGTCTGACAGTGATTTCCACACTAGCAAACGATGTAGCCTTCTTTAAGTTTTTGCACAGGAAACATATAACGTCAGATCATTCAGGTACTAATAATCTCCAAATGGCTACCAGAAATACTCTGCCAATACCATATAGAGGTGAGATTTGTCTCCAATCAGTGTTTAATGCTATAAAAATCTAATGGATCTGAGTCTAGCAATGTAATGATGTCCCTCTCTTCCCTGTCATTTCTGTCTTCAAATAATATTGTGATTCTTAACAAAAACAAACACAAAAAGATGTGCAGGAGTAAGGGACAAGGAAACTCCATGGAAATACTCAGGCTAATACGATGATGAAAACGGAATAAGTTCAACTTTTCCCAACAGAAAAGGACAAAGACTCATCATTCTTGAGCTTCAAAATGCTCAAATCAACTCATTTCCTCTGGTTGTCTCTCCAGGGACCATTCACTTGCCTCGCAGGATCAGCCCCAAACTAGAATTATTATTTATCTCTACTTGAAGACTTAGCTTCTTGGGAACTATATGAATGTAAAGAAATCTCTCTAGAAAACATAGTACATCCAGACTCTAAGTCTATTTGCTCCTCTTACTGGCTCTGTTTCTCTTCTCCTACTAAGTGGGTTTGTATCTGAAATTCTTATGCTTTATCTAAATCAGAGATTCCTAACCCGTTTTGTGATATAAGCCTTTTCACTAGCTGCCAGTATAAGACAAGTTCACACATTTGACAAAGAGTTCACCTAGCTCTAAGAATGCACATAAATTATTGTAGAGAGAAGAAGTTGTTTACCTAATTTCTCTGGGTGCATGCCCAGGCATACATATCCAGTTAAGAAGAAAACCAGTAGTTTCATGGGTGGACAGGCACTTGAAAATGAGGTATGTTATTGGACAAGTAATCCTTGAATTTTAAGTAAGTTACAACAAGCAGATAAGTATCAATCATACTTTAGATTAGGCAGAATGGCTTTGTGAGAAGCATATTGGATCTGGAAGAAGAGAAACTGGGGTCAAATCCTGCCTCTGTCACTTATTTCCAATCGCTTAACCTCTATTGGTCTCAGTGTCTTCAACTGTAAAATGAATTGGTTTGGCTTATGTAGTCTCCAAAATTTTAAATTTATGATCCTCCATTTTTGATGCAAAGAAACTGAGGCCCAGAGTGCTTAAACAATTATCTCAGAGTAAAACAATGACAACAGCAACAAAGCTAACAAGTACTCATTAAGGTGGGAAATTGCAATTTTTGATCCTGTAAAATAGCAAATGGTCCCTTCAATATACAATATGAATAATATATGATTTAACTATAGAATTATAATATCTATTTTAAATGCTCTATTTCTATAGCTAAATTTCATTGGAGTTTACATTTTTATTACCTATCAATTAAAATCAGAAGTCAATCAGTGAGTAGGCAATGAAGACAAGGTCAAAGGGATGAAAATACCAAATCAATTTGGATTTTTATCATTATTCCATTTTTAGTGGAGAAAAATAGTTGACAATAAGTCTGTTGAAAAGTAAAATAGAAGAATTTTGTAATATTAGATAGCAAAATTACCTTTCCATCATTTTTTTCACTTTAAAATAATTTGGCAACTTCTATGTAGACATGACCTATAAGTCCTGCCCTGCCTTAGTATTCCTTTTAAGGATTATCCTGTCTGTGCAAGACATTGCAAAAATGTGTCCTTCTAATGGGAAATATAAGCCTGCATTTATCTCCTGGGCGGGGGTAATGTGGAGGTGGGAAGAAAAGTCATTATGTATTTGCTGAGTTAGCAAGATACCTTCCAAGAAAGTTTCTATTTTCTTAAATTATATTTCTCCTGACAAACCCATTTTCAGTCACAGTAATGAGCAGATAAACAAGGGAATGGTCTGAATAGCTGCAGAGTAAATGGAATAATTCAGAGGAAGGGAGGATATTTCCCCCTCCCTCTGAAGAGCAGGTCCACTGTTTAAAATTTGTGCATCAGGCCCTGAGATAAGCCAACTCCATGCTTAAATAAATCTTCTTTTGAGTACATTATAGGGGCATCAGTATCACTAAATATGAGAAAATATTCAGATATGCCTAACTATTAGCAATATTGAAGTATTTGGCATATTTAATTATGGGATGAAAGAGCCATCCCTAATAAATCTCATGGTTTTCAGAATCCTCTGTGGTAGCCAACAGGGTATACATGTTTCTCTATGAACACTTCAATTCCCCACATTGTCCATGACTCACAGAAATAGTACAATATTTGAGGGAGAGTTATGGTAAGCCATCATTATTTTGACTCCTCGATTTTTAAAAGTAGTTTCACAATTCATAATGAATCTCACAGCCTGTTTCCTGGGAGTTACAAAAACTTCTGTCTTGTGTAACTCCATGTAAAATTTCCATGTTTGTTCAGTATTTATGATTCTTGGTGGATGAACTTTTTTCTTTCTTCTCATTTGTATCTAAAAGGTAATTTCTGCCCTTTTTAATTAAGTAGTTGCCTTGAAAACCGACTATGTATGGATGACCATTTGATTTTATTGTGTGTGTGTGTGTGTGTGTGTGTGTGTGTGTTTAGTATTTCATATGTATAGAGGTATCCTGCCATAGTGACTGGACTTCAGACCTTGACGTCCAATTATAGAACTTATGATTTGTCTAGGTGAAGGGAGTTCTCAGTCACCCTAAACACAGATCTATTCACTTCTGTTACTGATATCACTTTTACTGAATTTTAGAGACAACATAGTAGAGTAGATAGAGGACTGATCTTAGAATCAGAAAGACCTGGCTTCAATTTCTGTCTCTGACATATACTGGTTATGTGGCCACAAGAAAGTCACTTAACCTCTCAGTGCCCCTCAGACATAAGGCCATAAACTACAGAAAATTGCTGACCTGCAGAAATGGAGAGAAGTTCCACACCAGAAATTCCCAATACTAATAAAAGCAGAAGTATGGATAGAGACAACAAAACAAACTTTAGATTTTAAATTCCTTCTAGGCAGGAACTGTTTCTTAATTTTTAATTTCCATGGCACTAACACCAATGTAGGTAGACAGTAGTTTAAGAATTAAGACAGTAGTTTAAAATTCCTAATTAGTCAAGTATGAACCATTAAGCCATTTTTGTGGTGAGAAGTATATAGTGGGAAGATATCAGAATGGTCCATTTCCTCACAATATCAAGGAAGAACACTTACAATTTTCTGCTGTCACCAGTCCTACAATGTCAGCACCCTTTCTGTCCTTTCCAACTTATGCCTAGATCCTCTGATTTATTAACTTCAGGAAAATAAAAGGTAAATCATTTTTTAAGGCTGAAGACCCTGCAGTAAATGCTTGATAAATAATTTATGTTGTAAGCTGGGAGACTGGGTTTGATTAACTTGCTCTAGAGAGTGACTACACAATCATGTGAATGTTGACATTTAATAAATGCTTCATGTTGATGAAGTTGAGAGCATTTCCAAGCTTAGAGAACAGAATGAAACTCACTCCATGCTACTGGAATGGTTCATTCGCAGAGTAATAGGGCCTGGTCTTTGAGCATTCTTGTCAACTTCTATTCTGCTGAGATAACCAAGTGAAGGAATAAGCAAATGTACTGGCTGAAATGGGAAAGAAGAGACATGGGGTAGAGGTGGAAATAGCATAATTGTGTTTACTCTACAGAGGCCACAGGAAAGCGGATGGAATGTCAGACCCTTGGTCATGTCTGGCTAGAACCTTCAGGAGACAAAGTATGAAAGAAGGAAGGATAAAAAGGAAGCATTTATTAAGCATGCATTTATTTATATATTTATATAATTAAGCATTTATTAGTTATTAATTAAGGAAGCATTTATTAAGCACTCACTATTTGCAAAACATTGTGCTAAATTCTGAGGAAGACAAATAGAAAAAAAGGAACATGGTCTGTGCTCTCAAAGAATTCACTATGGGGGAGAAAATATTTTGGAAGTCTCAGCTGCAAGTGAGAAAGAAAAATCCCATTTTCCTTAGTGTGCAGCACAAAAGCCGATTTTTATCCAACTTCTTTAATATTATTTTCCTCAATAAGATGATATCACCCTATGACAGACAGCATCATCTCCCTAATTTGGTAAGAACAAAACACAATAAAATGAAAAGAACAAACAAAAAATAGATAAAGCCTCCTGTCTCTGCCATTAGATGTAAGACTCTTATCATCATTTGCATTCTCTTTGACACAAAACATTCCACCATTTTTTAAAGTAAAACTACTCTCTTTATTGAGGTAGCTAAGTAGTCAGTGTCCAACTACATGCCTACTTTTATACTTGTTTTATGTCATAGGAAAGGAAAAAAAAACCCTTAAACAATTTGAGCTAGAGAAGGAAAAACCCAAAGACATTCCAACTTTTAAAGCAAAGTTCACGTGCCTGAAATAATTGCACTTAATTAAGTGCTATGGACTCTCTTGACATTCTTGTACTGATTGCTTTCTATAGTTAATTACTTCTTTCACTACTTTCTTTCATATATGATCTCCCACTAAGCACCATTCCATCTCCTATGCCAATCCCTTTCCAATTGGAATACAACCAATAACTCTGAATGATTACACATTTTTCCCCTTTCTCTCATTCTGTGCTTCAACTAAACTAGAGTCTTTGCTATTCCTCATATAGATCATTTCATGTATTCATGTATTTAAAAAAATGTATTTTGTGTATGTTTATTTGTGTAAATGTGGTTTCTCTAAATGTGAGTTGCTTGAGGAGTGAGTTGTTTTTAATTTTTCTCCTCATATGCCATGGCATGTAGTACTGTGTAAACACTGGTACATAGCAAGTGCCTAAGAAATTTTTGTTGATTATTTGATTTATAGATTGATTAAGCCTCACTGCAATTAGAAGACCAGGATTCTAATCTTGGCTTCATTTCTTAGTAGCTCTGGGCCCTAAGGAAAGTCAATTAACTTCTCTGAGACTTTTTCATGTGAAAAATGGATAGAGTAATACCATATTCCCGAAAACTTCACAAGACTATAGTAAAGATCAAATGGGATCATGGAATCACATTTGTGAAAGTTCTGCACAAACTACAAAGGCAGATCCAAATGGAAATTTAGCCCTCTAGAGGGGTAAGGTCTCCCTCCATTCATGTAGCCAGTTAAGGATCAAAGCTGGAATAGGAACCAGGTCTCCTGATTTCTTCTACAATATTTTGACTCTAGATTTATTTTTAAAAATTTATTTAAAAAAATTAAAACTATATATGTATTTGTGTGCACAGATGCATGCTGGCATGTGGGGTACTGTATGTGGATGTGATAACTATAGAATTTCCTTGAATTCCATACCATCTATGAAAGACATACACTTAGAATATTCCAAGTGCCTTTTACTCTACAATTTCTGGGTATTTGTCTTGCTCATTGAAGAAAGCAAAAATAAAACATAGCCAATTTTCCTTGTTAGTGGATCCATCCTGTACCTCTAGAATTTAGAAAATTGCCTTTGGAAAAATTTCTATTTTTTCTTTCCTTTGCTTTGCCTAGCACTTAATTATTGTACTTCGTATTTTCCCTACTTTAAAGAGAAAAAAGTCTGTCTATCTTTCTATTTGTCTGTCTGTCTCTCTTTATATATATATATCTATATATATATCTATATATAGATATGTCTATATCTATATATATCTATCTTTCTGTTTGTGTCTGTCTGTCTGTCTCTCTCTCTCTCTATATATATATATATAAATATATATACATATGGGGACAATTTAGCATACTAATTTCTCATAGATTCATTCCCAGAATTCTGCTTCTTATTTTTTTGGGGGGGCGACAGCTGAGGGTGACTTTTAAAGGAGAATTTTGGTAGGTCTGACTTGATTAGATTTGTGTATTTCTCCTTGTTACTGCACCTTGTATTTTCTGATGACTCAGAATCGACAGGTTGTTTTTTTATGACTTCAGTGTCCAAAATATCATAGATTGATTTAGATTGATGAGTGAACACACAAACCCAATAGTACAAGAGCGTACTTTTATCTACATTTAGTATAACTTTCCTTAAAATAATATTAATTCAGCATCAGGTACCAAAAACCCTGGGAAAATTTTATCCCTTCTTTAAAGGCAAAAGGAAAAAAAAAACTCCCTCCCACCTCCCCATTTCCTATTCTTTTGTTAGATAAGGCTCACACCTGCTCTGTGAATAGCAATCAGTGATTCTTTGCCATCTTCCTACAGTCTCTAGTTCTGATGCTTCAGTGAGTGAGCTTTATTCTGTATGCCTGAGTGGGCTCTTGCTTCCAGGTTGTGTCTGAAAGCATGGCCAGCTGTGGGCAGAATTATCAAAGAAGCAAGTTATTTTTATTTCTTCTATTTCTCTCATCTCTGCTTTCATTATTTACTGCTATGATTTTCCCCAGGTAACAGGGGAAGTGATCTCCTAGCACTTATCAGTGACAGAGCATGGATTGCAGTAGGTGCTTAATAAATACTTGCTGACTTGACTGAAGCCTAGGTATCCAACATGTTTGAATCCATCGTGAAGCCTACATGATATTTTTAGAGAAAAAGAAAGAAAAGCAGGTGTGTGCACATACACACACACACACACACACACAGAGAGAGAAAAAAAGGCACCTAAAGACTTAATTAGGACAGCATGATACAGTGGAAAGAACACTGTATCTGGAATCAGGTTTGGGCTCAAATTCTATTCTGATGCTTACTATGACTTTGAAAAAAAATAATTTAATCTCCCTAGATCTATTTTCTCAACTATAAAATGAGGTAGTTTCACTAAGTGGTGTCTGAAATTTCTTCTAGCTCTGGGTTTATCATTCTACATGGGTTAGAAGACCTGCAGAGTCTAATCATTTGCCTGCCATTAACATTATGTAATCTACTATGACAAAGTGTCATGCGAACTTGCTTGGATTAATTATTAATTAGTGGTGGTTATTGAAACTATGATATATAATTAAATTCATAAGGCACATATATATTTGTACATGTATACATACATTTATATGTGTGTAAGTATGCACACATATAAATACATATTTACATACTTTAATATAACATGTGCGTATATTATGTGTGTGTATGATTATATGGTATACTATTGAAAAACTTATACTTGATTCCCATAAGATACTTGCAGAGATTATTTTAAACAGTGAGGATACCATAGGTCAAGATATACATAAATCTCTTCAGAGTCACTAACTATATGACTATTGAAGCAAATGGAGAGAGACAGAGAGACAGAGATACACACAATTGGAGACAGAGACAATCCAGAGAAACAAACAGACAGAGACAGACAGGTGAACAGAGAGGGAGGGAGGGAGACACACACACACACACACACATACACAGACAGAGACACAGAGAATAATGAGTAAGGCAGTAAATAAAAAGGCAAATGGCTGGAGAGACAAGAAGACAGGCAATCAGACAGACAAATAGAGAGAGTGAGCAAATACATAGACAGACTCAGAGACAGATAGGATACATAGATATACTAAAAAAAAATACAAGGAGACAAAAGAAAAATTTTGCTATACGCATGAACAAAAATTTAATAACACAATTTCTGAGCTTCAATTAAGAGTAATGAAAATATTAGATATTAAAGTTGTGGAACAAATGAAATATCACATTTTTATCTTTTTCCCTGATAATCAATTGAATAAAAGTACTTATCAGGTAGCTACATTGTGCCAGGAACTATACTAGGCACTGGAGATTCATACAAAGACCAAAACAAACAAACAAAATGATTACTTTCTCTCACAGAGTTTATATTGTATAGGGGAAAATATTTAAGTATCACAAAGGCCCTCTCATGGAGAATGTGTGAAGAGTAAGCCTGGTCCAAGTTCCCATGCACCCCTAGAAATAGAGCTCATGTACTATGGGTGACCCACCAAGAATACATACGACAATTGAAGAAGTCAAGGCCTAAGCCTACACTCATGTATGCTCCATGGTATGACCACTCTTAAGTTAATTCAAAGTAAAGACACAATAAATTCAAGGTAAGGGGTGGTAGGGGTGAGGGGTTAGGTTCTAGGAAATCAGGAAACTCTTCATTTAGAAGGCAGTAGGTGGTGCAGTGGATAGAGCACTGGGCCTGGAGTCAGGAAGGCTTGAGTTCAAATAAGGCTTCACTTACTAAGTGTGTGACTCTGAGCAAGTCTCTTGACCTTGCTTGTCTCAGTTTACTCATCTGTAAAATGAATGGAAATGACAAATCACTCCATTATCTTTGCCAAGAAAACCCCAAATGAGGTCATAGACATGACTAAAACAACTGAACAATAGTAATTTCAACCAAGTTCAGAAAGAAGCTAGGGATTGCATCCCATGGAAGTGAAAAGGGAGTACCTTTCAAGGTATAGGGAATAGCTTGCAGAAAGGCCTTGAAAGGAGAGATAAAATACTGTGTATAAAAAACATCAAACTGGTTTGGCTGGTTCACAGAATGAGTGAAGGGGAATAATTACTCTTAAAGGTAGGCTGTAGTTAAGTTGTGGAAGTGCTTTACATGTCAAAAGAGACATTTGGTGTCATCCTGTAGGCAACAGGGAGCACCTCCTTCCACTCTTTTAGGAGCTCCTTCAGGGATATTTGCATTTTAATTTGCTATACTTTAAGAAATAAAAACCCTTAAAACTGAAAGGAATATTTTTTTAATGGTTGTATTCTCTGCAGCAGGACAAACCAAAGGTATCCTTTTGGGATGAAGGAAGGTTTTTTATTCAAAGTTAGGGATTGCCTTTTTATTGGGGTAGAATGTATGTGGTACTCGTGCTTTGTAAAAAGTGTGAAGAGACAAGAGTAAGACAAGGGATCTGCTTCTGAGCAACCGATATTGATATAAATTTTCTTGAATCTATTGACCTATGTGGGTCCATAATTACATGCATTCACCAATTTGTGGATAGAGAATTGTTCTCTTTATTTGGTCTTTATGAAGCTCATGTAGTTTACCAATATAATTCCTCATTTCCAGAAATTTATAAATCATTCACTGCAAGCATTCAACAGAATTTTAAATAAGAATGATTTGCAATTTTTCTGGCATGTGAACTCCTTTGACAAATATGGATCATACATAGCCTGACTGTAACAGTAGCTATAACTTAGAGGGCTTCCTGAGTCTCAGAGAGGGTGACTTACGGTCATGGAGATGGTGAGGAAGGTAGTATTTTAACCCAGAGCTTTCTGGTCTTAGCAGCAGTACTCTATCAGTAATGCCAAGTTGCCTCTTTATCATCCAACTTTTACAAGTAATAATCACACATTGATTGGTTCATCTACAGTATTCACATGTACCACAGAACACATTGATTTCATATTATATCCAAAGACAGCAATTGAACCTGTGATGTCACTGATAATGGAAACTTCCTTTGAGGAAACCCCCTACACAATGTAGGTGACAGCATCTCTGCAAATGATATTCTGAGAATAATGCTTAGAGTACTGAACAATTAAGCAACTTGTCCAAGGTTATAAACCTAGCATGTGTCAAACAGAATTTGAATTCAGGTTTTCCTGGTTTAAATGATGGCTCTCTCTTTTCCACACACTGTAAAAAATACCAAATATGAAGAATGCAACCTAGTGGAATCAGGAAAACAATAAACACAAGAACTACAAAAATGAAACTGAAAGCTCTATATTTATAAAAAACTAAAGTTGGCCCAAGAGAAGTAATAAAATGCACATCCTTCTCTTCACTGCAGAGGTAGGAAAATGGATATGAAATGTTCCATGTATTGTCAAAAGTGATCAATGTATTGGTTGGATTTATTATTATTTTTCCTTCTCTTATTTTGTTAAGGGAAGGCTCACCGGGTGGAAGGGAAAGATAGATTCCAGAATGAAGTGATACAAAAATCAAATTTATCAATGAAAATAAAACAATGTGGGAGAATTACTGACTCTGGGTCCTAAAAAGAGAGATGTTTTGTTATCATAAAGTTGTCTTGTATAAGACTTTTACAGTGCTGAGGTTCTACAGATAAGGACGTTTTGGAACACAAAAAAATAGAGACCAAAATACAAGTGCCTTAGGTATAATAAAGACTATCAGAACAGAGAGAAGAAAATCATACAAATCAGGCCCTAACAAATTTGCTGCTGTTTGAGAGCAGCATCATACAAACACTCAAATATTAATGCTAAGATTTTAAGATAAATGGAGTATTTAATGGGATTCAGTGGGATGCAAACAGAAGGAGGGAGGTAGGGAAGGAGGGTGTCGTGACCATTGATGTCATAAATGAACCCAAGATGAGGTTACACTTGAGTTCCATAATTAAAGCCTTTGAGGGCCACTATACATTTCAGACTTTGCAACTGGGTTACATTCAAATATAATTTGATGTCTGTGAAAGAGTAACGATTGAAGAAAAAGTAAATCATCGAGCAATAATAATTTAACAACCAGACTGATCTACAAATCACTGAAGTTAATCAAAGAATGCAGCTGAACTTCAAAATCACACACAGAGAAAATTAACTTGAAGATTTAATGGAGGCCCAGAAAACAATTTTCTGCCTTTCAGGGAACCTCATTCCCTTCACCAT
This sequence comes from Bettongia penicillata ogilbyi, assembly GCA_023548195.1. Classification (NCBI taxonomy): domain Eukaryota; kingdom Metazoa; phylum Chordata; class Mammalia; order Diprotodontia; family Potoroidae; genus Bettongia; species Bettongia penicillata. The sequence goes on along the minus strand of JAJHZJ010000048.1, from coordinate 2,502,470 downwards.
AAACCTTCCCTTCCCCTCCCAAACAAAAAGGACCATTTTTATTAAATATTTACAGCATTTAGCATATTCCTCCAAAGCTGGAGAAATCATCCATCACCTGTTTTCCTAGGTAGTACCCTCAAGCTATTTTAATTGTTATTACAAAGGCAGTTAGGAGGCTCAGGGGGAAAGGACATAGCATTTGCAATTAGGAAAATGTGAGTGCAATCCTGTTTCAGATGTTTACTAGCTGTGTGACCCTGTGTTAGTCACTTAGTCTTTCTGCCTCAGTTTCCTCTGAGATGGGGCTAATAATAGCATGTTTTTCACAGAGTAGTGAGAATCAAATAAGATAACATACAGAGAGTGAAAGCTTTATACAAACGATAGATTTCATTAGAAATGTATTTTTGTTCCCATTGAACTCTATTCAAATGCCTAGGTATTAGGGATACATTTCTCTCCATCCCTCAGGGGTTTCTTTACTGGGTGTCTGTAGATTTTTACTTTGTATGAGGAAACGGATTCATTACTGCTGTTAGGGATTATACTGGGTCCTGGTGTAGTGGAAAGAAGACTAGGTTCTAGATTTAGCTTTACCATTAACAATCTAGGTTGTATTTCATCTCTCTGTGCCTCAATTTCCACATCTCAAAAATGAAAACTTAGATGATTTGAAAGTTTCTTTCCAAAGCTTCTCTGTCCATGACAGAAGTGGAGGAGGGGGAATGGAAGAGACAAGTTTGCTAATGAAAAAGTAATCTTTGGTGTCTATTATTTTAATCAGAGTAGGATAAAAAACAACCAAGTCTCCACAGTGAATTAAAGAAGCTCATTCTTTATGGGAATCCATTCTACTTTGTGAAACACTTATTGTGTTTTCTGTATGTATGTGTTCTTTCTTCAAGTGCAAATTTGTATGATGGATGTTGCCCCTGGTACCCTACTCAAACATTGGTATTCATCCTTTGTTTTTGAAGAGGACTCATAATATCACAAGGCAATGCCTTGACTTGCCTGCAAATTAGAGAGTTATACAAAGTCACCAGCATTACTGTCGCTTCCAGAGTCATTGAACTCCAATGGCAAGGCAAAAGTCAAGATGGCTGGAGGTGGCAGAATTTGATGGATGGCCTTGGCATCTTTCATTTCTGACCAACCACTAAAGCACTCCACAGTGCCTGCTTTAGCCATTTCCATGGCCATTGGAACAATTGTTCTCATCTATAAAGTCAAAATAAGTCCTCCCCAAAACATCCCATATTCAAGATATTCTGGGGATAAGTACCTACTCAAAAGTTTAGTTTACATTAGTTCAAAAAGGAAGATATCTAATCAAGCAGCATAAAGAATATGATAAGAAAAGAGGAGCCTATGTACACATGTGGGATAATTTTTCCATTGGTTATAGCAGATAATTTGAAGAATGGATGGAGTACTGGACCAGGAGTCAGGAAGACCTGAGGTTGACTCCTTTCTCAATTGTGGTGGGACCCTGGGCAAGTCACTGAACTCCTCTAAGCTCTAGTTTTCTCACCTGGGGCAGCTATGTGGTGCAGTGTATATAGCATCAGTACAGGAATCAGGAGGACCTGAGTTCAAATCTCACCTCAGACACTTGACACTCACTAGCTATATGACTTTGGGCAAGTCACTTAACCCCAATTACCTCATCCTGGGTCATCTCCAGTCATCTTGATGAATATCTGGTCACTGGATTCAGATGACTGTGGAGGAGAAGTGAGGCTGGTGACCTACACAGCCCTCCCTCACTCAAAATAAAGTCAAGTGCAAGTCATGTCATCATTTCTCTGATAGCATAGTCTTCTTCAGCAATGAAGGATGAACACAGAGTTTTCTCACCTTTTAATGGGGATAAAAATAGTACCTACCTCACAGAGCTGTTAGAAAGATCAAATGATTTACCCATGTGAATCTTTTTGCAAATCTTAAGATGCTATATGTATCTTAGCTATTAAATTGTTATTATCACATGACCAGAAAAGATGCATGAAAGTCACCAATATGGAACGTATTTTCCTGGGGAGTGTATATGCTCAGAGCAACTGAAAGCGATGCTTTAGAGTTTCTGTCATGCTTTGGTGATGCCATTATACTGCTCATCTCTGGGCTTATCTTTTCTGTGCAAACTCCATTTTTCTCCTGGTTTGTTTCTGTCTGCCAGTAGCTTTTAGAATTCATCTCTGTGAGTTCATCTTTTGACCATCTTAGTTCCTGCTGATCAACTTCTCCCCCAAAAGATAAACTCTTTTAGTACATAGCCCATAGTGCTATTAACCACTTCAACCAACAAAAGCCAGAAGAATATTCCAGATAAAGAATAAGTCTCTTTTAACTTAAGACTTTACCATATACCTGCATTCATTTAAACAGTAGTCAACAAGCATGTATTCAGCACTTAATATGTGCCAGGCATTATACTACATGCTGGGAATACAAAGAACAAGCAGAGAAAACCAATAGTCATTGGCGCTTCCTTCCTAAGGGAGAAGACAATAGATAAAAGGAAGTAGAAAAGGGAATGGGTGGGGGTGGGGTGAGAATGTGAAGGTACCCAGCACAGGGTATGGTAGAAAAAGTCCAGAGTTTGGCCTTGAGAAGAATGAAGACATCGTTGGCCTGGGTGTCCTCCTTAAATGAACGTTCTGAGAGAAACCACAGGAACTGTACTTCTGATGTATAAGTGCTGGCATAATTTTCCAAGTGAAAAGATTTCTGGGGAATGGAAGAACATCCAGAATGCAGCATAGAGAGCAATGCAGTGAATTAAACTCTTGACTTATTCCCATTCCTATTTTCTTACCCAAATCTCTGAAATCATTGCATTTCCTAAGTTCATTGAAAAAAAAAAAGTCAAGACACTACACTAGGTGTTGAGGGAGATACAAATGTGAGATATAATTTTTGTCCGCAAAAAAGCTTACTAATAAAAGCAAGGTCCACAATTTGAACTTCATTTCCTTTAGTTTGCCCTCATCTTTCAGAAGTTTTATAAGATATAAAATGAGGTCTGAAGAACAGAGATTCTTATAGGATTTTATTCCTTAACACTTTCTTGAGATTTAAAAGTACAGTACAAAGCTCCCCTGCACAATATACAGATAAATGCCCCCATATACATTATTGCAGTATACTTATTTACATCGTATCTCATCTCTGGACCACTAACAGGTACCACCAAATAACAGAATTATTTAAAAATGGAAAAAAAATAGTCAAATAACTCCTTTCTTTGTTCTAAATTATGCTAAATAACCAATTTCATTCCCTTCATTTAATTCAGCAATTTCTAGAATATTTTATTAGCACAGGCACGATATTATACACAATTTTTCAATGTAATATCTAATCACTCTGACCAGCAAGCATGGCATCAAATGAGAACATTTTATAGACATTCATGCACTAATCTACCTTTGGACACATGATATGCCTTAGCAAAGAACATTCATTGTTTCATTTGCTGCTTTGGAAGGGGGTAGAAAAGCAGGTGTTAACATTGCTAAACCGTTGTTGCTTCTTTCTCTCTGCCCCAAGCTTCAAGAATCTATGAAACTGTAATGTATTTCCCAAAATGAAGGTTCTTTATCTCTTTTGGTGGGGGAGAAAAGGGTTATGGGAAAATCATCAAAAATAAATGAAAGAAAGGAAGAACTATCATAGATAACTGACTAGAGTGTGATAACGATTATTTTTAGAGGTTGCAGATAATGCAAAAATCACTTTCTATATTTCCTATCCTGGACACATTTTTCCAGCCATTGAGAGGAAGATGCTTTTGTGTGGAAATTCTGCAATATCTTTTACACATTCTGCACAGACTGTAGCTCGTGCCATCCAATTAAGGTCAGATAATATGTTTTCCTCTCTGTTTGTGTATCTTCCAATGTTTTGCACCATACTCCATTACATTTATCCCAATGTGTCTCTTCTTTTTTTTTTCCTTTGGTCAATGAAGACTGCAAAAGCTCAATTCCCATGTCAGTCAGTGAAAATTCATTTCTGTGCGTCTTTGAGTAGTCAAGGGTCCTTCACCTTTTCGGAAAATGAAAAGATTAATTCACTTTCAGAACTCTCTCTGAGAAGGAGAGAATCTTTCCACCTTTAGCATCTTGAGACCCATACACAAACTCCATCTTTTTGTCTATTTTGACTGAAATCTTTCAAGGTCATGAGATTAAATATGACTGAAGAAAAGTTGATATGCTCAGGGAATGGAGAAATGTACCATATTTTTAATTCTTTAGAAGAAAAAAAAGAAACGCTTCTTTTGTTTTGGGTTCATGTATTTTCTCTCTCCCAACAAAATCATCTCCAGAAAGTAATGGAAATGGATAAATTACATTTTACTTTAGAAAATTGTACCTGAAGTAAAAAAATGGAGCTTTTTTGCTTCCACTACTTTCCTTTTACCTTTTTTTTCATTTTTAATTACAAGAAGAATTTTTTTCCTCATTTATCTTCAAGGAGAAAGTTATATTTGGTTGGAAGTTTATAAGTCTCTTTCAATAAGTTTTGACCAATTTTTCCATGGACTGATTTAAATCAATATGCTCTTATTAAGATACAGCAGTGGGTTCAAAGAGAAATTTCAAGTTTGTTTATTCATTTGTTCCATCCTTCCTTCCTTCCTTCTTTCCTTCCCTCCCTCCCAAAGAACTTCCCCCTGTGCAGGGTCTACTACTTCCTACTACTACTACCTCTGCTCAACCTCCTCAGGTGAGAAAAGGGGTCTAGAGTACTTCTAATTACATACCTTGTGACTTCCATCTTCTGTTGGACAAAACATGTCCCCTAAGGAAAGACTAGGTCGGGCATCTTCCATCTGCCCCAAAGGACCTCCCACCATCATAAAGCAACAACTTCCATCTATGCCAGTACAAGGTAAATTTCCACTTCCTGCTGCCAGTCTAATCTCTCAATTGGCATGCTGAAAATCTACAGTGCAAAGAGGATAACCTACCCTTTAACTTCAGACTTTCCATATGTCCATGCCTGTCCTTTAAAAGAAGAGGAAGAGGAAAGTTGATGGAGAATAGGACTTCTTTCTTCTACTATGCAAGTTCAGCCTCTATTGCCTGTTGTTTCCTTTTCCTGCCTAATCTCCACCCTTCAGAGCAAGAGGCTAAGGGTCTCCCATCTGACCACCTGACTGTCCCTCCCGTTTCATGCTATACTCACCTGGAGTCCAATTTCTAATTTCCATTGGGAAGAGTGGTACCCTCCACTCAGTGATGAATATTCTCTGGTTATACTCTTCATATCTGGATTATTCTGAACCCCTGTAGATCATTTTCCATACTCTATTTCCCACACCTGACACACAATTTCTTATTAGTCTTCCTCAATCATCCCATCTCAAAATTTCAACCAAATACCATCCAACCCTAAAACTATAACCTCCAGAATGCCTGACTATTCCGTAGGCAACAAACTTTCTTTCAAGCTAAATCTTTTCCTATTTCACTTTTTCCATCTACTAACTCTTATTGAAACCTGACTTCCTCCACATGACACAGTCTCTGTAGACACTCTTTTTAGTACTGGCTATGCTTACACTTATTTTCCTTGGCTCACTCATCAAGTTGGTAAGTTGGAATACTTCTTGCTCCCCTTTGACACTTGCAGATTCTCCCTCTTATTCTATCACTTAGTAACATCTCTTACTTTGTGGTTCTTGCTGTTTATATCTACAACCCAATCAAAAGCCAGTAGCTGTTGTCTACAGACCCCCAAGTCAATCCCCTCCTCTCCTCAATAAACTTGGTACCTGACTCACAATTTTGCTCTTTCTAAATTCCTGTCCTCATATTAGGAGACTAGATCACACATACTAACTCTCCCTCAAACTCTCTAACCACTCAATTTCTCAACTTCCTATGAGCTGCTCTTCTACCCCCATTTTGGTCACACACAAAGATTCTCATACCCCTGATCTTGACAGAATCTACAAATATACCATCCCCATGTTCAAGAATCCCTTTACCTGACCATCACCTGTCCCTCTGCCTGACCAAAAAATAAAACAAACTACAACAAATCCTTCTCATCTACATTGTAATGCCAATACCTTGACTTCACAATTCTCTCCCAGGTCATCTCCCCTGTACTAACCCCTGTCTCCTCTTTTCCCTATCTTGACCCCTTGATTAATCAGTTCAGTTCCACACTGTCCTCTTCTCTCAAATTCCTAGCCTCTTTAGCATATTGTCAATTATGACCAACCAAGATTCAGCTTTGTATCATTCTCAACATTCATTATCTTTACTTCTACACACATGCTGCTGAATGAAGGTGGAGAAAGTCACGAAACCCTTCTGATTGCTATCACTACAAACTCATGTCACACAACTTTAGTTGGACCCTCACTGCTGTTATGCAATCCTACTATGCCCCTGCCTTATCCACTTAGTCTCCATGACAGTTCTTCCAAATCTTTTTATCCTTCTTCAAACCTCCCTTAGCTTCCCCTCCATCCTCTTAGCTGAGATCTTTGCCTTGTATTTTACAGAAAATGTTATCTTCATTCACTGTGAGCTCCCTCTTCTCCCTTCTTCTTTATCTACCATTACTCAGATGCTTTCTGCCACTATCTCCTCCTTCACTCCTATCTCACATGGTGGCTTCACTTCTTACCAAGGATAACACCATTAGCCTGAACATCTATTCAAGCAATTCCTTTCCATCCATTTTCATACAATAGATGGCCCCCTCTCTCACCCCAACTTTATCATTTATTTTTAATCTCTCCCTATCTACTGACTCATTCTCTACTGCCTAGAGTCATGATCATGCCTCCCCCATTCCCCCTCCTCACAAAAACTTTCATTGACTCTATGATCATTTCTATTTTCCTATATCTTTTCTGCCCTTTGCAGCTAAACTCCTTGAAGAAGGCATGTACCACAAATGGCTCCACTTTCTCTCTTCTCACAAACATTGAGAATATGAAGAAGACAGATATGATTCAAACTCCAACTAAATTGTAAGGGTCATAGTGGATAAGAGAATGATTCCCAACTTCCTTTTGAACCTTGTCCTTGCTACTGAAGCTCTAATTGGTTCTGCCTTCTCTGAACTTTTATAGCACTTAATCTGTTTGTCATTCACAGAATTTCAGAGTTGGAAGAGACCTCAGCAGCCGCTTAGTCCAACTCCTGTCCAAAAAGCACCCCCCACTATAATATGGTTGCAAAGTGACTGTCCAATCTCTGTTTGAAGACCTCAAATAAGTTGTTCAGATAACTCATTTCACTTTTGGACAGCTCTAATACTTAGGAAATTTTTCCTGATATCAAAGCTAAATTTGCTTGTTTTCATCTTCCTTCCTTTGCTCATCATTCATGCTTCCTGTGTGTTATTTATCTTTTATGATCCTCTGAAATGCTAGTTTCCTCCCTCACTAATCACTTTTTATTTGGTGACATTAGTTTTGTATTTACCCTGTATATTCATTCATGCATATGTTGCATATAAACTTATATAAAGCATGTACATATTGTCTACCCAGTAGAATGTAAGCTGAGAATAGAGATTGCTTAATATTGTTGTATCCCGCCTGGCACAGTGGCTGACATAAAGTAGGAGCTCCATAGACAATGCTAATTGGTTGATTGACCCTATCCTTCCTAGTCCTCTCTTTGTAGGCTAAAATTCCTCATTTCCTTCATCTCATATAACTGTCTCTGAATTCTTTCTAAAGTATTGAGATCCTTCCAGAATTGTGGTGCCTTCTAATAGAACACAGTATTCTAGAAAGTTTCTGTCTGACTAGGTTGGAAGACAGAGGGATTTGGACATATTTATTTCTGTAAGTTTTGCTTTTCAGTGCATCCTAAAAATGCATTAAGTTTTTGGCCACCACAGGATACTGTTGACTAAAACTGAACTCTGTCTGCTAAAATCTCCAGATGTTTCAGACAAACTTCTATCTAATGAACATAATTTTTTCCTGCTGTAAATTTAATTCTTTTGGACTCAAATATAAGATTTTAAATTTATCATGATTAAACTTCATGTTAATCTCTGTCTTTCCAGCTTATATTTGTCTGACTGCTATTAGTTAGGCATGGGAGTTCATAGCACTAAAGAGTGATCCACTTGTCCTTGTCTATAAGAGGATTTGTAGTCACTATATCTTATCAAATTAGAGCAAATATGGCAAACAGATGACTTTGACATATAGAAACTAATTACAATGAGAAATGGTGGTCACTAGTCCTGCAGACTGATGTTTATTTGACATGACAGATCTAGTACAGAGCAGTAACATTATACTCAGAAGAGATAGCATATTCAGTGGAGAGCAGAAAAAAAAAATGAAATTCAGAACAGAACAGTCTAAGGATATTTCCAGAGGATGCCAACATCCTTAGAGAATTAGAGGCATAAGTTGCCCTAGGCACAAATCTCATTCATGTGTACTCTCTTCATCAATCATCATTGGTTTGATATGTGCCCAGAGCTGTTGTGGTAAATTTGTTTTTGCATTTAATTCTTGCTTTTTTTTCTCAATTACATATAAACAAAAATATTTAACATTTTTTTTAAATTGGGAGTTCCAAATTCTCTCCCTCCTTACCATCCCTCCCCCTTTCTTGAAAATATAAACAATTTGATAAAGATTATACATGAACTTTGATGTATACTTTTATCTACATTCAGACTCCATCAGTTCCTTTTCTGGAGATAGATAGCATTTTTTATCATAAATCCTTTGGAATTGTCTTGGACCATTGTATTGTTGCAAATAGCTAAGTCATTCACAGTTGGTCATTGTACAATATTGCTATTGCTATGTACAATGTTCTCCTAATTCTACTCATTCTATTTGCATCATTTCATGTAAATCCAAGCTTTTCTGAGAGCATCCTCCTCATCATTTCTTATAGCACAATTTGTACTGGTAAATGCTTAGGAAGCATTTCTTTGAGGAAAAAATACATGCTTGACACACATTCAATAGTAACCTAAATTATTAACATTATCTTCCTCACTTTCCCTAGTCTACAGAGTCAGCAAAACAAGTAATCAAACTCTGGTGTGAAGCATTTGCTAATTTCTAAGATGAAATGCTCTCAGCTGAAATTTAATCTTTGACTTTCATATAATTGATTTGAAATGGTTCCAATAGACTCCTGGATGTTCCTCTTCCACTAGTATTGGATTGTTTTGGGTGTTCAAGGAGGACCTCAGGTGTGAAGTTTTGTCAGGTCCTTTTCAGGGCTACTCATTTAGCTTTCCTCTCTACTTGGCACTCATTTCTGACCTGTGGCTTCAAGAAGCTATAACACATGCAGCAGTCACACCCCAGTAAACCTTCTCAGATGATGAGCTTAACCAGGTTGAGAGTAACCAATGGGACTCAGCTCCAGTGATGAGCTAGTGGGATGTTACCCCAAGTATGTGAAAACTTCCCCAGTGGAATGAGATGAGAACAATTTGTTCCAATGGCCATGAAGGTGGCTCAAGCAAGCACTGTGGAGTACTTAGAACTTGGTCACATATTGAAGACACTAAGGCCATCTGCTGCATCCCAAGCTATTGCCAGTCATCTTGACTTTTTTCTTGCCACTGGACCTCAATGACCCTGGAACAAGGAGTGAAGCTGATGATTTTGTGAAACTGCCTCACTTAAATCCAATGCATGCATGAGTCATGACATCCCCCCATAATGTCATTGGAACTCTTTGAAAATGAAAAACAAAAAAAACCCATAGTCTTTAGAAGAATATACCCTGTATGAATACGGAAGACTCTTTCATTGACCTTTCCCTACACTGTTAGATTGTATTTTGTTTTAAACTACTGTTTATCTGGTTGACTGTGATAAAGTATACACAATAGTGGGGTCTCAATATTTTGAATGTGTGTTTTTCCATTGGGGTTATTTGTCTGTTGGGTCATGTGTGTAAGGGGAAATTAGGGTCCATATTAACCATTTGAAGTTCATTTATTTAAAAAACATGTTAAATAACATATACATGCATGTTTTTAAAAAGCCAATATCATCATTGATGTGGCCAATATTCTCATTAAACTTTAGATTATTCATTTTTTTTCTGCTGGTTGAATCACTCTGGGACATGAACTGCAATTGTAGTCAGAATACCTTGCTTCAAATCCAAGTTTTACCACTTTCTATCTGTCTGACTTGGGGAGAATCATTTTATAATCCTGATCTCAGTTTTCTCATTTATGAAATATAATAGAACAAACATATTGCATTATTATATTATAATGTATTATATTATATAATAACTATATATTATATAAATAGATATATATTCTATATATAAATCATCTATACAATTTGTTTCTCTTCTATGCAATGAGTAGGTTGGACTAAATCTATACTCTTGTGATCCAAACAAAGAATTTGATGTAAAAGGAATCCTTGAATTCTGCCCTTTCTTGTGCTTATGTGAAAAAATAAAAGAATCATTAAGAACCCTAGTTGTTCAATAACATAAAGCCTACATTTAGTTATTAAAATACCTTATCTAGTAGTTGTCTAAATTCAGCCAGTCTTGGGTTCAGTGAACCAAAGCAGCAAAATACTCTTCAAATGGATTATTCTACACATGATTTATTTTCTTGATTTGGCTAATGACTGTCCTAATGTCACACGATCAATTGGATTGACCATGTAATGATCTGAATTGGCAGTTAAAATGGCTGCAATAAATGGACCAATTACTTGGTGATCCTTGTCTGCCCCCAGTTTGGTTTATTGACACAGTGTGCTTCACATACATACCAAATCTCCCATTTTTTCAATTGGAAATTTGGTTGTGGTGCAGGGGGGAAGGGGGGGAAGGGAGAACATTTTACATGATTCAATTGATTGGTTTTTTTTGTAACTGAGATTTATATTTACTCCTAAGACAACTTAGAATATCAAATCCAATGTTTACTAATTTAATATGTATTTTTAGATAACATGAACAAATTTCTTTGTTTTTTCCTCTTTATAATAACATAAGGAAGAGAAGGAAAATAGCAATTGTTACAGTTAGTATAAGGGGTTCACTCTTTATCACTGGACCCTTCAACCAATCACTAGAGCCCTCAAATAAGTTAATCAATTATTCAATTGATAAGAATTTTCCAAGTTTTAAGGATACAAAGAAAATGCAAAAGTAATCCCTGCCCTCCAGAGAGTTGCATTTCAATGCTGAAGTATCCAGAAAATGCATTCAAGTTAGAGGAAAGTATACCATTAAAAAGGATGGAACAAGCAGGATAAAACAGAAAAATTCTCCCATAAAAGGTATGATTTGAGCTCAGAAGTTTAAGGTGAAATAGGCTACGCTGATCAGGCATCCACTCTAATTTTGGCTTCAGTATGGTAAAGTCTCAATGAAGAGGTAAGAGAAATTAGGTTCCATAAAATATGGCAAGGCAGCACAGAATGTAAACAAAGCAGGTCAAAACTTCCTTGCCAAGCAGAAATGCCAGTAGTGGGATCAGAGTAGCATGAGTAACCCTTGCAGTTTCTGCCTGGGTGAGATATGGAGCCAGTTAAACTTTTTTTTTTTTTTAAGGAAAGATAAAGAATGAAAGGAGCAGATCCAAGATGGTGGAGTGGAGGCAGGGACTCTCCAGAACTCTCCCCAATTCCTCTCCAAACAATGTTAAGATAATGCCTCAGAATGAATTTGGGGGTGACAAAATCCATAAAGGGACAGATTAAAACCGTTTCCCAGCTTAAGACAACTTAGAAGGTGATCAAGAAAGGTCTGTCCCATTGGGGTGAAAATGGAGCATCATCTAATGCAGGCTGTGCCAGCACCAAATTTTAGGGGTGACTGAATCCATAGTGGCTTCTGATGCTCACATATACACAGACAGTAAGGAAGTCAGACAATGAGTCAGAAGGAGATTACAGGGAACCATTTGCTGGCACTGGGGGCAGGAATCTGTTGCATGACCCATATTCAATTCTGGGCCACAATACCAGGGCAAGGAGGAACACTAACAAGAGCAGGGATCCTGGTCATAGTTCCATGGCATAAAAGAATATTTGTGGGCACTCACAGACCAAAGCACGGGCTGGAAGTCACCATCCTTCTTAGATCATACCACCTTAAGAGAACTGAAAACTTACAGACTCACAGAAGTATTTCTGAAAACTGCACCATGAAAAACTTGAGCTTGAGACAGTGTCCCCTCTACCTGGGGAACAGAGCCCAACTCTAACATAACTTTAAAAATCAAGAAATAGGCTGGGAAAATGAGCAAATGGCAAAAAAAAAAGAAGTGATCACAAAATGTTATTATGGTAACAGGGAAGATCAAGATGGCTTGGGATATGATCAATAATAAAAAATAATAAAAATTAAGAAACTCCAAAGAACATTCTCATTTTTATGGCAGTTAAACAGAATATACATAGAGGGCATACATGTGAGTTGACTCTGATGAGATGACATCCAAAAAAATAATATTAAGGGATGAAAAAGAGGGATGTGAAAAAGAGGGAAAGGAGAAGTAAAATGGGGTAAAATTATCTCATATAAAAGTGGCACAAAAGAGTTTTTATAGTAGAGGTAAAATGGGCAGGTAGTCTTTAAACCTTACTCTCATTGGAATTGGCTTAAAGAAGGAATAACATAGAAACTCAATTTGGTGTAGAAGTCCATCTTACACAGTAGGGAAGTAGGAATTGGAAGTAAGAGGAAAATGGACTGATAGAAAATTGGGGAAGGTGGTGGTCAGAAGCAAAACAGGGTGAAAAAAGAGAAGGAAACATCCAAATGGGGAAAAGTGATTACTTTCTTTTAAAAGAGGTTTGTTGGGGCTGGATATGTTGAACACTATTCTTAGAATGTAGTGTTTTTCTATAAAAGCTTGATGAATTGAATATGAGCAGACAAGAAACAATTGGTTCAAAACATTTCAAACTTCATTATCCAGGACAGTTAAAGCAAATTTTAAGGTAAATACCAAATTAGAAAAAGGAAAGTTATAAGAATGATTGTAACAGCTAACGTTTCTATAGCATTTTACAAACACCTTATGTTTTCTTCATAGTAATGATGGGAGGTAGGTGTTAGTATCCCCATTTTACAAATGGAGATTAAGGCACACAGAGGTTATATAACTTGCCTAGAGTCATACAGCTAGTGTTAGGCTGGATTTGAACTCAAGTCTTCTGTTTCTAAGTTTGGTGCAAAAATATTCTACCTCCTTTGCAGCCCCAGGAAGGAGACACTGAGTACAATTATAAGAGTTTCAAAAATTTATTATTTTAAAAAGCCTAAACATTTCTAAAAATGAAAATGGACAAAGGGAAAGGCTATCATAATTTCTTGGAGAAACTTGTCTTACTAAAACCATTTGTCACAAAAAGGACCCATAAAGATCCTGGGCATCATCCTGGGAAGCAAATAATCTCCTAACCAAGTAGATCAACGTGACCTCCAAGAGAAACATCAGTTTAGAGTACAGGGTCCCTTACAAAAAAAAAAAAAATAGGAGAATAAATAGTATGTGTTAAGATCAAGAACTGCCTTATAGAACTGTAAAAAGCAGTTAAGACAGAAACAAGAGTGCTCAAAGCTTGGATTGTCACCTTGCTAAACCAAATTCTTCCAAGAATATTTGCAGATGAAACTGGAGAGAAGACAACAGAGAGAACATATCTGCTTGCATTTCCATAGTGATGTGTTTTCATTGGCAAATATAGTGGATACTCTACATTTGAACCAAACTAACTCTGTACACAATGCATTTTTCAAGGGAACAGAGATAGCAATTAAGATGATGAAGTTGGGAAAAAGCAGCTAAACCTAAAGAACTACATATAGAAGGAATTTTCATGGGAGGTGATAAATTTTAAAGATGCCTAGAAATATATTTTTGAGATATAAGAAAAAAGAGAAGATTCCCCAAAAGTGAAGCTCAGCGATGTAATGAAACTATCTCAGAACTCCAAAACAACATCAACAACACTACTCAAAGACAAGAAGACATCAATAATTACTGACCCAGGTGACTACTTTCTCATCTGTTTGTTTTCAGGATCTCTGTTTTTTCAGAATGGAGGGCATCCTTAAATGAAAACATAAGGAGGAAAGATGACAGTATTTAAATTTTATTTTATGCAGCAGAATATATCTTAACATTCATTCAACTGATTGAAAGGTAGGCAGAATATTGGAATCCATTATGATTATTGTTTGTCAATTTTTCCCCAAAATATTTACCCCCAAGAAAATGTAGCCTTGAAAGCTTTCTTCTACATGTGTGTATATGTGCATGTGTATATATGTATGCATGCACATATATGTATATATACATATATGTATATGTGTACATTCATATTTACATATACATGCATAGATAGGTGTGTGCATATACAAATATACATGTATATGCATCTAAACACACTTACACATGCATACATACACATACAAATATGCATATATATGCAAATACTATATTATAAATATGATTGTGTGTTACACAAAATATTGCTATATATGTGTATATATATGTATATATATGTGTGTACACACACACACACACACATACACACACAGAGACAACGAAAGACTATTCCATAATCATTATAGCTAAACACATAGTTCAAATCAACGATCTACTTAAGCAGTACTTAAGACAACAAAAGAAGATATGAGAAGACCTAAACTTACCTAATATGCTTTCCAGGATCTTGGAAGATATATCACAAAATTTCAGAAAAATGAACTAATTCCCATTAATTATAAGGATATTCAAATACTTTTATTCACAGATTATATTGAATTAATTTCCTTAAGCCCTGGAATATTACAACATGTTCTAGATTGGCAACCCATTGAGTCAATTTTTCAGAAAGCATATGTTGGCCAGATGGTGAAAATCAGCCACAAAATGAGGGGAAAAAAAGCAGTAATAGGAGAATAATTAATGTCAAATTTGATAATTTGCACAGTGTTATCAATGATTTCTAATTTCTTGTTACCCAAAAACTTATGTCTTTAATACCAATGTTTTCCTGGTGATGCTATATGGTGGTGAGTAGTCCATTAATGTGTTTTCTGAACATTCAAAATACAGCCAACTCAATCAGCAAGGCACATGATCTGAGTAGGCTATGAAAGATTACCAATGATAACTTGCGAAGGAACGGTGGCATAAAAGAAAATTATCAATGGCATGCATGGCTAGATAAGGAAGTAGAACAGTTATTTAGTGAAAAAAGATAAAAAGACAACTCTTGTATTACATCAGCACCACCGCCTCTCCCAAAATGTCAAAAGCACTCTAGAATGTTCTGTGGGTTCTCTCAGAAGAATTTTATGGAAAAAAAAAATGGACTAGTGTCACACGAAATGTGAAGATGCAGAGTCATTGTAATCTTCACTGTGTAAAAGTCTCAAAATCAATGAGACCGTATTTGATTTTAAGTATCAATCCAATTATAAAACATTTATTAAGCATTTATATAATCAAAAGGCAGATTGTCATAAAATTCAACAAGTCCTAGATTTATGAAAGTAACCAAGTAATTTGAAAGGTAATCAAAGAGGTTTATGAAAAACTTCAGAACTCCAGGTTAAAAACCTGGGCTCCAAGACCATTCATTGCAGAGCAGTGGCCATCATTATTAGAGAACTTCTCTCATCAGGTGTTCCCTATAGCAACAGTCATAAGCCTACAAAAATAAATAAAAAGTGTGAATATTAAAAACTAGGGTGAAATAAAGTAAGAAGGGATCACAAAATCACAAATATTGAGAGTTGGAGTGACCATTTCTTCAACTGGCTGAGAATCTCTAGAAATATCTCAAGTGACAAGTGACAAGAAACATATGACCTTCAGAGGAAGCTCACCGGGGGTTATTCTCCACATCAAAGCCACAGCTGCCAAAATACTGTGATATAGAGGGAAGATTAGCATAATATAGTGGAAAGAGCTCTGGATTCAGATGTCCGTTCAAATCTTCTCTTTGTGATTTACTAGGTCTTAGACATGCAGCAAGTTATTCTCCCTCTCAGAGCCTCCTCATCTGCTCAATGGCTGGGTTAGATTAGAGGGCCTCGAAGATCCTTTCTAGTTCTAAATCTGATGGCTGATAAGTATGTACAAAAAAAGTACCAAGCAAAGTGCTAAGGGAAACTTCAGGATATAAGAATCAATGGAGAGGTGAGTGGCAGGTAGGAGAGGACAATTCTGGGAATGATGCTGAAGGAGGCGTTATCTGAATTAAGTTGGGCAAATACATTACAAGCTGACAGCTTTTTTACGGGTGTGAAAGTATCAAGGACAGTACCATCAAAAGAGGAAACACCAAGAGCACTGAATTTACAGTCGTAGGTGATGGGTTCCAGTTCTTGCTCTGCTGCTTGCTACCTACCTGACTGATTATAGGAAGTCATTTGACCACTGTAGACCTCATTTTCTTCAGATGTAAAAAGGGATATATTGAACTAGTCAGAGGTAGGGAACCTATGACTTTAGCACCACATGTGGCCCTCTATATCCTCAAGTGTAACCCTTTGACTGAATCCAGACTTCACAGAACAAAAGGATTTGTTCTGTAAAACTTTGACTTGGTAAAAAGGCCACACCAAAGGACCTAAAAGGCACCTTAGGTTCTCCACCCCTGAGCTAGATGATCTTCAAAAATTTCTTTTTATGACTACGAGATAATATCTTCATTTTTATTAAATAAGATAATATTTGAAAAGCATGCCTGGACATACAGAGTAGATGCTTAATTTATGCTTGTTTCATCCCTTTCTTCCTCCTTCCCCATATGTAAGTGTGTGAAAGAGAAAGGCTGAGATGACCAGAACTCCTTGAAAGCATAAGCATATGCTCCAAACTGAAAGTAGAGTACAAATGCGGAATCATCACTATGTGCTTGCGGAAGCTCCAGACCAATGAGCCTTGGATCACGTGGATTTCATCAAAAACATGATCACTAGCAATTCCGAGGGAAGGAAAATTCTCTTCCCCACCCTCACAATTCACACTGTACAGGTAGCTAGGGAACGCCGTGGGCCTGGAGGAAGGAAAACCTGAGTTCAATTCCAGCTTTAGACACTTTCTAGCTATGCAACCCTTGGCAAATCACTTAATTCCTGTCTGCCTCAGTTTCCTCATCTGTAAAATGATGATAACAATAGCACCTACCTCCCAGAATTGTTGTGAAGGTCAAAGGAGATACTATTTATAAAATGCTTTGAAAACTTTAAAGCATTCTATATTCTGGTTATGATTTGGGTTAGAACATAGAATGCCATCATCTTTTCAATTACCCAAGTTTGCAGCGTTGGAGCCATACTTGACTCATCCTTGTCCTTTACATGCATCCAACAAGTTGCCATATTTTATTGATTCTACCTCCCCAACAAATTTTGCATCTGCCTTCTTTGCTAAGCAGCCCTAGTTCAGGTCCTTAATATTCTGTGTTGAAATTCTGAAGTAGTCCTCCAATTGCTCTCATTATTTCTAGTCTCTCCGTCATCGAATCCATTTCCATGTAGCTGACAAATCAATATTTCTAAAGCACAAGTTTGAATATGCCATCCCTTCTGTTCAAAGCTGTATGGTAAATCCCTATTTGGTGAAAGATAGTTAATAATAATGAAGATAATAATACTAATAATAGTAGCTATATAACATCTACTATGCATATAACTATGTATATACCATGTACTGTATGTATATGCTATGTATATATACTATGGTATATATACTATAATATGTACTATATGTATAACTATATGCTATAATTTATAATGTAGTATATACTATATGTATAACTATATACTGTATACATACTACATGCATAATTATGTGTATATTATAACTATGTATATACTATGCATATAACCATGTAACATCTACTATGTATATCTACTATGCTTAGCATCATGCTAAACATTTAAAAAAAATTTTCTCATTTTCTCTTCACAATAACCCTAGGAAGTAGGTGCTGCTATTATCCTCATTCTGGCATCAGGAAATCAGGTTCAAATCTTAAGTTTGTCAGTCACTAGCTAGGTGATCTTGGGCAATTGACTGTCTTTTAGGTCTCAATTTCCTTACTTGTAAGATGAGAGGTTTGTGCTACATGATATCTAAATTTCTCTCAGGAATTAATTTATAGTCTGTGTTTCTAGGCTAAAACATTAACTTCTCTGCAAGAATCTGAATCCTCATCTTTCCAGAAAGATTTCATATTTTTTTCTTCACAAAATATATATTCCAACCAAAGTGACATCAGTCCCTCTAACCCAAGTCTCTCTCCTGTCTTTGTGCCTTTGTATATGCCATACCCCAAGCACTCCCTACTCCAATCTACCTTTGAGGATTTCTGGCTTCCTTCAAGCCTCACATCAGATTTCAGCTCCAATGGAAACCTATACCCAATCTTGTCTGGGTATTAGGGCTTTTATTCTACATAAATTACTTTACACTTGTAAAGTGTACTTATTAGTACACTTAGTCTACTTATATTGTACTCTCTAAGTAGAATATAAATTCCATATCTTTATATTTTCAGTCCACAGCACAGTGCAATAACAATAATAGTAACAATAATAGAGGAACATTAGGATTGGAAAGCAGTTTAGATATTGCATACTATCTCATTTATTCTTTATAATTCTGTGAGGTATTTTCTTGACCTGCATTTTACAGATAGTAAAACTGAGGCTGGGTGAAATGACTTTCTCAAGTCTTCCTGACTCTATTAGACTAGTGCTTTTGAACAACAAAATAGAAACAGATATCTTCAGCTGCATATTGACTTAGAAAAACCAGAAATTAAGATTACATATTTTGTATTTTCATTTGTTTTGTTAAACATTTTCCAATTACATTTTAATCTGGTTCAGATCACAGAATTTTGCAGGCAGTAGCTAAGTTTGATACCTCTACTCTACAGGTTAATAATATTGGTGGCATTGAATTGAACACTTGAGGGGGAGTAGTATGATATAGAACTGAAAAAGTTTGGATTCAAATTATTAAAAGCTTTGACAGAGTAAGTAGTATATATGTTATTTGGAAGGCAATGGAGGGGCTATTATATATTCTGAGTGGAGGATTGACATGATCATAGCAGTGTATCAGGAAGATTGTTCAGACAATAATATAAAATATACACTTTCTAGGGATAAGCTAAAGAAGGAAGATCAGTCTGTAGCCTAGGTAGGAAGAAGTGAGGACTTAAACAGTGAGAGTGAAAAAGGAGCATGTAAGTATTAAAAAGGGCAGCTAGGTGATACAGCAAATAGAGAACCAGGCCTGGAGACAGGAAAACTTGAGTTCAAATGCAGCCTCAGAAACTCATTAGCTGTGTGACTCTCTAAGCAAGTCACTTAACCCCTCTTTGCCTCAATTCCTCATTTGTAAAACAGGGACATATTGGAGAAAGAAAAACCAAAAGACTTCCATATTTTTTTTAAATTTATTTATTTAACTTTTTACATTCATTTTCACAAAATTTTGGGATCCAAATTTTCTCCCCTTTTCTCCCCTCCCCCTACCCCAATTCACTGAGCATTCTAATTTTCCCCATCACCAATCTGCCCTCTCTTCTATCATCCCTCCCTTCTCTTGTCCCCATCTTCTCTTTTGTCCTGTAGGGCCAGATAACTTTCTATTCCCCATTAACTGTATTTCTTATTTCCTAGTAGCAACAACAATACTAAACAGTTGTTCCTAAAACTTTGAGTTCCAAATTCTCCCCATCCTTCCCTCCCCATCCATTCCCTTTGGGAAGGCAGGCAATTCAATATAGGCCCTATCTGTGTAGTTTTGCAAATGACTTTGATAACAGTTGTGTTGTGTAAGACTAACTGTATTTCCCTCCATCCTATCCTGCCCCACATTGCTTCTATTCTCTTTTGATCCTGTCCCTCCCCAAGTGTTGACTTCAAATTGCTCCCTCCTCCCATTGCTTTCCCTTCCATCATCCCCCCCCTTGCTTATCTCCTTCTCCCCCACTTTCCTGTATTGTAAGATAGGTTTTCATACCAAAATGAGTGTGCATTTTATTCCTTCCTTTAGTCGAATGTGATGAGGGTAAACTTCTTGTTTTTTCTCAGCTCTCCTCTTTTTCTCTCCACTAAAAAGTCTCCTGCTTGCCTCTTGAATGAGATATAATTTACCCCATTTCATTTCGCCCTCTTTCCTCCCACTACATTTCTCTCTCACCATTTACTTTAATTTCTTAATGGCCCTGAACTTCTGCCTGCCTGCTCTGGGAGTCCCGGGCCGCTGCCCCTGCCTCTGCCACTGCCTCTGCCACTGCCTCTGCTGCTCCCTCTGCCGCTGCCTCCCGAGGGGGCCTGAGTCACAGAGACACCCCGCTCCCCTCTCGGCCAGCTCAGAAGCCTCTCTCACTGACCTGTAGCGTCCGTGGGTGGAGGGACCTTCCCAGCCGCCGGAGATTCCATCCCTAAAGCCTGCTCAGATCTTCTCCTTTGGGGCTGCCCGGCCAGGGCAACGCAGGGGTGGGCTCCGCTTTCTGGGGAGCGACGGACCCCTGGGGACAGCTCTCCAGGGCTCTCTGGAATGGAAATCTTTTCCACTGTGTTTCTGTGCACCTTGCAGTGATCCAGAATTTGTGGGGAGTTCTTCTTGCAGGAAATATATGGGCTGTGGGTTTGGAGCTAGCATACGTGAGTCTTTCTACTTCGCCATCTTGGCTCCACCCCCACTTCCATATTTTTGGCCAAGAAAACCTCATGGACTTTGTTTATGGGATTATGCAGAGTCAGATATGACCGAATGACTGAATGACAACAAACATGAAAGATATTGATCAGGTAGAATCATGCATATCAGGCTTGACAACTGATCGGTAAATGATTGGAGGTTGTAAATGAGGAAAAAAGCAAGACGCAAAGATGACTGCAAGGATTTGAACCATGTTTGGAAAGTTAGTGATACACAGTAATGCTATAACATTTCATAAATAGATTACTACTACAATAGAAAATTACAAGTTAAAGAAAGGGGCAGACAGGATGGAATGGGAATGGTAGAGTGATGAAGTTTGAGTCAGACATTTTGATTTTGAGATGTGGGGAATCTAAATGGAAATACTTATCAAAGATGGGGGGAAGGGAGGCATTAGATTTACCTGTTTCAGTAAAGAAATTGAATTGAAGGCAGAACACATAAATTTAGATGTTTTGTTCCTTTCAAAGTAGATACTTTCTGAAGCTATACACTTATTCCTAAAGTGATATTTTTTGTGAAACTTATTTTCCACTTAACTTCAAAGTCTTTGAAAAGTGTCTGGCAATGTGTCTTCAGCATGAAAGAAGATTCATAAATATTGAACCTATGGACTCTCTGAACATGTCTTTTGTGCCTTAACTCTTTGGTGACATATGTATGACTTTTTTTTACTCTCCAAACAGATTTCTAGCTTCTTGTCCACAAGGGGACAGGTCTCTTTAGAGGACTTCAGCGATCATTCTTCCAAGTTCTGACTCAACCTTTCACTTGCTCCACAATCACATTAATTTATTCAATCTCTACACTGACTGCCTGGGCCCTTCATATGTAGATATGTAGCACCAATCACCACAGCACACTTGAGAACTGCTGCTGTGAATATATAAGGCTGAATCACATGGAATAATAAGCACTCTATTCAAAACTGAAACTTATTCCAGAAACTAAAGTTTAATATTCACAATCCCTAACATAACAACCTATTACCAGGGTGGCCACATGGCCTTAAAACATATCATGCAGTATATAACATAACACTCAGTATGTAACATGGCACACAGCATATATCATTGCATTCAGTATATAACATAGCGTGCCTCCACATTATACTTATTTATATAATCAGGAGGTCCCAGGCCAGGATCTTCCTTAGCACAACACATCCCCAGGGGTAGTAGAGAATATCTAGTTCACAATAGGACACAATCTTCTTAATCAAAATAGAGTGTCCAAGTAAAGTACTCTTGGGGGTGTGTCATTTTCATCATGCTGCTGTTGCAGGCTGCCACCTGGCACTCACTGTTCCTGCCTTGCTGAAAAATGTTCATCTTCAATCAAGGACTGACTCCTGAGCCCCTTGGCTCCTCCCCTAGGTCTGTGAGCCAACAGCTCCAGGTTCCTTCCTGGGTCCTGATGAAGGCAGCTCTCTGCTCCTGTTCCTTCCTTATCCTGCCTGACAGCATGCTTCAGGGGCCTCTATCCCCCACCTTCTATCACAGGGAAAACAGAGCTTAACAGGGTAACAACAATATTTGCAGTCATTACCAGCAGCACCATCTCAACTCCTTTTTCAATCCTGGAGGCTCCTTGATAACAGCTTTTAAAAGGGGCTTAAGCTAAGCCTCCTTCTCAAGCTATTCAGCTCAATTCACTTTCACAACTGGGCTAGCCTTCTCAGTGCTCATTTTCTTCTTTATCTTTATTGTTCCTTCTCTTCATTTTCTTCTTCTGGATTCACATTCTTAGGGGTGGAGGGGGTGGCGCGGGCAGTGCTTTAACAACAGCTACCCAGAGTCTCCAGGACATCAAGAGTTCTCAGGAGTGAGCCCCAAGGCAATATCAATCTTCCAGTTCATATGTGGTTTTACTCAGCATGACTGGCCCAGAGCAGAGAGCCCACATGCGCAGCACAGAAACTCAGCATCTCACTGGTTCAGAGCTCACCTGCCTCAACACCTAATGTCAAAAGAGATTAATCCTTCAGATGTTTACCATTGAGCCAGAGGTTGGAAAACTGAATTTCAAAAGTAAAACAACAAAAGTTCCACCTTACTCACCCACTCCTCCACTTCTACTTTCCAACACTCTTTTAGGTTTTGTCTTCTATTAGAATGTATTCTCCTTGAAAGTAGTCCTGTTTTTGTATCTCTAAGACTTAGCACAGTGCTTGGCATATAGTGAGAACTTAATAGAACTCCCTCCCTCCCTCCCTCCCTCCCTCCTTCCCTCCTTCCCTCCTTCCCTCCCTTCCTCTCTCCCTCTCTCTCTCTCTCTTTCTCTCTCTCTCTCTCTTTCTCTCTCTCTCTCCCTCTCCCTCTCTCTCCCAATCAGCTTTTTTTTCCCCACTTCCCCATCAGCTGTATTTTTTTTTAAGAATGTGTCTCCATATCTTATCAGGCAATGGCCATTTCTGGGCACAGGAATCTGCTCAACTTCTGACCTGACCCACTTCAGCCCTGGTAGCATCGTGGTGATACCTACCCATAAGGAGTCACCATATTGGTATCCTACTTTGGGCAGACATCCAATCTGCTTAGCCCACTTTAGCTCAGAACTCCAAAGCTCAAGAGATCTGCCAGCTTTAGCCTCTCTGGAGGCTCGTGCTGCAAGTATAAAGTTAAGAGACGTATTTTTCTGTCTCCTTTGCTGAAATATCAGTGGGGGAGGGGTGTAAATCAGCTCATTCTTTTATTCAGTTACCTTCCAGTTACACCAACAAGGCTTCTCTCAACCAACAGGAACAAATAACTACAGCACAACTTTTCCTTGCTTATGGGATCCAATCTCTCTGTGAGGACATGAAATTGATAAAATTTTGGACTTGGAGTGAAGAAGATCTGAATTTGTTTGGTTTTTGAGCAGCTAGATTTTCTTTTTTCTTTTCTTTTTCTTTAAAGAATATTTAATTTTTCCCCAAATATATTAAGAAAAATTTTTTCGCATTCATTTTTTCAAGATTTTTTCTTCCAAATCTTTTTCCTTCCTCCTTCCCTCCTCTCCCCTCTTCTGAAAATGGTAGGAGTTTGATATAGTTTATACATGTGCTATCATGTAAGGTATATTTCCATATTGTCACAATTGTAGAAGAAGAAACTGATCAAAAGAAATTAAAACCACAAGAGACAATAAAGTAACTACGAAAGTGCTTTGTTCTGCCATCTGAGCCCATCAGTTTTTATCTGGATATGGATAGCAGTGTCCTTCATGAGCCCTTTATACTTGTGTTGAATTATTGTGTATTGCTAAGAAGTATTAAGGACCTGAGTTCAAATCTCACCTCAGACACTTGATACTCACTAGTTGTGTGACCTTGGGCAAGTCACTTAACCCCAATTGCCTCATTCTGGGTCATCTCCAGTCATCCTGATGAATATTTGGTCGCTGGATTCAGATGGCTCTGGAAGAGAAGTGAGGCTAGTGACCTGCACAACACTCCCTCACTCAAAACAAAGTCAAGTGCAAGTCATGTCATCATTTCTCTGATGGCATGGTCTTCTTTGGCAATGAAGGACAAACACACACATTGCTAACAAGAGGTGAGTCATTTGCAGTTGATCATCACAGGATGTTGCTGATACTCTGTATAATGTTTTCCTGGTTCTGTTCCCAGATATTTGAGTTCTTATCCTGTTTCTGATTTTGATACTCACCAGGTCTCTGTGTGACGACGTTCAGGGGTGAAGGGGACCACAAAATACCGACAGTCCGGGTCATGCTTGAATGAATTCTACTCAAGCCTTATTAAAGCCAAAGAAAACAAAGTTTATTAAAGATTCGCCAAATTGGGTTGCCTCTTAAGGAGCCTAAGCATTTGTAACGCTTGTATTCACAAGTGGGCCAGATAGAATCTCAGCTAGACAGAGTCTGAGCTGGACTGAATCTGAGTGCCTTCGTGGAGGCAAGGTGGGACTTAAATACAGAAAAGAGTATAGGAGGGATGGGGGGTGGGGGTAGGAGGGTCTGGTAGTCTAGAGTGATGGGGGAAGAAGTTCAGGAAGGGCCTCCAAGGAGGATTAAAGGCTGGAAATGGCTGGAGGTAGTCAACAAACATCAGACTAGAGGGCGCATAGGTGGTAAACAGGTAGGGCAATCAAGAGATAACAGACAATGGTCAGGCTCTGTGGAGAGATACAAGGGGAGCTCAATTTGAGTATGAAAAGCCAGTTTAAGTGAGGAGATCCCAGGGGAGCTCAAGGAAGTTCCCAGAGTCTGAACCCCATCACGAGTATCAATAATCTCAATTGTAAAATAGGATTAATGTTTGTAACTAAACATAACACCTTAGAGAGTTGCTCAGATGGGATTTCATATGTTATGTGTACGTTTGTGTGTTATTTAACACTGTATAAATGTAGATTATTACTATTTCAAAGACTTTCTATTATAGATTATTACAGCTATTACTATTACAGGAGGAGCATTTGCAATCCCAGAGTAGCTCTGTGTAGTTTCTAGTGTTGGGGCTTCCCCCTTTTTACCTATTAGGGAAAAAAAAAGGTGATAATTTTACTACTGTTTCCCCTATCTGGGGGGTGATATGAGTAGCAATGTGGGCAAGAAAGTCCACAGAGGCATTTGAGCTTTGCAAATAAGCTAGGTTTTTTTCCTTCCATGTCCCCTAAAACCACAGCAATGCAGTATCTGATTGTGAGAGAATTTAAGCATCCGAAAGAGAATTGATGATGATGATGACTATAATCTTTTTTTAATTCCCTTCAAAATCATTACTTTCTTATAGTTTGTTTTCTTTGTAGCACAGGACCTCTGAGGCTTTTCTAATTAGTACAGCTTATATAAGGCTTTTACATCCATGGAAAAAAAGGCACAAAGAAGGCGATATGACCTTCTCAAGGATTCAGGTTTTTTAGAATAATAGGAATTAGACAACAAGCAGAATGATTTCAGATGAAATTCATTTAGATAAAGCCTCACTGAGACAAAGGCCAAGAAAACCAGGGCAAACATTATGGGTGTTGGTTCTGACTGACAAACAGTAAGGCGAATCAAGACTAAACCTAAGCAATCGGTTACTGAGGAACAAGTAAGGTTTGCACAATGTTTGGAAGCTGATGGAAATTATTCAACAGGTATTAACTTTCTAATCTCCATTCATCACTTGAATACTCTGCATTGTATGTGAGAAGAATAAGGTAGAGTTATAACTCTATATTTTTATAAATTTGAGGAGGGTAAGGAAAGGCAGGGATGACCAGGAAGGGTCATCTGGAGGGTAGCCACTGTGGGATTGGGGAGGAAGCATCCAGCTGGTAGCTCCTTAATTTAAATAATTATTCTTATGAATTCATTGTTAAGCTCTGTTGTTTCCAGCTGTGAATGGACAACAAGTGTAATTATCACCTACTAAATTTCTAATCCCTTAAGAAAAGCTCTGTTTGCTCCCATCCCAGTTATAGCTGGCATGGTACCTGTTCTCCCAATGATTATGACCATTTTGGGAAAGGAGATAAACACACACACACATTGTAGAATAAAATAAGCCAGTGTATACCCATGGGCTAAATTGGGTTTTATAAACAGTAGGTTTAAAAGGCAATCAGGCAAAGGAAAGATAGGGGAGGTGAGGCATGAACTGAGCCAGGGGAGAGGAATCTACTGCCTTGAAGCCACATGTGGTCTTCTAGGTCCTCAAGTGTGACTCTTTGATTGAATCCAAACCTCACAGAACAAATCCTTTTATTAAGGGGATTTATTCTGTGAAGTTTGGATTCATTCAAAAGGCCAAGGACTTAGAGGGCCATGTGTGGCCTCAAGGCGGCAGGTTCCCCACCCCTGAACTGGGCCTTTAAGGAAAGGTCAGAATGAGCAGAAGTTTAAGAGGATATTTCAGGCAGGAGCAACAAGTAGCATGAGTTAATGTCCAGAAGAGGGGTCAGTGAGAATATTTGTTGGTGTTGTAGTTTCTGATTGAAACGGGGGGTTCATATTGGTGAATAGTAAAATATAAGATTTTACTATTTACTTTTTACTAAAAAATTAGTTGGAGGCAGCTGGTGGCACAGTGGATGGAGCACCAGGCCAGGAGTCAAGGAAGACTTAAGTTCAAATCCAGCCTCAGACATTAGCTGGGTGACCCTGGGCAAGTCACTTAAACCTGTTTGCCTCACTTTCCTCATCTGTAAAGAGCGCTGGAGAAGGAAATGGCAAATCTTTGCCAAGGAAACCCCAAATGGGGTCAGAAGTTGAGTTGGACATGACTGAAATGACTGAACAATGACAAGAACAAAAAATAAAATGAGTCTTAGTGGGGGTCAATGGAGAAAGATGTTTTTAAGATGTGTGACTATAAAAAATCTAAATGAACATACTTCAATAAAAACGAGGCCATTTATTTCCCTAAGTACATCTATTTTACTTTTTATTTCTGAAATAAAACAAGCATTTTCACAACATAGTAGAATATCTATTAACCTAAAGTGGATTGGTAATTCTTTAAGAAATTAAGTAGCTAATTCAGTTCATTTAAAATGGCTACACAGTATAGGAAAGAAAGCCCTGGATAGGAAATACAGAGACCTGGGTTCCAAATAACTCAATATAACCTTTATGACTTTGGGCAAGTTCTTTATAATTTCTGGCCTGAGTTTTACTCATCTGTAAAATGAAGGCATTAGATGCAGCTCTATAATTTCCATGGGAAAAATTGTTCCCCCGAGTAACTCTCTGAGACTAGAAGTTACTGCATCTCCATTGGTGGAGGGATTATCTTTAATAGGAGATATATATATTTAGAGTTAGTTGGGACCTTAGGGATCATCTGGTTCAAATCATAAAGAAAAAAGGAACTTTAATATGATGCCAAAGTCATTAGCCATCCTGTAAGTGAAGACTTTCAATGAAGATAAAACAGCTGAAGACCATTCTATTTCTGGGAAATTCTTATTGATAGGAAACTTTTCCTGACAAGAAGCCATGATTTTTCTCTTTAAACTTCACTCATTGCTCCTGGTTCCACCCTCTGAAGCCAACTAGAACAAATCCATTCAAAATTGAACTCAGCTATCATGTGCTCTATCCTCCTTGTGGCCACAAGTCTTCCCTAGCCTAAAAATCCCCACGTCTTTCCATTGTCCTCTCTATGACATAGTTTCAAGGCCCTTCATCATGCTACTGTCCCTTTATGCAGACACTTCTCAGCTTACAAATGTCCTCCTTAAATGGAATATAATACACTTGCAAGTGAATGCAATGTTCCATTTCTGTACTGACTAGTACAAAGTATGGAGGAAAGATAACTCCTTTATTTCTCTCTGAAAGCATCCCAAGATTAGATTAGCTTTTTTATTTGCTATATCATTTGACTAATTAATATTAAACTTGTTAATTAAAATGCCCAGATTTTTTTTCGAATAAATTGATGTCTGCCTCCCCCAAAGTCAATATTTGGACCCAGTAGTAAGAATTTATATTTTCTTCACTACTGAATATAATTTTATTAATTTCTGTTCAATACTCAGTTTCACAACAACCTTGACTCCTCACCTTCCATGAGTTATGAAGTTATCATTTCTACTTTCATAACATCTCCCTTGTACTTCCCATTTTCTCCTCTGACACTGCCACCACTCTTCCTCTGGCTATTATTGCCTCATTCCTGCCGTACCTTGTGGTTAGTCTACCTATCTCAGATCTCTCCCCAGTTCAGTCCAGTCTCCATTCAGTTATCAAAATGATCTTCCTTGTCTGCTGTCTGATGATTTCACCTCCTCTGCAATGACTCCAGTGGCTTCCTTTTATCTCTAGGATCAAATATAACTTTTTCTCTTTGATTTTTAAAGCCCTTTATAACTTGGTCACTTCTTTCTGTTCTCACACCTTGCTCCCTTCTGCATTTTCTATGATCCAATGGCAGTAGTCTCCTTGGCATTCCTTAAATGCAGTACTCCATCCCTTGAATTTGAGGTTTTTCAATATCTTTCCACCATACAGAGAAGTCTTTCCCTCCTCATCTGCAACTCCTGGTTTCCTTTGATTCTCAACTAAAATCACATCTGTGATGTCTTTCCTGACCTCCTTTAATCCTAACATCTTCCCTGTGAGAATATCTCCAATTTATCCTCTGTGTTTCTTGTTTGTATATATTTGTTTGCATATTATCTCTCTCAGGAATGCTTCTTGGGAGTCAAGGATGGAAAGACTTTTAACCCATTCCAACATTACAAGTTTTGTTGTTGCTTTCAGTTACTCTGAATATCAGGAAAGAGAGAGACAGAGATAAAGACAGAGACAGACAGAAAGGAAATGATTCCTTGAGAGCAGAAACTGACTTGCTACATTTCCTTGTAATTCCTGTACTTAGCACTTTACCCTGGAATATAATAGGCAATTAATAACTGCCTGTTGATTGATTGACAAATATAGGAGTAATCAATTTCCCACAATGGTCATGTCATTTTCACCAAGCAACGTCTCCTCCCTTATTAATAAGAATTAGATCCAGAATATGAATTATTTTGTCAATTTCATTTCTGAAGAATGAAATTATCATTAAGACAATTTAGTATGTTGTAAATTCCTTGTATTTGATACAGAGAGAGCTCCAGAAGATATCTGGACAATTAGGTCCCCCATCATAACCAGATCCTCCGTATGCCAGACTTGTGAACTGTTTCATGAAATTCTTAACTGTTTCCTATTTATGTCTAGATAATCTGTATTATACTCTAATGAAAAAATTCCTATGTCACTTACCCCATTGATATTCACCCAAATGCCATCCACCATATTCCTTCTCTCTGCTTCCTATGTGAGTATACATATAGTTTCCTCACATGAGTATACCTTCTCGATAACAGGTGTTCCTAGAAAACATATGATCAAGGTGCTTGAACACCTTGCTGCGCGCATTGACTTTTCTTTTTCCTCCTTTCTTCTTAGGGGAAAAAGTGGGCACACTTTTAAAGTTAATATAGAATGTTAACACCACTGCCCTTTTTTCTCTTATCGTATTTCTTTTGAATAAGACATAACAAACTTGAAACAATATTCTAATCATGAATTTCATCCCACAAAATCTCACTGATGTTTAGGAGATCAAATATTCCTGCTAGGATTAGGGTCTCTAATTTGTCTTACTTCTTGCCCAGATATTGAGTATTTGTGTGCACAGGCATTTAAAGTTAAGGATTTTGCAAATGGCTCCTTTCTTGGATTTTGTTCCCTATTAACTTCTGAGAGTTTTAATTTCATTGTAGGCACTCTCTATGGTGTCTATGGTGGTGATTCACTCCCTCAGTCTATTTTTCTTACCACAACTTAAAAAAATCTATATTTATAAGATATCAGATTAATATATTTTTGTCCATCTTTTTTAAGCAATCTCTATTCCCGGTCAGAAGGCTGGTATTCCTATGGTACACAATCCAGAAATCCAAATAATATCCCCAGAAACCATCTTTTTAATTGCTATTTACTTCCTGAATGAAGTGAGATAATATTTGTAAAGCAGGGAGCATAGTACTTAGCACATAGTAGGCATCCTATAAATGCTTGCTCTCTTATCTTTCTATACTTTCCCACGATATTATCTTCCCTGAATCCTTTACCTTCAATGGGCAACAGTGAAAAAAAATGAAATTGTGCCTTTATGGTTTTCAATTTTTGACCTAACCTTCATAATCTTGGAAATACTTTCTAGGTCCTTTCTGTCAGTATCATGTATGTCCATGTCAATCAGTAGATTGGGTAATTGTCATCTATTTTCATAATTCTCAGAAGGTTCTCTTTTATGTATGGGATACATGCAAGAAGGCAATAGTACCTTCTGCTATTCTTATTAGTTCAAGTAGCTGTCAGTACCAATAAGCCATGAGTTACCATATTGCTGTACTCTACTTGTCTTTTTTTGAATCTTAGTAAAGATCACTCTCACCAGATAGCTTCTGGGGGACTCTGTATTGACATTTTAAAGAGGATTAACTGTTTCTTAGAGCATCAAATGTCCTTCTTCAGGAAGAATCTCAATTTTTTTTGTTTATATTTTTCCTCTAGTTCCAAGTGTACAGTTATTCCTGTCCTTGTGTTTCTTCTTTTTGTGACATTCTTTTACTCTGCAAACTCTTGACAAGGATACTGTTTTCTATCTGCTATTTTTTCCCAGTTGAAGCCATAATTAATTTTTCTTTATTTTTCTGAAGATCATCTCTGATGATTTTGAGTATGAAGATACATTCTTCAGATTCATTCACCTTTTCTTTTATAAGAGAGACAGATCACCCTATATTTGAATCATAGATAGATCTCTTTTCCCTGTGGTAAAAATACAATATAACACATTCAGTGCAAAAAAAATAGTGCAAAATTTCCCATACTGAATGATATTTTTAGCTTCCTTTTTGTATTGATGTGTCTCCCCTAAGAGACACTTCCTGACACTGCTTATCTCCTTCATGTCTCAGATGTCATCTCACTCTGAAACTTACCTTATTGCCTGGGGTCTCATCATCCTGTCATACCATCTCCTTACATTATGCCCCAATACCTTGCTCGTTTTCAAACATCCTTCCATTAAGCCATCTCTTCACATTCTGCCTCCACGCCCTGCTCATTTTCAAACATCCTTCTTCCATGTTAGCCCCCTTCTGCCACTGGTTAGTTTTTCCAAGGGCTTCCATTTTGGGGAGTGGCCAAGGGTAGGCAAACATTGTTTCTCTCCCATCTCTGTTTTTTATTTTCTTGATTTAGACACTGCTCTCCTGTTGGATAAATGGATGTCTGCCCTCCTATCTCGACTCCTTTTTATGTGTTGTTTTCCTTCATTAGAATATAAACTCTTTGAGAGCAATGACTTTCTTTTGCTTCTGTTGGATCCCTCTACTTAGCTGTTTTGTACTGGGCCTGGCACTTAATAAATGTTTGTTGCTTTCTCTCGTCTTAAAACTATTTATCACCCCTTTAGTACTTAATAGCCACATTTAACTTCTTTTCCTTTGTCTGGATATCAGCTTTATAGCCCTACAATACTTTACTCTTTATGTTTAACATCTTGTTTCTTTCATTAATTAGTTCTGTTCACTAATCTACTTTCCAATTTGCTTAGACTTTCTAATTTACTTCTGTTTCTTACTTACCTTGCCAACTACCTTCTGATTTTCATTTTCCTTGAGATCTTTCCTTTAGGACCTTACCTTCATATTTGTTTTTCTTCCATTAGATTATGTCCTTCTCTTCATTTAACTTACTTAATTTTTAGCCGATCTTCAAGTTTTTCTCAATTCATATTTTCCTCAAATCAATACCTGGCTTTCATAAATCCAAATTCTTTGTGATTGTCTTCACAAAATTCCCCCCTCCCCTCCCCAATTCAGGAGAAGTCCTTGGCACCTCTCCTTCCTTACAGAGATCACAGGTGGAACCTGGACATAAGGTTGTTCTTGAACTTTTCTCATTTTCTGCTAAGTTTCTTCAAATTCTTCTCCAAAAATCCAGTTTCTCACACACTTAAAAAAATTCCAAACCACTTTCCCATTTCCCATTTTCCTTATATTTTTATTCAGCTCAAATTTTCCTCTCTTCTCCCACTCCCCCTTCTATAAGATCCTCCCACAGAAGACAGAAGTAGAATCACACACACACACCCACACCCACACACACATACACACCCACACCCACCCACACACACACACACACAAATTCAGACAAATAACCAAAATAACGAATTTGAGTTTAGAGCACAATTAAAGGAATAAACAGCATTATGAGAGTGATTTGATTGAGCCATGATAGAACACAACTAATATATATCAACTCATTTTTTACAACAAAATCTGGTAGGTTTTAATAAATTTCTTGTCCAGATCTAGTAGAACTAGGTATTGAGTGAAAGGAGCAAGGAATCTGGACATGGGAAGTGGTGCTAATTCTTGTTATTGTTGCTGTGTTCATCCTTCGTTGCCAAAGAAGACCACACCATCAGAGAAATGATGACATGACTTGCACTTCACTCTTTGTTTTGCTGAGGGAGGGCTGTGCAGGTCACCAGGCTCACTTCTCCTCCAGAGTCATCTGAATTCAGTGACCTGATATTCCTAGGATGACTGGAGATGGCCCAGGATGCACTGGGAGACCTTGACCCCTTTAGGCCAAGGTCTATGCAGGGACTCACTTATGGTGAGGTAACATCCATTCATTGAAAAGGTGTTTTAAGAAGTAGCCAGGGCATGACCCCTTTAATGAAGAAAAGAAAAATAAAGACAGCAAGCTGGGAATTCAAACTAGTCAAGGAAGAGGAAAGATTTTTTTTTTTTAACTTTTTCTTTTTTTTAATTACTAAAACAAATACACAAGAAAAGAAAAACATTAGAAACCTAAATATTGAAATGTAAATACAAAATAAGTATTTATTTTGAAGAATGTAAGAGAGGATTCAAAATATATAGCAATAAATTTCCATTTCAAGGAAGCCTATGTGATAAATACTGTGTGTTTTCTTGAAAGTCGTCCATCTTTGCTTTCTTGCAGATTTTCTTTTATTCTCTGAAGTGCACTTTTTACTTTGTTATTTTTCTCCCTTCCACCCCCCTCTCCTCTGCTCCAAAACTTGGAAGGCTAAAATTAAGTATGGATATATTTATTTATATAGGTATAGATATATGTATACCTATATACACACACATATATACATAGATACTTTCCCTAACAAAATTCTACTTCTGATCTTTGTTTTAATGTCTGTGCATATCTCTTATTTCCTATCCCTCCTAACTCCTCTACTTTACTTCTACCCACTACCTTGCCCTTCCTTAACCTACCCTCACTCCAAAAATCCTTCCCTTATCCTCCCCTTCCCATTAATCTAAACACCCTTCTTTTTCCTCCCCTTAATTTATTCTCTCACTCTCCCTCTAGAAATCTCTTCCTTATTCTTTCCCCACCAATCCCTTTAGCATTTTATTTTCTTCTGAATTTAGAAGACATTTATGCTCTTCTAGATATGTATGTATTGTTCTCTAGTAAACCAATTCCCAAAGAAAATAGGTTCCCAGAACTACCAGCCCTCCTCCCCCGTCTAATTCCTCTGTATCAGTTCCCTCTAGGACCACATTTGTATAAGATAATTACTCTCTTTAGCTGTTCCTAAATGGTTTTATTTTTTAAAATCATATCATACTCAAGTCTACCCCAATCTTTCTTACCCAAATTACCCAATCACTAATAACAATCTTAGACTTAGATTTTACATACATAAAAGGTAAACAGTTTTTCCTTATAGAGTCCCTTGTAATTAGTCTTTGGTATGTACGTTATATTTCTGTTGACTCTTTTATGTCAAATCTTCTATTGAGTTCAGGGTATTTTTTAACAGAGTCTTCAAAGTCTGACAATTGATCAAATATCCATTTTTTTTTTCATTCAGAATAATGCTCACTTTTGCTCAGTATGATATTTTCAGCTGGAACTCCAGTTCTTTTGCTCTTCAATATATTGTGTTCCAAGAACTACAGTATTTTAGTGTCACTACTGATAGGTATTGTGCAATTCTAATTGTGGCACTGCCACAGCTGAATTTTTTTCTTGCTGTTTGTAATAGTTCATCCTTGAGCTGACGGCTTCAGAATTTGACTATAATATTCCTGAGGTTTTCCATCATAGGATTTCTTTCAGGTGGTGATTGGTAGATGTTTTCTATTTCTATTTTCCCTTCTTGTTCTAATGCATCAGGACAATTTCCTTTAATTACTTCTTGTACTATTGTATCAGGATTTTTTTTTATCATAGCTTTCAGATAGCCTGATTATTCTTATGCTTTCTCTTCTTGATTTGTTCCCCACATTCTTTTCTTTTTTTCATCTTTTATATTTTGTTTTATTATTTCTTGATCTTATATGTTTACTGGCTTTCCCTTGACCAAGTCTGATTTTCAAGGAATTGTTTTCTTCCTTTAGAATCTGGATCTCCTTTTCTAATTGGTTGACTTTCTTTTCATAACCTTATTTTTCTTGGATGTTATTTTTTCAGTTTTTTTCTCAATCTCTCATTTGATTTTTAAAGTTTTTTTTTTTTTTAAGTTCTTCTATGAATTCTTTTTGAACAGGTAAGCACTTGACATCACTCTTTGGGATAAAAGAGGATTTCTTTGCTTCATTAGCCTCAGTCTTTACTCCTATAGTAGCTCTCTATGGGTGGATTCTTTCTCCTTTGCCTGTGCATCATTTTTTTTGTAGTAGCTTAATTTTTAAAATCAATTCTAGTCCTGGGATATGGGAGATGGTACCTCTGGCCTCAAATCCTCCTTCAGTTCTCCCCTCTGACCTGGAACCAAAACCAAGACTTCTAGCCTACTGTAAGCATCCATAGACAGTGGCATCCCCATCCCACTGCTTCTGCACTCACTTGGAGGTTCTGGTTCCTTCTTGCCCCGGGTTAAGTCTCCTCAGCATAGGTGGGTCTGGTATTCCTTGTCAACACAGTTTCCCTTTATCTTTCCTGGCTTAGACATATAACTCCCCTCACTGTCCTAGGGCTAAAAGTTCTTGCACCTGGGGGTGAGACAGTCTCCCAACCCAGTTAATCATGGGTTTGCCACTTACTGTTTAAGTGAACCTAGGACCCAGGCTAGGTCTTCACAGGGACCAAACCTCATCCTCGAATTTTTCTTTAGGTCTTCTAAGATTATTCCATGAGGACTCTTGCTTTGCCCCCTACTCATTTATTTTTACCACTCTGTGTTTTTCCTGAGGTGTTATTTCATTTCTTTTGGGAGGGAATATCTTGAGAGCTTGGAATTTTCTGACCTATTCTGCTATATTCCCCAAATCCTCTAACTCTTACACTTTCTATTGTATTTTTTGATGATAAAGATTAATCTTAGTCATATGATAGTAGCTTTAGATAAAAAGTAAAATGCAATAGAATTAAAGTTGGATTTATAGTCCATAATGGTACCTTCCAGATTACTGGGATACATTAGTGGTTTCTAAATTTTTTTTTTTTAACCTACAGTTTCTCTGCACCATGGTGTTGTGATTACCAAAGAGTCTCTTGGGAAAAGAACACTTTAGATTGGGACCATAGAGAAGACATTTAAAAGGCCTTGTAATAACTCATGATTATACTTTTCTAAAGAGAATCTAGTGCTCTGAAGAATCCTTCAGTGTATGCTAATAAACAGTGAATTTTCTTGAGTTCTTATTAAGAATCCATTTATATAGGCTATTAAAATGTATCCAGCTCGATCAATTCCTGTCAAGTGAATGTTCATCATTTTAAAAGGGGGAAAAAATCTCACCAAAAAACTGTAAGTACCCTCCCCCAATCTATCTACAAAATGTGTGAGAATAAGACCATTATCTAGTTTTAATACCTACTTAACTGTCACTTCATATTCTTTATAATTTTAATTGACTCCCTGAACTGAGTTAAGAAATAACTCACTCTCCCAAAGCACCTACTCCTTCTTACCCTTCTTCTTTTTCTAAAAAATATGACATCCTAGATATGACTATCAAAGAATGAGATATATATTTTTAACAACCATACCAGAATTTATCCATCCAAGATACTGGCGCCCTTTTGAAAATGAACATATTGGGAGGATGAAATTGTATCCAGGGTGCCCTTGTGAGTCACCTAAGAGAGCCAGGCATTATTTAAGGGACACTCAAGTTTTTTGTACCCTAGATAGTACTCAAAGATTGATCACTCATCTTATGCACTAGGCTAAACTCCAAATGGCTTTAGAGATTTGCTACATCTTTTCTAAAAGTAGCTGTGTACCATTCCAACCATAATCAAACAAGTCCCACATTTATGAAAAGTGACACACAAAAGTACCCCCAAGGATACTACCAGATATTTGAATTATCCAGACAACACCTAGAACATTATCTTCCATTTGTCATCACAGTAGCTATGTACAAAATTATAATTTTTAATAAAGACAATAATGATAGAATCTCAGATCTCAATTTTTCTTTTTAAATATTGACACTCCTATTGATGAAACGGATTGGTTAAGTGAGCCATGTCTAGCTGTTGGGTACTAACATAAAAAGAAATGCTTAAAGTCTAATTCTTAATGATATACATAACAGACATTTTGCAAGAATCTGGGTTATCAAGTTTTTGTAAGCATGGGGTCAAAGGCAGAATCAAAATTCCAGTCCTTAAAGTTTTGCTTTCCAAATTCTGTTAGTGGGTGGGCAATTTTGCCTTAGTTGCCCACAGAAAAGAATGACTTTCTTTCTGTCATGAAGAGCATATCCTAGAGTGCTGAGTATAGTCCAAGAAAAATGAAAACTTTCTGGAAAACATAAGATAATTCAAGGATCATAAAAGACCAAACCACTCAATGCTGAATACCAGCATTTATGAAAGAATACTGGTGAGGCCCAAGGTGAGGAGTCCTACATTTTTATTATTTAAGGTTTATAACCCATAGTTGGAAAATTTAGCCAATTACATTCTCAATTATGGCAATTATGGGGGTAATTTAGGTTTAGATTACAAGGCCCTTTTGCTGGGTCAAGGCAAGTTCCATAAAGCTATCTAAACCTGATGAGTGCACCTGGGCTGAGAGAATTTGGTGTTTAAGATGAATCCTAAAGGATAGTTACCTAGCCAAACCGGCTGTCAGAAGGCAAGGCAGGTGAGAGAGCTATATTTCCATTAACCTTTAACTTCAGAGTCATTATGTCCTTCCTTCAGAAAATATCCCTACCTGAACAGACATCCCTCAAGCTACCTTATTTGTTCTCAGTGAGAAAGTCAGGCAATATGCAAGACCTACTTGCATTGATTTCTCTAGGTTGATCATGGTGGTATTGTCAATTCCAAGATGGAATAGGCAATGGGGCCATGACCCCTCCATGCTGGGAATAGAAGTGAACCTTTATGCACATGCTCTTGGTTTGGATAGGAGTGGTCTGTGAGCTTCTTCACAAACTGATCTAACAACAAAGCTTCATTTTAAGATAGGTCTTAACTCAAGGTCTAGAAAGTACTAGAATGCTTCATCTCTCATTCCTGTTCTATTCCTGCATCTACCCATTTTCAGGTTAGGGTCCAAAGGTTTCCTCCAATGTCCAGTGAGCCTTAGTGATAGACTTCTCAAATTGCCCCAGTAGGGGGCTGTCTTTTGTCATGAATAGTATTACTCAATGGCTTGCATAAGTAGACAGAAGAGTAAGTTAAAAAAAAAATCCCATCTTTTCTGGATGAAGAGTATATTTTTGCAGATAGATATTTAGAAGAAATTTTACCTGGTCCAGAAAACCCCACAACTTCTCAGCTTGTCAAGTTTATTGAGGGTTCTTTAGCTATTGCCAAGCCAGGAGTATTTCATCTTTCAATGCTACCATCTGTTCCTGTAGGCTAGAGCTCTCTAGTTAGAAGTGGAGACTCTTCTATCTCCTACTTTTTCTCTGCTTCCTACTTAGGTGGAAGATACTGAATCTTTTTGAGATAACAGGCAAGGAGGCTAGGAGGACACCTTATGGGAGATATTTGTTTAGAGTGTAGATATGAGAACATTGCAGTCCATCACAAGGTCATGGTCAGCTGGAGGTAGGAGAGAGAGAGAGAGAGACAGAGAGAGAGAGAGAGAGAGAGAGAGAGAGAGAGAGACAGAGAGACAGAGAGACAGAGAGACAGAGAGACAGAGAGACAGAGTGAGAGAGACAGAGAGAGAGAGACAGAGAGAGACAGAGAGACAGAGAGACAGAAAGAGACAGAGGAAAGGGATTCCTGGTTTACAGAGAGAGATAATCAAGTTCAAGTCTGATTTACTGTCTGAGTTGGGGTGTGGGAGTGGGAAGCAAAATAAATTGAGTAAAAATTGGTGACTGACTGGGAAAAAAACTAGGAATCGAAGTCAAAGATTTTGACTTGACTTCATGACACTAACCAATCAGAGACAGAGGAAACAGAAGTGCATGTGTGTGTGTGTGTGTGTGTGCACGTGTGCGCATGTTAGAGGGTAGGTGGGGGGAGGAATTGTAACAGGCAGTAATTGGTTGCTTAGTATTTTGTTGGAGGTGGGCTGCCAGGACCTGCCCACACAACCCATAAAGTAAAAAGCCTTACTTAGATGGCAGGATGGTTCTTGCTGGGCCACATGCACAATTGCATCAGGCCAGGCCAGGAGAAGAATTCCCAAAATGTTTTGATCAATGGTGTCATTGCTGGAGTGAGCACATCACTTCCCTCCTAAGATAGCCAGTCTGAAGGGGACAACACTCACTTGGATGTATTCAGGTGTGTTTGTAATAAAATCATTCACTTCGTGCATTTGGAGGCATTGGCTAGCACCTTCTTATTCATTGTTTCATCAGGCACATGAGAGTAATGGCCACGCAAGCTCCCAGGATTTGGGTATTTCTTCATCCTAATGGGTCACAGTTTTTTCTCACTTTGGCATTCCATATACAACGCTGCAGATTTTACTGAGGTTTGCCTCGTGTAACTTTCCCAATCTCATGGATTTATGTAGCAGCTTTGCTTTCAAAATTTTTTTCCAAAATTTTTCACTTGCTGTGTAATATTCTCTTTATCTTCATGGCATCTCTATACATCAGATCAGTTGTTCATAATTCCATTTTACAGGTGTAGAAACAGCACAGAATAGTATATAGAAGGCCAGCCTTGAAGTCAGGAAGATCTGTGCTCAACATTTGTGTAACTCTCAGTGCCAGAGACGACTTTGTATGACCATAAATTATAGACAAGTTGATGATCTGTATTAGGAGACTGAGTTTCCATAATAGGTGCTCTCCAATGAAATCATGGGCTTGAACCACCAACCCCAAAATAAGCCCTTCCAAAGATAAAGATAAATAGGATGAATGAACTAGTGAAATGAGAAGTCTAATGTTCTACTTTTCATGGCAGAAACATTTTGACAATTCAGGTTTTGAGATTATAAATTGTGGAACTAAATATTATAGACTCAAATAGTGGAGGAAAGAGGCAGTATCTC
The DNA here is from genome assembly GCA_023548195.1 of Bettongia penicillata ogilbyi. Lineage (NCBI taxonomy): Eukaryota > Metazoa > Chordata > Mammalia > Diprotodontia > Potoroidae > Bettongia > Bettongia penicillata. The sequence continues at coordinate 2,462,827 of JAJHZJ010000048.1, read as the reverse complement.
TTAAAAGGGTTTCTTTTTTATTTAGAATTTAAGTCCTTCTAAAGAACACTAAAACTGTCATCTCGTGTAAAACAACTGAATCAGGCTGTTCTATTGATATTCTATATCCTCCTAGTTTTCTTTTAAAAGTAACTGAAATACAAATTTTAAAACATCTTATAAAATATTTACATAATAACCAATAACATGAATATAGCACTTCAAATCTGACAGAACTTTTACCTCACAATAACTCTTTGGAGTAGGTAATATGAATATTATTTCTATTTTATAGGTGAGAAAGCTTTGGTTCAGAAGAGGTCATGTGACTTTCCCAAAGTCACATATATTAGTCATATATACTCACATTTCCACATATAGCAATTAAATTACAGAACTAAAATTCAAACCCACATCCAGGGCTCTTCCCATAAGACCCATACTGTTTCCTTGAAATTATCATGGAATATAATACTTTACAACGTTTTCTTCTTAGACACTAATCTAAAAATTTACTAAGCAGTAACAAAGCATGCAGAAAAGCCTGAGAGAAGTGCAGTAATATTCCTCTGTGCTATGCTATGATAGAGCTTCTGAAAGAATAACATAGGGACCATTTCATAAATGGCCCCTGCATAATCAAACTCGGAGACTCACTTCTAATCATCAGTCTCTGTCAGAATATAAGAGAAAAACAGCAAGCAGCTTCCCCTGACCCTTTAAACCAAATGTCTGACTTTAATGGCTGAGATTATCACATTATTTCTTACTGAGGGTATAACTCACATTTTAGAAGCCACCTTTACTTTCCTACAGAGTTAAGTAAGTTCTTGAATATATACTTAAGATTTTATTTTATTTTTGGGGGGAGTTTTAAATATTAATTTCAAAGCTTCAGACCTACAGTTGATGTTTCTTACTACAACTCCCCTTTTCAGTGATCTTAGCTGCTGGTTTTTTAAATCATTGTTTATACCAAGGAAAGAGCCTCACGTAGATATTTATCTTTGTGTGTGTGTGTGTGTGTATGTGAGTGTGTGTGACTTCAAAAATATGACAGCTAAGTAGGTGTTAATGGCTTATGAGGTAGACAGACATACATATACTCATTGCATGGGAGAAGAGATGTGTATTGGAAAGCAAAAGCTCTATGGAAGTCTGTGGTCTACATAGGACCTTGAGGGTCAAAAACTAGGGAGTGAGGGAGAAGATAGATAACATTTATACAAACTTTAAGGCTTGCAATCAGTTTTACACTCTCTCTCTCTTTCTCTCCCCCATACCCCTCCTTTCTCCTTCTATCTCTCTCAGGTCTTTCTGTCTCTCTATCCATCTATCTATCATCTATTCTGAGGTAAGGGATGTTTTATGCCAGATTTACAGATAAGGATATGGTAGCTCAGGCAGATTAAGTGTTCTGCCCAGGCTCAAACCCTCAAACAGCTAGTAAGTGGAAGAGGTAGGCTTTAAATCCAGGCTCTCTGAATCCAGCGCTCTGGCTACATTACCTCGCTGCTTCTCAAGCTTACAAATATTCTGTCCTTATTGTTTCATTTTTCCCCTACTTCATTCAGTGAGCATTTATTAAGCTCCTCTATTTGCCCGTCACTGTGCTAAATATTGTAAATACAAAAAGAAAAATGAAAAAACCCCTGATTTCAGGGAATTTATATTCTACTGTGAGAAACAACATGTACACAGATATGTTGGTGCAAAACGTATACAAAGTAACTATAAAATCTTCTGTTTGACATTTAAAGCTTTTTATAGCCTGGTCCCTTCCTATATTTCCAGTCTTTTAACACCTTACTTCCCTCTTTATACTCTGTGGTTCTACTATACTGTCTTACCTGCCATTCATCATATGCAAGTTTCATCTCCAGTGTCTGTGCTTTCGTAATGATTCTCCCCTTCATCCTCCCCCACATGCCCCTCCCATGACAAGAAAGCCTTTCCTCCTCACCTGTGCTTCTGAGCTTATTTGGCTCTTTTCAAAATTCAGATCAAGTTGCCATTTTCCCCTGGAAGCCTTTTCTGGTCTTGATAGGGCCTGCCTTTGGCTCTAAGGCTACTAACTATATGCTATTATCACATATGCATTGTTTCAGATATATAGTTTTCCAAAAGTCAACACAGTTTTAAGTTATTAAATACAATTAAGTTTTAGCTATTGTCTCCCACATTAGAATGTGAAGTCCTTAAGGGCTGGCCTTTTTCTTTTTTTAATATCCCTAGTGCTTACTTAGCCAAATGCCTAGTACTTGGTAACTTTTAACAACTACAGTTGTTTGATTAAATGTGTTGAAAGTGGAGAGAAAGGAGCACTAGGGACTCAAGAGATTAGGTAGGAGAGTGGATAGAATAGGAGGTGGCCCTTGAGGTAAGCCTTGAAAGTAGGCAGGTGTCCCTGAGGAGGGACAGTGCTGCAGGAACAACAACCCTCCAAGACAATGCAATAATTAGTATGCAGTTTTACAGATGAGGAAGCTGAAGCACAGAGAAATTAAATCTCACTTAAAATCCGGAGTTAGGAAGAATCGTCAGACTCAATGTACAAATCAAGGGAAGAGAAGGAATTTAAGGGGAGACATGCCATACTGGACACACTGGAACTGGCAGGTTTTTTTAAATGATGTTTTCTGTCAAGTTTAGCAGTTTCACAATAAAATAACAAAATAATACCATACATAGACTCATAGGCCATAGATTTAGAGCTGCGAGGGATCTTGGGGATCATCAGAGACTAAATCCTTCATTTTTCAGATGAGGCAATGGAGACCTAGAGAGAAAAAGAAATTCGCATAAGCCTAAACATATGAAAATGAATCATAATTTGAACCTGAGCTCTCCATCATAAGTTCCAGAAGTTTCAAGTAATTAAGTGATCAATTGCACAGATATGTGTGTACATATATAGTTGCTTTTTTTATTTAGTGTATGAGTAACTCAACCTAATCCAAGAAAAGGAAATCTTGGTGTGGGAAGAGTAATATTTAGTTCATGGCCCATGGTGTATGTTAACGTCACTCACATAATGCTTCTCCACCATTCATCAGTTACTTTGTTGATAAAATATGTTGGAAATAAGTAGAGGAGGCAGAGCTCTTTCTAATCTCATTGGTAAATCCAAGGGGTTTTAATATCAGCCTCTACACACACACACACACCCACGCACTCACACCCACACACACTCCAATTCAATTCAAACTAAAGCATAAATTCTTCCTGAAAATCTGGAGAAGATAAATGGTGAGCAGATACGTGTTCAGCAACCATGAACGTCTAGAACCCAAATATACCCCACCTTGTTCCTTCTATCAGGCCTTTTGAGATAAAAGGGAGGCCCAAGAGTAAATATATGGAAAGACTGAGAATTGAACTCTTAGTGCAACAACTATATAGAAGGAAATATCTTGGAATGATAATATATACAAGAGTCATCTATGAGTAGAAGGCTCTGCATGGAAAGCGTAGCAGTGAGATGGGGCATGGGCCAAAGCTGTTGAACCACACTGCTGATCTCATATTGAAGAATAACATACTAGGGATAAGAAAGCTGGTGTTGACCGTATGGATCCACCAAAGGCTAAGATGTCCTTGGAATGTGCAGTTTTTGCTTATTTTTTTCCCCTAATGCTTATCAGAGTGAAGTATTTAATAATTAAAAAATAAAACTTATTGACTGATGGACTGTCTAACTGAGTAACTGTAGAGCCCGGAGAGAAGGAGGTAAACAACAAAAAGGCGTGAAATGGCCCCATGGTCCATGATAGCGGCGCAGAAGATGGAGACTTCACTCATCAGTGATTTTACAAGTTCTTTAATTAAATTTTTGGGGAAGAAAACAACTTAGTAAGAGAGGCCTTCCAAATTGCTTTAAGTGCTCAGATATAGTACATATTTGTTCGTTGTTATTTTTTCTGTATTATGTTCTTATTAGCTCAGTATCTGAGAAATTTTGAGAGATAGTAGGTAGATTCTGTGGTTCTGAGTCCTAAGGCATGGATAAAATTATTATACAGAGGCCCTCAAGATTGAACACTATCCATAGTGTCAGAGTTAAATATCTGGCATAAGGGAATATGTAAGTATTCTCATTAACTGCAAATTAAAGGGAGTATTCTATAGCACAGCTCTCATCTTTTTAAGGACTTTTATCAAGCCTTCAAGGCTCTCCCTCTGTTACTGACAATCACGAATCTAGTGCAGGACCTCAGAGTTCTTAGTTCCCCAGACTCCTTAGCACTGTTGACTGTGCTCAGCCTTTCAGTGGAGAGGCTACCTCTGCCTTCTGTCTCACCTCACCACTCCTTTCCTAGGACAACTGAATTTGCTCCAGGTTCTATAATTCCTATTTATGACTTTTTATAGGCATCTGGAGAAATTATATGGGGGAGGGGTGGCACTAATAGCAAAATTCACATTTATTCCACAAAAGTAGGAGAAGGATAAAAATACAGGCAAATTGATATAGTGCGTATGCATGCACACACACACACATACACCAACAGAGGCACAAATATGTTCAATAACAGCCTAGGTGAATTAATCTTTCAGTAAATTAGGAAAAATGAAATGTATGTTATTTAGCAAGAGCTGCTGAAATTAATACCAAAGAATCCAGCCTTGGGGCTTTGCTGAATTATGGTTAAATTCAAAGGGATTTCAGCTCCTTCACAAAACCAATTCAGGGGGACCTTTCCCTTGGCCCTAGAGATTTCTCTTTTCAATTATTACACTAACCTTTCCTGATCACTGAGCTCCAGCTAAAGGCACAAAGCCTCCTGAGCCCTGCTGATCCCTCATGGTGTATGTGTCCCTTCCTGAACTGGGAGACCTGTCACAGTTACATTCCATTATTTTCTTCCAGTTCCAATATGACTGAATGGCTGTTTCTGGCATCTATGTCTGCTTTGTCTTTCCTTTCTAATCCCTTCTTTTTATGGGAAGGAAAGAAGAAAACAAATACTAACTAAACACTTTCTTTGTACCAGGAATGTGCTAAGTGCTTTACAATATTACCCCATTTAATCTTTACAACTGCCCTGGAAGGGAGATGTTGCTGTTATCCCCAATTTACATTTAAAGAAACTGAGGCAAACAGAGTTTAAATGACTTGCCCATGCCCACAGTCATATAGCTAAGTAACAGTCTGAAGTTGGATTTGTCCTCAGGCTTTTCTGATTACAGATCCATCACTGTCCTCTGTACCACGTGGCTGCCCCAGCTTTATGCCATAAAGGAACGTCTCTAGAGTTAACTTACAAAGGAACTGAGCACCCCCAATAACAAACCAGCAAAAAGTAATTAGAATTGTAAATAAAAGGAATGGTTGAGAGCCAGTATGGAGAAGTAGTTAGATCACCGGTCTTCGAGCCATGAAAACCTGGATTTGGGGCCAGCTCATACTGTTTGTGAGAACTTGGAAAAAATCACTTAACTACTCTGTGTTCTAGACAATTCTCTAAGACCTTGAACTGCAGAGAATGTGCTAATCTACATTACTCAGAATTTTCCTCATCAAATATGACCTTCTGCAAGTCAGATGTCCCACATTATAGCATCTGTCTGCTCCCTCACCTTCGGACTTGAACTGAGTGGGGCCTTCTGACTCAGTGTTTCCCTCTGAGTGTCCCAGAGGAAGCTTATTGGTCTGTAACAGCAACAGTCAGAAAGGCTCCTCCTTTCAGGAATTGGGGGGAAGGTTCGTGCTGTTCCACTCTTTGTTCAGTCATTTCTCAGTCATATCTGACTCTTCATGAGCCCTTGTGGGCTTTTCCTGGAAAAGATACTGAAGTGGTTTGCTATTTTCTTCTCATTTTACAAATGAGGTCATTTTACAAATGAGGAACTGAGGCAGAAAGGGTTAAATGACTTGACCAGAATCACGCAGCTACTAAGTGTTTGCGGCCAGATTTGAACTCAGGAAGATGAGTCTTTCTGACTCCAGATACAGCACTCTATCACTGCAGTATCTAGCTGCCTCTGCTCCATTCTTATTCCTATTTAATTATTGTATTTTTTAACTCTCACTGCCCTGGGCTGAAGGAAATATGATGAAAAAAACATGTAAATGTACTTATGTTTCATCACTTTAGAATGTCCAAAATGCCTCATAGACCACTCCCAAAGTTCATAGAAGACAATGTATTTCCTTACATACACCTGGTACATAGACAATTCAGCTTCTACTGCTCAGCCTAATATTACAACTCATATGGAATTCAGTGAAACCACATAATCCACATAATCAAAAGAACTAGAATTCTTCTTTCAATCAGAGCTGCTCTGTACTCTATTTAAAATACATATAAATGTCTACTGGGGGTGGAAGAGATGAAAATGGAATATTCTGTGATGACAGATCCCAAACCAGCTGGATTATTTCAGCATGGCTGATCCCATCTTCCTGCCATGGTGATGTAATTGATGGTTTAGTTAAATAGCTTTTGTTTATTAAAAGAATCTAGCAGATTGCCATTTTTGTTCCAACTGTAATAGCATCTTCTGAAAAAATATGACCACTTAAAGCAATACTTGTGTAGCATAAAATGTGTTTCACTCTATTTCAGAGTGCTGCTATTAAAAAATAAAATGAAATCGACACATTTCCAAAATGATTCTTCTACCTGTTGGTCTGAGGAGATATTTTCCAAATACTGGTGCATCCCCTTTTAGGTACCACATTTACTCTAATAAATGTCACCCTTAAATATATTATCTATGTGAAGAACAATTTAAAGCTTATATTATATGATCAGAAATTTATAGCTAGTAGGCACCATAGACCCAATCTCTGTTTTAACAGACAGAACTACTAAGATCTACAGAAGTTAAGTAAAGTGATTTGTTTGAGGTAACATAGGACATCAGTCAGTGAACAGGGATGTATTAATTGTTTAACATGTGCTGAGAACTGTTTTAAGTGCTGACAGTACAAAGAAAAGCAAAGAGAATCCTTATTTTCCAAGAGCTCACATTCTAAGGACTAGAAATAAGCTTCAGGGCCAGAATTTGAACTCAAGCTCTCCTATTTTAAATCCAGCATTCCTTTGAAAACCTCTGCTTCTTTTTCTAGAAATCCAAGGCCATTTTAGAATAGTCAGGGCATCTCACAATACTGAGGACTATTTAGAAGTATCACACATTTAGTGAGTTGTCAAAGTCAAAATAAACTCATCAACTGACGTCCAAATGTTAAGCAATTTGGTTCTGTATAATTATGTAGGCTGATCAGTGGAGCATAGATTTAGAGCTGGAAGGGACCTTAGAGATCAAGCATTACGTTCTTCATTTTCAAGATGAAGTCCAGGCCTCATGCTTTGCCAAATGAAACAAGCAGAAATCGAAATCTTAGGTTTAAACCAGATCTTTCTGACTCTAAAGCTAACATTCTTTGTTATGTAGCACACTAGTCTTCAGATAATGTATGAGCTGGTCAGATCTCTCAAAATCTCTGCTTTCCTAGAATAGCATTTAAGTCCAAGGGTCATGTGGTAGCATGCTTATTTAAAGTGTGTGTGTATGGGATATATATATATATATATATATATATTGTTGTGTATGCATGCATACATATAAATTTACATATATATGTTTATATGTATGTATGTATGTGTGTGTATGTGTATGTAACCCCTACACAGAAATCACAGCATAGAAAGAATCACAGGATTTTTATCTGGAATGCTTTAATTTTCAAATGAGAAAACTGAGGCACAGAAAGTGAAAATGACGAAGGCCCTATAAGTAGAAAGAAGTAGACCTGAGATTAGAACCCAGGTTTTCTGAAACAAAATCAGGCATTCTTTTTACTATAACAACCCATCTCCCCTAACAATATCATTTTATCTTGAGCCTTTATAAAGTTGTTGTGCAATTGTTTCAGATGTGTCCAGTTCTTTATGACTCCACCTGGCATTTTCTTGGAAAAGATATTGTGGTAGTTTGTCATTTCCTTCTCCAGCTCATTTTACAGATGAGGGAAAATAAGGCAAGCAGGGTTAAGTGAGATTCCTAGAGTCATACAGATAACATGTTTTAGATTTGAACTCAGGAAAATGAATCTTCCTGGTCTAGGTCCAGTGTTCTAACCATTATAGTACCTAGCCGATTTATTCAGAAATGTGCAGTGGCATGCAAAAAGCAATCTGTTTAATAAAAAGGCTGGTGATCTGAGGCCCATTCGTTTTTTCAAATCTGTGTGTGTGTGTGTGTGTGTGTGTGTGTGTGTTTGTGTGTGTGAATTTGCAACCTGGAGAGAGCTCCCTCTCAGTGGAATTATTCAGGTAGTGATTGGATCACCACTCTTTGATGCAGTAGAAGGAATTCTTTCTTAGGTACATGTTGAATTTAATGACCTTTGAGGTACATTCCATTTCTTAGATTCTAATAGTCTGTAATCCCTTCTGTATTATTTTGCTGAGCATCTACTTGTGATTTTATTTTAAAATCAGAGGATTAGTAATCATTGTTTATTTCATTTATAGTTGGTAATGTTGAATAATATCTACATTTTGTTGTCTTAAATGGAACCAAAATGGTTTCCTTCCTTCCTTCCTTGCTTCCTTCCTTCCTTTCCTTTTTTTACATGTAAGTTTATTGCAGAACAAAAATAGAAGTCTAAAATAAGTTAGTGTTGTATTATAGAAAAATCATTTATCTGGGTTACAATTCCTAGATTACAATGCTATGCCACTCTCTGAGTATCTGATCTTGCATAAGTCACTTCACCATTCTATAACTTAGCTTCTTCATCTGTAAGAGGAGGATGTTGGCCATCCTAATCTCAGAAACAAGAAGAGGCAACATATCTTTTTCTCTTCCCTATAGGTACATTGATATAATCGATGTAGTATTATAATCCAACTAAGATCAACAAATATAAGGAATATAAAGAAAGTTAGAGGGACCTTCATGAAACAATGCTCAGCACCAAAAAAAATGAAAAAGAAACAACCATAGAATGTGAATTAGCATCACATTAAAGAAAAGTAAATGGGAATAAGTGAACAAAACAAGAAAATTGATATAGATTTAGAGGGAGTGACTGGAAAATTGTTATGAGGTTTATTCATTGAAATGCATGTAAATAAATGTAAAAAGTTGTAAAGAAAAAGAGAGAAAACAAAACACAGGCTGAAGTCAGCTGCTGTTTGTGTTTTTTAATACAAAATCGATGAGACATTGAAGTTGTACCCTAGTAATGACCCCCAAACCAAGGCATCCATGATTTGTTTATTTAGGGGTGCTATACATGGTTTTTCATCGCTACGAATGATTGATTCTGGAAGACTTATCTGGCCACTTGGGAGTTATAATGTATTCAAGACACACTTATATGCATGTACAAACAAGTGCAATGATCCTGAATTACTGGATTACTTTATATGTTAAACAGTGTAATTTTTTTTCTACTCCTACCTTTCTAAGGATAGGAATGTATGGGGTGGGGCAGAGATCCAAGATGGCAGAGTAAAAGCAGGGACTTCCTTGAACTCTCCTCCAAACCCCTCCAAATACCTGTAAAAAGGATTGTAAACAAATTCTAGAGCAGCAGTACCCACAAAATTATAAAGTGAAGCAAATTTCAAGTCCAAGACAAACTGGAGGATTGACAGAAAATGTCTGTTACACTAAACCGAGAGAGGAGTGCAGTCCAGAGCAGGCCATTCCAACACAGACCAGGTCCCAGCACACCTGGAGTAGGCTTCAGGGGACTGAATCACTGGCAGCTGTGGCAGTTTGCAGACTGCTCATCCCCAAAACACCAAAGACGACTTAGAAAGTCAGTAGGAAAGTTCTGTCAGATGTAGGTGAGAGAGGAGTAAGGCTTGGCCTGCTTCCAGAGCTCTCAGCCCACAGAAGGTGGGTGAAAGCAGAAGCTGAACATAGGGAGTTTCTTGGATCTCTTTGCTGGTGCTGAGGCAGGATTTCCTTGCTTTGCCTGTGCTTGGATCTGGGTTAAAGTCTTGTGTGGCAGTGCTGAGCTGAAGAGGAGTTCTGGCATGGTAAAGCTTGTGGCAGTGGTGGAGAGGAAATCCTCTTAACAGTTACAAGGCAGAAAAGAGTGCTTATGGTCACTCACAGACCAGAGCACAGGTCAGGAGAGGAGTAAACAGCTCTCTTTCAATCATACCACCTTGGAAGAACACACGCGCACACACACACACACGCGCGCGCACACATGCACACACACCCCAAGTTAAGAATCCTTCCTCTCACTAAAATTTGATTTCATTTAATTATTTAAAAACTTTATTCTGAGAAGGGACATATAGGTTTCATCAGAATGCTAAAGGAATCCATAGCACACTGAAAAGGTTTAAGAATCTTTAAGCTAGACTAACACATTCCATTTGCTTATATCTCCACTATCTGCCTACACATTGATTAAAATTATTTTTATATACAATTATAAAATAAGATATACAGGCAGTGAGTGGGTTATAGAAATCTATCTTGCCCTACAGGAAAATAGAAGAGGAAGGGAATAAGAGAAGTGGGGGGAGTGATAGAAGGGAGGGCAGATTGGAGGAAAGGGTAATCAGAATGCATGCTACGGTGGGGAGAAAATTCGGAACTCAAAATTTTGTGGAAGTGAATGTTGAAAACTAAAAACAAAGAAAGAAAGAAATAAGTAAATGGAAAGTAATTAATTAATTGAAAGTAATTTAAAAAAATAGTGATGCTTCCTTTATGGAAGAGCTACCAATTCAGAGACTTAAGTTTGGTTGGCAGTAGGAAACAGTCTCTGGGTCAGGAGTCTAAAGGTGGAAAGAGACAAATAAAAGCCCTGGACCTCCTCTAGCTGTGGAAAAAGCATCATCCCAAGAAGTCTTAGTATTATTTCACCGGAGTTGGGGTCAGAGATCAATAAGAAAAACAATCAAAATTGGGTTTTTTTTAAGTCCTTTCTGTCTAAGGTTATCTTTATTTAGTGACTCTACTTGGGACAGTCAGACTGTTTTCTAAAATTATTCTACTGGTTTATAGTTACTCTGGCAGTGAATAAGTGTATTTCTTACTCCACTATGCCACTTACACTGAGTTTCATGCTTATGATTTTTTTTCCAATTTTACACTTGTGAGGTGTTACTTCAAATGTGTTTTAATTTTCATCTCTATGATAATTAGTGAGTTCAAACATTTTTTCAAGTTATTTTTAATGACTTGTGTTTCTTATCTTTAAATTTCATGTTAATTTTTTTCCTATATTATTCAATTTACTTTTCTATTGACTTTCTTTGTTCTCTTCTGGTTATGTTCCTGACCCTGCTCCATACGGTGCTGTTTATTGAATGATCTCAGTTTGAGGAGTGAAGGACAGCCAAATAAGAAAAATTATTTGTTTCGCAAAGGTCCCCAGACCTTTCAAATCTTGACATCAGTTAACTAGTTAACTAGTTGAACTGTTGCTTTTCTTGACCCTTGAATATCTAGCTTCCTTGTCCACTCATCCATTTCTTTTTCAAAATAATGTCTTAGTTACAAAAATTATTTTATAGACCTAGAAAAAATAATATCATAATTCATTTGGAAGAATAAAAGATCCACAATATGAAGGGAATTATTGAAAAGAAATTCTAGGGAAGGTGGTTGAGCCCTACCAGATCTTAAATTGTATTAGAGAGCAGCAATCATCAAAACTACTTGGTACTGGCAAAGAAAAAGAGTGGAATAGGTTAGGTGTACAAGACACAGTGGACAATGATTACAGCAATGTACTGTTTGACAAACCCAAGGACCCCAGCTTCTGAGATAAGAACTCACTATTCAATAATAACTACTGGGAAAACTGGAAAATAGTATGGCAGAAACTGGGCATAGACCAACGTTTGACACTGTATACCAAAAGAAAATCCAAATGGGTATACAATTTAGGTATAAAGGCTAGTAATATTAATAAATTAAGGAAGCAAGAAATACTTTATCTTTCAGATTTATAGAGAATGGAGGAGTTTATGACCAACAAGAGATAGAGAACATTATGAAATGTAAAATGAATAATTCTGGATACATTAAATTGAAATGTTTTTGCACAAACAAAGCCAATGCAACCAAAATTAGGAGGGAAGCAGAAAACTGGGAAAGAATTTTTACAACTAGTGTCTCTGATAAAAAGGCCTTATTTCTAAAATATGTAGAGAACTAAACCAAATTTACAAGAATAGATGTCATTCCTCAATTGATAAAATGGTCAAAGGATAAGAACAGGCAGTTTTCAGAGGAAGAAATTAAAGCTATCTCTACTCATATGAAAAAAAATGCTCTAAATTACTATTGATTAGAGAAATGCAAATTAAAGCAACTCTGAGGTACCATATCACACCTGTCAGATTTGCTAACATAACAAAACAGGAAAAAGAGGATGTGGGAAAGTTGAAACACAGGTTCATTCATTGTTGGTGGAGCTGTGAGCTGATTCAACCATTCTGGAGAGCAATTCGGAACTATGTCCAAAGAACTATAAAAATGTGCATTTCCTTTGACCAGTAGTAATACCACTTCTAGGGTTGCATCCCAAAGACATCATAAAAATGGGAAAAGGACTCATTTGTATAAAAAGTATGTATAGTAGCTCTTTTTGTGGTGGCCAAGAACTGGAAATTGAGGGAATGCTCATCAATTAGGGAATGGCTGAACAAGTTGTGGTTGTAAATGTAATGGAATTCTATTGTTCCATAAGAAATAATGAACAGGCAGACTTCAGAAAATTCTGGAAAGATTTATAAGAACTAGTGCTGAGGGAAGTGAGTAGAAGTGGGAGAACATAATAATTCCACAGTCTTTGATGCCTGATTTTGAAAGACTTAGTCCTTCTCAGAAATCCAAGGACCTAAAACAATTCCAACGCACTCATGATGATAAATGCCCTCCACATGCAGAGAAGTAACTACGGAGTCAGAATGCAGAATGAAAGCAGACTATTTTCTTTTTTTTAAAATTTTGTTTTGTTTTTTCTTTTTTTTTCATGGTTTCTCTCACTCTTTATAGTTCTTCTATGCAATTTGACTAATGTGAAAATGTGTTTAATAAGAATGTATGTGTTAAGCCATATCATATTGCATGCTGTGTTGGGGAGGAAGTGGGGAGGGAAGGGGAGAAAATTTAAAATTTATGGAAGTGAATGTTGAAAACTAAAAATAAATAAATGAATAAAAATGTTTTTTTTTTTTATTTTTCTCATTTACCTATAAAATAATTTTTAACATTTTTATGAGTTTTAATTCCAAATTCTTCCCTTCTTTTTTTCCTCCCCACTCCTTGAGAAGACAAACACTTCGATATAAATTATTCATGTTGAGTCATACAAAACATATTCCCCCCCACATTTCTATATCTGAACTATTACTTCCATCTTGCCTTCCTTCATTTGTGTGGTATTGAACATCAGAGGAGGAAGTACTAGTTCCACAATGATACTACTAGTGGGATCCACTAAAATTTTTCCCTCACTTCTACATACCAATCCTTTTCTTCTTCTTTTTCTTTATCAACAATATCTTGCTTGCCCTCTGGCTATTCCACGAAGTAGACTATTTCAAACTATATTCTCTTCTTTTAATCATCTTTTACTGGAATCTCCTCCCTCCCATTCATCAGAGAACTTCATCTTATATTTTATTGAAATAAAAAAAGAGAGACCAGAAGTTGTGAGCTCCCTCTCTTCATGAATTTCACATTTCAAATCTCTTGCACATCATCCTTGATCCTCTCCTTTGGTACAGTCTCAGAACATGCTGTTTCCTTTCTCCTAATGAAAGACATACTCTTGTGTCCTTGATCCCATCTCCTCATGTTTCCTCCAGGGTCTTGCCCTCTAATTATCTCTCTCCCTCATTTTCAATCTCTCCATATTCATTAGCTCCTTCCCAGATGCCTAGAAGCATGCCTGGATCTTCTCTATCCTTAAAAATATTGCTTCCCATGCGCTCAAACTACCATACTTTATCTCTTATTCATTTCGTAGCCAAAATTTCAGGAAAAGCTATCCATAATTGCTGCCTGTATTTTCATACCTCCCAGTTATTTCTAATCTTTTGGCAATCTGGATCTTTCTCATTTGATTGAAAATGCTTTCTCCAAAGTCATCAATGATCTTATTATTGCTATATCCAATGGCCTTTTATCAGTTGTTTTCCCTCTTGACTTGTTTGAAGCTTTTTCCACTGTTGACCACCCCCTTCCTTTTGTTTACGTGTTCATCAATTTTTTTTAATTCCACTCTTCTGTCATGATTTCTTTTGCAACTGCTTGTTCCTTTTGCATTTTTATTGTCCATATCCTACTTTCTGTAAATTCTTGCAGTCCAAGGCTTTGTACCAAGCCATCTTTATTTGTTCTATGTAATTTAATGATATCACCCACTCCCATGGATTCAGCTACCAAATCTAAGCAGACAACCTTATATTCTACATACATGTGCTTCACCTTCCTCCTGAGCCCTAGACCCGTTTCTCCACTTGATTATTTGACATCTCCATCTGGATATTCTACAGGCATCTCAAATTCAGTATGTACAAATTTAGTATCTTTCCCTGTAATCCTACCCTACTCTCTAATTTTCCTATTTCTGTTGAGGATACCACCATTCTTCCAGGCAACCAGACCGAAAAATCAACGTTATTCTCAACTCTACATTTTCGTTTTCCCCCTAAATTCCTCCATGTCAAATCAAGTACTGTTGTCAAATACAGTTATACCTTCCACATCATCAGAGTTAGGGGCATGGCACCCTATAATCTGGAAAATACATGTAAAATTTTTTGGCCCTCTCCTCTTACCAGAGAAGAAACTTGAATTTTTTTCTTTTATGGGGTGTTTACAGTACCTTATTGTAAAATTTGGGTTGATATTGTACAATACTATATGTATATTTTATATATTTCTGAGTTTTTAAACTTTTCCTGTTGTCTGCTAGTCTTTGTGTGTCATTGTGACTGGCACAAAACTCCCCTGAAATTCTCATTTAATTTCTTATGCCAACTCATGATATATTGAAACCATGATGGGGAAAGTCACAATGTGGAAGGGATAACGGTAATGTGGAATCCTCTTTTCATAGTTTTCATAGTCATCCTCTTCTCTGTACTCATATCACAACCACTCTCTTGTAGACCCTCCTTTTATACACTGTTGTAGTAGCTTTCTGATTTTTTTCTCTGTATTCACCAATTCAACCTTCAGATGGCTACTAAACTGATATGTCTTTTTTATATTAATTTTATTTATTTATAGTGTTCTACAATCACTACCATACAACTTAGATTTTTTGCCCCTACCTATCCCCCACTTCCCCCCCTCCCCAAGACAGCATACAATTCTATATGGGATCTATGCATACATTCCTATTAAATACATTTTCACTGTAATCATGCTATGTAGAAGAACTAAAATGAATGGGAGAAATCATATAACAAACCAAAACATAATATACACATAAAAAATGATCTGCTACATTCTTTGATTGAATTCCATAGTTCTTTCTCTGGATGTGGAAGACATTTTGCCTTAGAAGAACATTGGGAATTTTTTTTTAAGTCCTTGCATTGCTATGAAGTTCCAAGTCTACCAGAAAAAACTCTCGCACATTGTGGTCATTGCTTAAATTGATATTTCAAAAGCACAGGTGTAATCATTTTGCTACTCTGCTCAAAAAGTATTAAATATGTACCCATTATCTATAAACATAATGTAGATGGACATGTCAGGGACTTATAGCCTTTAGTACTATGACTAGTTTGGTCTAGGGGACTCCTAACTTCAAACACCTCAAGGTTAAAAGCTAGAAATAGCTTTGGGCTTATTGTGTTTGAACACATCTCTTTCAGACTATTGGCTACTTAGCAACCTTGCAGCACTTTGGAACCTTACTGTGGTGTAATGGCTTTGAAGGCAGCATGTAGTGAAAAGAATACTGTACTTGAAATCAGAAGGCTTAGACTCACATTCTGACTCTGATCCTTACTAAGTAGCTGATCCAATTAACAAGTCTCCTAAGCTATAGGTTTTTCATATGTAAAATGAGTATGACGTGATGATGATAATGATGTTTTTAACTCTTAATTCACTATCAACTTTAACTCTGAATTTTTAATTCACTTAATTCTTAGAGTTTTTAACTCTAATTCACAGAGTGGCTGTGAGTAAAATCCTTTGGAAGCTATAAAGTTGAATATTGGTTCATAGACATTGTCAGGATTATAGAATTTAGAAGTAGATAGCCCCCTAGCAGTCATATTTCTCATATTTTCTTCTTACATAAGGGAATGAGGCCTAGAGAGAGAAATAGTCCATAATAATATGGGTAACCTTGTTAATAAAGCTAGGATTCAAACTTACATACATTAACTACAAATTCAATATTCTGCCTACTGTGGAGTGAAGTTTATATTAATTGGAACCTGAATAATTATTATTATCATTTTTAAAATTGCTGTTAATAATGATGATAAAATAGTAGTAATTACCCATTTTTTTTTGCTTGAAAAGAAAACCTAAGTTCGGTAGTTCCCAAATTCTCATCGGCAAGACCCCCTCAGAAAGTCAGAACTAGGAAATGTAGATCAGTGTCTTGTAAAACATCCCTCAAGCATGCTTACATCACTTCAAAAGAAAATCTAAAAAAACGAAAAAGCAGGAGAGGAATCTGGGCTTGCTTTCTTTGCTAAATTGGTACTTTGAGTAGCAGAATCTAAGTTGAAAGGATTACAAAGTGGGTTGCCTCTAGCATTCTCCTGTCATTTCTGTTCCCCAGTCAGTTGAGGAATACCTAGAAATCTCCACCTGTTGTTACCTACCTGCCCTTTCTCTTTAGGGACTTGTTGGGACACTGAGGAAAGATGAGAAAAGAAGCATCTTATCAGAGGAGATGAAAGGGCTGGAACAGCTATGGCAACTTTGAGTCCTGAGCTCTGGTTCATACACATAGCACTGTCAGCTGGACAAACAAACCAGAATTGAGTTGACATTTACGGGGAATTATTAAACCCCAAAGAGTCCAAGATGACAGATATTGAGGAGGAGAGAAGCATCTCTGCAGAATCATGCAGAATTATTCATTTTCTCTACTGTTCCATCAGCTCTGGTAGTGAAAAATGTATAAGAGAAGGGAGTTGGACATGCAGTGTCTCTTGGTGCCTGCCTTAATCTTGCTACCTATTAATCAGTAATTAATAATCACCTTTTTTTGTGCATTCACAGAAAGAATCGATCCCTTAATTATAGGCTTGATGAGCAACGCTTTTGCATGCAAAATGTCTTCTGCTGAGACTCACAATGAACATTAGGTAACCTGGAGCCTGGACATTTCCCACAGAGATCTTGGCTCAAATATGCCTTTTAACTGAATTAAAGAGAAGTCAAACACAGAAGCACAGAACAAAGAATTTCACATCTTTAATGGAGCACCAACCTACCTGCCTGGGGGCTGACCTCTCCAACCCAAAGCACCAGTTAGAGAATACAAGCTCAAGTGTTCAACAACTGGCAGAATTTATGATCACTTACATCAGTATTTTATTTTTCCATCATTGTGAGGCAGTCATCATAGTACTTCTATTTGGTTGGGTGAGGGAGGTGTTAGTCACACAGCATTTTTGTATAGCTTTGATTTTCATTCTCAAATGTGTTATGTAGGGTTTTGGGGGTCATCAATCAAACAGGGTAAGAAGAAAAATCCACCTTCCCAGCTAAGCACTTTCTGGAAGGAAAGCATTTTTCCCTCTGATTGCAAAGATGAGGATGGCTGCTGGTTGGGATGATTGCTGAATTAATTTTTGAAATATAGAAGATGCAAGGATTCTGCAGCAGCAAACCAGGGTGTCAAATGAAGACAATATATAATGCCTTACATGTATAGTGAATGTGACTTAATGTAAAAGGTACAGGTAAAAGAATGGAACATATTGGATATAATCCTAAAGAGGATTAAATGGCTTACTGTGGGAAGTTTAAGTTCTTTCTACTTAAACATTTGGAATCATTTCAGAGGTAGAGTGGAAAGAAGATTGGCCTTAGGTTCCAATATCATCTCAGTCAATAACTACCTGAGTGACCTTGGAAATGTAATTAGCCATGACTAGGATGTACTTTGTTTTCTTCTATTTTTCTTTTCAAAACTCCTAATTTTACATAGGGCAGCTTGGTGACGCAGTGAATAGAGTGGCAGATCTAGAGTCAGGAAGACTCCACTTCTTGAGTTCCAATGTGACTTCAGACACTTACTAGCTATGTGACCCTGGCTAAGTCACTTAACTCTATTTAAATCAGTTTCCTCATCTGTAAAATGAGCTGGAGTAGTAAATAGCAAACTACTTCGGTATCTTTATGAAGAAAATCCCAAATGGGATCACAGTCGCAACTGAAATCACTGAACAAGAAAAACAACAATATAAATAAATTTTACATAAGAAGAAACTGAGGCACAAAGAGTTCATTTGACCAAGGATAAAGTTTGCTGACAACGAATCCTGAAGATTATGCTTTTATTCCACAAGATTTACTAATTTATTTTTATAACCGACAAACAATAAACAAAGTGGGGTACTGAATTTGTATAGATAATGTAAGAGATCAAGCTCATAATTAACAAAGAAATACAGGACAAAAAGCTGCAGATGGATGAAGGATGCCTATCATCCATGTATAGATGAATGACTTAGTCTATTAAGTAATATATCAGTATTTATAGCTTGGATATACACCCACAAAAGGATATTTTGGACTGTATTTCCAAAATTGCATGATGTTTTCAGTAAGCATGAGAGGCTTACAAAAGTATATCTTTAAATATCAACATTCTTCTGATATTACAGATGAACTGTCAATCTACATTAATGAAGAGAGTTCCTATATGAGGAGTTCACCACACTAAAGAAATCTGAATGTCAAGCAAAGTTCTTTTGGATGTTACATGGATATAATCAGAAAACACCAGAATCTATAAAGAATCATAAGTGTGGATGGCTCAAAAGGCCTGGGAGAATTGCATAGGCTGTAGCCCATTATAAATGATCATAAAAGTGATGTAAAAGGTAATCATCCAGACAATGTCTGATCAGAAAAAGAGGTAGGCTGACCATGTAGGAAGAATGAGGAATAATAGTAGGAAAGCCTAAATTCTAAGTGACAAAAATCCCCCCCAAAAAAAAATCTTAAAGGAGCATGGTCTACAGCATAGTAGGTAGATCCTGTAGTAAGTATTTCTAGAAGGAAGTAGAATTGCCCCAGTAAGATTTTTGCATTCACTGAAGAGCTAAACTATTCACATACACATATATACATATACATACACAGTTATATAAAACATAAGTGGGTGATAATATGCCTATGATATATTATACATATTATAGGTGTTCATCTGTGGGAGTTGTTGACACCCGTAGTGACAGAAGGGTTCTGGGAACAGGTGGGGTTTCAGAATCATCTAGCCTCCACGAAAATTATTGTCCTCAAACTATACTTAAGTCATTACGTGTTTGCATTTTTGTCCCAAACTTCCAAATGGTTAGTCCATGGTCTGAATCTAAAAAGAAATTGAAGGAAAAGATGAAGGAAAGAAGCAAAAGGAGAAGGAGAAGGAGAAGAAGAAGATGAAGAAGAAGGAGGAGGAGGAGGAGGAAGAAGAAGAAGAAGAATAAGAAGAAGAATCAGTAGCTGTTATTCCTGAATATTCAATATTCCCAACTTTGGTCACTTGATATCATGCTCTAATTTATGGATCTCTTTTGGGATTTAAATTGTACTTCCTCTCTCTGCCCAGGTAATTTCAAATCTTACTGATAAATATGTACATTTCTGTGGTATGTCATTGTTGAATTTCTACTGATTTCATAGACTTTCTATGGTGGGGTCAAAAATAATTCATATGTAAATTATATATACACATATATACGTGTACATATAATTTTTATATAAAAGGTTATAGCCCAGAGGCATGTATCATCACTTTCTAGAATTTATAATCAAGATTATTTGAATTCTACCCACTAGGTAAATGGTTGTACACTATAAATGCAAGTCTCAGCTGCCTACATTTATAGAGAGGAAGTAACATCAATATATTCACAAGTTTGATGCAATGCAAAGAACGCTAGACTGAGATCTGGAAGATCTGATTTCTGACCTAGTTGTTCTATCTAACTACGCAACTGTGCAAATGATTAAGCAAATCATTTCATTTCTTTGGCCTTGTGTTTCCTCCAATGTAAAGGGAAGGGAACCAATTAGAAAATCTCCAAGCTCTCAATCAGCCCTTTTCTGTAAAGTGTAGCAGATTTGCCTGAAGATTCCCTCTTTTCCATTAGATTCAAAGGGATCATAACATAGGAGACAGAATTGGCAGGATTCTTTCTAGGAAGAGTTGGAGGATTGGGTTGGTGTTCAGATACAATCCTCAGACTATTCTGCAAAGAATCCATGTTGTCTATAGATCGTACTGAAGCACATCAGCATCCTCTAGTACAGGCTTCCATTCAGAGTTAATCCACAGAGCCTGGCACATAGTAGGTGTTTAATGTTTAGTGATTAATTGATTGGTTTTTGACCTCATGCCTTCCTCCTTTATTAACTCTCTTTCAAAACTTGCTGGCACAAGATACCATGCCTTTCTAATTTACTTCATAAAATTGGACCCCCCTAGCTTTAGAGTGATAATCAATAGTAACTGTTGCTGTTTCCCATCCATCCTGATGTCTTTGTTTTTCTTGACCTCATTAAAGGGGCCATGCCCAGGCTACTTCTTAAACAGGCCTATTCAATTAATGGGTGTTGCCTCACCCAAAGTGAGTACCTGCAAACGCCTTGGCCTAAAGGGCCCAAGGTCTCCCAGTGCATTCTGGGCCATCTCCAGTCATCCTGATGAATATCTGGTCACTGGATTCAGATGGCTCTGGAAGAGAAGTGAGGCAGGTGAACTACTCAGCCCTCCTTCACTCAAAACGAAGTCAAGTGCAAGATATCATTTGTCTGATGGCGTGGAATTCTTCATCAATGAAGGACGAACATGAAATTCCTTGGCTCGGAAAGATTTTCAGCTAATCCCAGATTACTTTTTTTCTAATTTTTGTACCTCCTCAACATCTTTTGCGTGCAATTCTAGCACCTGCTCCTTCTTTTCCTTTTTTTCCTACTTGTCATACATTCTAGAACCCAGAAATATGTTGTCTAAACAAGTAGAAAGACAAATACAGAAAAATAATAAGAGTACAACTGCAGAAAATCAGTGTTATCTGCAAAAGCTCTATCCATCATAGACTAAATTATGACCAAACTGGATGCCTGATATAATCTATAGTTTTTATTATTCAGGCCTTTCTCAGTCTACAATTTGCCTAGCATGAAACTTACACCAAAGTGCACTTTTTTCATTTTGTCTCAAACAAAAATGGAAGCTTTTCCTAATCTCTCCTACTATACCACAGAAAGATATTTCTCTGATATTTCTTTTCCACAGTCTCCAAGATAATATTCCTAAATGAGAGGTCTGACTTGCCACTCCTATTGTCAGAGACCATCAGCAACTCCCTTTTGCCTTTAGTATAAAGTGCAAATTCTCTAACTTAATACTTAAGGCCCTCCACGATTTCTCTGTGATCAACTGTCCCTCAGACTTATCACACATCTTGACCCACTATACACTCTGTAGAGTTCCAGCCAAACTGAACTGCTTTTCTGTTCCCTAAAGTTGACACAATGCTGTGTAGCCATTCCTAATGATTGGAATGTTCTTCCTTCTTATTCTCAACTTTAAAAACACCAGTCTTCAATTAGGGAATGACTGAAGAAGTTGCGGTATATGACTGTGATGGAATGTTACTTTACTATAAGAAATGGTGAGGTCAATGATTTAAAAGAATATGGAGAGACTTGCACAAATAAGTTATTTTTGACTATTATAAATAGCCACATTAACTAGAAAGGACATATGAAGATAGATACTATCTACAACCTAATAAAGAATAGATAAGTAGAAGTATATATGGAATAATTTTACATAAATATAACTATTTTGTCTCTAATGGTAGCATCTCTAGGGTGGGGAGTATAGTGCTATGTGGTAATTTTGTTGTATATTTGAAAAGAATAGCAAGTTGTTCATTGGGGTTTTGCAGTTTCATGTGCAATCATCTTTTTTCTGTATATATTACAGAAAGGCTTATTTTATTCCATAAATTAAAAATAAAATTTAATAAAAAATTCTAGTCTTTCTTTAAGGTTCAGCTGAGATACCATGGGATAGCTTCATGAATCTCCCCTAGAAGGAAATACTCTCTCCTTTCCCTATTTAAATATTCTCAGAGTTATTGTCTGATTTCTGTTTTTTCTTGCCATTACCTATTTACATTGTAGTAATCCATATTTATGTTAGAATGTCAGTCCTTAGGAACAGGGACAGTTTCATATTTCCTATATCCTTACCACTTCAAAATCTGTAGTGCACATAATAGGTACATAACGCTTATTTGATGATTTTTGTATGGAGTTGATACTCCTTTGTAAGAACATCATGGGCTGACTTGGAAATTATCCTAAACGAGTACTGCAGAGGGAAGTCAATCATGAGTTCCATAATACCAGGCTCATTCTTACTCCACCTTTTGGTCATTTGCAGGCTTTTTGGCATCCTTTCTATATTTCTACACAATCCCCAGAATAATGAGATATTTCCTTTTCCTTAGTCCAAGGAAGAAGTGGAGGGGGTGGAAATATATCATACACTATTCAACATTTTCTCATCACATAAAGATTTCAATTCAGCACTGAATTCACAGAAGAAAATCTCTTTTGTGATCCTTGGTATAATCATCATCCGCTAAAAATTCTCTTTTAAATTTCTTACCTAATTTCATAAAGAAGCAGAAGAGTTGTTGAAAAATCAAATGAAATCTGAATTGGCAAAGAGGAATAACAAACTTGAATTCCACTCATCTTAGAATATTTTAGTTGCCCAAGCATATACATAGCTATTTTGGTGCTATTATTAATAAATGTATCCATTTTAGCAAGAGTATCAAGTAATCTGGAACATAGGTTTTGGAAAAAAGTGTTTTGTAGATTAGCTTATACTACCAGATTAGGAAAATATATTTTCAATAATGGTTTTAAAGCATGCTTTTTAAAATATTTTGAACATAACCAGTCTTTTAAAATATGAGAGCTAGGGGGGAAGAGCCAAGATGGCGCAGTAGAAAGACATACATATGCTAGCTCTGGAACCCACAACCCATAAATTTCCTGTAAAAAGAACTCCCCACAAATTCGGGAACAGTGGAAGCCTCACAGCAACGCAATGGAAGAGATTTCTGTTCCAGAGAGCCCTGAAAAACTGGCACCAAAGGTCCATTGCTCACTGGACAGCAGAGCCCAGCCCTGCCCTGACCATGAGGCCCCAAGAGGAGCAGATCTGAGCAGGCTTCAGGGATGGAACCTCTGGTGGCCACGAAGGTCCCTCCACCCACAGGCGCTACAGGTCAGTGAGAGAGACTTCTGGGCTGGCCGAGAGGGGAGCGGGATGTCTCCATAACTCAGGCCCCCTCAGGAGGCAGCGGCAGAGGCAGCAGCAGCCAGGAGCTCTTGGAGCAGAAAGGACCTCAGATCCATTACTGAAGGTCTCTGTATAAACCCCCTGAGGGAATTGAGCCTGGGAGGTAGCCCTGCCCCCACCTGAGAACGTGAATTTAATCTTACCCTGAATAGCAGCCCTGAAAGCCCTGAGGCTGGGGAGCAGCATTTGAATCTCAGACCCCAAGCACTAGCTGGGCGGATCTAGGTGGGGGTGGAGTGGAATCTCAGAAGTCAAGGAACTGGCTGGGAAAATGCCCAGAAAAGGGAAAAAAAAATAAGACCATAGGTTACTTTCTTGGGGAACAGATGTTTCCTCCTTTCCTTTCTGATGAGGAAGAATAATGCTTACCATCAGGGAAAGACATAGAAGCCAAGGCCTCTGTATCCCAAACATCTGAAATAGATATCCAATGGGATCAGGCCATGGAAGAACTCGAAAAGGATTTTGAAAATCAGGTTAGACAGGTGGAGGAAAAACTGGGGAGAGAAATGAGAGAGATGCAAGTAAAGCATGAAAAACGGGTCAATACCTTGCTAAAGGAGACCCAAAAAAATGCTGAAGAAAATAACACCTTGAAAGATAGGCCCACTCAATTGGCAAAAGAGGCTCAAAAAGCCAATGAGGAGAAGAATGCTTTCAAAAGCAGAATTAGCCAAATGGAAAAAGAGGTTCAAAAGCTCACTGAAGAAAATAGTCTCTCAAAATTAGAATGGAACATATGGAGTCTAATGACCTTCTGAGAAACCAAGAAATCATAAAACAAAAGCAAAGGAATGAAAAAATGGAAGATAATGTGAAATATCTGATTGGAAAAACAACTGACCTGGAAAATACATGCAGGAGAGACAATTTAAAAATTATGGGACTACCTGAAAGCCATGATCAAAAAAAGAGCCTAGACATCATCTTTCATGAAATTATCAAGGAAAACTGCCCTGAGATTCTAGAATCAGAGGGCAAAATAAATATTGAAGGAATCCATCGATCACCACCTGAAAGAGATCCAAAAAGAGAAACTCCTAGGAGCATTGTGGCCAAATTCCAGAATTCCCAGGTCAAGGAGAAAATATTGCAAGCAGCTAGAAAGAAACAATTCCAGTATTGTGGAAATAAAATCAGGATAACACAAGATCTAGCAGCTTCTACATTAAGGGATCGAAGGGCAAGGAACTTGCCAGAAGTTCCAGAAGTCAAAGGAACTAGGACTCAAACCAAGAATCTCCTACCCAGCAAAACTGAGTATAATACTTCAGGGGAAAATATGGTCTTTCAATGAAACAGAGGACTTTCAAGCATTCTTGATGAAAAGACCAGAGCTGAAAAGAAAATTTGACCTTCAAACCCAAGAATGAGAAGAAGCATGAAAAAGTAAAGAGCAAAGAGAAGTCATAAGGGACTTACCAAAAGTGAACTGTTTACATTCCTACATGGAAAGACAACATTTGTAACTCTTAAAACTTTTCAGTATCTGGGTAGTTGGTGGGACCATGCACACACAGAGACAGAGAGCACAGAGTTAATTGAATAGGATGGGACCATATCTTAAAAGAAATTCAGGTAAATGGTGAGAGAGAAATGTAGTGGGAGGAGAGAGGGTGAAATGGAATGGGGTAAATTATCTCTCATTCAAGAGGCAAGCAGGAGACTTTTTAGTGGAGGGAAAAAGGAGAGCTGAGAAAAAAAAAACATGAAGTTTACTCTCATCACATTCGACTAAAGGAAGGAATAAAATGCACACTCATTTTGGTATGAAAACCTATCTTACAATACAGGAAAGTGGGGGAGAAGGAGATAAGCAGTGATGATGGAAAGGAGGGCAATGGGAGGAGGGAGCAATTTGAAGTCAATACTCAGGGAGGGACAGGATCAAAAGACAGAATAGAAACAATGGGGGGCAGGATAGGATGGAGGGAAATATAGTTAGTTTTACACAACGCAACTATTATCGAAGTCATTTGCAAAACTACACAGATAGGGCCTATATTGAATGGCCTGCCTTCCCAAAGGGAATGGGTGGGGAGGGAGGGATGGGGAGAATTTGGAACTCAAAGTTTTAGGAACAACTGTTGAGAATTGTTGTTGCTACTAGGAAATAAGAAATACAGTTAATGGGGAATAGAAAGTCATCTGGCCCTACAGGACAAAAGAGAAGATGGGGACAAGGGTAGAGAAGGATGATAGAAGAGAATGCAGATTGGTGATAGGGGAAATTAGAATGCTCGGTGTATTGGGGTGGAGGGAGGGGACAAATGGGGAGAAAATTTGGAACCCAAAATTTTGTGAAAATGATTGTAAAAAGTTAAATAAATAAATAAATAAATAAAAAAGAATAAAATAAAATATGAGAGCTGGGCAGAGGAAAGAGCTCTTCCTGACATATGCCACCTACTGATCTTACTCCCTGCCACAAAAACCTTTTGTGTGAAACATATCACTTAAAAACTGAATTGTTTTTTGGTATTTGTTATGTTCCTTCAGGGGACACATGTATATACTAATATATACACTTAATGAGGAAATACATAGATGGAATATATAGGAAATATGTGCTTCTAGTGTGGATAGAGTAATACCTAACAAAGAG
Organism: Bettongia penicillata ogilbyi; assembly: GCA_023548195.1. Taxonomy (NCBI): domain Eukaryota; kingdom Metazoa; phylum Chordata; class Mammalia; order Diprotodontia; family Potoroidae; genus Bettongia; species Bettongia penicillata. Next base: position 2,436,695 of record JAJHZJ010000048.1, on the reverse strand, counting down.
TAATAAAAATGTATTTTCTTAGAAAATTTTAATTTTAATCAAAATGACTTTTGACTAGAATAAAAGAAGGAAAAAACTGCATATATATATATATATATATATATATATATATATATATATATATATGCAGTGTAGAGAACATACAGCATAATTCTTAAGAAGGAGAATAATGTCAGTAGAGATATCCAGAAATGCATAGAAGAAAAATCCCAGAAAGGAAATAATAAAACTCATATCACTATATACCTTTAAAGAAGTGCACAAAGTTGAGATAGTTTCAGTCAAAGTGAACTAGAGATGCTAACTTGGTGGGGGGAACAGAATTTGACATCACAGTTACCACTGAGCCATAATGGTTTGAGCCCCATTATGGGACTATGGCTTTGAAAGAATATACCTCATTCAAAAGAAACAGAAAATGTAAATGAGAAGATAGAGTAGTATTGTATATTTAGAAGTAACGCTCATGTATAAAAACACAGGAATTAAAAAGAGAATCATGGTAGTGAGCATTTTAGTGCAGATCAATGAAGACATACATGGAAATGCTGTATTAGTAATATACTACATATTACTGGGAAAGAAAGAAGACATAGACAACAAGGTGGGAACCATGATAACTCTGGTGTAGGAACATGATATGGTAGTTATGGCAGGTTTCAATTATCAGATATCTGCTAGACTTCTATCCCTAAATCAGGGAATCTAATAATTTCTTGACTTTACTTCATTAATATTTCATCCTTCAAATAAACCAACAAGGACATTTTCATTGTAGATTTATTGTGCGTTTTCCAAACAAGGAGGACCTGGTTGTTAGGGAGCAAATGACAGGATTGTTGGGAGGGTGGTAATTAATCTATTTTAAAATGCAACAGAATATAGGAAAAAGTAGCATATTTTTTAATACCCAATCCAAATGTTGAGAGAGGAGATTTCCCAATCACTAAAATTCTAGGAGGGCATTTAGTCTATATGGATGCGAAGTTCTCAGAAGTAAAAAGACATGTATAAAAAAGGAACTAGGGAAGGTAATGAAAGATGAATGCAAAAGTGTGGCATAGATCTTCAAAACTGTTAAATGCACTAAAATTCAAAGTAAGGTTTCCTACTAAAGCTAAGGAAAATATTTTTAACTATATGATTACTATTTTTTCAGCATTATTATTACTTTATTTGTTATCAGTGTTCTACAATCACTTCCATAAAATTTAGATTTTTTTCCCCTCCCTCTGATTACTTCCCCCCTTCCCTGAGATGGCATACAATTTTATATAGGTTCTATACATACATTCCTATTAAATACATTTTTACCTAAGTCATGTTGCATAAAAGGATTAAAATGAATGGGAGAAATCATAAAACAAATGAAAACGTAATACACAAAAAAAATCTGCTACATTCTGCTATTGAATTCCACAGTTCTTTCTGTAGATGTGGAAGGCATTTTGCCTTAAGAAACTACTGGGAATTGTTTAAGTCCTTGCATTGCAATGAAATTCTAAATCTACCAGAAAAAATTCTTCCACCCTGTGGTTGTTACTGTGTGTAAAGTTTTCCTAGTTCTGCTCCTTTCATTAAGCATCAGTTCATATAAGACTTGCTAGGCCTCTTGGAAGTCTTCCTGCTCATCATTTCTTATAGCACAATAGTATTCCATTGCACTCATATACCACAATTTATTCAGTCATTCCCCAGTTGATGGGCATTTTCTTGATTTCCAGTTTTTGGCCACCACAAAGAGTGCTGCTACAATTATTTTTGTACATGTGGGACCCTTTCTCATTTTTATGCTTTCTTAAGGATACAGTCCTAGAAGCAATGTTACTGGATCAAAGAGTATGCACATTTTTGAAGCCCTTTGGGCGTAGTTCCAAATTGCTCTCCAGAATGGTTAGATCATCCCACAACTCTACCAACAATCTACCAAGTGGTTTTGATAATTGCTTCTTTACAATACAATTTGAGTTCTGGTAGAGCTAGGCCACCTTCCCTAGCATTTCTTTTCATTAGTTCCCTTGATATTATGGACCTTTTGTTCTTCCAGATAAAATTTAACATTTTTTTCTAGCTCTAGAAAATAATAATCTGATAGTTTGATTCACATGGCACTGAGAAAGTAAATTAATTTAGGTAGAACCGTCATTTTTATTATATTGATTCGGCCCACCCACGAGCAACTGACGTTTTTCCACTTACATAGATCTGACTTTATTTGTGCAAAAAACATTTTGTAATTGTGTTCATATAGTCCTTGGGTTTGTTTTGGCAGGTGGATGCCCAAGTATTTTATAGTTTTTACCATGTCTTTAACTGGGGTTTCTCTTTCTATCTCTTGCTATTGGGCTTTGCTAGTAATATATAGAAATACAAAAGATTTGTGTGGATTTATTTTGTAACCTGCAACTTTGCCAAATTTGTTTATTATTTCAAGTAGTTTTTCACTTGATTCTCTGGGATTCTTTAAGTATATCATAATATCATCTGCAAAGAGTGACAGCTTAGTTTCTTCTTTGCCTATTCTAATTTCTTCAATTACTTTTTCTTCTCATTGCTACAGATAACATTTCTAGTACTATATTGAGTCATAGTGGTGATAATGGGCATCCTTTTTACACACAGATCTTGTTGGAAATGCATCTAACTTTTCCCCGTTGTATATAATGCTTGCTAAAGGTTTAAGTAGATACTGCTTATTATTTTATTGAAAGTTCCATTTATTCCTATGTTCTCCAATGTTTTCAATAGGAATGGGTGTTGTATTTTGTGAAAAGCTTTTCATTCATCTGTTGAGATAACCATTTGGTTTCTGTTAGTTTCGTTGTTGATATGATCAATAATGTTAATAGTTTTTCTAATGTTGAACCAGCCCTGCAGTCCTGGTATAAATCCTACCTGTTCATAATGTATTATTCTCTTGATAAGCTGCTGTATTCTTTTTGCTAAAACATTATTTTAAAATTTTGCATCTATATTCATTAGAGAGATTGGTCTATAATCATCTTTCCCTGTGTTGGCTCTTCCTGGTTTAGGTAGCAAAACCATATCTGTAACATAAAAAGAATTTGGGAGGACTCCTTCCCCAATTTTCCCAAATAGTCTGTATAGTATTAGAATTAACTGTTCTTTAAATGTTTGATAGAATTCGCTTGTGAATCCATCTGGCCCTGGAAATTTTTTCCTAGAGAGTTCATTGATGACTTGTTCCATTTCTTTCTGAGATGGAATTATTTAAGTGTTCAACTTCCTCTTCTGTTAATTTGGGCATTTATATCTTTTAAAATTATCATCCATCTCATTTAGATTGTCGAATTTATGGGCATACAGTTGGGCAAAGTAATTTCATATAATTGTTTTAATTTCCTCCTCATTGGTTGTGAGTTCACCCTTTTCATTTCTGGTTTGGTTTTCTTGTAATTTGGTTTTCTTTTTTCTTTTTTTAAATCAAATTGACCAAAGGTTTATCAATTTTATTTGTCTTTTTTTTCACAAAACCAACTCCTAGTTTTATTTATTAGTTCAATAGTTTTCTTAATTTCAATTTTATTAATCTCTCCTTTGGTTTCCAGTATTTCTAATTTGGTATTTACTTGGGAATTTTCAATTTGTTCTTTTTTGAGCTTTTTCAACTTCCTGCCCACTTCTTTGACCTCCTCTTCCTTTATTTTATTCATGTATATATTCACAGATATAAAACTTCCCCTAAGAACTGCTTTTGCCATATCCCATAAAATTTGGTAGGTTGTCTCATTATTGCCATTCTCTTCAATGAAATTGTTGATTGTTTCTGTAATTTGCTATTTAGCCCACTCATTCTTTAGGATCAGATTGTTTAGTTTCCAATTAGTTTTTGGTTTATATTTGCATGGTCTTGGTGACGTATAAGTTTTATTGAAATATGATCTGGGAAGGATACATTGCCTATGTTTGCCTTTCTGCACTGGATGGTGAGATTTTTATGGCTTAGAACAGTGTCAGTTTTTGTATATGTGCCATGTACAGCTGAGAAAAAGGTATGTTCCTTTCTATCTCCATTCAGTTCTCCAGAGATTTATCATATCTACATTACCCAGAGTTCTATTCACCTCTTTAACTTCTTTCTTTTTATTTTGAGGTTAGATTTATCAAGTTCAGAGAGCGGGAAGTTGAGGTGCCCCACAAGTATAGTTTTGCTGTCTATTTCTTCCTGTAACTCACTCAACTTCTCTACAAATTTGGATGCTATAGCACTTAGAGCATATATGTTTAGTAATGAAATTGTTTCATTGTCCATGGTATATTTTAGCAGGATCTTATCTCTTTTGACTATATCTATTTCTGCTTTGTCTGAGAGTAAGATTGCTCTCCCTGCTTTTTTTACATCACTTGAAGCACAAAATTTCTCCTCTAACATTTTACCTTCACCCTGTGTGTATTCCCCCATTGCAAATGTGTTTCTTGTAAACAATATATTGTTGGATTTCAATTTTTAATACAATCTGCTCTCCATCTCCATTTTATGGGAAAGTTCATCCCATTCACATTCATAGTTAGGATTACTATCTGTGTCTTTTCCTCCATCCTCTTTCCCTTTGTTTATATTTTTAGTTCCCCTTCTCCCTTCCCCTCAGTCTTCCCTCCCTTCTTTCAGTCCCCCTCCCTTTTAATCCCCTTTTCCCTTACTACTTCTTCCTTCCCTTTTAGCCTCCCCTCCCTTTTCTTTCCCCCTTCCCCTCTTACTGCCTATAGAGCTAATTGTATTTCTCTACTTAACTGAGTTTGTTGTACCCTCCTTGAATCAAGTCAGATGAGAGTACCTCTCAAACAATGCTCATCTCCCTCCCTTCTTTTCCTCTACTGTGATATATTTTTGTGTCTCTTCCTGTGATGGAATTTATGTTTTTTCTGCCTCCTCCTTTTCACATCTCCCATTACAATCCCTTCACACCCTTAAATCACATTTGTTATCATCACATTATTTAATTTATACCCACTCCCTCTATTTATATATATATCCCTTTTACATTTCATAATAAATATAGAGTTCTCAAGATTAACAAGTATCATTTTCCCTTATAGGATTGTAAACAGTTTGCCTGCATTGTGTAAGAAGTTTTATTTTTTTTTTCCCTGTTTACCTTTTTATGCCCCTCATGGGACCTGCATTTGAAGATCAAATACTCTATTGAGTTCTGGCCTTTTTATCAGAAAGTTCTGGAAATCACTTATTTCATTGGATGTCCATCTCCTTGCCTGAAATATTATGCTCAACTTTGCAGAGTAATTAATCCTTGGTTGTAGTCCAAGCTCCTTTGCCTCATGAAATACTGTATTCCAATTCCTTTGGTCTTTTAACGTAAAAGCTGCAAGGTCTTGCGTAATGTTGACTGTAGCTTCTTGATATTTGAATTGTTTCTTTCTGGTGGCCTGCAGTATTTTCTCCTTTACTTGATAGTTTTGGAATTTGACAATGATATTCCTTGATGTTTTTAGTTTGGGGTCCCTTTCAGGAGGCGAATGGTGGATTCTTTCGATGACTATTTTGTCCTCTTGGTCTAGTACTTCTGGGCAATTTTTCTTGATGATTTCTTAGATGATATTGTCCAGGTCCTTTTTCTCATCATGGCTTTCTGGTACACCAAAAATCCTTAGATTTTTCTCTCCTGGATCACTTTTCCATGTCAGTTATTTTTCCAAGTAGTTATTTTACACTTTCTTCTATCTTTTTGTTCTTTAAATTCTGTTTGACTGATTCTTGATGTCTCATAGATTCATTAGCTTCTACTTACCTGATTCTATTTTTTATCAAATTGTTTTCTCCAGTTAACTTTTGCATCTCCTTTTCCATCTGTCCAATTGTTCCTTTTAAGAAGTTATCTTCACCAGTTAGGTTATATATTTCCTTTTTCATTTGTCCAATTTTTCTTTTTAAGCAGCTGTTCTCGTCTGTGAATTCTTTTTTCATATTTTTAAAATCATTGGTCAGTTTTTCTTCTATTTCTCTAATTTGGGTTTTTAAATCCTTTCTGAGCTCTTCCAAGAAGGCTCTTTGTGCTTCAGACCAGTTCATGCTTTCTTCTGAAGTTTCAGATGGGAGTACAGTCTCAATGCTGACTTCTATGGTATTTTTGTTTTGACCCTTTTCCCCATAGAAAGATTCTATGGTCTTTTCTTTTCTGCTTTGCTTCTTACTCATGATAATAACCCTTTTCTTAGCTTTTAAAGTAGCTCTCTGTGACTGTGGCACAGGGAGCTCTGTCCCACAGTTCTTGTGCCTAAAACTTGAAGTTTTCTGTGTTTTGGCCTCTGGTTCTTTCTGCTAGAAACTAAAATGCTGCAGCTTACCTGGTGCTGAGCTGGCTGGTGTTTGAAAGCAGTGGTCAGGTGAGGTCTTTTTGAGTTTTCCCATCAGTTGTTCTGGAGCTATCTTGTTAAGTGTGGGGGAGGGAAGCCAGAAGCTAGATCTGAGCTAGATCATAGGCAAGCTCACCTGGGGTCCTGGTGTTGGCATTTGCTGATTTAACTGCCTGGAGCTCAGGGTCTTCTCCTGATTTGTTGAGGTGGGGCTGTCTGGGACAGCTCTGATTCTGCACTGGTTCCCTTTGGCCACAGCAAGAGGAACCCTCTTTAGCAATCTTTCTATCTTCATGGGCTGATGGTCTGTTTACTCCTTCTGCTGTTCCCACTGTTCCAGGGTTTTTCCCAGAGAGATATTCTTTGGGGTCGTCAAGGTCAACAAGGGGAGGAAGACAGCAATTACCAATCACTCTGCCATCTTGGTTCCCCGAACCAGAAATCTATGTGATTATTATTGGCATTAGTAGTAATAATATAATTTATGTAGTACCTCCAGTTTGTGAAATTATGTACAAAAATCTCATTTTATTCTCTCAACAACTTTTGGAGTGAGGTGCTTTGGTTATCCCTGACTCACCAATGAGTAACATGAAGTAAACTGAGGTTTACTTTTTCCATGGGTTACATTTGACTTCTTCAGCGTCATCCAGCTAATCAACATCTGAAGCTCGATTTGAGCTCAAGACTTCTTGACTCCCAGCCCAGCAGTCTGGCGACCCTGGTCACCTATATTGACACACCTATTTTGCCTATATTGAGGAAAGGGGAAAGATCAAGGAATAGCTCTAATTCCAGCTCAGATAAATGAAACATAACAATTTTAGTGGATAACAGAAAGGAAACAGAATTGCTCAATTTTAATTTTTATTTTACTTTTCTCCTGAAAAACATGATTTTTGGACTGGAAAGTACAAAACAATAAAATTAACAGTTGACAATATTTATAGGTGCATAGTAAGGAGTCATCAATCTCATTTCAATAAGATGAAGTCACATAGTCTAGGTGTAGTACATCTTCCAATACTGAAATTACTTGTCAATATAACATTTAAGGCACTGTGAGATATATTAAAAAAAAAAAAAAAAAAAACAGGAGAAGTACTTGAACTGGAAAAGGATATCCTGATTTCTAAAATAAGACAATGAATGGATTATGTCTCAGGCATTTGGCATAGAGCTTGGCATATAGTACTTAATAAACTGTTTGTTTACTGACTGAATTTTTGTTGTCATGTACTATTGAAATGGAGAAATAAATATTATGTCAAGTATGACAGAGACAAAGGAGAAAGTTTCAGATAAGGGGCCATAAGAAATTTGAGAGAGGATGTATTTGATATCTGTCTAGTGCCCTCAGAGCCTGAAGGGGGAAGGGGCAAAGTTAGAATGATATGTTTATTAATTCACAATAAAGAGTTAGATTGCTTCTGGTGTCATGCCTCCTTTGTGAAGCATTCAGTGACTGAGGTAATTATTCCTTTCTCATTTCTCAGCATTTAACTCTGAAGTTGGAGAACAGGGTTAGTTCTTTCCTCTAATATTTACCCTGTGATCTTGAGCAAGATACTTTACCTCACTTGATCTCAGATTTCTCATCTATAAATTGAAGAAGTTAAATTAGGTGGCTTCTTTGGAGCCTTCAAACTTTAGAACTATAAACCTAACATCTTGAATTAGGTATTATCCTTACCACTCATTTAGACACTCAGTCACATTCTCCCTAGTCACATTTCTTCTCTTATTTTTAAACTGTTATTTTTAATCTTGTTTTGTTATTTTTCCCTTTTATATATGTAAGTCTTGCTTCCCCAATTAGGCTACAAGCTCACTGAAAGCACTGAACAAGCAATGTTCAGTGAATACTGATTGATTTCATGGAATTACAGACTGGTAAAATTTGAGATAGAAAGGAACAACTTCATCTTACAAATGAGAGAACAGCATCAGAGAAGGGAAATTACTTGCCCAAGGTCATAAAGTGGCAAATGACGTGGGACTAGGAAAGTGCCCTGACTCCCAGTGATATGCACTTTGCATTACATCACATTGATTTGATTTGATTGATTTTGCCTGTGTTTGATGGCATCACATTTTTTTTAAAGGACCTTCAGTACTTTAATGGGGGTGGGGATAGGATTAAAAACCTTTACAGTTTATTCTAGTCCTAAATTTTGATGAATCTTTAATTCTAACCCAGATGGGTGAGTAATATCAAAATTTAGGCTCATTATAAGGGCCTATGGGGGAAGTGTTATGAGGATGAGGGGCCCCTCCCTATTGCTCAAATATCACAATGTACTCACTAATGTCATTAGACTCCATCTGTTCCATTCTAATTTTGAGAGAACTATTCTCTTCAGTGAGCTTTTGAACCTCTTTTTCCATTTGGCTAATTCTGCTTTTGAAAGCATTTTTCTCCTCATTGGCTTTTTGAAGCTCTTTTGCCAATTGAGTGAGCCTATTTTTCAAGGTGTTATTTTCTTCAGCATTTTTTTGGGTCTCCTTTAGCAAGGTATTGACCCGTTTTTCATGCTTTGCTTGCATCTCTCTCATTTCTCTTCCCAGTTTTTCCTCCACTTCTCTAACTTGATTTTCAAAATCCTTTTTGAGCTCTTCCATGGCCTGAGCCCACCGGACATCCACCTGGGATGTCTGGGATAGAGAGGCCCCACCCTCCATGTCTTTCGCTGATGGCAAGCATTGTACTTCCTTATCAGAAATGATGGGAGGAAGGAACATCTCTTCCCCAAGAAAATAGTTCTCTATGGTCTCACTTTGCTTCCTTTTTCTGGGCATTTTCCCAGCCAGTTACTTGACTTCTGAGGTTCCTCTCCACCCCCGCCTAGATCTGCCCAGCTAGTGCTTGGGGTCTGAGATTCAAATTCTGCTTCCCAGCCTCAGGGCTTTCCATGGCCCGGAGCAGCTCCTATTCAATATGAGCTTAAGTTTTGGTACTTGGGTGGGGGCAGGGCCACCTCCCAGGCTCAGTTCCCTCAGGCGTTTTATGCAGAGACCTTTGGTAATGGAGCTCCTGTCTGCTCCGGGAGTCCTGGGCCGCCACCACTGCCTCTGCCGCTCCCTCTGTTGCTGCCTCCCGAGGGGGCCTGAGCCACAGAGACACCCCGCTCCACTCTCGGCCAGCCCAGAAGTCTCTCTCACTGACCTGGAGCGCCTGTGGGCGGAGGGACCTTCGCAGCTGCCGCAGATCCCGTCCCTGAAGCCTGTTTGGATCTGGTCCTCTGGGGCCGTGTGGCCAGGGCAGCTCAGGGATGGGCTCTGCTGTCTGGAGTGTGACGGATCCCTGGGGATGGCTTTCCAGGGCTCTCTGGAATGGAAATCTCTTCCAGTGTGTTTCTGCGCAGGTTCTACTGCTCCAGAATTTGTGGGGAGTTCTTTTTACAGGAAATTTATTGGCTGTGGATTCGGAACTAGCATACATGAGTCTTTCCACTCCACCATCTTGGCTCCTCCTGGATTCAATTCTTAATAAAGAAGGCAGCCCACTGCACACTGCCAGGGCACTTGGAGCTGCACTATGGCAGTTTATAATGGGCATGCAGAAAGGATCTTATCATCCTCACATTGCACGTGAGAGACAGCTTGGGATAGAGCCAACCTTGAAGATGGGAAGACCGGGGTTCATATCTTGCCTCTCACATATACTAGCTGCATAACCCTTCTCAAGTCACTTAACTTCTTATTGCTCTTAGAATCTACAGGCAATTAGGTGATTAGAGTGAATAGAGTCCTGGCCTTGAAGTCAAGAAAACTTGAGTTCAAATCTGGCCTCAGTCACTTACTAGCTATGATCAAATTAATTAGCCTCTCTTTGTCTCAGTTTTCTCAACTGTAAAATGAAGATATATAGCATGTATCTCCCAGGGTTGTTGTAAAGATTAAATGAAAATATTTGTAAAGAACTTATGCCAGTGCCTGGAAAATAGTAGGTGTAATGTAAATGTTAGAGGTTATTATTAATCTCTAAGACCAGAAGTTGTAGAAAAGGTGCCAACCTGTATTGGTAGGAATTTTGTCACTCAGGAATTCTCTTTATCAAAAAATCACCTGTCCAGTCTCTACCCTGTTCATAGGCTGTGAGTTATTCCTATGGCTCGAGTGATGTCCTTAACTTACATTCCATGCTATGATGTCCAGTGTTCCATATTATCCAACAGACCAGCTGACTCTGCTATCCATGAATGTAGGCAGCAAGTGGGTTTAATCAGAAAAGCTGGTTCCCTTTTCCAATTCAAGTGGAGTCATGCTTCCCTTTGACAGATCCCATTGTGGCTGTCTACCTAGCAAGTCCAACTGGAATGCACATATGCCAACTTAGTGCCATCCAGATGTAATTCTATATAAATAATAGATTAAGCCATCTTGAAGTTTGACATTTCCTGCTAATTATTGGAATGGGGCAATAGGCTTCTATAGTCTCATGACAAGTCAAAAAAGCATATGAAGAAGTTCTTATGTATAGGAAAAAATAATAAATGCTTACTATATACCTGGGGAGGTTAAGCTACTTGTTGAGGTAATGTGGATAGCTCGTGACATAGTGTTAACTAGACATGCAGAAGACAGAAGAAAGGTCTTTGGCCCCTGCTTTCAGGGGACTTATTCTGTAGATTGAGAGAAAAAACAGCACACATGAAATGACTAGATGACATTAGGATCCCTTCTTATATCCTTTACCAATAAGGATCACACAATCTTCACAAATGCATTATGACTTACCAGGCTGAAAATAAATTTATCATCTGGTAGATATTCTTCAAATGAAGAGTCTCTTTGCGCTTAGCTGGACTGGTATTTAAATTACAGGCACAGAGCTGTCAACTGGGTCTAGGCTAAATAAAATAACACAATCAGTCATTTCGAGTATATAGGTAGCATGATCTGCTCTTGTTTGCTTGACCTTGATTCTTTAGACTTTGCCTACTCCTTTCTTCTTGATGGGTGGATCTTTCTATAACTTGTCCCAATTTGGCAATATAGTTCCTGTTCACTGACTTCTTTATGATATTGAGGGAAGAGGATTTGCTTTAGAGTGAGAAGACCTGCATTTTTATCTTAGATTGGTCATTACTACATTTGTGATATTGGGCCAATCTCTTCAACTTTCTGGGTCTCAATTTCTCATTTACAAAATGTATGGGGTTCAATTGCAAGATCCCAAAGGACTCTTCCAGCTATATCCATCATTCCATGATCTCTAATGGCCTCCATCCCTGGACTATATATTTAGAGATGATTCTTCAAGAGAGAGTTCTGATTGATCACCCTCTTGACTTCTGAAAAAAGGTTCTTCTAGTTGACTACCATGTTACTGCCCATGCTACATCTCTTAGGTAACATCAAAAAGGCAGCTTGTTATTGATTCTGTCTTATTCTCATAGTCTAGATAGTTAGACTTTTCTAAGGCTTTATTTTACTATGTGAGCCTTCAGGAAACCAGTTATACTATGCACTTCAGAGTATATATATTTTTAAAATTAAATTAAATTGATTTATTGTTACATTTTGAGTTCCAAGCTGTCTCCTTCCCTCCCTCCCTCCCTACCTCATGCTAGAGAAGGCCACCATTTGACACACATACTCACACATGTACAGGTATATGCTTATGCATATATGTATATGTGTGTGTGTTTATGTATGTAAAACCATATTCTACTTGTTTTTATCAGTTCTTTCTCTGGAGGTGGAGAGCATCTTCCTACACAGATTCTTTGTAGTTGATCTGAATATTTATAATACTCAGAATAGCCTCAGAGTAGAATTTTAATGGAACAGGAAAACATATCATTAAGCACTAACTTATATGACAGACACCAAGTGAAAAACCCCAGCTGGGTCTGGAGTAGTCATGAAAAGCTTGGTGGAGGAAATGGAAATTGTTCTAAGTCTTAAATGCTTTGTGAAATGATAGATCTATGGAAAGAAATCAAGACTTTTCGTACTGAAATCTCTTCCTAATGTAGCCCACTTCCTGCCATTCTAGTTATCATAGTTTATTTCCTTACATTTGCTGTTGTTCAGTCATTTCAGTGGCATCTGACTTTTCATGAGCTCACTTGAGGTTTTCTTGGCAAAAATACTGGAGTAATTTACTCTTTCCTTCTCCAGCTCGTTTTACAGGTGATAAAACTGAGGCAAACAGTGATTTTTGCCTAGAGATTCACAGCTAATAAGTGTCTGAGGTTCAACTTGAATTCAGGTCTTATTGACTCTAGGCCCTGCACTCTATCCACTGTACCACCTAGCTGCCATTGGTTCTCTACATACATAATATTATTTAGCTACACTAGACAATTTGAAATTGCTCAAACACAACACTCAATCTCCTGTTTTCACTCCTTTACTCTAGCTGTTTCTCTTTCTTGGAAAGATCTGCTCTCCTATCTCCTACTTTTGAGGGAAGGTAGGTGTTATGGTAGATAAAACCCTAAGTCAGGCCCAGACACTTACTGTTTATGTGACCTAGGTAAGTTTCTTAACCTCTATTTGCCTCAATTTCCTCATATGTACAGTGGGTGTAATGATAATGCTAATCACTCAAGGATGTTGTGAGAATCAAATGAGACATTATTTATAAAGTGCTTAGTGGGGACAGAGCCAAGATGGTGGAGTAAAAGCAGGGATTTCTATAGCTCTCGCTCTAAACTCAGTTAAATGCCTTTAAAAAATTACCATAAACAAATTCTGGAGTTGTAGATGACTGAATGAAACAAATCTCAAGTCCGAGACAGCCTGGAAGATTGCTAGGAAGTGTCTATTGTTCCAATTTGGGAGTAGAGCCTAGTCCAGGGTGGGCTTCATGGCACAGATGGGACCTGAGCAGATCTCAGGGCAAGTGAATTTCTGGCACCTCTGGCAATTTCCAGACTTCAAAACCCCCCCAAATAGAGGATAAATTGGAAGGTCAGTGGAAAAAATACTGTGTGAGAGAGTAGTGGTCCTGCCCCAGCCCCAGAGAGGTGGAAGGGGTGGAGGAGCCCATTGCAGCCACAGCAGCAGCAGCAGGGCATCAGAGCTATGTCTGGAGCTCTAGGACCACAAATGATGAGGGAATGAGTGGCTGACAGTACATGCCCTCAACCCCCACTGGAAGTAGAGAAATACTTTAACAAAGACCTCAAAAGTCAAGTAAATGCCTGGGGAATTGAGCAAAAACAGGAAAAAGAATCAGACTATAGAATCTTACTTTGATGACAAGAAAGACCAAAATACACAAACAGAAGAAAACAAAGTCAAATCTCCTACATTCAAAGCCTCCAAAAATATATGAACTGCTCTCAGACCATGGAAGAGCTCCAAAAGGATTTTGAAAATCAAGTAAGTGAAGTAGAGAAAAAATTGGGAAGATAAATGCGAGTGAGGCAAGATAATCATGAAAAAGGAGTCAACTGCTTGCTAAAGGAGATGCAAAAAATGCTGAAGAAAATAATACCTTAAAAAAATAGACTAACTCAAATGGCAAAAGAGATCCAAAGAGCCAATGAAGAGAAGAATGCCTTGAAAAGCAGAATTGGCCAGATGGAAAATGAAGTCCAAAAACTTGCTGAAATAAATAAACCTTTAAAGATTAGAATAGAGCAGATGGAAGCTAATGACTATGAAAAATCAAGAAATTAAAAAACAAAACAAAAAGAATGAAAAAATAGCAGACAATGTCAAGTTGGAGAAACGTTGGAGAAACAACTGACCTGGGAAATAGAAGAGACAACTAAAAAATTATTGGATTATCTGATATCCATGATCAAAATAAAAGAACCTAGACATCATCTTCCAAGAAATTATGAAGGAAAACTGCCCTGATATTCTAGAACCAGAGGGTAAAATAGATGTTGAAAGAATTCACCCATCACCTCCAGAGATTCCAAAAGTAATACTTGTAGGAATATTGTAGCCAAATTCCAGAGTTCCCAGATCATAGGGAAAATATTGCAAGCAACCATAAAGAAACAATTCTAATACAGCAGAAACACAATCAGGAAAACACAAGATCTAGCAACTTCTACATTAAGGGATCAAATAGCTTGGAATATGATATTCCAGAAGTCAAAGAGCTAGGGTTAAAACAAAGAACCACCCACCCAGCAAAATCAAGTATAATAATTCAGGAGAAAAATGGTTATTCAATGAAATAGAGGATTTTCAAGCATTCTTGAAGAAAAGACCACAGCTGAATAGAAAATTTACCTTTCAAAAACAAGAATCAAGAGAAGCACGAAAAGGTAAATAGGAAAGATAAATCATAAGGGACTTGCTAAAATTGAACTGTTTACATTCCTACATAGAAAGATAAGTAACTCATGAGACTTTTCTCAGTATTAACATTGCTGGAGGAATTTTATACATATAGACAGAGGGCACCAGGTAAATTGAATATGAAGGGATAATATAAAAAATAAAATTAATGGGTGAGAGAGGAATATATTGGAAGAAGGAGAAAGGGAGAAATAGAATGGAAGAAATTATCTCTCACATAAAAGAGTCAAGAAAAGGCTTTTTCAATGGCAGGGAAGAGGGGAGATGTAAGCGAAAGAGTGAACTTTACTCCTATTGGATTTGGCTTAAGGAGGGAATAGCATGCACACTCAATTTGATATGAAAATCTATCTTACACCACAAGAAGGTAGAGGAGAAGGGGATAAGTGGAAGTCTGGGGGTGCTGGAGTGGATGATAGAAAACAGGGTAAATGGGAGGAGGGAGTAATTAGAAGTAAATACTTTTGAGGAGGGACAGAGTCAAAAGAGAGAATAAAATAAATGAAGGGCAGGATAGGATGGAGGGAAATATAGTTAGTCTTTCACAACATGACAGATCTGGAAGAGTTTTGCATGGCTACACATGTATAACCCATATAGAATTGCCTGCCTTCTCAGTGGAGATGGATGAGGAGGGAGAAAGGAAGAGAAACTGAAATTCGAAGTTTAAAAACAAATGTTAAAAATTGTTTTAACAGGAAGGTCTGGAAATCCCTTACTTTTTTGAGTGACCATCTCCTTGTCTGAAATGTTATGCTGAACTTTTCTGGGTAGTTGATCCTTGGTTGTAGTCCCAACTCCTTTGCATGATGGAATATTGGATTCCAATTCCTTTGCTCTTTTAATGTAGAAGCTGCAAGGTCCTGTGTGATCCTGACTGTAGCTCCTTGATATTTGAATTGTTTCTTTCTGCTGCCTGTAGTATTTTCTTCTTCACTTGATAGTTCTGGAATATCCCAATGATATTTCTTGGGGTTTTGAGTTTGGGTTCCATTTTGGGAGGTGAATGGTGGATTCTTTTGATGATGTTTTGCCCTCTGGATCTAGCATTTCTGGGTAGTTTTCCTGGATGATTTCCTGGAAGATGTTGGCCAGAGAAGGGAAGAGTATGATAGAAGGAAGGACAGACTGGGGGAAGGGATAATTAGAATACATGATGTCTTGGGGTGGGTGGAGAAAAGAGAGATAGGGAAAAATTTGGAACTCAAAATCTTATGGAAGTGAGTGGTGAAGACTATAAATAAATACACAAACAGCAAATAAATATAAATAAATAGATTAATTAAGAAAATAAAATGCTGCAAAAGTAAGGACTCTGATATACACAGGGGACCTGCTATCACAGCTTCTTTGATCTGCTTTTCTAAAAAGAAAGGCAAATTTCTAAGGGTCAACAATCACTTTAAGCCCGTGTCAGTACCCTGAACTTCAGAGAAAATACAGAGAAATCTATATCAACAGACAGTGCTTCCAAACTGTCTGACAGCAAGTAATACATTCATCATAAATCAAGAGACAGATGTAACTATCTGAGCATACATACATAGTTATTACAGAGTGAAGCACCAACATCTGGGTTTTCAAAGTTAGGGGGCTGCCCAGCAGCTTCCAAGAGTCTCATCTGGCACACAAAGCTTTTTCCAAAAACTAAGTCCCTAATAAAACCTCACCCTCAGAGTATTTACACATTTTTTAGAGCCAGAGGGCATCACAACCCTTGAGAACCAGTGCCTCATTAAAAACTAAACAAAAGGTGTAGACTTTCACACAAATCTTCCCAGGTCCATTAATGGATGTGGAAGGTCTTCTTTAATCACATTAAAATAATTAACAATACAAATACATATACTGTCTAGTTAAAGAAACTCTTGTTTCTTTAATCCTAGTAAAGACTCTTGGTTGATAAAGGCAAGATTCAATCAGAGGCACTTGGATCCTGGAACAAATAGAGGCATTGTACTTCTTGATTATACTAAAACACGAAGAGTAAAAGATCCTATATTTCTTGCCATTACAAGTGCTTAGACTGGTGCCTGGCACATATTAACTGCTAAATATTATTTTACTAGTATCACTCCTAATTTTCTTCAGTTGGGGATAAGAGTTGGAAGTAAGATAAAACAAATGCTTTTTAATTGACAATAATTTTTTTCTTTCTTTTTTTTTTTAAGAGAGTCCAAGTCCCTCCCTGTGTAAGACCTTTTCCAATCCTCCCAGATTCTCTTGCTTTACTTTCCCTGACTCAAAGTACCTTCTATTCTATGCTGTATAAAATTTGTATGTATAGTAATTTACATTTTGTATCACCTATTAGAATGTGATGCTTTTGAGGACAGAGTGTTTCTGTTTTTGTTCGCTTTTTTCCTTTCTTGTACCTTAAGCATGTAGTATAGTGCCTGGTACATACAATGTTTGTCAACTGAGTTAAAGAGAATACTCTCATTGAAGTCACAATATGATGTGTGCTAGAGATAGTGAGCCGACCAGGCTACCTGAAGTATGGGTTAGTCAGAGTATTGGGGTTTTCTGGATTAATCATTGAAAAAGCTGAACAGGCAACAGATTATAGAGGCCTTTGCTCCTCAGGAGAACAAGTATAAACTTTATAGGAGATGTGTCTAAGTATATGTTGTCACTACTCACTGCATGATTTACACTTTCCCCCATGTTTTCATCATTCCCTATGCCTAGGACACTCCTCCACTCCTCCCTCCCTTACTGAATTCTTACCCATCCTGTTCTACAGGTGACATCTCTAGAAAACCCTTCCTCATCTCCCCAGTTGGCAAAGACCTCTACCCCAGGAATGGAGCTCTTGACCTCTTCATTTGTTTATTTATTTAGTTTTGGTCATGAACTGAGGCTGTCTAGTGAAGCCTGTGATCAGAATAATCCAAAGAATCCAGAACGATGCTTTTAACTGCATAAAATAAAATACAAGGGCTTATGATGGAAACCAATTATCAGTTAATAAAATATAAAAAAGTTCATGGACCCCAGGTTAGAAATTCTGGCTGAGAAATTTAGGCCTAGTGCATGCTCTACCTCTCATGTACTTCTGCATGACTTTCTTTTGCAGTTATTTTTGCCTGTCTGTCCTATCTCTCCTCTCCCACTGCACACTCTATGAGGGCAGAGGTAACCTCATTCCAATGTCTAGCAACAAAATGATAAACTCATGGTGGGTGCTTTATTAATGTGTTAAATCTAATACTTTTGATCTCAAATTAATGACCCTACAGTTTTACCCACCTCTTTTACCAGGCTTTGTTTTTGTTTTGAGAAAAGTGGATATAAAAATGTTCTAATAATTCCCAGCTAATTTTGATTACATGGGCATAAAGAATAATATTAACCTTTAAATAGTTAAAACAAATTAGAAATGGGGTACTAAACATTTGAGGCCCATCAGTCTACTTTTTTCTTTGAAAATATCACATCTGTGCTTCAGCATGTTATTTTCAATAATCCCCAGAACACTGGCTTTAGAACTCTGAGCACGGTCTAATGGAAGGTTCTTCTTGGATGCTATTAATGTCAAGCCTGTGTCTGTAATGCAGAACCCTGCCTTCCTTGCCTTATTTTTAATTTATAAATTCTATTTCAAAATAGCAGTGAAACATGACAGGTAGGGCAGTTTGGGGAAATTATGATACTTTTCAAGGAGTTAAAGTTCTTGAGTCTTCAGCCTTCAGCTATTCTGCCCTGTTATAACACCTGAGGCATACAATAATCACCCCTGCCCCAAACAGGCTAATGACCCATCCTGCCTTATTACTTAACTATGTCATCTATACTCCATTGCATCCAGTGAGCATTCACTAAATGGAATATGGGTATGAAAGACTGATGTATATCCTTTCAAGTGTGGTGCAGGGAAACAAGTTCCTTTATCATTTCTTACCTCTGAGGTTCTAGTGTATTGTCATTTAGTTAATGTTTAAACCTGTAAACAATTTCCGGGTAGATGTGTTTGAAGAAGCCATATCTCATATCTGAATTACTGCAACATCCTCCCTCGTGACTCTTGCCTCTCACCATCTAATCCATCCTGAACATCGCTGCTAGCCCAATCATGCTAAAATAGCAGTTATTTCTTGCCATTACTCCACTGAAAAGACTACAATAGTTTCCTATTTTATACCTTATCAAGTATAAACTCCTCTAAAGAGTTTTCCATTCCCCTGCTGACTGTGGGTGCACCCACTTTAAATAATCTTATTTCCCACTATTCCCACTTATAATTCTTCAGACAAATGTCATTGACCCAACCATATTCCATGATCAAAAAATCTCATTTTCAGAATAAACAGTGTTCATCTAGTCCAACCCATATCCAAAATGGAATAACTAGTTTTTAAAATAACAATCAAAACATACGAAGCAACACACATATACATGCACATATGCATATATGCATATATCTATATCCGTATCTATCTATCTATACAGAGAGAAATAGGACGGAGGGGGGAAGGGAGGGAGGAAAGGAGAGAGACAGACAGTATTTGTAGTCATGTAATCTGATGATGGACACCTTTCAAAATATATTGGATGCATCTACATAAAATATTTACAACCCTAACACTGAATACCTATTTGCCTATTAATGTGTACAGCATATGATAAATGTAAGATTGTGGGAAGAGTTCAGGATTTCAAGTAAACAAGACTTGTGCTTGAAATGTGGCTCCAAACACCATTAGCTGTGACCATGGACACAGACTTTTCATTTCTTTACACACCAGTTTCCTGATCTATAAAATTGGGATAATGGCATGTATTTTTACAGAATTCTTGTGAATATTGATTGAGATAATATACAAAAAGAGCTTTGTGAAATGTAATGCACTATGTAAATGTCAGCTGTAGTTATTATAATAATTTTTTATTCTCTTCAGCTTATTATCAATGAAGTTCAGATGGAAATTGTCCAGAAAGAAGTTATTATTCTTCAATTGTTCTTTTATGTTTAATGTTCAGCTAACTTTTTCACAGACAGATAAAATTACTGTTTTTTTTTATAACTGAATAAAAGGAATGGAATGTAAGCTTATCTTTTGTATACTGTTGAAAAACATTTTTAGTACAATTCCACTATGATACAATAGTACAATAAAATATAAAGGTATTAAGTACCTACTAAGCGCTAAGGATACAAATTAGAAAATGAAGGGCAGTCTCTGCCTTCAAGAGCTGATAATCTAATGATGAAAAATAACATGAAAGGAACCTGAAGTGGGTACGAGGGTTATTGTGGAGAGCATCATCATCATCATCATCAACCACCACCATTACACTGAACTAGATTTTGGGATGAATATTAAGAAGTATCAGGGAAGCTGAGTCCACATGACACAAAAAAGGGAGCAACGAGCCAGAGTTCTACCTACAACCTCTCTGAATACCTTTACCCAATGCCATAAACCAATTCTTGGAGTGGCAGAACCCACAAAAGGACAGTGTGAAATAATTTTCCAGTCAAAAAACCTTGGAAGATTGGCAGGAAAGATTGTATGAGGGTGAGAGTCTAACACAAGTAGCACCAGCACAGACCAGCCTCCAGCAAACCAGGAACAGGTGTTGGGAGTCACTGAATCAGCAGTGGCAGCAGCTGCTTCTGGAAGTCTTAGCCCACAGACGGTAAAGAGGTCGGCAACTGATCCAGAGATTACACGAGTCTCCTTGCTGGCATTGGGGGCAGGACTCTCCTCTTTTGCCTATACTCATATCTAGGTCACAGTCCTAGGTTCCAGTCCCAGGGCAAGGGGGGAGCACTAGAACACTGGAACTGGCAGCCTCAGTAGAGTGGGGACCTTGGACACAGTTCCAGGGCAGGAAAGAGTACTTTTGGTTATAGACCAGAACGCAGACCAAGAGAGGAGTAAACACACATCTCCTTAGATCACACAAGCTTTGAAGAACTGAAAACTTACAGGTCCATAGAATTATCTCTGAAAATAGCGATATAGTACCCCTCCATCCTGGGCAGCCTCCATCCTGAACACAGAGCCCTACTTTAACAATGAATTAAAAACAAGCAATAGAAAATAACAACCTTCTCACCATAGAAAATTATTATAGTGGCAAAGGAGATCACATGCTTGGAAGGAAATAACATAGTTGAAGCTCCTATAGTCGAAGCCTCTAAGGAAAAAAAAATGAATTGATCTCAGGACATGGAAGGGCTCAAAAAGGATTTTTAAAAGCAAGTAAGAGTTAGAGGAAAAAGAGGGAATAGAAATGAGAGTGATGCAGGAAAATCATGAAAAAGTAGTCAACAGTTTGGTAAAGGAGACACAAAAAATATTGAAGAAAATAATACCTTAAAAGATAGAATAAGTTAAATGGTAAAATGGGTACAAAAAATTATTGAAAAGAAGAAATGTCTTGAAAATCAGAATTGGTCAAATGAAAAAAAAGAGGTCCAAAATTCACTTAAAGAAACCTCCTTAAAAAGTAGACTTGAACAAATGGAAGTCAATGACTTTATGAGAAATCAAGAAGCAATAAAATAAAGCCAAATGAATGAAAAAAGGAAGATAATGTGAAATATCCCATTGTAAAAGCAACTGACCTAGAAAACAGCTTACAGAGAGATAATTTTAAAATTATTAGATGACATGAAAGCCACAATACAGAAAAGAGCCTATACATCAGCTTTCAAAATAATTTATCAAGGAAAATGATCCAGATATTCTAGAACCAGAGGATAAAATAGAAATCAAAATAATCCACCAGTCACTTCCTGAAAGAGATCTCAAACCAAAGTCGTAGGAATACTATAGTCGAATTCCAGAGCTCTCAGGTCAAGGAGAAAATATTGCAAGCATTCAGAATGAAAAAAATTCAAGTGTCATGGAGACACAATGAAGATAATACAAAATCTAGCAGCTTCTCCTTTAAAGTACTGTAGGGCTTGGAATACAATATTCCAGAGGGCAACAAAGTTAGGATTACAATCAAGAATCATTTATCCAGCAAAACTGTGTATAATCCATCTAAGGGGAAAATGGATATTCAATGAAATAGAGGACTTTCAAGCACTCTTGATGATAAGACCAGAGCTGAATAGGAAATATGACTTTTAAATACAAGACTCAAAAGAAACATAAACAGGTAAATAAGAGAGGTAAATCATAAGGGACCTAAGGTTAAATTCTTTACATTCCTGCATGGGAAAATGATACTTGTAACTCATAAGAACTTTCTAATTATTAGGACAGTTAGAAAGGGAGGGAGAGAATGGGGTAAATCATCTCATGAAAGAGATAAGAAAAGCTGTTAAAGTGAAGGGAAAGATAATGGAGGTGATAGGGAGTGAGTGAACCTTACTGTTACCAGAATTGACAATCAAAGAGGGAATAACATACATACTCAATTGGATATGGGAATCTATCTTACCCTACAGGAAAGTAGGAGGGTTAAAAGGGTAAGAGAAGGGGGTGAGTGAGAGAAAGGAACGAAGACTGGGAGATGCAGTAATCAGAAGCAAAACACTTTTGAGAAGGGTGTGAGAGAAGAGAGAGAATAGAGAAACAGAGAGGGGGAAAGGATGGAGGGAAA
The DNA here is from genome assembly GCA_023548195.1 of Bettongia penicillata ogilbyi. NCBI lineage: Eukaryota > Metazoa > Chordata > Mammalia > Diprotodontia > Potoroidae > Bettongia > Bettongia penicillata. The sequence goes on along the minus strand of JAJHZJ010000048.1, from coordinate 2,414,522 downwards.
TACATACAGTTAGGAAATAAAATGGAAAAAATTTTAAAGTAGGTTACTCTGATAAAGATGTTATTTCTCAAACATATAGAGAACTGAGTCAAATTTATAAAAATAAGTGCCATTACCCAATTGATAAAGTATCTGAAAGATATGAATAGTTTTTATCTGAAGTAATCAAAGCTTTCTATAGTCATATAAAAGTGCTCTAAATCACTATTGATTGGAGAAATGCAAATTGAAATAATCCTCAGGTACTACCTCATGCCTATTAGATTGGCTAATAGGACAGAAAAGAAAAATGCCAAATGTTGGAGGGGGTTTGGGAAAAATGAGACATTAATGTATTGTTGGTGGAGTTGTGACCTGATCTAACCATTCTGTGGGGCAATTTGGGACTATAACCACAAGTATATAAAATGATGCCCACCCTTTGAACTAGTTATTCCACAAAAGAGATAAAAAAACAAAAGCAAAAACAGGGAAAGGAATCATATGCACACAAATATGTATAGCAGTTCTTTTCTGGTCACAAAGAATTGGAAATTGAGAGGATGCCCATCAATCAGGGAATGGCTGAACAAATTGTGATATGTGGTTGTGGTGGAATAATATTGTGATATAAGAAATGATAATCAGGATGCTTTCAGAAAAATCAAGACTTACAGAAGCTGATGCAAAGTGAAATGTACTGTGTACAAAGTAATCAGCTGTGAATGAATGAACTATTCTTAACAATACCGTGATCCAGGACAACTCTGAAGGACTTATGTTGAAAAATGCTATCTGTTCCCAGAGAAAGGACTTATGTTATCTGAATAAAGATTGAAGCATACTTCTTTTAAACTTTAATTTTCTTGAGTTTTTTTGGTCTGTTTCCTTGTACAACATGACTAATATGGAAATATGTTTTGCATGACTGCACATGTGTAACCTATATATGTTGAGAAAATTCAAAGCTATTATTTGTGTGGTGGCAAAGAACTAATAGGATGCTTAGCATTTGAGCAATGATTGAATAAATTATGTTATATGAATATAATTGATTACTATTATACTCTAAGAAATTATGAAAGGAACAATTTCAGAGAATCATCTAAAACTTGTATAAACTGATGCAGAATGAAGTGAACAGAACTGGAAGAATAATTTATACTGTAACACCAACATTGTAAAAACAAAATCTTTTGCATAAGAACTTCAATTAACACAATGAGCAATGATGATTCCGGAAGCCCAAGGATGAAACATGATATCCATCTTCTGACAAAGGATTGAATAAAATGTATGTAATGAGACACCAATGTGGGAATTTATTTGGCTTAAATATGTTTTTTTTTTTTTTACAAATATTTTGCTTTGCTTTGCTTTTGCTTTGGCAGGAGCAGAAGGGTGTAGAAACAGGAAATAAATGCTTCTTAATTGAAAAAAAAAGGGAGAAAATCAGGAAAGGTGAAAAGTATGTAGACAGCTTGCTTGAGGACAAACTATGCCAAATCATTCTAATACGAATCTGGAGGAATAACAAATGGATGGAAAAAGGAACAGATTTGTCATTGTTTCTACAATGATCTACTTTCATCATCAATGACTGTAGTACCATTACTTTTGAACGCTAACCTCTCAGCTTCTGACTTGGAGAAATAGAAATGGCATTAAAAAACCCCCGTCAGGATGAGCACCTAATCCCAACCAAGGAAAATCAGAACATGTATATTGGAGATGGTGCAATTATGAAAACGTTAAGGACTTGTTTTAGAAAGTGTTGATAAAGAATGGAAGCCGAGTCTTTGCCTCTGCATAAGATTTCAGTTTATGATCTTGTCTTTGGCTTACTACTTATTTTAGATTGCTGGACAAATTTCCCCAGCCTGGACAGCTTGATTACTTCTCTACTTTGTCTTCTGTCTTAAGCTTCTGCATGTTGATCCTGACTTGCCTATGCAGCCTTGAAATACTGACCTCTAATCTAGGCTAATAACCTCAACTTTGTTCTGTTGTCAACCTTCTGGTTTTCCTATAGCCACAAGTGACCTTCCCTTTATATGGCCCTTGGCCATAATCTTTAATTTAGCTTCATCCCTTTCTAGGTATTCTACTTCCTAATTCTTTTGGCCTGCCTAGTTCCATATCTCATTAATTTCTCTAAAAGCTGAGAGTTCCTTACACTAATGAAATCTCAGATTCAGGACAAAGGTATTTGGGAATATTTGCTAATGGCTTGGCAATGCAATCACTATGTCCTCTTAACACAGTCTCCAGCTGTTCTGAGGATGCTGTACAGAGCTATTTCTCAACTTTCATTCAACTCAATACCTGAAGAGTCAGGACACATCCTTTTGCATCCTTCCCAGAAGGCATGAAGACATAGTTCCAAGGTCATTACTCTAATAGATGAATGAAACTGAAAATACTGGTCTTTCTGTGGGGGTTTTCAACCATATGCATCATCTTTCTCCTTCACTCCCTGAAGCTATAGGTTTTAAGGATTGTTTGAATTCATCATTTATCTTTAATTTATTGAATTTATGAAATATAAGAATTTTGAATTGATGGCAATTCAGGGAATCTGAATTGTCTATCATAGTTTGAATAAAATTGTTTTGTGGCTTCCTGAAACAGACTTGTTCAAATTTGAACTGCATTAGCATAAAAATTATCCAAGGATTTTGGTTTTAGAAAAGGTGTGCAGTTATGAGACATGTTTTAACATTAACAAACAAACTTAATTGCCACTTTTAACCATTTTGGAAATGCGAACTTATTTGCTGAACTCAACAGAAAGCTTAATTTTGACCAACCTCACTTACGGATGAAGAGATTGAGGTACAGAGAGGTTATGTGACTTCCCAAAGTTCACAAGCTAGATAATGACTGATCAAGGACTCCAACTGAGTTCTTCTCTATTCTTTGCTTGTGTTCTGACTCCAGGCTGCCTCCATTGATTTGGAAATCTAATTATTTCCCACATCTCATATAAATAGGACCAACTGGTATTCCATCATGCTGCCTTAATTCTGGGGACTGGTCGATGAAAACCTTAAGAATTTTTTCAAAATGCTTTTTGGTTACCATTCTGGAAGATACCACATTAATATGCACCTGGGTTATGGAATAAGTTGTTTCATTGCAGGTGACTTTGACTTAAATTACCATTAGAAGATGAAAAGTGTATGTAGGGAGGGGACTCTAAATCATGATATCAAGAAGAGACCACATTATGACATCCCCTTATTGTGATCTATATATGAGTTAGTCATATATTTATTTAACTTAAGCCTCCAGGGTATAATGAATCTTTTTTTGTAATTTTTCCCAATAATAGCAATAATAATGATATATATCTTAGTAAGAAATATAGATGAGTAGGTCATGTATTATGAAATCACAGGCTGCACAAAAATGGAATTTTTTAAAACTTTCCATAAATCTTAAATATTCCATAAAAGTCCTCGTAATTCACTGCTCCTTACATATAGCAGCCCAAAGGGAGCAGATACATATGGGATTAGAAATCAAGTTTATGCCTGTGATTCTGGGGACTTCTGTTGACAGTCTACTCATACCGTTCAGCTTTATGGTCTTCCAAAAATGTCTCATACCATTCTTCCTCTGAAACATGTCTTCTGTCTCCCTTTTTTGTTAGTGTCTTTCCTCTGCAGATATTCTCTAATCATATGTATATGTGCATATGTGTGTGTACATGCACACACATGTGTGTGTATGTATGTATTATGGATAGTCTGCACATAGTTATTTTCATATTGTTTGCTCCATTAGACTTTGAGCTCCTTGAGCGCCTGTATGTTACTTTTTTGTTTAGCATGTTTCCTGGCATGTATCAGGCACTTAATAAATGCTTGTTGACTGACCGATTGACTATGCATCCACTTATCCCTCAAGGCCCAGCCTAAATCTGCTTTCCACAAAGACTTTCCCTACCACCTCAGACCACAGCAAGGAACTCTTCTTCATCTGAGTTATTTTTGGCACTTACATTTTGCTTTGTACCTTGAATTATCATATCTGTGTATGAATGTCTATGTATTAATGTCTATGTATTTATACCTGTATATATATATTGCATTGCAAACCAGACTTGCACAGATATTCAGACTACAAAGGATTCTTCTTTTCATAATGATTTTGACATAAATCTGTGTCAATTAAAACTTAGACTTTAATCAAAGTCATCCATTTTTAGAAATCTACCAATAACAGGTCAAGTGGAAAAGAATATAAGGGAAGTTGAACATGGAATTATGTGGAGACAAATGATAACTAAACTCTCACTTCTAAAATGATTTTAAGTTTATAAATCACTCTCTGTCCTCGTCTATAAATAATCTATGGAAGAATGTGGATACAAACATAAGAGATAAAAGCAAATGAATAAGTAGTAACCTATATTAATAAAGAAAATGTCCATGTTAATGACATCATGGATACATTGAAATTTAGACTGAGTTCTTTTACCTTCCTCAGAGTAACTCTTAGGTATTCCATTCACGTATGATTATATCTGTTTTGACTTATGAAGCTCAGAGAGGCAAAGCAACTTCTTCATGGTACACAATTTAGAGATATTGGGACTGCTATTTAAATTCAGCAGTTCTTACTATGATGACATTTCCACTAGTCCATATGTGGCAGACACTATGCTAAGCACATAAAGGTTATTTTCACTTTTTTATTTTTCATAACAGTAATAGTTTCCTTTGAAGTAAATCGTAGTCATTTTAAACCTCTTAGGTAATCCTATTAGAAGTTAAATGTTTAACTATCCTTCCCCCACTCCTCGTAAATTCTGTGATATATCTTACAGTAAATTTTTAGTAGCTTTTTACACGGTCATTATCATGATAATTATTATCATCTATAGCGATTTGCCCTTCTATAGGGGATAGGCTATTGACCTTGAAAATATAGCAGTCTAGTAACATGCCCTAATTATGTCATCATCGTGCTAATTATGAGAATTCTTCAATGCAGGCCTCTGTACGAATACATTCCCCCATCTCTAAGACTACTGAGGGCTGCTGAATGTGTTCCAAAGCCAAGCCACTCAAAAGATGAATTATGAGTTCAGAGACTGTCCTTGAGCTGTGCCCTATGTACTCTTTTTAAATAGCACTCCCCAAACCTTCAATACCAGGTAGAAAGCAAAACTTTGATGACCAGTGATTTCAGAAGCAAGGCCTTTTCAGTATGTAAGCAAGAAAAACTGAACTTGAACGATACTCTGACAAAGATACGCTATTGTTAGACTACTGCTGCTGAGGATTCCATGCTGCCTGCCTCCCTTCCGTAGACTGGAGATGTAATGGAATATCAAAACTTATCACAGTCCTTGGAGAAACAATGGCAGGAGTCACATTCCAGCAACCTTTCCCATCATCTTAGGGCATAGGACAACAGTATCATCATATCCTTTAGTAAACCCGAATCGACTATTTAGATTATGTCTTATGTTATTGTTTTTAAATGATGGAGTATTAGCACTGGCCAAATAATTACTTATTTAAAGAGCACTTTTCGGTAATTTTTGTGTAATGAGCAGAAGAGGCTGATAACTTCTCTGTCCTCTGAAATTAACTCCCCTGAACTCAATTTTGTTCATTTTTCGGTCATGTCTGACTCTCCTTTGACCTCATTTGGGAGTTTTCTTGGCAAAGATGCAGGAGTGGTTTGTCATTTCCTTCTCCAGCTCATTTACAAACGAGGAACTAAGGCTAACATGATTAAATGACTTGCCCAGTGTCACACAGATAATGTCTGAAGCCAGATTTGAACCCAATAGGATAGATGAGTCTTTCTGACTTCAGGCCTGACCCTCTAATCACTGCCAACTAGCTGCCCCTTGAACTGAATGCACTTAAGACAGCAATCTACCATGTATAATATAATAAATAAATGTTTATTGGAAGGAAAGATGAAGGAAGGAAGAAAGAAAAGCATTAACAAAAGAAGGGAAGAAGGGTCATTCTAGTCATTAAATCCTCTTTTCTATGTCTGTGTGTAGTGACTGAACAACCTATTTAAATCCTTTACAAACAAAAAAGTTGTCTCATTACACAGATGCCCAAATGCAGAATGTGCCTGCTGTGACATGAATACAATGATAAATATTATTTGGAGGCTTCTCCAAAATGAGAAGCATAGGGCTAGAAATATCTTAGTGGTCAATCCCCTTTGCAAGTTGTTGTTCAGTTGTTTCAGTTGTGTCCATCTCTTCGTGTCACCATTTGGGGTTTTCTTGGCAAAGATACAGGAAGGGTTTGCTATTTCCTTCTCCAGGTCATTTACAGGTGAGGGTACTGAGGTAAACAGGTTTAAGTGACTTGCCCAGAGGCACAAAGCTCAAAAGTGTCAAGAACTCAAGAAGATGATGAATCTTCTAGACTCTAGGTGCACCAGATTATCACTGTGACACTTAGCTACCTCTTTGCATAGAAAGCTTTATTATATAGTACTTTAAGATATACAAAATGCTTTCCTTTCAATAACCCTTTGAAGTTTTTAAAGCACACATTATTATGCCCAATTTACAGATGAGGAAACTGATGGTGAAAAAAGTGAAGAGTTTTGTCCATATCCACATGGATTGGAGCTACAACTACCCTTGACAATCATTTTCACCTGATCATCTAGCCTAGAGGACTAAGAGTAAGTCTGTCTTGCTTCCTTTCCAAAGAATTATTATCTCTTTTACATCCCTCTCCTCAAAAACCTTCAGTGGTTCCCTGTAACTATTATACCTAATCACAACTCCTCTGCCTGATGTTCAAATGTTTATATGCTCTGGCTTTACCCTGCTTTGCCTCTTTTATTTCCTGCTACTGTTCAGTCAGACTATAGTGGTCTTCCTTCAACCAATCACTTATCTGTTAAGTGTACTGTAAGCCTAACTCATGTTCCTGATCATCCATAAAGTCATTACCCAAAATGTACATTATTGTTCATTTCTTGCCTTAGGAACTCTTACATACCTCTTACCCTTGAATGACTTAGAATTCGGTTTTCTTTAATTGCTTTCTGTTGAAAGGAAAAAGAGCTCTAAACTTGGAGTAAGATTGATCTATTTGAACTGAATCTACCACTTACAGGTAATGTTGGTCTAGAGAATTCACAAAACTCTGAGCCTCAGTTATTCTATCTATGAAAAAGGGTCAACACCACTCATCACCAATCTCTTTAAAATGGCTTTGTGAACCTTAAAATCCTATGAAAATGTGAGCTGTTATTATTGCCTTCCCAATTAGATTGATAAACTTCCTAGGAGCAGGTATTCTTTCTTTTCTCTCTCAAAGATAACATTAGTGCTGGTGGTCAGAAGTTTTTTGCTTTGGTACAGATGAGCAAGAATCCTGTCCCTTCATTTTGGAAGGATATATTCTTGTAACATAGTTGTGTGCTTTGAATGCTTAAATAAGGAACTTCCTGACCTCAAAACAATCGGGAAATGCCTTTGCTGGTGATCCTACTGTGTGAGATAATGTTTCCCTGGATTCTTGCACCTCCAGGTTTTTCCTTAAGGAAGATCATCTATAACATGTTCTTACTAGGATAGAGTCCTCTGAGGAGAGTGTGTTTTGCTTTATTCTCCTCTGTAGAAATAACAATCCTTTGCTCTAGGTTTGTTTAGTCATGTTAAGAATGTCAAAAGATGTCGCTGATATCATATCCTAGCCTCTGACATAACATTAACATGCCAGAGAGTATGTCTCTGAAAATTTCCATCTCTGCCCTCAAGACTGAACACTTAGAAAAGGAAGATATTTACATAAGTTCCTATGATGAAGAGCAAGAATAGGTAAGTTTCAGTACATAAGAGGAATGTAGAACTGTCTTATTTTTTTATATGGCTTGTGTTTATGGTTTTTAATTTTTTTCCCTGTTAGTCTACCTTGCTTAGATTATGTATAATGCTGGATTACATCATACTATGGAATACTTAGAATTTTACCTATGTGACAGAGTGGATAGAGCACTGGGCAGGGAGTCAGGAAGGCTTATGACCTAGTCCTGACTTAAGTACTTGTTTGTAGATCTGTCATTTTGGAAAACAATTTGGAATTCGGCAAGTGACTAAACTATCTATGCACTTTAACTCAGAGATTTCACTACTAGTTTTATAACCCAAGGAGACCATTAATAAAAAGAAAATCCCCTTATTCATCAAAACATTTACAGAAGAACTTTGTGTGACAGCAGAGAATCGCAAACAAATTAATATCCATTTATTGGATAATGGCTAAACAAGTCACGGTACATTATTTTAATGGAATATTACTGTGCAGTAAGAAGTGACATAGATAAACATAAAGAAACATGGAGAGATTGACATGATTGGATAGCAAGCAAAGTGAGTAAAGTATCCACAATGATTATAACAATGTAAATGGGGAGAATTACAAGATAAAAGATTACAAAGAAGCATGATACCAAAGAAAAGATATGACGGACATCTCCATTCCACCTCCTTGAAGAAGTGCAAGGTGTGCTCATTTGTTATGTGATCTCATTGGACATCTTTTAAGACATATACATATATGTATATATAGATAGATTATATGTATACATATATGCATATATATGTATATGAAGACAGAGAGAGAGAGGAGTTTTACTGTTTCTCCCCCTCTTCTCTCTCTCTTTTCTTTCAGGATATAATTTCTTATAATTATAATAAAGTACAATTTGATATAAGATGATCCTCTGAAAGGGAGAGAGCAAAGGATGTTGCAGGAAATTTTATTAATAAAAAAAGAAAAAAGTTTCAATAATATTTATTTAAAATAAAATTAGATAATTTAGGTGGCTACCATTTCCTTGTACAGGTAATCCCCCTGTTTTGAATGTACTCACACTCACTGTGCTGCCTTTATAATCCCACCCTTTCTTCAAAGCCCAACTCAGGGTCTATTGCTTACATAGTGACCTCTCCTGGTTCTCCTAGCTGTTAGAGATCTTTTCATGAAATTGATTTGTATAGTACTACATGGACTTTTTTTATTTTTCCTTTGCATATATGGTATCCTCAAGTAGACTATAGATATTTTTTAGGGAAGCAGCTATTTTGGCTCATGGCTTTGTTTGTCTAATGCTTTACAGATCAGTAAGAAGTTGGTAAATGCTTGTTTAATTGAACTAAACTACATAATGAGTGGATTTGGAAAGAACTGCCTAGGTAATTGTGACTGTATGAACTAACAAACAAATTTGTACTTGCAATTTCACTTCTATTAAAGATTGAACATCCTTTCATATGTCATTCTTCATCTCTTACTGACAGGAGCTGATCAGGAGACTGGTCTGGCTATAAACACTGATTATAAAGGTCATTATCAGTCCATTCCTTCCTTCATGTTAATTAATGGAAATCAGAATAGTTTCCCTGAATTTTCAATTAAACTATTAAGTATGTGCTCCCATATCGGGAAAACAAAATTAAATATATTTTCTTATATGATCTTCCCTTTCTTATGAGGGATTGAAAATAACACAGAATCATGCATTGCCAAGGTAAAAGCGGAAAAGAGTAAGAGGAACAAAGAACTGGATTTTGGGGCTCATAAAAGAAAAACAATCTTCTCATGAACATAGCTCCAAAGGGTGAAGAAAAGTAAATGGTATTTTAAAATGAAAATAATTTTCATTTAATTGAGGATGAGCGGGAGAAATGATTTAACAAAGGAGATATAGCTGAGTGTCCTTTTGAGTGAATTTTGAGAGACATATGCTTCACTTGAAGCATTTCCTATTCCTCCCACCAGGTGCCAGCTCTGAGGCAGGCGTAGGGCCAGCCTCTTCTTGGCACCCATTCCTCCTGAAGCTCTTCTTAGGAAATCGAAAAGTTTATTGCCTTGATGGCAATTTGCATAATGTCTCCTATTACTTATAAATAAACATTGCTCATTATTCCCCTTTATAAATAAACATTGTTTCAGGGAAAAAGACCTTGAGATAAGGGCTTTACTTAAACTTGTCTCTGAGAAATACCAGGAACCAAACTCCAGAGATTTTCCCTCTTCTTTTAAGAAGTGACATTCAGGAAAACAAAATGTAGGAACTCTGTCTACCTCTTCAGGGAAGCAAGATGCTTTAGGTCTCATTTGTGGGAAAAAAAAAAAAAAAGGAATGTTAAAAAAAACTAATGATCTGGAAGACAAGAGAATGCCAATCTCACAGATAAGGTTCTCCACAAATCATGTTGATATTAATATTTAAAATAATGATAATAACTAGCATTTATACAGCACTTCAAAATTGGCAGAATGCTTTACAAATATTATCTCATTTTATCTTCACAATCCTTGGAGCTAGGTAGTATTGTTATCCCCATTTCACAGACAAAAAATCTGAGACAGAGTTAAATGATTTGCCTAGGGTCATACAGCTAGTTAAGTTTGTGAGGCAGAATTTGAACTCAGGTTTTCCTGACTAAAGGCACGGTTCTCTTCCCTAGCTTCACCATCTAATTGCTACTATTTACAAAGGCAAATGGAACAGCTGAGCACACAATTATCTGGATAAAATGAAGGGGAGATAGGAGAGAGAACCACTATCAATAGAAATGATCCGACTGATTTCCAGAGTTTTCTATTTGTTTTATAGTTCAGACTGGGTAGCAATACAAGATCATATAAGAGCAATATAAGGTAGTAAGCTTGAGTAAGAGTCATAGAGGCAACTTTTCAATATGTAAACTTCTAGAGTCAGCAAGAACTGAGTTCAAATTTCAGTTTCTAACTGTTAAGACAGCTTCAAACTGTGTGAGGCTAGGCAAGTGACTTAACCTCTGTCTCAGTTTCTGAGATACCCTGTGTAAGTTGTAGGGGCAGTAGGTAAGGAACTTCTGCTCCAATAAGTAAAGTTTTCTTCATGCTAAGTTTCTTAAACTAATAAAATCACAGCCCAGGAACAAAAACATATTATAAAATATAAGGCAATACACAGCTAGATTATTTTTTGGTCTCATGGAAAATGAAATAAAATTTCAGGGAAATGAAAAGACAAGGTTAATTAGAGCAATGTAAGAAGATTTTGTTGATAGGTGGAGCTGGGGCTGAAACATGATGATTGAGGGATACTTCAGTCCATCCTGAATTCCAAAGGCCCTCAAAACCTCAGAAGAGACAGAACCTGTTGAGATAAAAGAAAAATGGAAAATCAAACAAACAAGAAACAACATATAAGCAAGATTTAGGCCATGGTTTCCTTTAACATCAAAGAATATATGGTCTGAGAGAGGACCTCCTTTTACCTTCCTTGTGGGATGAAATGGACTACTAGCCCTCCTTTGTTTTGTTGATAAAACACTTTGTGTTGTCCACCATTTAAAAAATTGCGATTTTTCTCCTTTTTAAGACTGTTTCCTTGGAACAATGGCCTTTTTAATCGAATTCACTGAAGCAAGGCTCTTCCAGGAATGATATTCAGAGCAACATCGGTTTAACATGTTTTTAAATAACAAAATCAACAAAGCAGGCAAGAAAAAGAAAGTAAGGAGAGGCAGCAGAGAAGGAAGGGGAGGAAAAAGCATTTATATAGTACTTACTGTATGCCAGGCACTGTACTAGTGTCTCATTGAATTCTCAGAACTGCTCTATGGTGTAGAAACTATTGTTATTCCCATTCTACAGTGGATGAAAATGAGACAGACTGAGGCTATGTGACTTGTCCAGGGTAATAGAGCTGAAAGTATCTGAGGCTAGTTTTGAGCACAAGTCTTTCTGACTCCAGGTCAGATACTCAATCCACTATTTACCTAAAGCATGGCTTAGTGACAGAGTGTAGTCCTTGAGTTCAAATTCTGTTTTTCTATTCTGGCACTTACTAGAACTCAGAAGATAAAATTTTATTCAGCACCTATTGAGCATCAGGCATTGTGCTAGACTCTGGAGACATTGTCCTTAGTTCTGGTCCAGCAAAATCTATGTACCTCAATTAACTCCCTAGGACTTAAATACTAAGATTTACATAATCTACTTTATCTTGATTTGCTCTGGATAGGTTGGAGGGAGCTGCTGTCTGTGATACAATGGTTCTTCTCTCCAAGAGACTTAGTTTAGAATTTAAATGGATTACTTCCTCTCCTCTTTGTGAACTGTGGTCTAGAACTTATCACTATTCCACCATAGCCTCTAGAACTCATGTTGACCCCAGTGGTCACCTTCCCTCCAGAAGCCCTTTTTCAATTCATTCACTGCCTTTTCACAGTTGTGGCCTTTGGAGATAAGAGCCACTACTGTTACTTTGCCACAACTTCCATTTTTGGGGTCTGAGGAGCTCCTGGGTGGCATTGGGAAGGTAGGAAATGTTCTGACCGCCCCCCGCCTCCCAAGACCTGAACCTACTATCTGTGTGTATATAAACATGCACATGTGCCATGCCCTGCTCTGACCTCCTCTGGTTCTCTGATTTATGGCAGAAGAGACTTCTCTCTTTTTAAGGTGCCAGTTCCAGGTTTCAGCTCCGAATCGATCAAATGACCCACTCTCATTGCCTTCATATGCCATCAAAGAAAAGTAATCAATCATCTCTGTATGGAAAGAAGAACAGAGATCTCTTTATTTAACATTGTCAGGTTGATCAGGATCATGCCCTACATAGAAATATAGTCGGGATAAAGTTTCTTTCCCTTAACACCTATCTTTGATATTCAAAGCTAAAATTCAAAAAGTCCTGGCACCTGGTAAACTAACTTCTGAATAGAAAAGTTGGATTCATTAATTTATATCTGGGCTGTAAGAAGGCAGAATGCAGAAGCATTTGAAAAAATCCAAGGATAACCTAGATTGGGGATTTGCAATCATCAATATATATTGATTCCTTCTTCTATCTATTGTGCTTTGTTTAGATAACAACATAATGATACAAATGGAAATGGTCCATTTTGTATGCAATGTGTCACCTTATTAGAATCAGATTTACTGAACTGTTCCAGTTTGTTGCATTTAAATTAACAAAAACCAAGAAATAGGATTTGTGATTATTTAAAGCTAAAGTAAAGAGAGGTTTATGTGCATTATTTAGAGGGAAATGATCTAGAGGAATGTTGCTGCTCTTTTTCCTCTTGGACAGTCCAGCTCTCAAGAAAAAGTGCCTGTCAAACAAAATGCTTGCCTCTTATAAATATACACCTTGTGCTGATGGAGATTGTACATTTAGATTTTTATTTGCAGCGGTCAAGTAGAAGGTCAATGTTATTGGAATTCCTATATAAAAGTATCTCAAAGTTAAATATTCTTCGGATCTGTCTTCGTAGGCAATATGGAGTGGAACTGAAGTCTAGAGAAGCATGGGGAGTGGGGGGAGAGATTCAGAGCATTCAAGCTATGTTAAAATGCAAGTTGGTCCAATTAGTGTGAATATTGAACCCCTTGAGGTGGTCCCATAATTCAAATTTGCAATGCATATTTCCACTGAGGTAAAACCAATGACCATATTTTACATAATTACTACTTTGAATAGTATGAATTTAAAAGCAGACACTTCAGGGGATTAATTATTCACATTAATCGGGACCTGGCTGTATATGTTGTGATACCATGTGGAAGTGGGAACAGACTTACTGTGTATAACATGATAAAACATGACTAGGGCCAATAGGTGGAAACTGTAAGAGGTCAATTTTGACTCAGTTTAAGTAAGGACTTTGCAGCATTTAGATCTGCCTTGCAAAATACTGAGCTTCTTGTCATTGGAAGTGTAAAAGCAGAGGCTGGATCTCAGAAATATATACAGAAGATTCCTCATGGGGCAAATTTTCTCCTGTAAAAGAGGCAAGAAAAAGCTTTTTCAAAGGAGAGGTATAGTGGGGAGATGAGAGGTAAAAAGGGAAGCTTACTCTCATTACATTTGGCTTAAAGAAAGTAAAGAATAACATGAAAAATCGATTTGGTGTGACAGCTTATCTTACCCTACAGGAAAGTAGGGGAGAAAGGTATAAGTGGAGTATGGGGGGATGATAGAAGGGAGGGCAAATGGGAGGAGAGAGTAATTAGAAGTAAACACTTCTGGAGAGGGACAAGGTCAATAGAGAACATTGAATAAATGAATGGCAGGATAGAATGGAGAGAAATATAGTTAGTCTTTCACAACATGACTAGTATGGAAGTCATTTGCAAAATTATGCAAATATAGTCTATATTGAATTTCTTGCCTTTTCAGTGAGGATGGGTGGGGAGGGAGGAAGAGAGAAAAGTTGGAACTCAAAGTTTTAGCAACGAATATTCAGAATTTTTTTTGCATGTAACTGGGAATTAAGAAATACAGGTAATAGGGTATAGAAATCTATTTTGCCCTACAAGAAAAGAGAGAAGATGGGGATAAGGGAAGGGAGGGGTGTGATAGAAGGGAGGGCAGCTTGGAGGAAGCTTATTCAGAATGCATGGCATTTGGGGATGGAGGAGGGGAGAGATGGGGAGAAAATTTGGAACTCAAAATCTTGTGGAAATGAATGATGAAAACTAAAAATAAATAAATTAATTAAAATTTAAATTAAAAAAAAATGAAAAGTTGTTGTAAATATTCTGTTGATCCTTTCAGTTCTAATTCTATATCCCCGAAAGAAAGGAAGAAGGTTTCCTGGAGAAGAGGGGTCACCTTGAGTAATTTTAAATTAATCATCAGATGGTCAATGTGCTATATTCTAGTCTATGCTCTGAGAAGTCTGATTTATTGATATGAGCAAATCATATAATTTACTGGCATTGTTACTTCTGTAACTAGACATCAAGATTATAAATAACCCATAGTTGTAGCCACACAAGTGATACAACAGAAAGGAGTGGTGTGGGTTGGAATCTCAGCTCTGAGATTTACTAACTATGCTATATTGGGCAAGTCAAATGAACCTCAAAGTCTCTAAGCCTTGGTTTCTTGATCTATAAAATGTACAGAATGACACATTTACAGTTCTAGGGAGGCTGATATAAGGGGCAAAAGCATTTTCTAAACTCTTAATCACTGTATACCTATATTCTAGTAGTAGTAGTAGTAGTAGTAGTAGTAGTAGTAGTAGTAGTAGTAGAACTAGTAGTAGCATTGCTCTTATACACAGAGAGGTAAGGATAGACTATTTGACCTAGAATTAAGAAAACTTCAGTTCAAATCACACTTCAGACTTGTATGGTATAGGGCAAGTCACTCAGGTTCTTTGTGACCCAATTTGTCTTGATGGGTTTTGAAATCTTTTCCAGTGCTCAATCTATGATTCTCTGATTGAAAAGGAATAGAGTAAGCCAAAGAAAATTAAGAAATGGGGGTTGGAGCCAAGATGGCGGGGTAGAAAGACTCATGTATGCTAGCTCCAAACCCACAACCCATATATTTCCTGCAAGAAGAACTCCCCACAAATTCTGGAGCACTGCAAGGTGTGCAGAAACAATGGAAAAGATCCCCATTACAAAGAGCCCTGGAGAGCCGTCCCCAGGGGTCCGTCATGCTCCAGACAGTGGAGTCCACCCCTGAGCTGCCCTGGCTGCGTGGCCCCAGAGGAGCAGATCTGAGCAGGCTTCAGGGACAGAACCTCTGGTGTCCGGGAAGGTCCCTCTGCCCACAGACGCTACAGGTCAGTGAGAGAGACGTCTGGGCTGGCCGAGAGGGGAGTGGGGTGTCTCCGTGACTTGGGCCCCCTCGGGAGGCAGTGGGGAGGGAGCGACAGAGGCAGGGCAGAGGCAGCGGTGGCGGCCTGGGACTCCCCAAGCAGGCAGAAGTTCAGGGCCATTACCAAAGGTCTCTGCATAAAACCCCTAAGGGAACTGAGCCTGGGAGGCAGCCCTGCCCCGACCCAAGCACCAGAACTTAAGCTCACATTGAATAGCAGCTGCTTCCGCCACAGAAAGCCCATTTGAATCTCAGACCCCAAGCACTAGCTGGGTGGATCTAGGCGGGGGTGGACAGGAATCTCAGAATTCAAGTAACTGGCTGGGAAAATGCCCAGAAAAGGGAAGAAAAATAAGACTATAGAAAGCTACTTTGATGGGGTGCAGATGTTCCCACCTTTCAATTCTGATGACGATGAACAATTCTTATCATCAGGGAAAGACGTAGAGGTCGGGGCCTCTGTATCCCAGACATCACAGGTGGATGTCTGGTGGGCTCAGGCCATGGAAGAGCTCAAAAAAGATTTTGAAAATCGAGTTAGACAGGTGGAGGAAAAACTGGGAAGAGAAATGAGAGAGATGCAAGAAAAGCATGAAAAACGGGTCAATACCTCGCTAAAGGACACCCAAAAAAATGCTGAAGAAAATAACACCCTGAAAAATAGACTCACTCAATTGGCAAAAGAGGTTCAAAAAGCCAATGAGGAGAAGAATACTTTCAAAAGCAGAATTAGCCAAATGGAAAAAGAGGTTCAAAAGCTCACTCAAGAAAATAGTTCTCTCAAGATTAGAATGGAACAGATGGAGTCTAATGACTTTCTGAGAAACCAAGAAATCACCAAACAAAACCAAAAGAATGAAAAAATGGAAGAGAATGTGAATTATCTCATTGGAAAAACAACTGACCTGGAAAATAGATCCAGGGGAGACAATTTAAAAATTATGGGACTACCTGAAAGTCATGATCAAAAGAAGAGCCTAGACATCATCTTCCATGAAATTATCGAGGAAAACTCCCCTGATATTCTACAACCAGAGGGCAAAATAAGTATTGAAGGAATCCATCGATCATTGCCTGAAAGACATCCAAAAAGAGAAACTCCTAGGAACATTGTGGCCAAATTCCAGAATTCCCAGGCCAAGGAGAAAATATTGCAAGCAGCTAGAAAGAAACAATTCCAGTATTGTGGAAATACAATCAGGTTAACACAAGATCTAGCAGCTTCTACATTAAGGGATCAAAGGGTATGGAACAGGATATTCCAGAAGTCAAAGGAACTAGGACTCAAACCAAGAATCACCTACCCAGAAAAACTGAGTATAATACTTCAGGGGAAAATATGGTCTTTCAATGAAACAGAGGACTTTCAAGCATTCTTGATGGAAAGAGCAGAGCTGAAAAGAAAATTGGACTTTCAAACACAAGAATGAGAAGAAGCATGAAAAAGGAAACAGCAAAGAGAAGTCATAAGGGACTTACCAAAGGTGAACTGTTTACATTCCTACATGGAAAGACAATATTTGTAACTCTTAAAACTTTTCAGTATCTGGATAGTTGGTGGGACCACACACACACAAATGCACACACATGTACATGAGTGCACACACACAGACACATACACACATGCATGCACACACAGAGACAGAGCATAGAGTGAATTGAATAGTATGGGACCATATCTTAAAAGAAATTTAGGTAAATGGTGAGAGAGAAATGTAGTGGGAGGAAAGAGGGTGAAATGGAATGGGGTAAATTATCTCTCATTCAAGAGGCAAGCAGGAGACTTTTTAGTGGAGGGAAAAAAAGGAGAGCTGAGAAAAAAACAAGAAGTTTACCCTCATCACATTTGACTAAAGGAAGGAATAAAATGCACACTCATTTTGGTATGAAAACCTATCTTACAGTATAGGAAAGTGGGGGAGAAGGAGATAAGCAAGGGGGGGATGATGGAAGGGAGGACAAAGGAAGGAGGGAGCAATTTGAAGTCAACACTTGGGGAGGGACAGGATCAAAAGACAGAAGAGAAACAATGAGGGGCAGGATAGGATGGAGGGTAATTCAGTTAGTCTTACACAACACGACTATCAGGGAAGTCATTTGCAAAACTACACAGATATGGTCTATATTGAATTGCCTGCCTTCCCAAAGGGAATGGGTGGGGAGGGAGGGATGGGGAGAATTTGGAACTCAAAGTTTTAGGAACAACTGTTTAGTATTGTTGTTGCTACTAGGAAAGAAAACATACAGTTAATGAGGAATAGAAAGTCATCTGGCCCTACAGGAGAAAAGAGAAGATGGAGACAAGAGAAGGGAGGGATGACAGAAGAGAGGGCAGATTGGAGATAGGGAAAATTAGATTGCTTGGTGTATTGGGGTGGGGGGAGTGGATAAAAGGGGAGAAAATTTGGAACCCAAAATTTTTGTGAAAATGAATGTAAAAAATTAAATAAATAAATTTTTATTAAAAAAAAAGAAAATTAAGAAATGGCTTCAATCAACATTTCAAAGTTACATCCTTTAATTTTTATTTTCTTTAGAAACTTGTGTTTTAGGGGCTTTCAAAGCCTGGCTTATGTAGATGAATATTTGACTCTTGTCTGGAGTAATGAAATAGTACAATTCAGTCCTCCAATGGACAACCAGTGGATAATCTTTGTTGATTTTTAAGATATCCCCCTTTAAGTTAGAGACTTTATGTCATGTTTATTTGCATCCCTCAGAGCTCTTTACACAGTGATATTCCTATATTGGAAAATCAATAGATGTTTATTAGATGAATTCAGTTTTTTATTGAATAATATAGTTAGTCTCTTACTCATGAATACCTTGTATTCCAAGTTGTCATATATTTGTGCCAGGTGCAAGGCCTTAACAAAGAATCAAATTGCCCTACGTGATAAGATCAACCTAGGCATTTCAGAAAGGTGAGGAGGGATACTGTTAATAGTATCAGATTGTGAAAAAGACTGTTTCCGATTTTAACAGATAATATAGTCACTGATTACTTTCAAATCTAGTACAGCACACCAGAATATTTTCTCAACATTGGTTACCAGTGGAGAAGGTGTAGTTGGAAAGTAATCCCTGGTGTTTGTGAGAAATGTATTGAAAGTAGCTTCATGGTGGGAAAACTGGGGGAATGTGAGGGGTTAGGTCAGTAAGCATTACAGTAGGGTGGATTATTCTGGTGCAGAGAGCTCAGACACTTTTTTGGGAGGTACATTTTGAAACTAACAAAGACAAAGTGAGTTCAACAGTGAAGGTTAGTGTCAGAATCCACTGATTGATATGAACATTAGGGGGACTGTGATAAGCCCTGTCAGATGCAAATGGAATAATAAGACACTGGACAATGAAGGTCCAGGCATTGAGATACACACATTATGTCCTATTTGTTGCCAAACCATATGGAGGCTTGATAATCCTACTTCTGGAAATATGTAATGGAGGATATCTTTCCTAGAGTCAGAGCATGGCAGCTATATTCTTTTTCCAATCACCTTGGTGATGAAAGAAGTTTTAAATGGTTGCTGAGTCAGGACTGAATGTTCATACAAAAAGATTTGACTAGATTATACCTCTTTCTCTTCCCTGGTGGTTTTCAAATGAGGAGGAAAGAGAAATACTGGGAGCCTCTGGGTAGAGGGGAAGGAAGAGGGGAGGCAGGAGTAGCCACTTGCTCTAAGGACTGAGCCCTTATTGGACAGTCCCACCATTACATAATAATTTGAATAACATAGAGATGAATCCAAATAGTTTCCTCATTTGAGAAGAGAGAAATTAGGGAGAAATCAATAGACCCAAAATTTAGATTGAGTTTGTAGTATGTGGAGCCATGGTACAGGTGGCCTGAGGCAAGAAAAAAATATTGACATTTGGAGCAGCAAGTAAAAACAGAAAAACTTGTCTCTCGGGTAAGACCGTTGCTTACTAATGTGACCCTGGACATGTTGTGTGGTTAGGGGCTGGTGTTAGTCATGGCTTCCATTGATTTAGATTAGCTGCAACTGTAGTTGCTGGAAACAGCAGATCATTCGTAAATTAATGTCTTGGAACTGGAACATATCATCTCATAGGAACAATATAAAAATATAATTTTTTAAATAAACATAGGCAAGTGCCAAACACAAGTGGTCCAGAAATGTAAATCAACAGTTGTGGAACCTCAAGATCTAGGTAGGAAAACCCAATGAATATAATTAAGGAACCAGATTTTCAAAACATCCTCAAGCTCATCCAAATAGTGCATTTTGACTTAGTTTTCTAAGCATATCATTCCTTAGTAAACTTTACTATCTGAACCACATCTACCACTTTCCCATCTTCTTTCAGATATTCAGGTATGAAAGTGCTTACTTTACTAGAAGTTGTTTATACAATTTGCCTTCTCTAGGAAATGAAGCATTCCTATCTGCACATACCATTAGACTAGTTAGTATCATGACTAGTTTTGCTGAACAGATTTTTGGCTTTTCTTTTAAATTTTTTTCCTTGCAAGTGAAGGCTTAATGCTAGAAGTGAGGGACATATTTGAAAATAAACAAAATGCAACAACAAATAACATTAATCAAAATTGTAAAAAAAAGTTTCCTTGATTCTATTGTTCTTGATGAAAAGGGAAACTGACCTTCAATATCATAGAGTGACAGAATTTTATAGGGAAAAGGGACCTTATAGGCAGTCTATTCCAACCACATCTAACCAAATATCTTCTCTACAACATCATTCCAAAAGAGTAATTTGGCTATTATTTTAAAGTTTTACTGAGGAAGAGCTTACTATTTTCTTGGCCCCTTTTATTTTTAGATAATTAATAATTGGGTGATTTTTTTTATTATGTTGAGCTTTGAACTTACTGACATCTCTGCAGCTTTCATCCATCTAGCCTAGGTTTTCATTCTTTTGTTGTCAAGTAGAAAAATTTTAAATCCCTTTTACACATGACAGCTCTTTAGCTATTAGAAAACTACTATCATACATGACCCCCTTCTCCCTCTCTGTAGGAAACATTCTTAGTTCCCTTGTCTGATTCTCATATAGAATGACCTCAATGACTTTTACCATATTAGAGACTTACCCCTGAATGTTATCTATATTGCTAATATTCTTCTCAAAATATTATGCCCATAAATTAATATAATATCCCAGATGCAATCTGACTAATGATATGGGCTTAGAACAACAATTTGAAAACTGACAAACACTCTAGAAGTCACCTGTTCTGACTTTTTAGTAGACAGATTTAAATTTAACAATTTTACTAAGCCCTTAACCTAAATAAACAGTCCTGTGATTGGGAGACAAATATGAAAAAAATAATACAAACTTTGCCCCCAAGGAGCTAATAGCCTAAGTGACATGAGAGAAGATGTGGAATTATGCCAATAAGTAGCATGGAAATTAAATACAAAAAGGCGGGGGAGGAGGGAGAGTAAAGGCAATGTTTGAGTGAAGCACTATAAAAAAAAAAAAGAACTTGAAGAAGAGATATCACTTTCAGGTGGGGAACAAGGAAGACTCCATGAAGAGATAAATGCCTGAGCTGAGCAATGCAGATAGAGAAGACTTTAATGTCTTGGAGCATATTTTAGGCTTGCAAATGTTTGTGATTTGTATGGAAGCTTGGAGACAAGAGTGTCAGATGAGATCGATGAACAATTAATAGCTATTTGCCTAAAATGTTTAATGACTAGAGGTCAAAAGGGATGATGTGGTATAGTGGCTACAGAGAAGGCCTTAAAAACAGTCCGGTATTCAAGTCCTACCCCTGATGTGCTGATTTATGATCCTCAAATGTAATTATCCTTTCAATGCTCTAGGCTACACCCTAGCAGTATAAGATATAGATATACATACTGCATTTGTAGAGAAAGTTTCCTCAGCTAGGAGTTCTCTAAATTCATGAAATTGCAGAGCCAACTAGGTGGCACAGTGGATAGAGTGCTGGAACTGGAGTCCAAAAGATCTGAGTTCATATTTGACCTCAGATATGTACTGTGTAATTCTGGTTAAGTCACTCAGTCTTTGCTTTCATCAGTTTTCTCATCTGTAAAATGGAGATAATAGCATCTACCTCCCAGGGTTGTCATGAGAATCAAATGAAATAATTACTGTAAAATGTTTAGCTCACTGCATAACACATAATATACACTGTATGAGCATTGGCTACTCACTCTTATTTGCCAGTACTGGTCTGATGACTAGGACTTACTGGTGAAATAAGCCTGAGAAAATATATTAGAGCCACATGATGAAGGACCCCAAATACCAAGATAAAGGGTTTTTATATTATCCTATAGATTAAGAGTCAGAAAACCATAGTTTGCCAATCCCTATTATAGAAAAGGAGGGAAGATGACAGAGAAAAGGGAGAGGAGCTCTCCCAAAAACCTCTCTAAACACCTTTAAATAATTCTATAAAACAATTCCTGAAGCAGAAGAACCCAAAAAAGGATGAGGAGAAATTATTTTCCAGCCAAATATAACTTAGAAGGTCAACAGGAAAGGTCTATTGCACCAGGGTGAGAAGGGAATACAGTCCAGCACAAGCTGTGCCAACACAGACCCGGCCCCAGACAATGAGAAGCAGGACTTAGGAGTCATCGAGACTCCAGTGGCAATAGCTGCTTGGGAGCAATTAGAGCACAGATAGTAAAAGTGTCAAATAACTGATCAGATTACTGGTGTCTTTTTGCTGGCCCTAGGGGAAGGATTCTATGGTTTTGCCTATACTCAGATCCAGGTCACAGTCCTAGGTGGCACTCTTAGGGTGGCAGTTCTAGGTCCTAGGCACGGTTCCAAGGGAGCACTTGCACACAAGAACTTGTAGCCACAGTGGATCAGGGAACCTCATCATAGTTCCATGGCAGAAAAGAGTACTTGTAGTCACTCACAGGCCAGGAGAGTAGTAAAAACATCTCTCCTTAGATCATACAGCTTAGAAGGACTGAAAGCTTACAAGTCCCTAGAAGGATCTATCTCTGAAAACAGCTACACAAAACCCTGAAGATTGGGATAGTACATCCTCCACCATGGAAGCAGACTCCTACTTAAACAAAGAGTTAAAAGTCAATAAATACACTGGAAATGAGAAAACAACATTATGAAAAAAACAAACTCCTGATCATAGAAAATAATTAGGATGACAAGAAAGAACAAAACACATGCTCAGAAGAAGAAAACTATGTCAAAACTCAAAAATCCAAAATCTCCAAGAAAAAAAAAGTGAATTGGTCTCAGACTATAGAAGAGCTGAAAAAGGATTTTAAAAGTCAAGTAAGAGGAATAGAGCTAAATTTGGGAAGAGAAATGAGAGTGATACAAGAAAACCATGAAAAATGAGTCAACAGTTTGGTAAAGGTGACAAACATGCAAACACAAAAGTACTAAAGAAAATAACAACTTAAAAGCCAGAATAGACCAAATGGTAAAAAAAAAACAAAAAACAAAAAGCAACAACAACAAGTTACAAAAATTTTCTGAAGAAGAAATCTCTTTAAAAATTAGGATTGGCCAAATGGAAAAGGACATATAAAATGATTCCTTAAAATTTAGAATGGAGCATATGGAAGCTAATGATTTTATGAGAAATCAAGAAACTAAATTAAATGAATGGAAAAATAGAAAATAATGTGAAATATCACATTGGAAAAAAAAACTGACATAGAAAAGAGATGCAGGAGAGACAATGTAAAAAAGTACTGAGCTCCCTGAAAGCCATGATCAAAAAACAAAGCCTAGACATCACCTTTCAAGAAATTATCAAGGAAAACTGACCTGAGATTCTAGAAACAGAGGACAAAATAGAAATTGAAGAAATCCACTGATCACCTCCTGAATGAGATCCCCCCTGCAAAAGAAAACTCTCTCAGTAATAGGTATAACCAAATTCTATAGCTCACAAGTCAAGAGAATATTGAAATCAGCCAGAAAGAAATAATTCAAGTATTATGGAGCAACAATCAGGATAACACAAGATTCAGTAGCTTCTACATTAAAAGAGTGCTTGGAATATGATATTCCTGAGGGCAAAGAAGTTAGGATTACAATCAAGAATCACCTACACAGCAAAACTGAGTATGATCCTTTAGGGGGGAAATGGATATTCAGCAAAATAGAAGACTTTAAAGCATACTTAATGGAAAGACCAGAGCTGAATGGAAAATTTGACTTTTAA
Organism: Bettongia penicillata ogilbyi; assembly: GCA_023548195.1. Classification (NCBI taxonomy): domain Eukaryota; kingdom Metazoa; phylum Chordata; class Mammalia; order Diprotodontia; family Potoroidae; genus Bettongia; species Bettongia penicillata. Next base: position 2,390,746 of record JAJHZJ010000048.1, on the reverse strand, counting down.
CTATAAGACTAAAGAGAAGCATGAAAAGGCAAACATGAAAGAGAAATCATAAGGGACTTAGAAAAATTGAGCTGTTTACATTCTTACATGGAAATTTTATATTTGTAACTCGTAAGAACTTTCTCATTATTAGGGAAGTTATAAGAAGTATATATCTAGAGAGAGGACATAAGTGTGAATTGAACATGAAGGGATGAAATCTTAAAAAAAATAATTAAGAGGTGAGAAAGTGGACTGCATTGGGAGAAAGGGATGTAGAGAAGGTAGAAAGGGGTAGATTATCTTACAGAAAAGACAAGAAAAAGCTTTTACAGTGGAGGAGAAAATGGGGGAGCTGATAGGGAGTGAATGAACCTTATTCTCATTGGAATTGGCTCAAAAAGGGAATAAAATATACAGTGAGTTGGGAATAGAAATCTGTCTTACTCTACAGGAAAGTAGGATATGAGAAGGGTGGGAAGAGGTGACAGAAGGGAGGGAAGATTGGGGGAGACAGTAGTCAGAAGCAAGACACTTTTGAGAAGGGAGAGGGTGAAAGTAAAGAGAAAGTAGAATAAACAGGGGAATAGAATAGAGGGAAATACATTTGGCAATCATTTAACTGTGAAAAAAATTGAAGCAATTTTCTCTGATAAAGGCCTAATTTCTCAAATATATAGACAAATGAGTCAAAATTTAGAAAAATAAGAGGCATTCAGCAATTCAGAAATGATCAAGAGATTAAAAACAGTTTTCAGATGAAGTAATCAAAGTTAGATATCTATAGTTATATGAGAGGGTATTCTAAATTGCCATTGATTGGCAGAATGCAAATTGATGCAATTCTGAGGTACTACCTAAAAGAGAATGACAAATATTGGAGGGGAGATGGGAAGTATGAGGCATTTAACACACTATTAGGGGAGTTGTGAACTGATTCAACTGTTCTTTAGAGAAATTTGGAACTATGCCTAAAGGGCTATAGAACCCTTGCATACCCTTTGACCTTGCAATGCCACTATTAAGTCTGAGTCCAAAGAGATAAAAAAAAAAAAAAAAAGGGAAAAGGACCTATGGAAATATGGAAATATTTATAGCAGGTGGCAGGAAGTTGGAAATTGGGAGGATGCCCATCAGTTGGGGAATGGTTGAACAAATTGTGCTATGTGATTATAATGGAATACTATTGTGATATAAGAAATGATATGCATGATGCTCTTTTAAAAACTTTGAAAGGCTGCTGTGAGCTGATACAAAGTAAAATGTACTGTGTTCAAAATAATAACAATACTGTGAATTACTTAGCTCTTCTCAATAAAATATTCCAAGACAATTCTAAAGGACTTGTAAGAAAAATGCTATCTGTCCCCAGACAAAGAACTGGTTGTGTCTGAATACTAGTTGAAACGTATTGTTTTTATTTTATTTTTCTTGTGTATTTTTTTGGTCTATGTTTTCTTTCACATGACTAATATGAAAATATGTTTTGCATGACTACACATGTATAACCTATATTGAATTGCTTGCTTTAGAATGAAGGAGGTGGTTAGGGAGGAAGGGAAGGAATTTGGAACTCAAAATTCAAAAAAAGAATTAAAAAAATTATTTATATGTAATTGGGGAAAATAAAATACTAAATACATTTAAAAAGAGAAAGTTGAGGAAAAGGGAGGACAGATGGAAGGAAAGAAGAAGGGAAAGAAGGAAAAAAAGAAGGAAGAAAGGAGCAATGGAGAAAGGAACAAGAAAGGAAAGAAAGGAGAGAGGTAGGCAAAAGCTAGGAAAGCAGGAAGAAAAGGATGGTAGAAGGACATAAGTAAAGGAAAGAAAGAAAAGAGAGAAGAAGGAAGTAAAGGAGGAAGGAAGGAAGGAAGGAAGGAAGGAAGGAAGGAAGGAAGGAAGGAAGGAAGGAAGGAAGGAAGGAAGGAAAGGAAAAAAGAAAAGGGTAAAAATGTAGGAAGAAAAAAGAAGTAAGGAAGGAGACAGAATAGAAAGGAAAGAAGGAAGAAAGAAAGGAAGGAAAGAGGGAGGGGAGGGAGGAAAGCATAGAGGAAGGAAGGAGAATGAAAAAGGATGGTTTGCCTCTTGAGTGCCCTTTTTTCTTTTCTAGACATCTGGTTTGTCTACCACTTCATCATTCACAATCCCCTAGGTTTTCATAATGTTTCATTATGCCCGAGCAAAACAACTTCCTGCCTCTCCTCCTAATCCATTACCAACATAAGAAAACTCTTTCCCCCGGAGGAAGAAGGACCCTTAACAGGCTGGCCTATGGACTGAGAGGTGGCATCTTTTGAGGTTTTCTCTTCCATCTCACTCAGACTTTCCACTGTCTGTTTAATGAGGTCCCACTTTGATTAATGCCTTTGTTGGGCAGTAAATGATGTTTCCAGACTTCTCACAAAGCTGTTTTGTGTTCCCTGTCAAAATACTTTCTTACAAAAAGAAATGATAGAAATGCCAAGAAGCATCCCTGTGTTCCTCTTTGGGGTTTGAAAAAGAGGGTGTTAAATGTTTAACCTGGACTGAGGAGCTTTACTAAAAGTATTCAATGAAATGAAAACTTTCTTAGGAGAATAAATCACGCTGTGACTTGTTTCAAATGGGCAAGTTGAGTTCTTTTTGCTTCTCTCTCCTCTCTCTCTCTACCTCTTCCTTTCCCTCCCTCTCTCCCTCTCCCTCTCCCTCTTCCTCTCCCTTTCCCTCTCCCTTCCCCCCTTCTCTCTTCTCTCTCTCTCAGCAATTCCATCTGAATTTTCTTAGGAAGATTCTGAAGATCACCTGATGGGATAACGTACCAGACACCGAGGTCCTTACTTGAACTAAATTGCCAAGCATTCAGATTCTACTTCAGAAAGCACAACTCCAATGGACTGGTCACATTGTTCAAATGGAAAATGTACACTTACCAAAAAGACTATTTTGTGAAGAACTCACCCAAGGCAAGCATTCATATGGTGGTCAGAAGACGTGATACAAGGATACTCTCAAAGTCTCTCTTAAGAAATTTGGAATTGATTGTGTGACCTGGGAGACACAGTCACAGGATCACTTAGCATGTGCCTACATCAGACAAGGTGCTGTACTTCATGAGTAAAGCAAAAATGAAACAGCTCAAAGGAAAATAGGATGCACAAATTTAGAGTATCCACCCCAAATTTCACACAGACTATTTGTGCTTGACCTGCGATAGAGCATTTGGAGCTTATATTGGTATGATCAGCCACAGTAGAATATATTGAAACTTGATTCTTTTATATGTCATTTTGGTCCTCTTCAAGAACAAAGGACAAAAATCAACCAATTAGCTGGGACTGTTTTCCAATATATAAATTTTTGCTCATGCTCCAAAATGTTGCAGAAAAGCTTCCATGGTAATGCATATGTTCCTTCCTAATTAAAAAACCTCTAAATTCAGAGAGAGGAGAGGGAAAATGAGGAACCCTGGAAAGTCTTTTTAAATATAGGAATGAAAGAGTGAGAGGTATGAACTATGGAGATTCTTTTGGCAGCTGTGTGAAGGATCCATTCAAAAAGGATGAAACTGGAGGGTGATAGAACAGTTAGGAAGATTTTTTAGTATTCCAAGTGAGGGTAAGTGGTAACCTAAACTAGTTTGATTGCAGTGGAAAACTAGGATAGACGTGCATGATTTTTCCAAGGTAGAAAAATTAAGCTTGGTAACTTAATCTATTAAAAGGGTGAGCAAAGGGTTAGATTACTCTAAGATTTTAAGTTTGGATGACTTAGAAAATGGTGTTGATGCCAACAAAAATGAAGAAATTGAGAAAAAATGATATAAACATCTGTTTTTGGACATGTTGAATGTGAGATGCCACTGGGACATTCTGATGGAGATAGATACTTGGGAATTGGGAACGTAAGGAGAGAGAGAGAGAGAGAGAGAGAGAGAGAGAGAGAGAGAGAGAGAGAGAGAGAGAGAAATAGGTGAGCCTATGAGACTGCATCATTTCCCAAAGACAGAGTCTAGCAAGAGAAGAGAACTGAGCACAGTCAAGGAACATTATCACTTGATAAGAGAGGAGGGAAGACGATAAAATGAAAAAAAAAAGACCAATAAGAAACATTCTAGTAAGAGTACTAAGGGAGAATAGTGTCAAATAAATGGGAAAAAACAATAAAGAAGGAGGATATAGGCAACAACGTTAAATGTTGTAGAAAGGAAAAGAGGGAGAGATATCATGTACTGTGGCAATTATAATGTTCTTAAGTTATGAAAATACTTAGAATGCCAAAATAAAAAATAATCAATAAACAGCAGTGTATAAGTAGGAGAACCAAGAGAGTGTAATGCTAAGGCATCAGTAGAAAAGAGTACAATAATAGAAGAAAGTATTGGTCAGCAGCACCAAAAGACAAATCAGTTGAAAGGTCATGGGTGAATATGGAAAGATCATTTTCAGTAGAGTGATGAAGGAAGACAGATTTCAGTATCCTGAGTGGTGAATGGGTAGTGAGGGGATGAACACAGCAAGAATAGAGTAATCTTTCTCAGACTTTAGCAGTGAAGTGGATAAATATATGACAATCGCCTAATGGGTTGGTACTTGAGGAAGTGGAGGTCCAGAGAGGTGACATAGGTTATCTAGGGGCTAATAGGTAATGAACTACATACTTCATTATCTTAATGATTTGCAGTTTAATTGGCATAGGTATTATCTTGACTGTCACAGATTCCAACCTTCCTACAAATTAGTAGGTGGTCATGAACAGTTATTATGTCCCCAGAATTAATCAACCTGTGGCCAGTTTAGTGATGAATTTCCTTTAACTTAGCTCAACTAATTCTTAAATATCTGACAAAGTTTCCTTCATGAGGTTTGTATTTAAAACTATTATCACTTGGCAAGGGTCAGATTGTCCCCTGGCACATCCTTAAAGAATATAAAATGACTTACATTTTTAGACAAGGCATCAAAATAGGACTTTCATGGAGGCATATCAAGACTAATGCTAGCCTTATTTCCCATTCAGTGTTTTCCAGTATTCCAATACTGACACTCAGGTAAATTACCGGTTCTAACTTAACAAATTGTCTTAAAAAAGAAATTGTTACTATTTCAAAAGGAAAATATATATGAACAAATATAATGTTATATAAAATTTATAAATGCATGTATGTGTATATATGCATGAATGTGTGTATGTATGTGTGTGTATATACATAGATACTTACACAGGTATATGATGATGAGGAAAATATATGAGAAAGAAAAGCCATTTCATTTCATTCCATCATGTAATTTGGTCCATTATTAGTACTGAGATACTTTGACCATACATAATTAATACAAATACAAATTAGTACTCTAGGCAGGAATTAATTATTATAGGACTTAATACATACCAGATTTGTGTTTAACTAGACACTTTTGGAATTCCATTTGCTTGATCTAAGAATTCAAGTTTGAAAGAAAAATCTATTATAATTCATTTAATTATGCTACTATACTTCGCTTGCATTATCTGCCTTTGCTGCATGGCTACAATTAATATTTAACGTTTATTGTGCGAAATTCACTTATCCCTGTTAAATTCCAGTTGCCAAATTTTTTCCTCTGTTCAGAATTTCAGCAGTGAAGCTGTAGTCTGTTATTTCTTCTTCTAAGTTACTGGCAGGGCTAGGGGTTGACACAAACCCCCGTATTTGCCTCCTTCATAAACCATTAGGCAATGCAAATTGATTTCCATTTCTCAATCAGCTTGGTCCTTGACTATTCAATTTAGCGGACACAGGGGAGTGCTGATGTATACGCTGATGGGTTGTTATTAGTTTGCATGTATATATGTATGCATTTTAACAATTATAACTTCAATTTAATAATTTAAAGTTAAATGGAATTTCTCCAAATTTGAAAAGATTTGCTAAAAAGCATCCTTTTTTTTCTTTCCCTGCTGTCAATATGACTATGTGTAATGATGAACATAAGCAATTCTGTCTGATGGAAGACATGGTAGTTATAACATCTCAGGAGAGTATTTTCATGCTCTTCTGCCCAGCTGTGAGTCATATCAATTTTTGCCTTATCCATCATTATTGTTCTTGGTCTGTTCCATTATATACCAAATAAGCAGTCAGAACTTGTATATTCCACATGACATAAAATCAAATTTACTTTTATAGGGAGATATGCTCTTGCAGAAAGGGATGGACCTGTAGCATCCCTAATTTTTTCCCTCTCTACTATAATAGGGTACATCAAAAGCCAAGGATTTAAAATTAATCCAAGCATGCAAATTAGCAAGATGTCAATGGACATTGGACATAAGACAAAATTCAACAGTAGAATGACAAGAAAAATGGGTAATGCTTTACCTCTATTTTTCTTTCACTTTTTAGTGAAAATTGTGATAGGTGTGGATCTCTGAGGAGTTCTCTCTTTCTCAATCTTCTTATTTCCATATATATACATATATATATATATGTATAGATGCATGCACATATATGATATGTATATAAATATATATGTATATATATATATATACATATATACATGAATGTTCTGTTTTGTATATGCGATCTGGTGTGATTTTATTAATGTGAAGAACTCTTGGTCTGGAAATTCCCTCCATTGGTACTATTAACAGTTCTCTTGCTTGAGCCACTGAGAAGTTAAGTTGGTCATCATTACTTAGCTAATATATGTTCGAAGGATTTCAAGCAAGTTATTCTTGAATCCAAGAATTGCTTTGTGAACTCTATTCAATTCTAACTTTCTGTATAGTTTGAATTTTGCATGAATTCATGAAATAATGGCACTCCAATCACCAACACTTGCCACAATTGTACATCTTAGAGAGGATAGTTTAGTAGTTGGCAATGGCCGGGGGCAAAAATGAACTAGTAGTCAACTCTCAGGTAATAAACTTCTATAAACTTGGATTTGCTAATGCTCTTAAAAAAGGTGTCCATTAATGGTGCTGTCTAGAAAGCATTATAGCTGGTAAGACTTTTCATTCTTTGTTCTTTGCTGGCAAAACCACCTCCAGACAATGATTATTAAGCACACAAACATTTATTAATGACCTAGTATGTGTAGGGCATTATACTAGGTTCTGGAAAAATCACAAAAGACTGGAAAACTCTCATCTAATATTTAATTAGAGAGATATCCCAACAAGTAAAATGCTAAGTGATTCACACAGAGAAACAGAAGGAATAAGTAAGAATTTTTTTGAAAGAGTTGCAGTTTATATGAACCTTGAAGAGACCTAGCTGTCCTGAGAGGCAGAGGTAATGAGAGTGAGTGTTCTAGGCAGGGAACACCTTTGTCTATTCAAAAATGTAGAAGCAGATGATCCAGTGCTTTATATGAGGCTGGAGATTAGTGTTCATAAGAAGAAGCAATGAGAGGTAATCCACAAGTTAAAAATGGATTAGAGAAAAAAATGCCTGATGGGGTCGTTTATATTTTATTCAAAAAGCAAAGGGGAGCCTCTGGAGCTTCTTGAGAAATAGAATGAAATAATCAGTCCTACATTATAAGAAAACCGCTTCATTAGCTTCAGCTTCAGCTTTTTGCTCGTCAGTATGTTTTTTGATCTAAACTTTACCATCCAATCTGCTCAACATATAGGTACTTTCTTTGTGATCTTACTTCATCAGTCATTTGATTTCATCTTCTTTCCTAACAAGTGACGATTGAATGAATCAATTTTTTGTTCTTTCTCTAACAGCAGGCTATACACACCACCCCCCCTTTTGCCTTTTCTTTTACATGTCATTTCATTAATTTGTTGCTCTTGCTACTGACTACTAAGTGATGGATGGCAATTATTCTTTTACTGTCATGTTTTTTTTCAATTGATCTTTATTTATTGACTTTCATTTGATTTAGGCTGGCCCTTAAAGCAGAAATGAGAATTAATTTTATCTTTGGAAATTAAACCAGCCAAACTTTTTAAATGAGCAAACATTTACTCATATTATTTCATAATCAGTGTTTTGATGATAATGATGTCGATAGTGTTGGCTGGAGAGTTTATGAAGCTTAGCTTCTGTCCAAATCTGATGTTTCATAATTGCTTGGGGGTGACTCTGGGTTGCTAATGGCTATACTAATAGAGAGCATTCTGACAGGCTTAAAATATTGGCCCAGAAATGGACCATATTTGCTGGAGATTAACTGAGCTAAGTGAAAATCAATTATCAAGAGATTGATAGTCATAACCTCATAAATTTTGGGGCTACAACAACTCACAAAACTATTTAAGACATGCATAGAAAAAATATTCATGCCTCTGAAATCCTGAATTCATAAATTCTTATGTAACTATAAGGGATTATAGTAATAACACTTATTTTTTAAAAGATGTTATGCATTCTGTAATCAGCTAGGTAGCTGACAACTTGGAAGTAGTAAAAATATTTTGAGCAACTGAAAAGATAGCTTGAAATAATTATACTTTCCTTATTAAAGTTTCTTTCTGATCCTCACCAAAAACTTTTTTTTCATCATTTAAGAGACAATTCTAATGAACTTAGCTAACTGCTTCCCAGGCCCACATTAGATGTGGAAAAATGGTGGTAATGATAAAGCAGAGTCAGAAGGGTGGTTCTAGAAGCAAATATGTTGACAGTATGAGGAAGGATAGCCTAAGAGTGAGGGAAGAAACAAGAAAACAGAAAACCAAGGGGGGAGGAGCCAAGATGGTGGAGTAGAAAGATTTACATATGCTAGCTCCTAACCCACAGCCCCGCCCCTCAAAAAAAAAAAGAACTCCTAACAAATTCTGGAGAAGTGGAAGTCACACAGCCACAGAGTGGAGGAGATTTCTGTTCCAGAGAGACATGAAAAATGACACCAAAGATCTGTCAGGCACCGGACACGGAGTGCCTTGGCCATGTGGCACCAAGAAGATCAGATCCGAGCAGGCTTCAGGGACAGAATCTCCAGTGGCCGAGTAGGTCCCTCCACCCACAGGCACAAAGGTCAGTGAGAGAGCCTGACTGGCTGGCTGAGAGGGGAGCAGGGTGTCTCCATAACTCAGACCCCCTTGGGAGGCAGCAGCAGAGGCAGCAGCAGACAGGGCTCCCAAAGGAGACAGGAGGTCAGATCCATTATTGAAGGTCTCCACATAAACCCCTGAGGGAACTGATCTCCATGCAGCAACCCTGCCCTGACCCAAGCAGCTGAACTTAATCTCACAGTGAATAGCAGCCCTGTCCCCACCTGAGCACTTGAATTTAAATCTTATACTGAATAGCAGCCCTGCCCCTGCTGAAAGCCCTGAGGCTGGGAAGCAGCAATTGAATCTCAGACCCGAAGCACTAGCTGGGTGGCTCTGGAGGCAAGGCAAGGGTGGAGAGGAGTCTCAGAAGTCAAGTAATTGGCTGGGAAAATGCCCAGAAAAGGGGAAAAAAATGAGACCATAGAAGGTTACTTTCTTGGGGAACAGATATCTCCTCCCATCCTATCAGATAAGGAAGAACAATGCTTACCATCAGGAAAAGACGTAGATGTGTATCCCAAACATCCAAAATAGATATTCAATGGGCTCAGGCCACGGAAGAGCTCAAAAAGAATTTTGAAAATCAAGTGAGAGAGGTGGAGGAAAAACTGGGACGGGAAATGAGAGATAGCAAGAAAAGCATGAAAAGCAGGTCAACAACTTGCTAAAGGAGACCCAAAAAATGCTGAAGAAAATAACACCTTGAAAAATAGGCTAACTCAATTGGCAAAAGAGGTTCAAAAAGCCAATGAGGAGAAGAATGATGTAAAAAGCAGAATTAACCAATTGGAAAAGGAGGTCCAAAAGCTCACTGGAGAAAATAGTTCTTTCAAAATTAGAATGGAACAGATGGAGGCTAATAAATTTCTGAGAAATCAAGAAATCACAAAACAAAACCAAAAGAATGAAAAAATGGAAGAGAATGTGAAATATCTCATTGGAAAAACAACTGACCTGGAAAATAGATCCAGGAGAGACAATTTAAAAATTATGGGACTACCTGAAAGCCATGATCAAAAAAAGGGCCCAGACATAGACATCATATTTCATGAAATTATCAAGGAAAACTGCCCTGATATTCTAGAACCAGAGAGCAAAATAAGTATTGAAGGAATCCACCGATCACCTGAAAGAGATCCAAAAAGAGAAACTCCTAGGAACATTGTGGCCAAATTCCAGAATTCCCAGGTCAAGGAGAAAATATTGCAAGCAGCTGGAAAGAAACAATTCCAATATTGTGGAAATGCAATCAGGATAACAAAAGATCTAGCAACTTCTACATTAAAGGATCAAAGGGTGTGGAATAGGATATTCCAGAAGTCAAAGGAACTAGAACTTAAACCAAGAATCACCTACCCAAGCAAAACTGAGTATAATACTTCAGGGGAAAAACTGGTCTTTCAATGAAACAGAGGACTTTCAAGCATTCTTGATGGAAAGAGCAGAGCTGAAAAGAAAATTCGACTTTCAAACACAAGAATGAGAAGAAGCATGAAAAGGTAAACAGTAAAGAGAAGTCATAAGGGACTTACTAAAGTTGAACTGTTTACATTCCTACATGGAAAGACAATATTTGTAACTCTTGAAACTTTTCAGTATCTGGGTAGTTTGTGGGATTACACACACACACACACACACACACACACACACACACGCACACACAGAGACAGAGAGCACAGAGTGAATTGAATAGGATGGGATCATATCTTAAAAAAATGAAGTTAAGTGGTGAGAGAGAAATGTATTGGGAGGAGAGAGGGAGAAATGGAATGGGGCAAATTATCCCTCATAGAAGAGGCAGGCAGGAGACTTTTTAGTAGAGGGAAAAAGAGGGGAGCCAAGAGAAAAACATGAAATTAAGTCTCATCACATTCGGCTAAAGGAAGGAATAAAATGCACACTCATTTTGGTATGAAAACCTATCTTACAATAAAGAAAAGTGGGGGACAATGGGATAAGCAGGGTGGGGGGATGATGGAAGGGAGGGCAATGGGAGGAGGGAGCAATTTAAAATCAACACTCTTGGGGAGCGACAGGATCAAAAGAGAGAACAGAAGCAATGGGGGGGGCAGGATGGATGGAGGGAAATATAGTTAGTCTTACACAACACGACTATTATGGAAGTTATTTGCAAAACTACACAGATATGGCCTATATTGAATTGCCTGCCTTCCCAAAGGGAATGAGTGGGGAGGGAGGGATGGGGAGAAGTTGGAACTCCAAGTTTTAGGAACAACTGTTGAGTATTGTTCTTGCTACTAGGAAATAAGAAATACAGGTAATGGGGAATAGAAAGTTATCTGGCCCTATAGGGAAAAAGAGAAGATGGGGACAAGGGAAGGGAGGGATGATAGAAGAGAGGGCAGATTGGTAATAGGGGAAATTAGAGTGCTAGGTGTATTGGGGTGGGGGGAGGGGACAAATGGGGAGAAAATTTGGACCAGAAAATTTTGTGAAAATGAATGTAAAAAGTTAAATAAATAAATTTCTATATATATATATATATATATATATATATATATATATATATATATATATATATATATATATATATATATATATATATAAAGGTAAACCGAGCAGCAATGTATTCATAGTGGCCTATGGATATGCTTTTGTCTGTTTTGCATTGCAAGCCCCTAGCCTAGAATTGTCAGTGCTAGAGCATTTTCAGTATTCAACTTATACATATATTTAAGAGTATTCCGTGCATCCTAGTCTTGCACCAAAAACAGTAATAAATGATTTTTAAATACTAAAGAAAAAAAAAAAAGAAACAAGAAAACATTCCCAGATTTGATGTTGTGTTTTATTCTAGGCATTAAAAAATAGACACACTAAAAATATGCACACTTGCAATATATTTTGATTATACAGTTACATCTATATGTATGAACTTTGATTCTATGAAGAAATAGAACATTATCACAGTAAGTTTTCTGTTCAGAAATACAGCAGATCTCTTTGGGGTTAGAAAACATTATAAAAAAATTTCTTAAAATGTTGTCTAAAATACCTGAATATGATCTGTGATTGCAAGTGAAGCCCTTGAGCTTATGAATGTACTTGGTGAGGAAGATATTTTGAAGCTCAAAAATTCTTTAGTTGAAGATACAGAATGCCATACATAGAATGGTCTCTGGAAATTGTATAAGGCAATTTTCTTTTTTTACACACAAAAAAATCAGGTCTAGAGAGATGAAACATCTTGACCAAGATCATTCAGCTAATTAGTCATGGTTAGAATCCAAATTTCAGTTCCTGATTCTATGTTGTTTCCATTACACCATGCCATTGAGCCTCTTTTTTTCCTCTCTCTTCCTCCTCCCCTTTCTTTACCCTCTCCTTCCTGTCCTTTCTTTTTTCTCCCTATACTCACCTTTTTTCTCTGTTCTTTCCATTACTCCTTTTTTATATTTCCCCCTCTCTTTAAAAATGTTGCATTAGAGAAGCTTTGAGGTCCCTTCCAGCTCTCATAATCTGATACTCTGCAATAAAAAATTGTGCTAATAAACTAAACAAAATGATAGAACATGATAACTTCTAAGCAAAATCATATAAATATTAATTATATTTTAATTGTTCAATAAATATAAAGTTTGTCATTACTACAAATGTTACACACTCAAGAAATCGTTTGATACTATAAACATTTTGTAACTTGAAATCTAGATTTAATGTTATTGAACTATACATACTCACATATATGCAAATATATATACATATATATACATATATATCTACATGCCTGTATCTGTATATCATATTTATATATGTACATATATAATATTTGGGACTAAGTACTGTTTGAGAAATTTTCCTTTAAAAAATAAAAAAATGGAAAAAATTTGTGTTAAGATTGAATATTTTTAGAATGAGTATCAAATACTTACAAATTGTTTTCCTTTATTGCTGTTTTAATCCAACTCCATAATTCATGTGTAGTGCTTGCCTTTGCTATGGGAGTATGACCCTGAGTTTTAGGTTATTTCTGTAGGCATGGGCAGTGCTGGGACATCTTCAGTTGGTTTCTGTGGCAGAGTGGTCCAGTTTGGGTGACTGGAAAGAGAAGGATTCAGGACAATGAAACACAAAGAGACATGAGTAAAAGACAGGGAAACCTAGTAACAACAAGGAGAGGGTAACTAGCATAATCATGCTCAGGTGAATGGCTCTCATTCTTGATTCCAGAAATGAGTGGGAAAGCTTCCCTTGGTATCTGCAAGTTAGAAGACATTATTTGGGAAGTGATCATGTCTGTCTTGTAAAATGAAGCAATCGGAGCCTTAGAGGTATGAAGAGCAATTGACTGTGGTGGACAAACTTCCAGTAGCATCTGAGATAAATAGAAAATTGCAGTACCCAGCCCAAGACTGATCCATGGCCAGAAGGACAGCTATCACCTTCTCTGCCTGCCCCATCATTCACTTGTCTAACAATTGTTCTTTTTCTCATTTCCTCCGCCCCAGTGCACCTTCACTTCCAATCTTTGCTTATGGCAGTGGAAAAGAAAAAGCTAATATTAAGGAAATGAAAAATACCAATCCCTTCCTTTGATGATGGAGGCACAGAAGAATGAGAAAACTTCACATTTGAGGCTAAGGGATAGACGGAGATATGCTACAGTTCCACTATTGGACTGCTGATTTTGATATTCCATGTTTTTATTAATTTCATTGGTTTGCTCAACCATGAAATTGATGCTTAAGCATTATTCTAGAACTTGAATCTAGCAGAAGTTTAAGTGGCATGAATGTGAAGTTAATCCTATATAGAGCCAAGGAGTTAAAGGAGGGGCAGAGTGCTGATAAATTGATAATCCTTCTCAAATCCATCACCTTGTTTTCACATGCCTTCTTATTTACAAAATATTTTTTTACATATACACATGAAAATCCCATGTTACACAACAAATAGACCTTAAAAATTCTCTTGAATGAAGGCTAGGTAAAAATTCAGCAGTAGTAATGGAGTAGTATATGCACAGAGAGCCATTTCAGGTTAAAGTATCAGCATCAGTAGTGGTGATAGCATTACTCAAAGAAATGAAGAGGAGGGGTTAGAACTACAAAGATAAAAGTTTTAGCTTTCCATAGGCTGGATTTGGGGCATTCCTTGTATATGTAAATTTAAGTTACAAGAAGCAACCGAAAATGAGTAATCTACAATATTTGCTTGACGCCATCAAAGACATTAAGTCCAGAGGAAAAATAATAATATTTTCTTTCACAACCCAAATGCTGTGACTTGTTTCTTCTGCACATATCCTTCTTTCTCACAATCAGGCAAAAAAGAGATGTCAGATTCCTTAACGCTCAGCAGCTCGTGCTTCCATTTTTAACAAAAGAATAAAAACATCTCAAAGCAAGTTCAACTGGGAAATTTGTAATCATAGTCTGAATAGACTATACTTTTAAATTTAATATACCACAATGATAATGTTATAAGCAAGTCAATTATGCACAATACATTTTATGTTCCCCAATTACTGAGGTATGCCTATTTCTTATACTTTCATTTCATCAAATAATACAATCATAGATTCAGAGCTGAATGAAACCTTAGAGCTCATCTAATCAAGAGTTCTCAAACTATAGATAAAGAAACAGAGACCTAAAGAGGAGAGGTGATGTACCTAGAGTAGTAGAAGCAGAGCTAGAGCTTAAACCCATGTTATCTAACTCCAAGTCTGATGCTTTTATTATGCCTCTATACACTTTATATTAATATTTCCTTAAAGAATAATTCATATAAAATTTATTTCTATGGTTTCAAGATATCCACAAAATGCGTATGTGTACATACATATATACATGTGCATACATACATAATTTTTTTTGGCTTATATATTCTGGGAAGAAAAATTGGAACTATTCCTCTAAAATCATTGACATGTACATAACGTTTGACCCAGAACTATCACTACTAGGTACATATTCCAAAGATAATAAAGATTTAGAGGAACTCTACACATAAAAATTGTTATAGGAGATTTTTCCTGTTGTAGCAAGTAGTTTAGAAATTGAGAGGATGGCCATCAAGGAGAAAAAATTTATACAATAACAATACTGGAAAAACAGAAAGATAATAATTTTGATAAACACAATGACTAGCAATGATTCCAGAGGCTCTAGATGATGAATAATGCTGCCCACCACATGATAAAGAGGTTATGTACTCAAGATGCCTCATAATACACATATTTTTAGACATGACTAATGTGGAAATTTGCTTTGCTTTACTATAAATATTTGCTTCAGGGAGGTTTTTTTCTTTTTTTCTTTCAATTTGGGGGTTATACAAGGGAAATAAAATCAGTTTTTATTTTTTGAAAGAAATTTTATATATATATATATCTGTATATATGTATATGTGTATATGTATTTATATGTATATATATGTGCATATGTGTATATATATATATATATCAATGAAGGTGGATATCAACATCACTAACTGCAAAGTCATATATCTTCTTTCCTATTTCTACAAAATCTTGTAAGACAATTCTCAGGTCTGAGATGTTCTCTCAAGGGCATTCTATAGTAGACCAATGTTTATATGTATATGCATACACATATGTATGCATGTATGTACATACACATATACACATACATTATGTGTATATGTGTATATATACATACACACATATAGGCAGAGAAGGAGGAGAAGAAAGAAAAGAAAAAAAAAGAGAAGCATTTATGTAGTACAATGCACCATGCTCTGTGCTTAATGCCTTACAAATATTATCTCATCTGAACCTCACAACAATCACATTTATTATTATTATTATCCACATTTTGTGGTTGAATAAATTGAGGCAAATAGGTTCAGTGACATACCCAAGATCACACAGCTAATGAGCCTCTGAGGCTGGATTTGAACTCAGTTCTGTCTTTCTCCTGACCCCATGCCCTATCTACTTTTTCAAAACATATTGTTGGTGCGAGCTTGGAAGCCTCTAACTCAGAACTTTCGCAGTTGGAACTATCCCCCCAGATACCCTCCAAAATGGCATCAACTGTCAAGGATCAGCTTATCTTGACTGTCCTAAAGGAAGACCAGGTTCCCCAGAACACGATCACTGTTGTAGGCGTTGGTGCAGTTGGCATAGCTCATGCCATTAGTATCTTAACAAAGGAATTGGCTGATGATCTTGCCCTAGTTGATGTGATAGAAGATAAACTAAAGGGAGAGAAAATGGATCTCCAACATGGCAGCCTTTTCCTCAAAGCACCAGAAATTGTTTCTGGCAAAGACTACAATGTGACTGCAAACTCAAAACTTGTCATTGTTATGGCTGGGGCATGTCAACAGGAGGGAGAAAGTTGTCTTAATTTGGTCCAGCGCAATGTGAATATCTTTAAATTCATCATTCCCAATATTGTTAAATACAGCCCTAATTGCAAGCTGCTGATATTCTGATATGTATATATATATATATACATATATATATATATATATACATATATACATACATATATATATATATACACACACACACATATAGACTGTAAGCTAAGTGGCTTTCCTAAAAACTGTATTGTTGGAAGTGGTTGCAATCTGGATTCTGCCCATTTCCATTACCTAATGGGGGAGAGACTTGGTGTCCATTCTTCAAGTTGTCATGGATGGGTCTCTGGAGAACATGGAGACTCCAGTGTTGGAGCAGTGTGAATCTTGCCAGTGTGTCTCTAAAGAACCTTCATCCTTCTTTGGGAACTGATGCTGATACAGAGAATTGAAAAGATAAACAGGTGGTTGAAAGTGCTTATGAGGTAATCAAACTGAAGGGCTGCCCTTCCTGGACCATTGGCCTGTCTGTGGCTCATCTGGCAGAAAGCATTATGAAGAATCTTAGGAGACTGCATCCAATTTCCACCATGATTAAGGGCCTATGTGGCATTAATAAGGATGTCTCCCTTAGTGTCCCATGTGTCTTGGGTTAGAATGGCATTTCAGAAGAGGTGAAGGTCAACCTGAATCTGGAGGAGGAAAGCCCATTTAAAGAAGAGCACAGATACTCTTTGGGAAATCTAGAAGAAGCTGCAATTCTAAAACCTTTGAATGTGCTGCCATAAAGAGAACATGACAGGGGTTGAGGGGTTATGTATGATCCGCTTTTCAAATAGATCAAATCTTTCCTGTGATTAGTGACTAAACACCAGAAATATAAAGCCTGCGAACACACTCCAGTTTCTTCCTAAAGTTAGAAATGGGGAATAGAACCCTACTGTAGTTAGCATATGATGCTGGATATAACTTGTGTAGTCTCAGCAGTTAGTGTCAAGCAAAGCCAGTGCCCCACAAGTACATAAACTACCCGCTTTGTAAGCAGGTGCTATAGGCTCCCTTAGGTCCAGAAGACAACACTCCCGGATACAAAACACCATGCAGTAGTAATTCTTTATTGATGCATTGATTATCTTTGTGCTCTCCTCCATTAGGCATGGCCCCCATGTATCACCTTTCTAGAAGACCTGATTTTGTCTACCTATATATATCTATAGATAGATAGATAGATATAGATATATAGATATAGATAAAAATATATATAGATATAGATATGTGTATATATCAATAGTTGTGTACAACAATGCAACCGAACAAATAACTGATGAAAAAAATCATATTGTTTCTACCTTCACAAATCTGTCATATTTATATTCTTCTCTCCACTCATGCAGTCACTCCAGTATGTACAAGGCATTCATCATCTCTTACTTCTTTCCAACTGATCTCCCTATCTCTCGTCAGCCCCTAATCCAATCAATTATTTTCCTAGAGCCCTCTTCTGATGGTGGTCTCCCTTCTAGATTCCAGTGACTACCTAATCACAGAGATGAAATGTAAAGTCTTTTTTGCGCAATTTAAAGCTTTTTATGACCTGACCTCACTTCAGGTTTTGAAGTCTACTCCTCTATATAGCCACTCTATATTTGGATTTTGCAGTCCAGCTACACTTGCTATTTCTCACACAGACACTCCATTTCCTGTTTGAACAAGTCTAGAAGACTCTTCATTTTCAATCCTGACTTCCTTTAAGACTTATCACAAAGTTGATCTTCTAGAGGAGACGTTTTCATGGTTTCTCTGGCTTTTCCTCTGAAATAACCTTCCATCTACTCTGCATATAACTTGTATTTAGTTATTTACTTGTTATTTCACTCATTAGAATTAAAATTCCTTGAAGTCACGGACAGTGTTTTTTTGTCTTTCTTTGTGTTCCCTACCTCTTAGTAAAAGAGCTTGGGTCATGACCAATGTTTAATGAATACTTTTTGACTGAGAACTTCTTGTTATGGTTAAGGTCTTTAGATAACTGAACATTCTCACAAATGATGTGGACTGACTTGTTCGTATTTACATACTATTTACCCAGTAGATTTCAACAAGGAATAAAAGGTAAACTGGAGGATGTGTGAGCGTAGGGTGTGGGTGGTGAGGGGAAATAGGGTTTAATGAAGCCTTTCTGACTGGTATGAGAATGGTTAAATTCAATGTCATTGGTGCTCCTATATAATTTTAGCATCCTATGCATTGTGCCCTATTGTCTTTTATCTTGACATTTCCCTTTATTTTACAAGAAAGATTTTTAACTCTGATCTTGCTTCAGCAGAATTAAGAGAAGAAGTGTTTGTTTATACTGTAGCTAGAAAGTAAGAAGGTAGGAGGGTAGTGGAGATATTGCTTTTAAAAAGTGGCAAAGAACATTCTTGGGTCTTGGGGTTCATTGGATTTTGAACTTTCAAGTTATAGGGTACATTAAAGATCATTTAGTTTAATCTCTTCATGTCTTAGGTGAGATAACTGTGGCCCAGATAGGCAAAGTGAATTCCACTCTTCCAACTCCAGATTCCCATTCTTTCTAGTATTCTGGCTTATTTGCAGAAATCTGCTTATACTTTCCCAAGGATTATTTGTTCAGTTTCCATATCCCAGGTGAAATATGACATGTGATCATGAGAGAAAGATCAATTCTGATTAAGTTGATTGGAAATGCTTTTTTTTTCAGAAGCCAAAAAAGGTTGAATTTACACTTGTAAACTTTCCTTAGTTTCTTTTTCCTTTTCCTTATAAACATTCCCATAATTATAATATTAAGCAGGATAAATGCTTTCAATAACTCTTTCCCCTGAATGTGCAGGAAAAATAAATCGAATCTTACATTTAGAATTCAGTTGTTTACATTGTCATGTACTAAATGACCGTTTTATGAACATTAGTTGATTTTGATTTGAGGGGCTCACAGTTTGGAGTTCCTGGTGAGTGAGAACATCATGTATTTATAAACCACCTTGGCAGTGAAATATTTTGATTAAAGACTTAAAACACTATTTAGGACAAGACATGAGCAAATTAGATAACATGGAATGTATTTTTACTTTTCCTATGTAAAGTGATTTTATGTGCATAAAATGTTCAACAGTTAAGTATATTTTACTACCTTGAAACAGGTTTCTTTTTCCTCATTCAGATGATTTCAAATTTTGCAGAAATGGTGCATGTATATTTACACAGTGTCTATGAATAATACTAAGGGCTATGAATAATACTAAGAACCACAAATTTCTCCAAAATCAGGAATGGCTAGGAAAGCAGGAATTCTAGTAGGTAAAATATTAGTGAACAGGCATATACATCAAAAGTGATCATTCCCCATCCTAATCTATGCATTTCCATCAAGGGCAACAGCATTCTTCTAGACTCCCAAGTTCCCAACATTGGGAGGATACAAAATTGCTTATTTTCCTTCACTTCTTCCCCTCTCCTTATTTGTGATCAATTGACAAGTCTTATAGAAATTACTTCCACAATAACTCTCACATTTGTATCTACTCTTCCTCACATTGCCACCATGCCACTTCAGATTTTTATCACCTCTTGCAACATTTTCTGATTGGGACTTTGCATCCTGTCTCTCCCCTCTCCAATCTATTCTTCACATTGTGGCCAAAGTAGTATTCCTTAATGATAGATCTGACCATGCCATGCTCTTGTTCTACTCTGACTCAGTCACCTAGGATAAATTATAAACTTTTAGATACTTAAAGTCCTTCAAGACCTGGCTCTAACCAACCATTCCATATCTTCTACACATTATTCCCCTTTATACACAGTATGTTCAAGGTAACTGTCCTACTTTCTGTTCCTTGTAGATCATATTTCATCTCTTATCACTGGTCTTTTGTCCAGGTTATCTGACCCTCATATCTGGAACAGCCTTACTGCTCACCTCTTATAATCTGACTCTTAGCATCCCTAGCTCCTATACCACCTAGCTCAGGGGTAAGAAACCTGTGGGCCATGAAGAAGTTGGGTGTGACCTTTTGATTGAGTCCTAGTTTTACAGGACAAATCCTTTATTAATGTGAAGTTTGGATTCATTGAAAGGACACCACTTGAGGACCTCAAGGGCCACATATGGCCTTGAGCAGCAGGTTCTCCACCCCTGACCTAGCTCAAAACCACCTCAGATGTGAAATCTTCACTGTCCCTCCTCAATTGTTAATGACAAATTTATCTCACTTTTCTTTTGTCAGTTGTGAATTATATGTGTGTTTGTCTGTTGTTGCCAAAGGAGACCATGCCATTAGAGAAATAATGACATGACTTGCACTTGACTTTGTTTTGAGTGAAGGAATGCTGTGTAGGTCACCAGCCTCACTTCTTCTCCAGAGTCATCTGAATCCAGTGACCAGATATTCATCAAGATGACTGGAGATTACCCAGGTTGAGGCAGTTGGAGTTAAATGACTTGCCCAAGGTTACACAGCTAGTGAGTATCAAGTGTCTGAGGTGAGATTTGAACTCAGGTCCTCCTGACTAATGCACTGGTTCTCTATCCACTGCACCACCTAGCTGCCCTCTTGTGTATAACTTAATACGTAATTTATATAATTATATGTGTAACATATATGTAACTGTGACTACTGACAAAAGAGGAGAAGGCCCTGCCCTTAGAGAATGATCAGATTTGCCTTTCCCATTGGGTTATAAATATCATTGTGCAACCTAGCTACCCTATCTTTAATTTATAGTCTTTCAGAATTGCCTAGAGCTCTGAGAAGTTAAGTGACTTGCCTAGTCACTTAAGGTCAAACAGTCAGTATGTGTGAGAGGTAGGATTTAAACCCAAATGTTCATGACTTCCAGGCTAGTTCACTAGACCACACTACCTTTAATCTCATCTGTATTGAATAACTGCTTCTTTATTGATAGAGTGAGCTGAAGAACCAAAATCCAAGTAGACAGATAATTTGGACCAAGGGGCCAGCAATAAGAGTACAAATTCTGAAGCAAATTTTATTTCAGTTACTATTTTAATTTACTTCCAACTATCAAAGGGTTGATTCCAGGAAAGCTAGATGGAAGCCATAGATTTCAGTGGTGGAAGTGGTATACTTGTTTGGGAAGACAGCAAGACAGCAATGGCCTCAGAATTTGACAAGATCACATAAGGAATAGTGGAAGGAAAGGGGTGTAATTAGCCTTAGCCTAGAGAAAGGTAGGTTTTTTTTGGAGGGATGGCATAGAGGAGAGGAGCTATGTTATAGCTGTCCTTAAGGACTTGAAAGGCATTCAAGTGATGACGGCATTAGAATAGTTCAATATGAACCTAGAGGGCAGAAGCAAAAAGGAGTAAAAGTTACAGTGAGATCAGTTTAGAAAATTATTAAGTACATACTAACAGAGCTGTCTTGAAGTATAATGGGTTGATTCAAGAGATAGTTGGTTCTACTTTCTTTGTTATATTCAAGTAGAGAGTGGGTGAACATTATGGACCATGATATACCTGAGATTCATTTCATGTATAGGTTTGATGATGTGGCCACTGCTGCCCCTTCCAACTCCCAAATTCTATGATTCTTAGAGGAATTAATGCAGTTCCATGGTCTAGAGATAGATGGTGCATTTTGTTTCACTTTTTAACCAGGTTTCCTCAGAATCATTTGGGGAGTCCTCCAGACAATATGGTTCATTGCTCTGGTCAGGCATTTTCCTTTTAAGAGTATCAGAGGTAATTAGCAAGGGCATTTGATTTTGTGTACATATATCCAGAAGCACACTAGGAGAATAGGTACATTTTAAACAAGTAAACAGATTAGATCACATAAATAAATGAATGCTACCAAACCTTTTATGTCATGGTTCCTTCCCCCCAGAATCTTAGAGAAGAAAATCATTGATACTAAAGAGACTAATCATCCGCTGACAAAATCATTACTTTTGGAGTAAATAAAAGTTAAGTGTTTCCTATTAAAAGTAAAGGGAAATAAAAAGCTAAGCACTTAAAAAATACCACTTTCGCCTTATGAGTTTCATTTGTCAGCTAAAGTAATTACAACATGATCTATATTATTCTATGTAACAATCCTTATGTCATTAAACACTGACAATGACATAAATGTGAGCAATAAGAGGAAAAGGAACATTAAATTTCATGAAAATATTGTAGAATCAGTAGTTGTGTATTGTTTTTAAAAGCTGAGAATTGCATATATACTTGAAATTAAATGAAACATTTCATAATTTTAAATCCCATTTAACATATTGCATGTATTTCATTTTGTTTCCCATCCATCCTCCAATCCCTGTTTTTTTTTTTCATGACATCATAGATTTAAAACTGGAAAGGGCCTTCAAAGTCATTGAATTCAATCTCTTTATTTTAGAAATGATTAAAACAAAGCAGAGAGGTTAAGTATTTTGTCCAGAAAGTGTTTGAAGGATTTGAAATCAGCTCCTCCTACCTCTAAAACCATCCCTGTAACCAACACGAAACTTGCTTTTATCTTTAATTCTTCAACAATTTGCTCTTGTTTCTCTTTCAGTTCATCAGTGTCATTTTAGTATCAGAGACAATATGTCAGCTATTCCTCAAGCAAAAATTACCTTGAATAAGTTCAGTCTTCTATAACTTCCTTTCATTCAGGAGGTCATTTTCCACAAGAATCTATATTATTTATCATCTCTACTGATGGTCTAAATATCAAAGTGCATCCAAGATTCACCTAGATCATATTAGGTAGAAGTAAAGCATATTAATAGAAAATGCTCCAAGCTGGTGAAGCATTTCTTTAATTGTTAAGTAGACCTGTCTTGTCCTTCACGTCAGGAACTTATATTAACTTAGAATGCAAAGGTAGTTTAAAAATCAGCAATTCTCTCCCCTTCAATCCCTACACTATTTGAATCTGAAAGGGGGTACTATGAGAGTCGAAAGTACTCTTACCAATAAAGCACGCTAACTCGGATACCTTCATTTGAACTATTCAATCTTTCATTTCCTCTCCCCCTACTCCCCCAACACTGTTTCAATCAAGAGAGGGCAATTTCACGGCAAGTACTGTCAATGAATCACCAGCAAAGGGAATGTCCTTAACTGACTTATCCTCTTTACTTCTACTTATTTGTAAATTCTTATATTAAAACATCACACTGCATTAGGAACTGACATCACCGAATATATATTGACTGTGTCATTTCTTCTGTTACATTTCTTTGGCCTTTATTATTCATAAACTTGGTAATAAAATGAATATGATTATTTGATCTCAAAGTGAATGGGCTTAGAAACTTGTTCTTTGATTTGCAAACCAAACCTGTCTTCCAAATGCTCTAAAGTGAACCTGAGAACCAGATTCTTGACTTCAAGAAAAAGACAGTTATCTATTCATATATTCAAGAATGCCCTGAGGACAATTATGCTATCAGTCATGAACAAACAGACTAAAGAACCTATCTCTTTATATATCCTTCCTTTAGCCTACAGGGGCATTAATCTTTATAGTTTCATGAATGTGGGTTACCATGGAAACCCCCAACTTTATCTGTAACTTCCTGATATGACTTGCACTGTGTTCAGAACAAGGAATCACTGTCTCTAAAATATGCTTCAAATCTGTCCTAGACATTTATAGTAGACATATTCCTACATATCAACACAAACAGTTGTGCTAACCCTAAAAATACACTAAATTTTCCATTAAAAATGGCAAAGGCTTCTATGAGTCAAAGTTTTCTTGATCTAAAATAGTAACTAATATCTCTATGACACTTTTATGATCAAAATGTTTTGTTGATGGTTTTCTCATTAAATAAAATATTTCTCTTAAAAAGGGCTTCTACCCTCCAGTTGAATTGTCTCATGTAAGAAGCAAAGAAGAAAAAACAAGTTAAGTGAAATGACCAATGTAATGACTGTGTCTGACAAAGCATACAGCTTTCCCCAAAAATATTCCCCTGATTTTTGCAGAGAGGTAGGAGAAATATTTCATTATTAGTTATCCAGGAGCATAACTGGTTGTCTATTTAGAATTTGACTTATTTATAAATCATACTATTTAATTTAGTTACATATTCATTAGCATTTTGGTTGGCATCATATGTTTATGTGTTCTTTGAATACTAATAAATTCATTCTGTATCCATTAATACAATTTTTAAAATTAATTTATTTGTTTTCAGTTCACAAAAATCACTTCCATAAGTCTTAAATTTTCTCCCTGTCCCTTCCCCCTCCCTCCCTGAGATGGCATGCAATTTTATGTGGGTTCTACATATATGTTCTTACGAAACACGTTTTCACATTAGTCATGTTGCGTAGATGAATTAAAATGAATGGGAGAAATCATGAGAAAAATTAAAACATAGCACAAGAGAAAACAGTCTGTTTCATTCTGCTTTCCAGTTTCATAGTTCTTTCTCTGGGTGTGGATGGTATTTTGCCTCAAGAGTCCTTTGGGAATGTTTTAGGTCCTTGCATTGCTGTGAAGGGCTAAGTCTATCAGAAATAGTCCTTGCACACTATGGCGGTAATTGTGTATAATGTTCTCCTGGTTCTTCTCATTTCACTCAACATCAGTTCATATAAATCTTTCCAGGCCTCTTTGAAGTCCTCTTGTTCATCGTTTCTTATAGAACAATAGTATTCCATCACATTCATGTATCACAACTTGTTCAGCCATTTCCTAATTGATGGGCATTCTCCCAATTTCCAGCTTTTGGCTACCATGAAGAGAGCTACTATTAAATATTTTTGTACATATGGGACCTTTTCCCTTTTTTATGATCTCTTTGGGATACAGACCTAGTAGGAATATTGATGGGTCAAAGGGTATGCCCATTTTTGTAACACTTTGGGCATGATTCCAAATGCTCTCCAGAATATTTGGATCAGCTCACAGCTCCACCAACAATAAATTAGTGTTCCAACTCTACCACACCTTCTCCAACATTTATCATTTTCCAGTTTTGTCATGTTAGCCAATCTGATAAGTATGGTATGGTATCTCATTGTTGTTTTGGTTTCCATCTCTCTAATCAATAGTGATTTAGAGCATTTTTTCATATGATTATAGATAGCTTCAATTCCTTCCTCTGAGAATTCCCTGTTCATGTCCTTTGACCATTTATCAATTGGAGAATGACTTGTATTCTTATAAATTTGACTCAGTTCTCTGTATAGTTTATAAATGAGGCCTTTATCACAGAGGCTAGGTATGAAAACTCTTTTCCAGTTTTCTACTTCTTATCTAATCTTGATTGCATTGACTTTGTTTATGTAAAACACTTTTCAATTTAATGTAATCAAAATTATCCATTTTACATTTTCAGTGTTCTCTGACTCTTGTTTGGTTGTAAATTTTTCAATTCTCCATAAATCTGACAAATACATTATCCCTTGGTACCCTAATTTGTCTATAGTATCAGTCTTTATACCTAGATCATGTATCCATTTAGACTTGATTCTTGTGTATGGTGTCAGGTATCAGACTGTGCCCAGTTTCTGGCACAATATTATCCAGTTTTTCCAGCAGTTTTTATTTTAATCATACAGTGAGTTCTTATTCCAGAAGCTGAGGTGCTTGGGTTTATCAAACAATAGACTGCTATGTTGATTGACTATTGTGTCTTGAGTAACTGAACTTCCATTGATCTATCCCTCTATTTCTTAGCCAGTACCAAGTGGTTTTGATGATTGCTGCTTGGTAATACAATTTGAGATCTGGTAGGGCTAGGCCACCTTCCTTAGCATTTCTTTTCATTAATTCCCTTGATATTCTGAAACTTTTATTCTTCCAGGTGAATTTTGATATTATTTTTTCTAGCACTAGAAAATAATTTTCTGATAGTTCAATTGGTATGACACTGAAGAGGTAAATTAATTTAGGTAGAATTGATATTTTTATTTTATTGCCTCAGCCTAACCATTAGCAACTGATATTTTTTCACTTACTTAGATCTGACTTTATTTGTGCAAAAAGTGTTTTGTAATTGTGTTCATATAGTCCTTGGGTCTGTTTTGGCACGTAGATTCCCAGATACTTTGTAGTGTCTACTATAACTTTAAATTGGATTTCTCTTTCTATCTCTTGCTGTTGGATGATTTTTAGTAATATATAGAAATGCAGATGATTAATGTGAGTTTATTTTGTAACCTGTAACTTTGCCAAAGTTGTTTATTTCAAGTAGTTTTTCATTTGATTCTCTAGGATTCTCTAGGTATATCATCATATCATCTGCAAAGAGTGACAACTTAGTTTCTTCTTTGCCTATTCTAATTCCTTCCATTTCTGTTTCTTCTCTTATCGCTAAAGCTAACATTTCTACTACCATATTGAATAACAGTGGTGATAATGATGGACATCCTTGTTTTATCTCTCATCTTATTGGAAATGTATCTATCTTATCCCCATAATTTTTGCTGATGGACTTAGGTAGATATTGCTTGTTATTTTATGAAAGGCTCCATTTATTCCTATGCTCTCCTGTGGTTTCAATAGGAATGGGTGTTGTGTTTTCTCAAAAGCTTTTTCTGCATCTATTGAGATAATCATATATTTTCTGTTAGTTTTTTTGTTAATATGATCAATAATGCTGATAGTTTTCTTAATTTCGAATCAGCCCTGCATTCCTAGTATAAATCCTACCTTATCATAATGCATTATTCTCGTGAGTATATTGCTATAATCTTTTTGCTAATATCTTATTTAATTTTTTTCATCTACATTCATTAGGGAAATTGGTCTATAATTTTCTTTCTCTGTTTTGGCTCTTTCTGGTTTAGATATCAGAACCATATTTGCATCATAAAAATAATTTGATAGGACTCCACCAATTTTCCCAGATAGTCTAAATAGTATTGAAATTAACTGTTCATTAAATATTTGATAGTATTCACTTGTAAATTCATGTGGCCCTGGAGATTTTTTCCTATGGAGTTCATTGATGACTAGTTCAATTTCTTTTTCTGAGATGGGGTTATATAAATTATTTAAATATTCAAGTCCTATTCTGTTAATCTGGCAATTTGTATTTTTTTTTAAATAGTCATCCATCTCAGTTACTTTGCCAAATCTATGGGCATACAGTTGAGCAAAGTAATTTCTAGGTGTTGTTTTAATTTCTTCCTCATTGGAGGTAAGTTCACCCTTTTCATTTTTGATATTGGTAATTTGGTTTTTTCTTTCTTTTTTTAAAATCAAGTTGACCAAAGGTTTATCAATTTTATTGTTTTTTTAAATAAAACCAATTCTTAGTTTTATTTATTAGTTCAATAGTTTTCTTAATTTCAATTTTATTAATCTCTCCTTTTGTTTTCAGTATTTCTAATTTGGCATTTACTTAGGGATTTTCAATTCTTTTTTCTAGGTTTTTCAGCTGCATGCCCAATTCATTGATCTCCTCTTTCTCTCTTTTATTTATGTAAACATTCAGTTTTCCTGGTAGACCAATAATTCTTATGTTTTTACCTCCTGGATTTATTTTCCAGGTCAATTGTTTTTCCCATGGGATATTTTGCTTTTTCTTCTTGTTTTTTTTTCACTCTTTAGATTCTATTTATTTGACTGATACTTGATGTTTCATAGAGTCATTAGCTTCTACATGCCCAATTCTAATTTTTTAACAGATTGCTTTCTTTAATTAACATTTGCATCTCCTTTTCCATTAGTCCAATTGTTCATTAGGTTTTGCATGTCCTTATCCATTCACCCAATTTTATTCTTTATTTCTTCAGTGAATTATTTTTTCATGTTTTTAAAATCATTAGCTAACTTCTCTCCTACCTCTCTCATTTGGCTTTTAAAATCCCTCTTGAGCTCTTCCAAGAATGCCCTTTGGGTTTGATGCCAGTTCATATTCCCTTCTGAGGTTTCAGATGTGAGTACAGTCTCAATGCTGACCTCTTCATTATTTGTGTTTTGGTCCTTGTCCCCATAGTAAGATTCCATTTCTGGTTTGCTTCTTGCTCATGATGATTGCCTTTCTCCAGGATTTTAAAGTGGATTGCTGCTTCTGGGGCATCACTGCTTCTGGGTCATCAGGTGCTCTGACCCACATTTCTTGTACTGAGAACCTGAGGTTTTGTGTTGTGGCCTCTGCTCCCCTAGATCCTGGGATCCTGCAGTTTGTCTGATGTTGATCTTGCTGGTGTGCCAGGGCAGATGCCAGGTGATGTCTTTCTGAATATCCTCAGGGTTGCCCTGAAGCTCACAGCATGAGATGTGGAGCAGAGGTGGTCTTGCCACAAAAGGTCTCCTCCTCCCCTAAGCTAGTTGGACAGGTTGACTCAGTGGCTGGTGAACCTCCTGTGCTGGTGTCTGCCAAATTCCCCTGGCTGTGCTAAGGCACACCTGGGATCCTGGTGTTGGTGCTTATGGGATCCCCTTCCTGAGGCTCAGGATGTCTTCCTGGTTCACTGAGGTGGGGCTGTCTGTTATAGCTCTAGTCTCCCTCAGCCACAGCAAGAGGGTTTCTCTTTGATCCCTAGCCTTCCTAGCTGAGAGATTGTCTACCCCTTCAGCTGACTCCACTATTCCAGTATTTTTCCTGGCACAGTATTCTCTGGGTTTTCCAAGGTCAACAAAAGGAGGGAGAGAGCACTTACAGTTTACCCTGCCATCTTGCCTCTCAGAG
The DNA here is from genome assembly GCA_023548195.1 of Bettongia penicillata ogilbyi. Classification (NCBI taxonomy): domain Eukaryota; kingdom Metazoa; phylum Chordata; class Mammalia; order Diprotodontia; family Potoroidae; genus Bettongia; species Bettongia penicillata. The sequence goes on along the minus strand of JAJHZJ010000048.1, from coordinate 2,361,871 downwards.
GTTCAAGTAAGTGATCTTCAAACCTTTAATCTGTGGGCTGATAGTCTCAGCTGCTGCCATTACCGGTAGTCCTGCACTTCTCTCTCATTTATTTCCCCTGGGCTGCCATCCTGTGTTGATATGTTTGAGAATATGCACTGCTGCTTCTGCTTCAGTATGGCTCTGGCAGTTCCTGCTCCACTCCACTATGGCAGAGTATGAACTGGTGCAATCTGGGCACTCTGTGCTCCCCTAGCCCCGTGTAACAGATCCTTCCTATCAAACTTCCAGGCTGTCCTGGGCTCAAAATCTGCCACATTCTGTCTCCTAGTGAATTCTGTCACTCTAAAATTAGTTCAAATTCTCTTTCTAGAGGTATCTGCAGGAATTTGTGGTAGAGCTAAGCTGAGTCTATGCTCTCACTCCTCCATCTTGGCTCTTCTCCTCATTAATACAATTATTCTAGGTAGAACCAAGATGACTAAATAATGAGGAATCTTCAAGCTGAATTCCTTCTACATTCCCAACTAAACAACATTAACATTGCACATCAAATCAAAATCTAGAGCTACACAAACAACAAAAGATTGGGATGAGATGTGTTTTCCAGCCCACTACAACTTGAGAGTTTGTAAGCAGATGTCTATGGCCCTGGAGTGGCACTGGTCTACAGCTCAGCCTGGCATAAACACAATTGTGGGTCTTGGAGGTGGTGGTGGCAAACACAGAAGCGGCAGCTATAAGTATAGTCAGGGCAGTCTAAGTTCTTCTTAAGTTAGGACCAGAATATCAATGATCACATCCCCCCCCCCCCCAATCATCTTGAAAGGATGAAAGACTTACCCCTCAGAACTAGTGGTAAGTAGATAAATATAACAGTAAAATAAATAAGAAAAAGTAAAGAAATGAATAAAATTATAGAAAAGTTTAGATGTGATATACTTCTGGAGAAAATTGAATAGAAATACAAAGGAATATCCATTTTCTAAACTGTAGATGGCATTTTCACATAAAAAATACTAGGGTATAAAAACTTCAAATTCAAGAGTAGAAAAACAGAAATATTACATCCACCCTTTTCAAACCACATGATAACAAAAATTTCATTCAATAAATTGTTTTGCAAGCATTGATTAAAAAAATAATTGGAAGCTAAATAATCTATTCCTAAAGAAGGAATTTGTCAAAGAACACATCATAGAAATAATCAATAATTTCATTAAAGATAATGACAACCATGAAGAGACATACCAAAATTTGTGGGAAGAAGCCAAATCAGTACTTTGGGGAACCTTTATATCTCTAAATGCTTACATCAATAAAAGAGAGAAAAAAAATAGATGGATGGTACATGCAACTTAAAAAATACTAGAAAAAAGAAGAAAATAAAAATCCTCAATTAAACAGGAGAGAAAAATGACAAATGCTTGAAGAGATGTAAAAAAATTGCAAAACTAATGCACTCTTGGTGGAGTTATGAATTATTACTACCATTCTGGAGCACAAATTTGAAATATCTCCAAGCTATCAAATACTCTTCAAATCAGATATGAATTGTAAAAAGATCACAGAAATGGAGAAAGAACCTATTGGTGCAAAAAAAAATATTTTAACAAATTTTTTGTGTTGGTGAAGAATTGAAAATTGATGGGATGCCCATCGATTGGTGGATGGCTAAACAAATTGTGGTAGATGCTTGTGACAGAATACTGTTGTGCTATATAAGAAATGATGAGCAGGATAGTTTCAGAAAAGCCTGGAGAGACTTATATGAATTGATACAAAGTAAAATAAGAACCAGGAGCATATTGTACATGATAATAGTAATATGGTTCTGATGATCAAATGTGAAAAACTTAGCTACTGTGATCAAGATAATTTCAGACACAATGAAAAAATGTTATTCACCTGTAGAGACAGAGAGAACTGACAGATGCTGTACAGATTGAAGCATACTGTTTTTAAAACTTGCTGTGCGTGTATGCGTGTATGTGAGACTTCGCAACATGGCTAATATGTAAAAAAGTTTACATGTCTTTATATGTATAATTGATATCACATGGCTAGCCTTCTCAATGGAATAAGGGAGGCATGGGAGAGGAGGAGAAAATTTGGAGATCAAAATTAAAAGAAAATAATGTTTTTTTTTCATGTTATTGAAAAATATTTAGTGAGATGAAGAACATTTTTTTTAAGTCGGACATGGGAAAAGAAGAAGACCTCACTGAAAAAATAACTCAACAATTAGAATTGGTAAAGTGGAAGCTTATGACCTAATGAGACATTAAGAAATAATAAAACAAAGTCAAAATAATTTTTAAAAATAGAAGAAAATATGAAATATTTTATAGGAAAACCAGCTGACCTGGTGAATATATTGTAAGATAATTTAAGAATTATTAATCTTTCTGAAAGCCATGATTTAAAGAAGAGCCTAGAAATCATATTTCAAGAAACTATAAAATAAAATTGCCCAGATATCTTAGAATTAGGCAGGAGTGGGGAACCTGCTGCCTCAAAGTCACATGTGTCACTCTAGGTACTCAAGTGTGACTCTTGAACTGAATCCAAACTTCATAGAACAAATTCCCTTAATAAAAATATTTGTCCTCTAAAACTTGTATTTAGTTGAAAGGCTATACCTGAGGACCTACAAGGCAACCATGAGAGAGGGCAAAATTGAAATTGATAATAATCCACTGATCATATCCTTAAAATAAAAATCCCCAAATGAAAACTCCCAGGAATATTATTACCAAAATTCAAAGGTCCAAGTTCAAGTAGAAAATATTGCAATCATCCAGAAAGAAAAAAATGATATACTACAGAAGCACAGTCAGGATCACAGAAAAATTTGTGTATACACTATTAAGGAGTGGAGGACTTGGATTATAATTTTCTGGAAGGCAAAACAGCTAGAATTACAACCAGGCATAACCCACCCACAAAGCTAAATATAATTATGAAGTGGAAAATGGATATTTGATGAGATAGAAGACTTCTGATTCATCATTCCTGATGAAAAGACCAAAATTGAATAGAAAAATCTGACATTCAAACAGAAGATTCAAGAGAAACCATTCTGGAGAATGATTTGAAACTCTGCCTAAAGGGCTGTCAAATGTGTTTACTCTTTTACCTAGAAATACCAAAACTAGAATCATATCCCAATGACTTCAAGGGAAAAGGAAAAGGACCTATATGTACACACCAACACACACACACACACAGACTCATGATTAGAACAGCTCTGTATATTGTGGCAAAGAATTGGATGCAATGGGGGAATGGTGGAACAAGCTGTGGTATATTAATTTGATAGAATAGAATTATGCTATAAGAAATGATGAAGTACATGTTTTTACAAAAACCTGGGAAAACATCTATGAATATGCAAATGAACTGAGCAGAATCATGAGAATAGTCTACAAGGTAACAATAATATTACAAGAACAATCAACTGTGAAAGACTTAGTAGTACAATGATTCACCACAACTCCATAAAGCTCAGGTTGTAAAATGCTCTTCAAGACACCAGATAGAGAACTGATGGACTCCGAGTGCAGATTGCAGCATTTTCCTTCCTTCCTTTTTTCTTTCCTTCCTTCCTTCCTTTCATTTTCTTCTTTCTTTTTCTCTTCTTTCTTCCATTTGATTTGTTCCAGACCATGGCTAACAAGGAAATACATTTTTTTCTTGGACTTCATGTGCATAATGAATTTCATGATTCTTGCCTTTTCAATAAGTGGGAAAGGGTTTGAGGAAGGCTGCAAATTTGGAACATAAAATGAAAATATAATTTAAAAAATACAATTAAACAGTACATTAGTGTATTTGTCTTCCCAAGGGTAGTTCAACATTGAATTTTCAATTTTTCATCATCTTTTGTCAAATTGAATGCTATGAAATATAATCTTAGAGGTGATTTAATTTGTTTTTATCTTATAATTAGTCATTTGGAACATGTATACACGTGGTTATTCATAGTCTATATAATTTTGAAAGTTTTGTTCATATTCATTGATGAAAAATTTTAAATAAATATATTACTTACTTGGGTTGGTTCCATATATCTTGGGTGTCAGACTTCTATCATGAACATTTGATGCAATTAGCTTTGCTAATTGCTTCTATTTCCCAAGTTTATCTTCACCAATTTTGTTCATGCAAAATGTTTTTAATCCAATAGAATCTGCTCTTTTAAATTTAATTATCTCTATTTCTTCTTTGGCTAAGAATTTTCCTCTTAGTTATAGTCATTAATGCACTCTTCTCCTTATTTATTATTATCATTTAATGATGTGACCTTTCACATTCAGGTTGAATGCTCATTTTGAGCTCATTATAATGCAACATTTAAAATATAAAACTATATTTAATTTCTGCCAAAATGCTTTCTATTTCTTCCAGCATCGTTTTTCATACAGTCTTTCTCTTTGTAATTTATTTTATTTGGTTTACCAAACATTGTAGTACTTTTCATTTTACTGTTTTATATTTCAAACATTGTGCTCTTTTTCATTACTTTCTTTCTTGCTTTTCTAGGTTATTACACTGATTTCATTTCTGTTTTAAAAAATTTATTACCAAATGGTTTTGATGGCTATTATTTCATAGTACAACTTGAGTTTTTAGAACAATTTTGTGTCATAAATTATCTAAAAGAATCAGAAATATTGAGTCAAAAGGGTATTCAGAGGTGACCTAATACAAGTCCTTTATTAAACACTTGATACAATGAAGATCCTGAGATGTCAAGTAATCTGACCAGGATGACATATTCCATAAGAACAGAAGGTAGAACTGAATACAGGTTCTTTTTCCTCAGAGCTATTGCTTTTCCCCTTAGCATCTTCTTGATATTTTATTCTTTTTGTTCTTCTTAGCAGTGATTCTTCAAGGTATGGCTAGGGAGCTAAGTGAAACCCCACACTTGTTTTCATATGATCTGTGAGTTTAGCTTGCATATAAAATCAGACAGTTGACCAGACTTGACCTTTGTCCCATAATTTGCCAACTAGAGCTCTAAATGGGGAAATGAATATTTCTTCAATTGTTTAATTTTCTCTATTTCTATAGAGTGTTTTGCATTTGTATGTATATAAATTATACTCGTGTTTTGGTTGTATTAATCTCAGATATTTTATATATTTTGTAGTTATTCTGAGTGACATTTCTCTTATTATTGGTTTTCATTACTTTTTTTAGTAATATAGAGAAAAAACTAATGTTTTGTGGATTTATTTTCCAGTCTGTTAATTTTACATATTTGCAAAAAGTAATGTGTTTCTAGACCCCATACCTTCCTCTCTTATTCCATGACCTTTAGCCCTCTTTCTTCCTCCACTGACCACCTACTTGTACCCCCTTTTCCTTTTTTATGGCTGCTCTGATCCATTGGCTTCAAGCTACCATCAGTAGATTTCCCCAGAATGCTACCAGGGAGTTAATTCCATGAAACCAATGTCTAAAACTATAGCCAACATGAAATATATCTTATTTCTTGGAAAGGCATGTAGAGATAGAATGGAAGTCAATGACATAATATTAAAAATAACAAAAAATCCCAAGTCCCTTAAAACCTACTTTAGAGAAAGTGAAATGGGTCAGAGAAAGTTTATGTTTTGGATGTTCTCTCAGATCTCTCTCCTCTCTCTCTCTGTCTCTGTCTCTGTCTCTGTCTCTGTCTCTCTGTCTCTCTCTCTCTCTCTCTCTCTCTCTCTCTCTCTCTCTTTCTCTCTCTCTCTCTTTCTTTCTCCCCCCTGAAAATAAAATGTACAGGGAGAAGGATTGATATCTGAGTGAATTATATTTTAATGAAAGTTCCTTTTAAAATAATTACAATTTTAATTTTCTTAATATAATCCATAGAAATAAAAAGAAGAAATAATATTTTTTTAGTAATTATAGGGACATAAAGCATCCTTGGCTTATAAATCATAAGTCATTACAGAGTTATGTTCAGTAATATCTTCTTCCATGTCATATTAGGAGCAATAACAATTTGAATGAAGGTAGAAAGATGAATCATGTAAGATAATTATTACAAGAATAATTCAGATTTGAGAGAATTATTTAGACAATTCTGCCAAGTTCTTTCCATTCTTAACTTCCCCTCCCAAATTTATTGATTTATTTGTTTTCAGTTTTCAACATTCACTTCCATAAGTTCCAAATTTTCTCCTCCTTCCTCCTCGAAAATGGCATGCAATCTTATATGGATTCTACACATACATTCCTATTAAACACATTTTCACATTAGTCATATTGCATAGAAGAATTATATTGAATGAGAGAAACCATGAGAAAAACAAAACAAAATCTAATAAAAGAAAATAGTCTTTCATTTTGTGTTCCAACTCCATAGTTCCTCTATGGATGTGAATGACATTTTGCATCATGAATCCTTTGGACATGTTTTAGGTCTTTGCATTTCTGAGAAGAGGTGAGTCTATCAAAATCAGTCTGAGCATACTGTGGCTGATTCTTTGTATAATGTCCTCCCAGCTGTGCTCACTTCCTTCAGCATCCTTTCCATCCTTTTCTCTAGTATGTTAAGGCATTGATTCATTTGGTCCCTTCTCACGAAAACACGTGTTTTCAATAAGAAGAACACAATCCTTTTGGAGTTTCTCAAACACACTGTATCCTTCAGGATCCCTGTCTTCTTCAAAGGTCCGAAGGAGATTTGGCCTGCCTACTATTCATTTTCTTCAGTCACTACATTTCATTATTTCCCTTTCCCTCCTGGTCTCCCGCTTACTGTCCTATCGATAGAAGATCTTCATTTCTTCTGCAGTTCAAATCCTCTTCCAAATCCTCTTAACCATGTGGCCAAGTAGCTAAAAGGGAAAATTCTGAGTAATTTGTTCACATTTGACTCTTGGTAGAATTAAGATAGTATTTCATGAGACATATTAATGATTTTTATTCCTCTAGCAAAAACTAAATGATTAGCAAATTCACACTTCTTTCTCACCCACTTGAGTAATTCTCACAAATAAAATGTTCCATTCTTTCACCTCAATTTAATTCTATAGAGCATAGTTCTGTCAAAGAGTTTTGTATTATTAAGATCTAATTATTATTGACGAAACAGCTTCTGATGCTCTGAAGACTTCTATGATAATTATTACTAAAACCATTTGTCAAAACAAATGAGCAGATCACACAGGAAATGTTTGTTCTTTTAAATTTCAAGATTGTTACCATGTAGAAATGCAAACCTCCAGAAAACATTGACTAAGGTCTGGATGCAAAGATCAGAGATGTAAAGGACCTTGGAGATATTTTAGTTCACCCCTACCTTCTTAGACATTTTAGACACAGGAGGAAAGTCTGTGACACAAGGCCACACATGAACTTAATAAAAGATTCCTGACTCTAAAATTTAATGCTATTTTCAATATATTCTACAACATGCTTCAAACTCTCCTCAACATACCACTATTTGTTGCTTCATATTAACCTCATAAGCCAACTTCTCTTCATTTCAACACTCTATAAGAGCATAGGCCATATCCTATATTGGTGTATTTTTCCTATCTCCTCACTTCATCAAAATTCTACAATCCTTTTCACATTCCTTTATTGCAGTCTTCTCTAATGGGTAACAATGGGTGGTAAAACACTTAGCATTTTGTGTTCATATCTTATCCAGTCAGCAAATACCCAATTATTTCATTATTTCCAAAACCCCTTATAAGCACCAGAAGAAAAGGACTGTGCAGTATCAAGATTATATGACTGAGAAATAGAAGTATGTATAGGATACTTTTGCATTTATATGTGTACATATTTATATATGGGTGTGTGCATATACACATGTGTATATGTGTATGTATATAGACATATGTCTATACACGTGTATTTGTATATATGAACATACCTATACATATTTGTGTCTAGTGGTAGCCGTCTCTAGGGTTAGGGAGAAGGAGAGAAAAAAGGGGAAAAAAACTATATGATAATTTTATTATATATTTAAAAAGGAATAGCAACGTGTGCATAATAGATTTGCAGTTTCATGTACAGTCACCTTTTATTTTTCTATTTTACGGAAATGTTATGGAAATCCTTGTTTTATTTCTTAAGTTCAAAATAAATTATTTTTTTAAAACTCAAATGACTCCTCATAAAATTATTTATAATTTTATTGAATTTAGGACTGTTGAGAAGATAAGGGCATACATGAGACACTGAATTGCATGAAGTATTATGAATTAAATATATGTAATTAAAAAAGAGGTACCACAGTATAGTCTCTAGAGAGTCAGTTTTAGAATGGCAAAATCAAGGTCTCATATCTTGATGCTGCTACATAATTGTTATGTCCTTGCGTATGGTAATCCCTAAAAGCTTGCTGTGTAAAAGGATTCTGAATAATACCTATGAATTTCAAACAAGCTGTATTATCTATCCCTACTCCTCCAACTCCTTCATCACTGATTATCACCATCTAAAATACTAATGATTCTCCCACCTTTTGGGTAAACCAACTCAAAATATCTGTGACCTCCTGCTGAGTACAATCCTCAATTACTCCCTAAACATTGTGTGTCACCCTCCCCCTGCCCCATTTTCCTACTTCTGTCTTAGTATTGAGCAAACATCTGCACTTGTGGAAGCCTCTTCATATAACTTTGTTTGGTTTTCCTCCTTCAGGGCCCCAACTAGATCCAGCCTGTGCAAGGGCTGCATGCAGCTTCCTTTTATTAGTTTTTAATTTCTTTTTGTGGGTGAAACCAACAATAGCTTTTTCTTGTACCACTTGAAACTTTCTAACTTGCTCTTCTAAAGAAAATTTCGACCACTATAGTAGAGAAAGTTTCTCATGCAAACCAGCTAACTCCTTTTCCATTTGAACCTTTTCCTCCAGTAATTTTTCTCTGCTTCTACACATAATACAATAACTTGTCAATAAGGCCCATCCTCTGCTATTTCTTTCTTGCATTCTATTGGTATTCCTTGCAAACATCTTTCTAAATCTATGCATTCTCCCTTTTATAGCCTCCATTCCTAGTTTTCAAAGAGTCTTGTGCTTTTAGTCCATTCTCTCATTAGGGACAAATAAGGTATACACTCTCATCCCATGATACTCATTTCCTTCCCTAGAGCCTCCCTGCCTCCAAATAGAGGTTTTATAACTTGCAATCCTGTTTGTGATGTTAAATATATCACCAAGGCAATATCCACAGTGGCAGCTATGAATATGCTGGCATATTTCCAGTCTTGAATTACAAGATATAACAGATTCTCTACACTGAAGACAGAACTAAGACATTTATTCAAGCACCAAAAAGCCAAATCCATAATAGTAACAAGGAAATTCATCATAGTAACCATTAAGTCTGTGTATATTATCAGACATTCCAATAAATTAATGCCTATAAGCAATATCACTTCCTCTCTCACTGGCACCTAGTGGCTTGTTTCCTCTGTCTTTCCCCGCTCTGCCTGCCCTGTCTCACTTCCTCTCAGCTCTCCTCCACCCTTCCTGCTCCACCCTTTCCTGCTCCATGTGACTTAGACTCATGTGACTCAGGTTTCCATGTGACTTAAGCAGGTCACATAGGTTTATTAATGGATGGAAAAAATATTCCCATTCCATTAACAATACACCAGGTAAAGCAATCCATGAACCAAAAGTACAAAATAGTTTTTCATCCTAAGTGATACTTCTTTAACTTCTACAATGTGAGTGGAATTGTGTAACTTCTATCCATTGTTTCTAGTTATTCCATTTGGAACCACACTGAACAAGTCAAATCTCCTTTCCATATGACATCTTTTTTCTTCTCCAAGCCAAACAACTCCAACTCCTTTAGTTATTTTCATATAGTATGAAATAGAAGCACTTCATTTTCTTGGTTATGTGCCTTTGGATGCTTTCTTATTTTATCAATGCTTATCCTAAAATATATCCTGGTCCAGATCATGATGCCTTCCTGAATGTAATTGAAGATTCTATTAGTTTTCTCCTTCTCCTCCCTTCATATTTACACATTTTAAGTTTGCAATTTAATAAAACCTCTCATGTTTTCTTGTGATGAAGTATTATCTAACCATGCCCACCCACATCTTGTATTTATCAAGTTGGTTCCTTCAGCCCATGCACAAAATTATAAATTTATTTCCATTAAATTTCAGACTGCTATCTAGCAAGTTAGTTAGCAGCTTAGTTAGTGGCTTAGTGGATAGACCATTATACTTGGTGTCAGGAAGATCTGAGTTCAAATCCTCCCTCAGACACTTGCATGATGTATGGCCTTGCACAAATCATTTTATCTTTCAGTGTTTATTTCCTCTTCTCTGAGCAATAATAATTTACTAATAGCACCTACCTTACAGTATTGTTGTGAAAATAAATGAGATGATATATGAAATGCTTTGCAAACTTTAAAATGGCATATTAATGTTAGCTACTACTATGACCTACATATTTCCCAAGCATATATTATTCATTCCTTTATCCAAGTCATTGATAAAAATGTTAAGTAACACAGAGCAAAGCATAAATCCTTGGAAAATGCTAATAGAGACTCTCCTTCAAGTTAAAGTTGACCCACTAATGTTTATCTTTTGGATTTGGTCATTCAGCAGTTTCAAATTCATTTAATTTTACTATCATCTAGCCCACATCACTCCATAGTTTCCAAAAAAAAAATCTCTTGAGAGGCTTTATCAAATTACTTGCTAAAATATCAATATGTGAGTCTACCTCTTTAGTAATACTCTCTAAATAAGGGAAAGGAGGTTAGTCTGGTATAAGCTGTCTCATTGAATTCAAGATGATTATTTGTGATCACTGCTTCTTTGTTGTATGTTCACAAAGAAAATTATTTAAAAATGTTCATGGGGAACACACTCAAACTCAAAGGCATGTGTTGTAGTTTTTATATCATTCTTTCTCTGTGTCTCTGTCTTTTTTATTCTGTCTGTCATTCTGTCTCTCTGTGACCATGACAATACCTGTATCTGTCTGTCTGTCTGTCTGTCTCCCTCTCTCTTTTTCTCTCTCTCCACCACCTTCCCTATAAGGATCACTTACCATTCATTAGCACTAAATAACCTTTCTTGTTCATCATGAACTTCCAAGATTGTTGAAAGTGGCTTAGTAATCAAATCCTATACTGTATTATTTAGTTAATGTAGTTATGTAGTTAATGTAGATAATGACAAAATGTAATCAAGGGTAGTTGGGTGATCTGTTAATACCTCTCTATTATCTTTTCTTTCAACAATCCAATGTACACTTTTTTCTATCCTTCCCATTACAAAATTTATTCTCCTTGCACAAGAAATTGAAGCTAAATAAGAGTTCAGTAGATCTGTTCTTTGCCTGTCATCTGTCTTGATTTCTTGATCTTCCTCTTCCTACTAATATAGTTAAATCCAGACTCAGACATTTATTAGCTACATGACTTTGGCCAAGTTATCTAACTTTTGTTTGATACATTTTCCTCCATAAAATTGGGATAATAACAGTACCTACCTATTAGTTTTTTTGTGAGTATCAAATGAGAAAAATATTTGTAAAGTACCTGTCACATCATAGAGGTATGTTGTAAATTCTAGCTATAATTATTATTATCAGAACCTAAATTGTTTAATGAATTCCTGGAATATGGCTGCTGTAACCCTTTGTAGGTAAGTCCATAGTTTCATCCTAAATATAATTGTTTCATCGTATCTTCAAAATTTAGTTAGAGATTCCCAGGCTTCTGGGTCAAATCCTTCAGTAGAATTCTAGGCAATGGGATCCTTCAACAACCAGTTTCTCATTATCATTTAGAAATGAAACCAGAGTAATAGTTCCTCTTATTGGTTCCTTTACCTTCTGAAGGATTAAATTATCATTAAATCAATTAGTGAGAAAGATCATTGAAGTACATGCCTGGAGAATTACCTCCAAATTGATATTGACACATTAATTAATCATTATTCTTTTGGGTCTCTTTATTCAACCAATTTCAAATCACCCAACTGTATCTAACCTCTATCTCTCTTTCTTCCCTGCAAGGAGAGAAGGAAAGACTTTTTTCAAATAGTCTGATGAAATTCAGTTATACTATGTCTCCATCAGTCTCATATCTAATAGTCTGATAGCCCTTCACAGGCAGAAATCAGTTTAGACACTCTTGACAATCATGATGCTTCTCAGGCTCTTGAAGATCACTGCTTCCCTTTCTAAATGCCCATAAATCATCCTTTTTAATGATGTGCTCTAGAATTTTGCCTGAAGTCAAAGTCAAGTTTATGCTTTGAGGTTTGAATATTACTCTTTTTTAAGAAATCACCTTTTCTGATCTTTCAGAGGTCAGAGACAGTATCTCAGCAATCATATGCATATACCATTTTTTTTAGTATCATTGGTTGTAGCACTTCCTGAACAAGTGTCTTGAAATCCCTGAAAGCTCTGTATTGTCTTATTTGCACAAATCCTAATCTACTATTCTATCTTCAGTTTTTTAAAATTTGTATTCCAACTTTTTCAGAATAAAGATTATTCTCCTTCAATTATATAGTAGATGCAAAATAAGATAATAGTTCTGCTTTTTATATTATTTTTTATTTTTAATATATTATCATGTCACCCACTTGAGCAAGTAATGCTATCCAATGCCTGATTTCCTTCTTACCATCACCATACACACACCTACATATGTACATGTATATTGCATTATATGTATGTGTATCCACACATATATGTGTATATATGTACACACATATATACATACACACACCCATATATATATATATATATATATATATATACATATATATAAAATCTACCTGAGGCATGTATCTTTTGTGACTGTATAAAATCAGATTATGATTGCTCAAAATAGTGTTTCAGGGAAAAATATTGGAAGAAAATAATCCCATAAAATGTTTTTTAAAATTGCTAGAAATTGTGAAGTCCAAAGATACATATATATGAAAGACTGGAAGGTAAAAATGGTATTTTCATGTCTGCTTTTTATTTGAAATAGAGGGTTCAGAATATAAGGGCAAATTTGGAAAGTGAACAACTTCTTTAAAATATCTTAAGAAAATAATTTCAATTAATAAAAAGAATGGACACTTGGATTTCTCTTGTAAACCAAAGAGGAATCATGGTGGTCTCTTATGCTCTTATGTTCCGGCCAGGCAGCAATCAACTCTGTTTAAAAATTAATGAGAAAATGAATATTATAATATGTAGATTTATTCTAATGAAAGGCTGGATGAACATAATTCTGATTTGTTGCTCTTCCTCTTTACCCACGTCAGACCAAGCCCTGAGCAATCCAGACAAAGGACCTCCACCAAAGTTTACATGAATATAACAAAATGGCCTGAATTTACTTAGATTAAATTCTTTTTACTCTTTAATCACAACTAAGTTTCCCCAGTTAGGTGAAGTTTCTGATAAGATTGAGGAGAATGATAAATCCAATCTCATTATAAGCCCTGTTCTACTGAGGCTGATTTGACCTACTTACTAGAGAATAAGGAAATAGGAAGGGCAAAAGGTAAAAACCAAAATCCTGGATCCCTCAATATTAGTGGGTTTTTAATACAAGAAAGAAATAATCATTTCTCTCATTTTCATACTATTGATATTTAAGTGATTAACTTACTGTAATCTAGAAATTGCACACCATCCAAGTGCTTTAAGTGAGGAGAATTTTTAGGCTAAAATCAGTTTCTATGCCACCACCAAACCCCTGGAGTAAAAGACTTTCCCAAAATTTCCCCTGTATGAGCCACTTACAGTTCTGAGATCTACATAATCATGGGGAAGAACCTCAGGATACGCAAATGCCTTGTCACAGCTGTAGCAAATGATTATTCCAAGGTGTCAAGTTTGGTTGATTGTAAAATCATATCATTGAAGCAAAATTAAGAGATAGTTAGATGATAAATAGACAGAATTTATTAAGTGCTTACTATATCCCAGGCACTGTGTGCTAAATGGTGAGAATATAAATCTAAGTAAAATAGAGAAACTCCCTGCCATTGGAAATCTTGTTTCTAGTGATGGAAGATTGACTGGTAAGTTGTTGTCCTTTGTCCTTGAAGAGGACCAGCATGACATTGCTATGTTAGAGTCAAGTTATAGTGTGTCCAACTTTGGCTGATCAGACCAATATGAGCTCAGCATGTTGTACCACAGGTCAGGCACAAATAATGTATGCATTGATTTGGGTGGATTCTCTAAATTTGCACATCTCATGTTTCTTTTGAGCTATTTCAATTCCTTACTTATAGAGCACAGAACCTTCTTTGATGAGGGTAGCCCATGTAGTCCTTTGCCAGCAATTTCCATGTCATGAAATCAATTCCAAAACTTTTCAGAGAGACTTTGAGAATGTCCTTGTATCTCTTCTTCTCAGGACAGTGTGAATGCCTTCCTTGTATGAGTTCTCCATAAAATAATCTTCAGAGAGAATTTGAAAGTGTCCTTGTATCAGTTCTTATGACCATCATGTGAGCATCTGTCTTGTGTGAGTTCTCCAATAAAATATTCTTTATACAAATATACATTTGGCATTCAAATAGTGGGCCAGCACCAGAGGTGGAAAACCTGTGGCCTCAAGCAGCATATGACTTCTAGGACCTCAAGTGTGGCCCTTTGAGTGAATCCAAACTTCATTGAGCAAATCCCCTCAATAAAGGATTTGTTCTGAAAACCTGGACTGAGTCAAAAGGCCACACTCAAAGAACTAGAAGGTCACATGTAGCTTTGAGACTGATGGTTCCTCACCCCTGCGCCAGTTCTTGCACTTTCTGCAGTAGAGTTTGAGTAGCTGGCAGTTTAGTTCAAAAAAGGACCTCAGTGTCTGGTACCTTATCCTGCCAGGTAATCTTGAGAATCTTCCTAAGACAATTCAAATGTAAGAGAGTCAGTTTCCTTTCATGTAGCTGGCATACCATCCAGGTTTTATAGGTGTATAACTATGGGGTCAGCACAATGACTCTGTAGGCCTTCAGTTTGGTAGTCAGTCTAATACCTCTTCTGTCCCACACTTTCCTTCAGAACCTCCCAGCACTGATCTAGCTCTGGCAATGTGTGTCAATTTCATTATCAATTTGTACATCCCTGGAAAGTATGCTGCCAAGATAAGTGAACTTATCCATAGTATTCAGAACTTCTCCATTTGCTGTCACATATGGATGGCATGGTGCTGGCTAGTGGAATACATGCATTTTTTTAATGTTAATTGTTAGACCAGAATTAGCACTAGCAGCAGAGAATTAATCCATGCTTTGTTGCATCTCACCTTCAGAGGCTGCACTGAGTGCACAATCATCTGTGAACAGAAAATCACGCACCATAATACATAAAAAGAAACTGAAAATTGGGATAGGCACTGAAGGAGGAGTGGGAAAGGTGAAAAGGAGGTTTGCAGAGTTAGGGGTTTGTCTGAGTTTGAAGGGAACGTGATAGTTTGTTTGCTTGTTCCCCCAAATGAAAGTTTAAAGAGGAACACTTCATGTGGAAGAAGAGAAGAAAATTCTGTTTCTCTCAGTGCAAAGCTTATCCTTTGTGAATATAAAGGCACAGACTACAGCACAAAGAAGGCAATCCAGCTTTGACAATTCTGACCATGCATGAAATCATACATGGCTTCCTACATTCAAAGGTTAAATCCTTACTTTGAGAATATTCTGATGAACAGGACCTTTATGTTGAACAGGGGCTCCCAAAACAAAGGGTATTGGGAGAATACCTTCAACCTTTGAATAGAGAAGATCATAGATGATTTCATGCATAGCTGGAATTGTCAAAGCTTAACCTCCTTCTTTAGACTGTGATCTGTGCCTGTAAGTTGAGAAAGGACAAACTTTCCACTTAAAGAAGCATACAGTGTTGCTGTTCTGCCAAGGTAATATTATTCATGGATACTTCAGCATCCCTCAAACTGGACATATCAAAAATCAAAATAATATAGTCTAATTTGTGTTTCTCTGCTTAATAGTGGACTGGTAGGTAGGCTGCAAAACTGATTTACTAACAGAAATGAAGAAATGCATGTTTTTAATTCCAGTTTCCAGCAAGAAATAAAATGGCTATGGTGCAGTCTGAGAATAAAAAGCTTAAAGAAGGTAGATATATGCAATCAGAGGAGAAATGGGATCCAAGGGAACAAGTTCAGGAGAGTGATGCAGTTTCCTGAGTCAAGATTTGAACATAGAGTTGGATCACATCATATCAATAGATGTGTGTCTTGCCAGAGATTATTGCACTGATGGGTATCAGTAGGAATGCAATGTTTTTAAAAACCTTTTCTGATCTCCTAATATTTAAAGGACATCTCTAAATCCCAGACCAGTACTTGACACTTATCATCTTTTACCCCAAACTATCCCATCCTCCAAAATGCTTCAATCCCTATATCCTCTTATCCAGAGTCCCAGAAAACTTAGAACATTCTTATATTAAAGTGAGGTATTGCAGTTTTCCCTTAAATTTAGGAACCCCCCCTCCAACAAAACAAAACAAAAATTTAGACATTAAATCCTTAACAATGAATTTAAGTGAGTTTATTAGGTTCCTATTGATAGGATAGGTCAAATCCTTATTAGAGTACTACAATGAAAGGGGAAGGGAATATCAAAGAACTTGAGGGAGGAGGTGAGTTGCACCAGGGAAGGAAAGTGGTATTGAAAGAAGTAGGGAGTACTAAGAACAGGCCTTGACAACTTCACAGTTTTGCTTTGATTTATTTGCTCAGTAAAACCCTGGTACTCTCCTTTCTCTATATACTTCCCTGGATTCCATTTGCTCAAACCAAATCAAACAGTACACACTGATCCCAGAGAAGTACAGTAACCCGAAAGCTAGAGAACAAAGAAGCATGCCTTCTGTGTAAATCCACTGAGCCAACACTCCAGGGGAAAAAGGCCTGCTGATTCAGCAGCTGCTCTGACAGGACTTGTTGCTATAAATCCAGGGCTGATGATAATCTTCCCAGGATGGTGCTTCACTATCCCTAGCTATAAATAAAAGATCTCAGGAAAACAAGGTGTAAATACATACCTGTAAGTGAAATGAAAGTCCTCTTTCCCTAATGTCTCCCTTGACAGTATTCATGCTATCAGGGGAAGATTAGCCTTGGGAAGAAGAATATAGCTTTCATTTCAAAACCAGTGGAATTAGGGGTGTCCTGAAGCAAGATTGAACTAGTTCAGGAGATCTGATGGTTAAAATTTTAGAGTGAGTATTTAGATCTCAGAAATAGGCAAGTGCCAGAAATCAGGACTTTGATTATTGCTTTCCTTGATGGTAAAGATGTAAAATGGAGATTTATTTAATAATATAGATTAAATTTAAAAGGACATGTGGTGTGTGTGTGTGTGTGTGTGTGTGTGTGTGTATTTGAGAGAGCTGGTTGTTAAAAAAATTAGCATTACATTCCATGTATATTCCAGAATGAACTTTTAGTAGTTAGGATTTTTATCTCTTCTACAAACTCATTGTAGTACGTGAAGCAAGATTGAGCCTCTGCTTTCCCTCTTTTAATAGTGAATGACAGAGGTGAATGGAATATTAGGTAACCTTTAATGCCTATTCCAGATATATATTTTATAGTACCTTTTGCTAAATTTTCCTTATGAGAATTTCAACCTTGTTCTTTAAGTCACTAAGATAATAGAATTAATGTGTAAGGTATCTTCCCAAGGTACTATATTATATTTGGGACCCTTTGGTATTATAAGGGAATTGGGATTGAATTTTTAAGATATGCCCCAAGTGGCTTTTTTCTTGCTATTCATAGGCAGAATATGTTTAATCCTTATAGCTCTCAGCAGGTGCTGCATGTCAAGTTAATATAGGCCTAAATATATAAATCTATTTTTTATATAACATGTATAAATCTGATACTATACAGTGTTTACTAATGAATTTCATATAGATGTACATAACTAATATCATAGGTATAGCATATGTTATATAGAAAATTATTCTTTTTCCTCCAAAACAAGGATTTATTAGAATAATTTCAAACTTCAAAAATACCAGTTATTGTGCTATTGATATCAAGATAAATTTCACCTGAAACAAAATGAAAAGATATGCCAAAATTTGGGCACATGGTGGTGCTATTTTTAATTACAAAAGTCTAATTAATCTTCATTTTTATACAATAGATATAATTTATACCATATTGTATACAATAGATATATATCTATTTTTATACAATAGATATAATCCAGTGTCTTCTTACTAGCAAACTGTGTAGGTCATTACATAGTTCAGCAAGTCACTTCATTTCTTTGGCCTTCACTACCTCATCTGCAGAGTAAAATGCTAGGTTAGTTGGTTTATGACTTGTCTATTATTTCTATGGTCCTGGATTTAATTTAGATCCATTGCTATCTTATCATTTTAGAGATGCTTTATATTCACTTATGAATGAAATTCATTTGGCAGATAACACTGAGATTATATTCTCTTTTATCAATTTGATAATGTCAAAACTTTTGTTGAGAATGTGTAGATTTTTTTTGTATTTAAATTTATTTATTTAAGTTTTCAACATTCATTTCCACAAAATTTTGGGTTCCAAATCTTCTCCCTATTTCTCCCCTCCCCCACCCCCAAACGCCAAGCATTCTAATTGCCCCTATCTCCAATCTGTCCTCCCTTCTAACATTCCTCCATTTCCTTATCCTCATCTTCTCTTTTGTCCTGTAGGGCAAGATAAATTTTTATACCTCATTACCTGTATTTCTTATTTCTAGTTGCAAGAAAAATACTTGACAGTTGTTCCTAAAACTTTGAGTTCCAACTTCTCTTCCTCCCTCCTTCCTCACCCATTCCCTTTGGGAAGGCAAGCAATTCAATATAGGCCATATCTGTGTAGTTTTGCAAATGACTTCCATAATAGTCATGTTGTGTAAGACTAACTATATTTCTCTCTATCCTATCTTGCCCCCCATTGTTTCTATTCTGTCTTTTGATCTCATCCCTCCCCAAGAGTGTTGACCTCTAATTGCTCCCTCCTCCCAGTGCCCTCCCTTCCATTATCCCCACCCCCACTTATACCCTTCTCCCCTTTCCTGTATTGTAAGATAGGTTTTCATACCAAAATAGTGTACATTTGATTGCTTTAGTCAAATATGATAGTAAGCTTCATGTTTTTTTCTCTCACCTTCCCCCTTTTTCCCTCCACTGAAAAGTCTTTTACTTGCCCTTTTATGAGAGATAATTTACCCCATTCCATTTCTCCCTTTCTCCTCCCAGTATATTTCTCTCACCACTTAATTTCATTATTTTAATTCACCTATTCAATTCACCCTGTGCGCTCTGTCTCTCTTTCTACGTGTGTGTATGTGTGTGTGTGTGTGTGTGTGTGTGTGTGTGTGTTTAATCCCACCAACTACCCAGATACTGAAAAAAGTTTCAAGAGTTACAAATACTGTCTTTCCTTGTAGGAATGTAAATAGTTCAACTTTAGTAAGTCCCTTATGACTTTGCTATTTAACTTTTCATGCTTCTCTTGATTCTTGTGTTTGAAAGTCAAATTTTCTTTTCAGCTCTGGTCTTTTCATCAAGAATGTTTGAAAGTCCTCTATTTCATTGAAAGACCATTTTTTTCCCCTAAAGTATTATCCTCAGTTTTGCTGGGTAGGTGATTCTTGGTTTTAGTCCTAGGTCCTTTAACTTCTGGAATATCGTATTCCATGAACTTTGATCCCTTAATATAGAAGTTGCTAAATCTTGTGTTATGCTGATTGTATTTCCACAATACTGAATTGTTTCTTTCCAGCTGTTGCAATATTTTCACCTTGTCAAGGGAACTCTGGAATTTGGTTACAATGTTTCTAGGAGTTTCTCTTTTTGGATCTCTTTCAGGAGGTGATCAGTAAATTCTTTCAATATTTATTTTGCCCCCTGGTTCTAGAATATCAGGGCAGTTTTCCTTGATAATTTCATGAAAGATGATGTCTAGGCTCTTTTTTTGATCATGGCTTTCAGGTAGTCCCATAATTTTTAAATTGTCTCTCCTGGATCTATTTTCCAGGTCAGTTGTTTTTCCAATGAGATATTTCACGTTATCTTCCATGTTTTCATTCTTTTGGTTTTGTTTTATGATTTCTTGGTTTCTCAGAAAGTCATTAGACTCCATCTGTTCCATTCTAATTTTGAGAGAACTATTAAATTCAGTGAGCTTTTGAACCTCTTTTTCCATTTGGCTAATTCTGCTTTTGAAAGCATTCTTCTCCTCATTGGCTTTTTGAACCTCTTTGGCCAATTGAGTGAGCCTATTTTTCAAGCTGTTATTTTCTTCAGCATTTTTTTGGGTCTCCTTTAGGAAGGTGTTGACCTGCTTTTCATGCTTTTCGTGCATCTCTCTTATTTCTCTTCCCAGTTTTTCCTCCACCTCTCTTACTTGATTTTCAAAATCCTTGTAGAGCTTTTCCATGGCCTGAGCCCATTGAATATTTATTTCAGATGTTTGGGATACAGAAGCCTTGACTTTTATGTCTTTCCCTGATGGTAAGTATTCCTCTTCCTCATCCAAAAGGATGGGAGAAGATATCTGTTCACCAAGAAAGTAACCTTTTATAGTCTTTTTTTTTTCCCTTTTTTGGACATTTTCCCAACCAGTTACTTGACTTTTGAGTCCTTTGTCAAGAGTAGGATGTACTCTGGGAATCTATAAGATCTCAGTTCCTCCAAGATGGCACAATCAAGCATGTACTGGTCTGGGTGCAGAAAGGATTTTTGTGCCCAGAATCTTAGCAGCTACCTCTCCACAGCCACCTGGCCTCCAGTTCTGCTAAGTCAGCACTGGGGGCTGATTTTCAGATAAGCTGGATGGGCAGGGCTGCCATTCAGTGTGAGACAAAAACCAGCTCCCCCAGGGCCTCCACACAGGGCTGAGGCAAGAATCAGCTTCTCAGTACCCCCAGGATTTTTACGTTCCAACAATGGATGTGGCTGCTATGCCTGCTAATGTGGTCTTTATGGCGGCTGCCTGCTGCCAGAGCTATGGGAAGGCCCTTCTCCCTTCCTGGCCAACTGAAAAAAACTCCATCACTGACCTTTGGTGCCTGTGGGTTGAAGGATCTGCAAACACGCTGCTGCTGTGACTAGAGATTCCACCCCAGAGGGCTGTTCGCGAGTCTCGCTCGGGCCAAGGCTGGGCTGGGCTCCGCTCCACGTCCTGTGCAACAGATGTTTCCCTTGGGCCTTTCAGGTCACCCTGGGCTGCAAATCTCCTCCACTCTGTTGTTCTCCACTTCTGCTGCTCCAGAATTTGTTGAGAGTCCCTCTCTACAGGTATTTTATGGGCTGTGTGGGGAGAGCCTCCGTATCTGTGTCTTTCTATTCTGCCATCTTGGCTCTTACCTCGTGTAAGTTTTATAATTGTGAATATTTATTATTTATTTATTATTTTTATTTACATGAGGTAAATACACAAAATTTATTTTAAGTTGGACAGTAAAAGTAACTTCAATGTTCAGGGCAAGTCAGATAAATCATTATGCTGTTTTATTTCTTTTTCCTTCCACTTGAGTCTAGAGCTATCCTGTCAAAGAATTATATGCATTCCCCTCCAGTCCTGCCAAGCTGAACTTTCATTGCCTGAATTATTGAGATAGTAGCTTCTGTCCTCAATTACCTTTAGTAAAGTCCTTCACTACTTCCTAAACAGTTCACCCTCCACTTTCCATCTTCATTCTGCTTGACTGAAAGTACAAACAGTAAGATTCCCCTCCCATTCAACTCAACAAAAATATGTTGTTGTCTATGATGAGCAGAGTATTGCACTAGAAGATTATATAGTTTAAATCAGACATAGACCTTGACTTCACGGAACTTATATTGTACTATGGGCAGTGCCACAAGCAGGAATTGTCCACCCAGGGCAAGCGATCTGAAAGATGCCTTTAACTGAGTTCAGAAGTGTTTGAGTGTGTGTGTGTGTGTGTGTGTGTGTGTCTGTGTCTGTGTCTGTGTCTATTTGGTGATAGATACTGCCTCACTGAAGTGCATAGAGAACCTGGACACCAATGCAGTGTTGCTTTTCTGGAGGCTCACCTGTGGTGGGAAAGTAAGAGATTACTTCATTATACAAAGTGCTACACATTTTATGAGATGTTGATGATTTTAAAGTCCTAGGTTCTTAAAATCATAAGCATCTTAGTAATATATAAGGAGCCTCTGTTCAGTTTTGACTCTTCACTGGATCTCCTTTATACCAGTGATGAATTCCTTTAATATTTGTCTCCCTCTATTATATCTTGATTGATATGAACAATTAGAAAGATGGTGAACAAGTTTTTCTCTTTTATAACTTTGGTTTTAATTTTCAAAAATGAATTTTAACACTTACATTTCCACAGTTCATTTGCTCTTTTTGTTATGGAAATGTATTTGCCTTGGCTAGAGTCTCTGTAACATGATTATAATCAGTTTGCATACTATTTTCTAAGTCTATTACTTACTTTTCTTTCAATCATTTATTTAAAGTATTCAGGAATGAAATTGCATGAAATATGTTTTCTGTTATTTTTTCTTCTACACTTTCCTAATTCTGATTTTTGTCCTGATAAGTTAGTTAACACAGAAGTAATCTGATTCTCACATAAATAACAAGTTCTTTTCCTGTATGTTAAATGATAATCACATTTTATCTTTTACAATACTATTTGATTCTTTCTGTTCCTAAAACCTATAACTTTTTACATAAAAATGTTCATAATGTAATAATTTTATAAAAGTTCTGTATCATCTCTATGTCTTTTTGCTCCTTCTTCCTGACCTAATCTTTATATTATATTTCTCATTATTTCATCATCACATCATCTTCCTCTATACATCTGTCCCATGCATACTACCCTCCACTGCTTTCCAGCTCTTGCTAAAGGAATGCTAATAAAATAAAAATCATCTTTGCTTCTGAAAAGGACACATATTGGATTGTCCTATGATTCAACTTGCCACCTGACTGTCTTTAGCCTTCCCAAGTGGCCATTCCCCTTTACGTGTTGTCTATCTCTATTAAACTCCATGGAAATGTCACTTTTTAAATTTGTGACTACAGTGTTAAACAAGTTCTTTTCACATTGTAAGCTCTTAATAACTGTGAGTTAGATATCTTAAACTCAACATCTCCAAAACTTAACTGATTATGTTTCCCCCTAACTTCAACCCTTCCAACCTACTCTGTATCAGTTGAAGGTATCACCAGCTGTCTAGTCTTCTAGTTTCATAACCTCAGCATTATCCTGAAATCCTTATCCCACATATCCATACTTTTGCAAATTTTGTTGATCCAATACTTCTTTCCATTCATACAGCTAATCCCTTACGACCTTAATATTATCCAGATTATTACAGTTATGGATTAATCTCCCTGTCTCACATCACTTTTCATTTTGGTCTATTCTTTACTCTATGGTCAAAGTATTTTTTTTTTAAATATAGAACTGACCTTGTGATTTCCCTACTCAGTGAGCTCCATTTACTTCCTTTTTTCCCTCTGGGATAAACTACAAGCTCCTATGTTTAGCTTTTAAAGCCTTTTGTAGCCTATAACCAATCTACCTTTTCAGGCTCATTACATATTATTCCTCCACTCACAATCTGTGATGCTGGACTTTGGTCTTCTTTGTTGTTTTTCTTGAAATATAATACTATATTGTACCAGTGGGGGCGAAGCCAAGATGGCGGAGTAGAAGGACGCACATTTACGAGCTCCGAGCCCACAACCCATGGAATTGAGGTAAAAAGAGATCCCCATAAATTCTGAATCACTGCAGGGGGTGCATAAACATAGGGGAAGAGATTTCCGTTCCACTGAGCCCTGGAGAGCCGTCTCCGGGGTCCATCGCGCCCCAGAAAGCGGACCCCACCCCCCAGCGCTGCCCTAGCCACGGCCCCAGAGAAGCTGACCTGAGCAGGCTTCAGAGAGGGAAGCTCCGGGGGAAGCTCTGGCAGCCGGGAAAGTCCCTCCGCCCACAGAAGCTACAGGTCAGTGAGAAAGAAGGCTAGGCTAGGGGAGGGGAGCAGAGCATCTCCGTGACTTGGGCCCCCTCGGGAGGAAGCGGCAGCGGCAGAGACGGGGGCAGGAAGTGGCAGAGGCAGAGGCGTGGGCGGCGGCAGAGGCGTGGGCGGCGGCTGAGGCGCAGCGGCCCAGGACTCAGGAATCCCCCAGCAGCAGGTAGGATCTTCAATACTGAAGGTCTTTCCAACCTGAGGGAGCTGAGCCTGGGAGACGGCCCTGTCCCCACCCCACTCTATTACTGAAGGCCTCTGAATAAAACCCCTGAGGGAGCTGAGCATAGGAGGCGGGGCCCCCCACCCCGCCCCCACCCGCTCCGTTCCTGAAAGTCTCTGCAGAAAACCCCTGAGGGAACCGAGTTTGAGGGGCGGCCCTGCCCCCACCCCTGTGCCAGAACTAAAGCTTGCTGTGGAAAGCGCATTTGAATCTCAGAGGCCAAGCACTAGCTGGGCGGATCCAGGCGGAGGTGGAAAGGAATCTCAGAAGTCAAGTAACTGGCTGGGAAAATGCCTAGAAAAGGGAAGAAAAATAAGACTACAGAGAGTTTTTTCCGACAAGTGCAAATGATCCCGACCTTTGGATCTGATGGTGAGGATGTGAACGTATTCTTGCCATCAGGGAAAGATGTGGAGGGCAGGGCCTCAGTACCCCAGACACCCCAGGGGGATGTCGGGTGGGCTCAGGCCTTGGAAGAGCTTAAAAAGGATTTTGAAAAGCAAGTTAGACAGGTGGAGGAAAGACTGGGAAGAGAAATGACAAAGATGCAAGAAGAGTATGAAAAACAGGTCAATACCTTGGTAAAGGAGACCCAAAGAAATGCTGAGGAAATTAACACCTTGAAAAATAGGCTCACTCAATTGGCAAAAGAGGTTCAAAAAGCCAATGAGGAGAAGAATGCATTCAAAAGCAGAATGAGGCCAAATGGAAAAAGAGGCTCAAAAGCTCACTGAAGAGAATAGTTCTCTCAAAATTAGAATGGAACAGATGGAGTCTAATGACTTCACGAGAAACCAAGAAACCACCAAACAAAACCAAAAGAACGAAAAAATGGAAGAGAATGTGAAATATCTCATGGGAAAAAACAACTGACCTGGGAAAATAGATCCAGGAGACACAATTTAAAAATTATGGGACTACCTGAAAGCCATGATCAAAAAAAGAGCCTAGACATCATCGTGCATGAAATTATCAAGGAAAAACTGCCCTGACATTCTAGAACCAGAGGGCAAAATAAGTATTGAAAGAATCCATCGATCACCACCTGAAAGAGATCCAAAAAGAGAAACTCCTAGGAACATTGTGGCAAAATTCCAGAACTCCCAGCTCAAGGAAAAAATCTTGCAAGCAGCTAGAAAGAAACAATTCCAGTACTGTGGAAATACAGTCAGGATAACTCAAGATCTAGCAGCTTCTACATTAAGGGATCGAAGGGCGTGGAATAGGATATTCCAGAAGGCAAAGGAACTAGGACTCAAACCAAGAATCACCTACCCAGCTAAACTGAGTATAATACTTCAAGGGAAAATATGGTCTTTCAATGAAACAGAGGACTTTCAATCATTCTTAATGAAAAGACCAGAGCTGAAAAGAAAATTTGACTTTCAAACACAAGAATGAGAAGAAGCATGAAAAAGGAAACAGCAAAGAGAAGTATTAAGGGACTTACCAGAAATGAACTGTTCACATTCCTACAGGGAAAGACAATATTTCTAACTCTTAAAACTTTTCAGTATCTGGGTAGTTGGTGGGACCACACGTACACATGTACACGCATGCACACACATACACACATGCATACACATACAGAGACAGAGAGCACAGATTGAACTGAATAGGATGGGACCATACCTTAAAAGAAATTAAGGTAAATGGTGAGAGAGAAACGTAGTGAGAGGAAAGAGGGGGAAATGGAAGGGGGTAACTATATGTCATTTAAGAGGCAAGTAGGAGATTTTTTTTTAGTGGACGGAAAAAGAGGAGAGCTGAGGGAAAAAAAAAAAAAACCCAAGAAGTTTACCCTCATCACATTTGACTAAATGAAGGAGTGAAATGCACACTCATTTTGGTATGAAAACCTATCTTACAGTATAAGAAAGTGGGGGAGAAGGAGATATTGCGGGGGGGGGGGGGGGATGATGGAAGGGAGGGCAAAGGGAGGAGGGAATAATTGAAAGTCAACACTTGGGGAGGGACAGGATCAAAAGACAGAAGAGAAACAATGAGGGGCAGGTTAGGAGGGATGGTAATTCAGTTAGTCTTACACAACACGACTATCAGGAAGGTCATTTGCAAAGCTACACAGATATGGCCTATAATGAATTGCCTGCCGTACCAAAGGGAATGGGTGGGGAGGGAGGGATGGGGAGAATTTGGAACTCAAAGTTCTAGGAACAATTGTTTAGTATTGTTGTTGCAACTAGGTAAGAAGACATACAGTTAATGAGGAATAGAAAGTCATCTGGCCCTACAGGAGAAAAGAGAAGATGGAGACAAGAGAAGGGAGGGATGACAGAAGAGAGGATAGATTGGAGATAGGGAAAATTAGATTGCTTGGGGTATTGGGGTGGGGGGGAGGGGATAAAAGGGGAGAAAATTTGGAACCCAAAAATTTGTGAAAATGAATGTAAAAAGTTAAATAAATAAAAAAATTATATAATCCTATATTTCCCATCTTGTGCCTTTGCTCTGAACATCCCACATGCTTTGAATACATAATTGCCTTACCTCTAACCCATAAGCCCTTTCTTCAAGATAAGACTTAAATATAATATTCTGAATGAAGCCTTTCCTGATTCCCCCAACTGCTAGTGTTTTTTCTATCAATGATAATTTATTTAAATACTTTATATAATTTTATCAACTTTATGGTTTTTAAAAATTTATTCTATCCTCCTTTGGAATATAACTTTATTTTTTATGTACTAATTTTATTTATTTTTTGCATTCTACAATCACCACCATATAACTTAGATTTTTTCCCTCTACCTGTCCCCCATATCCCCCCTCACTCCCTGAAATAGTGTACAATTCTCTAAAGGATCTACACATAAATTCCTATGAAATACATTTTCACTATAGTCATGCTGTGTAGATGAACTAAAATAAATGGGAGAAATCATATAACAAACAAAAACATAATGAACACACACATAAAATGATCTGTTACATTCTGTGATTGAATTCCATAGTTCTATCTCTGGATGTGGAAGGCATTTTGCCTTAGAAGACCATTGGAAATTTTTTTTTAAGTCTTCATTGCTATGAAGTTCCAAATCTACCAGAAAAAAAATCTCACACTGTGGTCATTGCTGTGCACAAAGTTCTCCTGGTCCTACTTCTTTTGCCCTTTCCATGTATATATGAGTCTTTCCATGCCTCTCTGAAGTCTTCTTGTTCATCATTTCTTATAGCGCAATAGTATTTCATTACATTCATATACCATAATTTATTCAGCCATTCCCCAATTGATGGGCATCCCATCAATTTCCAGTTTTTGGCGACTATAAAGAGTGCTGCTATAAAAATTTTTGTACATGTGGGACCCTTTTCCATTTTTATGATCTCTTGGGGATACAATCCTAGAAGCAATATTGCTGCGTTAAAGGGCATGCACATTTTTGTAGCCCTTTGGGCATAGTTCCAAACTACTCTCTAGAATGGTTGGATGAGCTCACAGCTCCACCCACAATGAATTAGTGTTCCAACTCTCTCACATCCTCTCCAACATTTATCATCTTCCTGTTCTGTTATGTTTACCAATCTCATAGGTGTGATGTGGTACCTCTGAGTTGTTTTGATTTGCATGTCTCTAATCAAAAGTGATTTAGAGCATTTTTTCATATGATTATAGTTCTCTTTAATTTATTCCTCTGAAAATTGCCTGTTTACATCCTTTGACCATTTATCAATTGGGGAATGACATGCATTGTTGTACATTGGACTCAGTTCTCTACATATTAAAGGAATGTGGCCTTTATCTCTAAGATTAGATGTAAAAATTCTTTCCAAATACACTACTTCCCTCAGAATTTTGGTTGCATTGGGTTTGGTTGTGCAAAAGCTTTTCAGTTTAATGTAATCAAAATTATCCATCTCACACTTCATAATGTTTTCTGTCTCTTCTTTAGTCAAAAATTCTTACTTTCTCCATAAATCTGAAAAATACACTATTGCTTACTCCTCCAATTTGTCCATGGTATCAATCTTTATACCTAGATCATGTACCCATTTGGACTTTATTCTTGTGTACGGTGTCAGGCATTGCTCCATGACCAGTTTCTACCACACTCTTATGCAGTTTTTCCAGCAATTTTTGTTGAACAGTGAGTTCTTATCCCAGAAGCTGGGGTTCTTGGGTTTATTAAACACAAGATTACTATATTCATTGCCTACCGTGTCTTGAGTACCTAGCTTATTCCACTTGTCTACCCTTCTGTTTCTTCTCCAGTACCAAGTGGTTTTGGTAATTGCTGCTTTTTAATACAATTTGAGATCTGGTAATGCTAGGCCACCTTCCCTAGCATTTCTTTTCATTAATCCCTTTGATATTCTGGACCTTTTGTCCTTCCAGATGAATTTTGATATTTCTAGAAAATAATTATATGATAGTTTAATTGGTACAACACTAAATAAGTAAATTAACTTAGGTAGAATTCTCATTTTCATTATATTGGCTCAGCCTACCCATGAGCAACTGATGTTTTTCCACTTACTTAGATCTGACTTTATTTGTGCAAAAAGTGTCTTGTAATGGTGTTCATATAGTCTCTAGGTTGTTCTGGCAGGTGAACTCCCAAATATTTTATAGTGTCTGCCCTAACTTTAAATGGGATTTCTCTTTCTATCTCTTGTTGTTGGACTTTGTTAACTAATACATGAGAATGCAGATTTGTGTGAGTTTATTTTGTAACCTGCAACTTTGTCAAAGTTGTTTACTATTTCAAGTAGGTTTTCACTTGAATCTCTAGGATTTTCTAAGTGTATCATCATATCATTTGCAAAGAGTGATAACTTAGTTTCTTCTTTGCCTATTCTTATTCCTTCAATTTCTTTATCTTGTGTAATTGATACAGCTAACATTTCTATTCCCATATTGAATAATAGTGGTGATAATGGACATCCTTATTTCATGCCTGATCTTATTGGAAATGCATCTAGCTTATCTCCATTGCATATAATGCTTGCTGAAGGTTTTAGGTTGATATTGCTTATTATTTTATGAAAAATTCCCTTTATTCCTATGTTCTCCAGCAATTTTAATAGGAATAGGTGTTATATGTTGTCAAAAGCTTTTTTCTGCATCTATTGAGATACTCATGTGATTTTTGTTAGTTTTATTGTTGATATGATCAATAATGCTAATAGTTTTCCTAATATTGAACCAGCCCTGCATTCCTGGTATGAATCCCACCTGATTATAATGTATTATTCTCATTATAAGATGCTGTATTAATTTTGCTAAAATCTTATTTAAAATTTTTGCATCTATATTCATTAGAGAAATTGGTCTATAATTTTCTTTCTCTGTTTTGTCTCTTCCTGGTTTACATATCAAAACCATATTTGTATCATAAAAAGAATTTGGGAGGACTCTTTCTTCCCCAATTTTCAAAAATAACCTATATAGTATTGGAATTAATTATTCTTTAAATGTTGATAGAATTCACTTGTGAATCCATCTGGCCCTGGAGATTTTTTCCTAGAGAGTTCATTGATGGCTTATTCAATTTCTTTTTCTGAGATGGGGTTATGTATTCAACTTTCCCTTCTGTTAATCTGGGAAATTTGTATTTTTCTGAAGTACTCATCCATCTCATTTAGACTATTGAGTTTATGGGCATAAAGTTGGGCAAAATAATTTCTAATTATTGTTTTAATTTCCTCATCATTGGAGGTGAGTTTGCTCATTTCATTTTTGATATTAGTAATTTGATTTTCTTCTTTTTTTAATCAAGTTGACCAAAGGTTTATAAAT
Organism: Bettongia penicillata ogilbyi; assembly: GCA_023548195.1. Classification (NCBI taxonomy): domain Eukaryota; kingdom Metazoa; phylum Chordata; class Mammalia; order Diprotodontia; family Potoroidae; genus Bettongia; species Bettongia penicillata. The sequence goes on along the minus strand of JAJHZJ010000048.1, from coordinate 2,331,910 downwards.
TTTATTTTCATAAAACCAACTATTGGTTTTATTTATTAATTCAATAGTTTTCTTAATTTCAACTTTATTAATCTCTCCTTTGGTTTTTGGTATTTGTAATTTGGTATTTACTTGGGGATTTTGAATTTCTTCTTTTTCTAGCTTTTTTAGCTGCATGCCTGATCTCTTCTTTCTCTATTTTATTTATGTAAGCATTCAAAGACATGAAACTTTCCTTAAGAACTGCTTTTGCAGTAGAGTATCCCATAAGATTTGATAGGTTGTCTCATTATTGTCATTCTCTTGAATGAAGTTGTTTATTGTTTCTATGATTTCTTGTTTAACCCAGTCCTTCCTTAGGATTAGATTATTTAGTTTCCAATTGATTTTTGGCTTATCTTTCCATGGCCTTTTATTACATATAATTTTTATTACATTATGATATGAGAAAGATGCATTGATTATCTCTGCCTTTCTGCATTGAATTGTGAGGTTTTTTGCTCTAGTACATGGTTAATTTTTGTATAGTACCATGTGCCGCTGAGAAAAAGATATATTCCTTTCTATTTCCATGCAGTTTTTTCCAGAGATCTATCCTATCTACCTTATCTAGAGTTTTGTTTACCTCCTTAACCCCTTTCTTGTTTATTTTGAGGCTAGATTTATCAATTTCAGAGAGGGGGAGGTTGAGGTACCCACTAGTATAGTTTTGCTATCTTTTTCTTCCTGCAACTCTCCCAACCTCTCCTTTAGGAATTTGGATGCTATACCACTTGGAGCATAAGTGTTTAGTAATAACATTGCTTCATTGTCTATGGTGCCTTTTAGTAGGATATAGTTTCCTTCCTTATCTCTTATAATTATATCTATTTCTGCTTTTGCTTTGTCTGAGATTAGGATTGCTACCCCTGCTTTTCTTACATCAGCTGAAGTACAATATATTCTGCTCCAACCTTTTACCTTTACCCTATATGTATCCCCCCTGTTTCAAATGTGTTTTTGTAAACAGCATATTGTTGGATTATGGCTTTTAACCCATTCTGCTATCCATCTCTGTTTTATGGGAGAGTTCGTTCCATTCATATTCACAGTTATGATTACAATCTGTGTATTTCCCTGCATCCTCTTTCCCACCATTTGGCCTTTTAGTTCTCCCATCTCCCTTCCCCTCCTCAATCACTTTTTTTCACTTTTCACCACCACCTCCTGCAGCCTTCCCTTAGTTCTTTTAACTCCCATCCTTTTTACTCCTCTTTACCAGTACTGCTTCTTCCTCCATTTTTAGCTTCCCCTCCCCTTTCTTCTCCCTTCACCTCTTACTGCCTATAGAGCTAGTTACAGTTATATACTTAATTAAGTTTATTGTTCCCTCCTTGAATCAAATCAGATGAGAGTGCCTCTCAAACAATGCTCATGTCCCTCCCATCTTTTCCTCTACTATAATTTTGTACTTCTTCCTGTGATTCAATTTACATTTTCTGCTTCCTCTTTTCCACACCTCCTGTTACAATCCCTTGACATGCTTAAATCATATTTTTATCATCACATCATTTACTTTATACTCATTCTCTCTCCCTCTCTTTCTCTCTCTCTCTCTCTCTCTCTCTCTCTGTGTGTGTGTATATGTATATATATATATATATATGTATGTATGTATGTATATATATATATATATGTACGTACATATCCCTTTTCTATTTCATAATAGATGCACAATTCTCAAGATTAACAGGTATCATCTTACCTTATAGGGAAGTAATCAGTTTGCCCAAATTGGGTAACAAGTTTTTCTTTTCCCCTGTTTACTTTTTTACACCTCTCTTGAGAACTGTGTTTGAAGATCAAATTTTCTATGATTCTGCCCTTGAATGACCATCTCCTTGCCTGAAATGTTATGTTGAACTTTTCTGGGTAATTGATCCTTGGTTGTAGTTCCAACTCCTTTATTTTATGGAATATTGGATTCCAATTCCTTTGATCTTTCAATGTAGAAGCTGCAAGGTCCTTTGTGATCTGGACTGCAGTTCCTCAATATTTGAATGATTTCTTTCTGGCTGGTTGTAGTATTTCCTCCTTCACTTGATAGTTCTGGCATTTGGCAACAATATTTCTTGGTGATTTTAGTGTGGGATTCCTTTCAGGTGAACAGTGGATTCTTTTGATGACTATTTTGCCCTCTGGATCTAGAAATTCTGGGCAGTTTCCTTGATGATTTCCTGGAAGGTACTGTTCAGACTCTTTTTTTCATCATGGCTTTCTGGCAGGTCAATAATTCTTAAATTTTCTCTCTTGGATCTATTTTCTAGATCAGTTGTTTTTCCAATTAGATATTTTACATTTTCTTCTACCTTTTCATTCTTTAGGTTTTTTTTTGACTGATTCTTGCTGTCTTATAGAGTCATTAATTTCTACTTGTCCAACTCTAATTTTTATCAAATTGTTTTCCTCAGTTGACTTTTTCATCTATCGAATTATTCCTTTTAAGGAATTATTTTCTCCATTTATTTTTTGAACTTCCTTTTCCTTTTGTCCAATTTTCCCAGTTAAGTTATATGCTTCCTTTTCCATTTGTTTAATTTTTTTTAATTTTTCCTTTTTAAAGACATGCTCTCTTCTTTTTTTCATACTTTTAAAATCATTGGCCAGTTTCTCTTCTAGTTCCCTCTTCAGCTCTTCCAGGAGAACTTTTTGTGCATATGAGCAGTTCATAGTCCCTTCTGAAGTTTCAAATGGGAGTACAGTCTCTCTAATGGCCTATTTGGTATTTGTATTTTGGTCTTTGTCCCCATTGAAAGTTTTTTTTCAATCATTTTGTTTTTTCTTGATCATGATGGTTCTTTCAGTTAGAAGCTGCAGAACTTGATGTTGAACTGACTGGTGTGAAAAATCTAAAAGCAGGTGTCTTTTTATCTTTTTTTTTGTGTTTCCGTGATCAGCCCTGGGGCTAACTTGTTCAGGGTGGGAGAGGACTGATCTGGTCAAGGGAGACCTCCTCAGCTGAGCTGAGGCAAATACAAGCTCAGGGGTTGGTGATACCAGTTGCCCTATTGTCTTCCCATTTCCCCTGGAGAGTTAAGGCTCACCTGGGTCTTAGTGTGAGTTTCTACTTCCCCTGGAGCTCCTCTCCTAGTGCTGAGGCATGCCTGGGTCCTAATGGGAGTTTCTACCACTCTGGGGCCCCTCTCCTTCTGGTTCATCTCTGACATAGTAGGAGAAATCCCCCTTAGCTGTTTTCCTAGCCTCAGGTGTTCTGGGACTGTTTGCCCCCTTCTGCTGTTTCCACTGATCAAGGATTTTTCTGGGTAAATATTTTATGGTTCTTTCGAGGTCAACAAAGGGGGAAGACAGACATTTTACCAATCACTCTACCATTGTGCCTCCTGGAAGTTCAAGTAGGTGACTTACAGGCATTTAATCTACAAGCTGAAACTCTCAGGAGCTGCTGCAGCTGATATCCAGGGCTCAGCAGCTATCATTTGCTCAGTTCTACTGACCTCTCACCCTGGGCTGCTGCTCAGCTGTTAGACCTGCCACTCAGCTCAGCCTGCTGCTGCCTCAGGCCTCCCAGGGACCCTCCTGCTCCACCGCACTGGGCGCACTGAGCTGTGTGCTGTGGGCTCACCCCTGGAGAACGGTTCCTTCCTATCGACCTTCCAGTCTGTCCTGGGCTGTGAATCTGCCACAGTCTGTCTTGTAGAGGATTCTGCGCCTCCAAAATTTGGTCAGATTCTCTCCTTAGAGATATCTGAAGGAGTTTGTTTAAGAGCTTAGGTGAGTGGTTGCTCTCACTCTGCCATCTTGGCTCCACCTGGAATATACCTTTATTGAAAATAATGTTTGTTTCTTCCTTGGTACTTTTATCTTTAGCACCTAGTACAGTGACTGATATACAACAATTATTTAATAAATACTTGTTGACCAAGCTATCATTCATTCATTCACCATCCTTACCTATTGCTATATTGACACTGGTCACGGAATATTAAAATTTATGTAGCTTTAATGTGGAGACTTCATGGAATTATTCTTCCTCATAGGATTATATATTTGGTCATAGAAGGAATTCAGTGGTTATACAGTCACATCTCTCTTGTTTATTTGTTAGCTTGTTTGTTTGGGAAGGGAGGTTGAAAAAATGAGGCCAAAACATATTGAATAACTTCTCAAGGTTCCACAGATAGTAACTGTCCAAGATAGTATTTGAAGTCTGGTTACCGTCCTCATTCCCAGTAAACAATCTGAGCCATATAATGAACTTATTTTCATTGTAATCATTTCCTAAATGTTTATTATGAATACGGTGATAAAAGATGGCCAGATATCTCATGCAATAACTTTTCTTGCTGCCTTTAGTTGTAAAATAATACTAACTTTGCCAACTCCTTTCTTTGTTTCTCTAAGGTGTCCCTATGAACATACTTTCATTTGATTACAACTTTATTCTGTCAACTTAATTTCTAGTGAAAAAATTAGTAATACAAAATTATTAATATGTTATGGATATGATTTAGCCTTTCTAGTAATAAATGCATGCATTATATTATTGGGCAAATATCTCAGATTTAAGTACCAATAAATGATTTAAAGTTTATACCTGTTTACATTTATTAAACTTTTGTATGAAACTGTTATTGTCACTTTGTATTATCTACTACTGTCTCCATTTCTCATCAATTGGTTAATTAAATAGACAATATTGGAGTTGTTTAGGTTGATTTTTGTTTCCTTTCATTTTTGTTCTTTCTTTAAATTTTGTATTAGTTTTGATATTTGACTTACTAAGTTAATGATTTCTCTCTACACAGAAAATAAATTCAGTAACAGCTCTCAAGTGGACAGTAAAATATGTCTTGTTCATTCAAATATAATCAGTGTCATTTTTTTGGGTGTTCAACATATCCAGTGACTTCAACCTTTAGTCCTCAATTATTTTTACTCCTGATTCATAGATAGCAACATGTATTTTACTATGCTTGCCTATCCTCATCTTTGTATTTAAATCTGAGTATCAACATATATATTGATTTTATTTGACAAGAAGGGATATATATATATATATATATATATATATATATATTCCAGATTCACTATTTCTTCATACTCTGTGACAGATGTTGATAAATATGTTACAATAATTTTCATTTCTTTTGTAAATATTATTATTATTTTGCAATTTCTTAGTTTGCCTAAGTTTGTATATCAAATAAAAATAAGGAAATACAAATAACAAATTTGTATAAATAAATTAGAATAAATTATATTCAACACGAACACTGCAATATTATATGAACTGATGGTTGGTGAAATACAGCTTCATGTTGACTTGGGCTTATAATAAAATCAAATTTGCTTGTCCTGGAGAACTTGTGAACCACACTTCCATTCAATGCAACCTGCTTTATTGTGATGATTTCATCTATATTGAAAATATCACAACTGATATATTTCAGTTTCTGTAATAACATTGGTTATTGTTTTTTCCACTTATTGGTTATTTAACAGCTTTTTAATATTTAGTATGTCAGGATTTAGCATTTATGGATGGCCTAAAACTTGTGTGATCCCTAATAAACTGTATCCCATTTTCCAATACTCTGCCTCAGTGCCTCTGACACTGTGAATATAGATGTAGAAGGACCACACAAGCCTGAGAGTCATTTTATGTTTTTCTTTGCTTCATGAGTTGCCTTGGCTAAATAATTCACAATCACACAATCAAATTCTTGCACATGGGGAGTAAGCAAGATGACTGAGTAGAAGCAGGGACCTGTTACGACTTTCCCCCCAAATCCCTCAAAAAAATGTGAAAATGACTCTAAACCAGTTCTAGAGCAGCAGAAGCCACACAATGACAGACTGAAGCAAATTTTAATCCCAAGACAATCTGTAAGTTCAACAGAAAGGCTGGGACCAGAGCAAAATTTGGCATGGGTTGTGCCAGCGCAGATCTAGTGGGAGCCGGCCTTAGTGGACTGAATCATGGGTAGCTCCTGCAGATTCCACACTTCTCAACACACAAACACCAGAGCATCAAAGGTCAATGGGAAGGATCTCTCACCTGACTGAGAGGGGTGCTTGGTCTGACCCCAGCTCCAGCTGGTCCTGGCCCTGACCCCTCAAACACAGGATGGTTCTGGAACCCTCTACTTAACAAAACTCAAAAGTCAAGTAATTGGCTGCAAAAATGAACAAATGGGGGAAAAACAAACAGAATATAGATTCTTAGTGTCTTGTGGAAGAGGTATTTTCCTACACCTTTGGTGATAAGGAAAATCATAACATGCAGCCAGAAGAAGAAAATAAAGCCAAAGTTCCTGAAATACAAAGCTTCTAAGAAAAGTATGAATTGGTCTCAGCCCACAGAAGAGCTCACAAAGGATTTTTAAAACCAAGTAGGAGAAGTAGAAAGAGATCTCAACAGAAAAACTCCTGGGAATATTGTAGCCAAATTCCAGCATTCCCACATCAAGGAGAAAATATTACAAGCAGCCAGAAAGAAACAGTTAAAGTATTATGGAAATATAATCAAGATAACACAGGATATGGCAGCCTCTACACTAAAGGATCAAGGGCTTAGAATATAATATTCCAGAGGCCAAAGGAGCCAAAGAATTACCCACTCAGTAAAACTGAGTATAATACTTCAGGAGAAAAAATGAAACTTCAGTGAAATAGAAGACTTTCAAGCATTCTTTCTTTCTTTATTTATTCATCTGTTTGTTTGTTTATTTATTTATTTATTTAACTTTTTACATTCATTTTCACAAAATTTTGGGTTCCAAATTTTCTCCCCTTTTATCCCCTTCCCCACCCCAATACCCCAAGCAATCTAATTTTCCCTATCTCTAATCTGCCCTCTCTTCTGTCATCCCTCCCTTCTCTTGTCTCCATCTTCTCTTTTCTCCTGTAGGGCCAGATGACTTTCTATTCTTCATTAACTGTATGTCTTCTTTCCTAGTAGCAACAACAATACTAAACAGTTGTTCCTAAAACTTTGAGTTCCAAATTCTCCCCATCCCTCCCTCCCCACCCATTCCCTTTGGGAAGGCAGGCAATTCAATATAGGCCATATCTGTGTAATTTTGCAAATGACTTCCCTGATAGTCATGTTGTGTAAGACTAACTGAATTACCCTCCATCCTGCCCTGCCCCTCATTGTTTTTCTTCTGTCTTTTGATCCTGTCCCTCCCAAAGTGTTGACTTCAAATTGCTCCCTCCTCCCTTTGCCCTCCCTTCCATCATCCCCCCCTTGCTTATCTCCTTCTCCCCCACTTTCCTATACTGTAAGATAGGTTTTCATACCAAAATGTGTGTGCATTTTATTCCTTCCTTTAGTCAAATGTGATGAGGGTAAACTTCTTGGTTTTTTTTTTCCCCTCAGCTCTCCTCTTTTTCCCTCCACTAAAAAGTCTCCAGCTTGCCTCTTCTGTGAGAGATAATTTGCCCCATTCCATTTCACCTTCTCTCCTCCCAATATATTTCTCTTATACATTTACCTTACTTTTTAAAGATATGATCCCATCCTATTCAATTCACTCTGTGCTCTCTGTCGCTGTGTGTGCATGCATGTGTGTATGTGTGTGTGTGTGCATGTGTGTGTGTATATGTGTGTGTGGTCCCACCAACTACCCAGATACTGAAAAATTTTAAGAGTTACAAATATTGTCTTTCCATGTAGGAATGTAAACAGCTCACTTCTGGTAAGTCCCTTAAGACTTCTCTTTGCTGTTTACTTTTTCATGCTTCTTCTCATTCTTGTGTCTGAAAGTCAAATTTTCTTTTCAGCTCTGGTCTTTTCATCAATAATGATTGAAAGTCCTCTGTTTCATTGAAAGACCATATTTTCCCCTGAAGTATTATACTCAGTTTAGCTGGGTAGATGATTCTTGGTTTGAGTCCTAGTTCCTTTGACTTCTGGAATATCCTATTTCACGCCCTTCGATCCCTTAATGTAGAAGCTGCTAGATCTTGAGTTATCCTGATTTTATTTCCACAATACTGGAATTGTTTCTTTCTAGCTGCTTGTAATATTTTCTCCTTGACCTGGGAGTTCTGGAATTTGGCTACAATGTTCCTAAGAGTTTCTGTTTTTGGATCTCTTTCAGGTGGTGATCGATGGATTCTTTCAATACTTATTTTGCCCTCTGGTTGTAGAATGTCAGGGCAGTTTTCCTTGATAATTTCATGGAAGATGATATCTAGGCTCTTTTTTTGATCATGACTTTCAGGTAGTCCCATAATTTTTAAATTGTGTCTCCTGGATCTATTTTCCAGGTCAGTTGTTTTTCCCATGAGACATTTCACATTCTCTCCCATTTTTTCATTCTTTTGGTTTTGTTTGGTGATTTCTTGGTTTCTCGTAAAGTCATTAGACTCCGTCTGTTCCATTCTAATTTTGAGAGAACTATTAAATTCAGTGAGCTTTTGAGCCTCTTTTTCCATTTGGCCCATTCTGCTTTTGAAAGCATTCTTCTCCTCATTGGCTTTTTGAACCTCTTTTGCCAATTGAGTGAGCCTATTCTTCAAGGTGTTATTTTCTTCAGCATTTTTTTGGGTCTCCTTTACCAAGGTATTGACCCGTTTTTCATACTTTTCTTGCATCTCTCCCATTTCCCTTCCCAGTTTTTCCTCCACCTGTCTAACTTGCTTTTCAAAATCCTTTTTGAGCTCTTCCAAGGCCTGAGCCCACCCGACATCCCCCTGGGATGTCTGGGGGGTACCGAGGCCCTGCCCTCCACGTCTTTCCCTGATGGCAAGAATATGTCCTCGTCGTCAGATCCAAATGCTGGGATCATTTGCATTTGTTGGAAAAAACCCTCTATAGTCTTATTTTTCTTCCCTTTTCTAGGCATTTTCCCAGCCAGTTACTTGACTTCTGAGATTCCTGTCCAACCCCGCCTAGATCCGCCCAGCTAGTGCTTAGGGTCTGAGATTCAAATGTGTTTTCCACACCACACCCGGCTGCTAATCAATGTGAGCTTTAGTTCTGGTGCTGGGGTGGGGGCAGGGCCGCCTCCCAGGCTCAGCTCCCTCAGGGGCTTTATGCAGAGACCTTCAGGAACGGAGCGGGTGTGGGGGGGCCGCCACCCAGGCTCAGCTACCTCAAGGTCTTTATGCAGAGGCCTTCAGTATGGAGCAGGGTGGGGCAGAGCTGTCTCCCGGGCTCAGCTCCCTCAGGTTGTTTATGCAGAAACTTTCAGTAATGAAGATCCTGCCTGCTGCTGGGGGAGTTCCGGGCCGCAGCCACCGCTGCCTCCGCCCACTGCTTCCACTGCCACCCCCCCGCCTCTGCCGCTGCCGCTTCCTCCCAGGGGGACCCGAGTCACAGAGACACTCTGCTCCCCTCCTCCAGCCCAGCCGTCTCTCTCACTGACCTGTAGCTTCTGTGGGCAGAGGGACTTTCCCGGCTGCCAGAGCTTCCGTCCCTGAAGCCTGCTCAGGTCAGCTTCTCTGGGGCCACGGCTAGGGCACCACTGGGGTGGGGTCCGTTTTCCAGGGCGCAACAGACCCTGGGGATGGCTCTCTGGAATGGAAATCTCTTCCACTCTGTTTCTGTACACCTTTCAGTGGTCCAGAAGTTATGGGGGTCTCTTTTTACATTAATTTTATGGGCTGTGGTTTTGGAGCTCGTAAACTTGTGTCCTTCTACTCCACCATCTTGGCTCCGCCCCCCAGCTTTCAAGCATTCTTGATGAAAAGATCAGAGCTGAATAGAAAATTTGACTTTCAAACACAAGAATCAAGAGAAGCATGAAAAGGTAGACAGGAAAGAGAAACCACAAGGGACTTAATAAAGTTGAACTATTTACATTCCTACATGAAACTATGATATTTGTAACTCATGTGATTTTTCTCAGAATTAGGAAAGTTGTAGGAAATACACACACACACATACCTATGCATATGTGTGTATGTGTATTGGATGTGTATGTATAGCTATATATACATACATAGAAAGAAAGAGAGTAATGAAGGTGACTGGGGAAGGGGAAGGGAGAGAATGTGGAACTCAAAGCTTTAAAAATTAATGTTAGAGGTTGTTTTTGCATGCAACTAAGAAAGAAAATAGATAAGCAATGGAGTATATTTAAGTATCTTACCCTACAGGAAAATAGAAGGGAAAGGGATAAAGGGGTAAGGGGGTGATGGGAGGGAGGGAAGACTGGAGGAAAAGGGAATCATAATACATGCTGTCCTGGGATGGAGTGAGGGGCGAGATGAGGAGAAAACTTGAAATTCAAAATTTTGTGGAAGTGAATATTGAAAACTGAAAATAAATTTATATTAAAAATCAGAAAAAAAGAAACCCAAAAAACAACAATCACAAATTCTTTCAAAGCAGAGCTCAAAGGCTACTTCCTATATGAACTTAACTGATTTCCCACCCCCTCCCACTGCTAATAGCATCCCCACCATCACCCCCATTATCTTTCATTTGTATATACATGTACATATTATTCTGTCCCCATCAAAGAAATTGCTTAAGTGTAAGGACTATTTCATTTTTTTCATATACCAACCTCTAGCATAGATAGTATCTGAATGTGTTTAATACATGCTTGGAAAATGAATGGATGGATGAATGAATAAATAAGTGTGTGTGTGTGTGTGTGTGTGTGTGTGGTGGGGGAGGGATTCAAAATGAAACTGAAGTGGGAAAACCCTAATCAGATAAGGAATGTTAGCCCTAGAGGCAGACCCCTAGGCAGAGATAGCCTCTATAGTGATCTCCTTGCCTAAAATTATCTATCCTCATCCATTTAGACTATTTTTTTCTTGTATTTTGATTTGTTACTCTAACTGAAATTCCATGAATTAAATTTCAATTTGGAATTTAATTCTTTCCTTACAAAATGAAAATTGACCTATGAGGATTATTAAGTCATCTGTCATGAAAGCACACCACAAATTCTTTTTCTCCTAATATATATCTGAAATATCTTCAGTAAGGAATGAGGATTTTGATTAACAGGAGGCTGCTAATTTTGAAATATGGAGCACTTTGTAAGAAAAAATGGTGGGCATGGGTGAAATATCACATGATATGAAGAGGGCCCTTGGTACTTGAGTATCTTTTGAAAGGGAAGGGAGACCAAAGTGCTAAGTGGGAGAATACCAAAGACAGCAAACTTTCTGTTTTAAAACTTATTGTAGGGATGGCTCTGAAAGCAGGAAAAACTTAGGAAATTTCATTCATCCTTCCTCTTTCAGCATACAATGAGTTCCTCCTTCTAAATATGATAACTCAGACTAGCCCTATTAATAACTATAGTTCAACTACATTATGAGTCAAATAGGCTAACTGGGGAACCTAACATTTATACCATTGTTTTTATGAGAAACATACCCTGAATTTCAAACAACTGAAAGAAATATGGAATACAATCAAGTTATAAGTTGTATAGTGCCTTCTTTTTTCATATATGTGGTTTTGATACATCAATGCTTGATTCCCCAAGGTAATTGTAACTCTGATTTCTCACTAGTTAAAATGTAACTATGCACTCAATAGTTAGAAATTTAAGGAAGGTGATACAATTTAGTTTGCCAGGAATATTAGTTTATAAACTAATGTTTTATGTTACATTGAGATTCAACAATATCTTTTGACTTTTTAAGAAAATAAGTAGTGAACAAGGAGGTCACAGTCAGAATAATGTTATAGATAAGAGAGAAGAAAATCATTGTCATTATTAATAATTATAAATAATAATCATAGTGAAGAAGACATTTCTATATTGTCATAATTTTAATAAAAAACTTTATGTAATTTCATTTAGATTAAAATGTGAGAGTGTAATTACAATGAACATTCAGTAGAATTTAATAAACATTTTTTAATTGAATTATTTTATTTGTTTTCAGTGTTCGACAATCATTCCATATATCCTAGATTTTTTCCACTCTCTCTCCCTCATTCCTCCCTCCCTCTCCACTCCCTCCTTGAGACACTGTGCAATTTTATGTTGGTTCTATATGTACATTCCTGTTAAATGTATGTTGCATGGTAGAATTAAAATGAATGGGAGAGACCATAAAACAAAAGAAAACAAAATATAATACAAAAGAAAACAGTCTGTTTCTATCTGTGGTCCAATTCCACAGTTCTTGCTCTGGATGTGGAAGGCTTTTTGCCTCAAGTCCATTGGAAAATTTTTACGTCCATGCATTTCTTTTTTAAATTTTTTATGAGTAAAATTCATGAGTTTTTATTTGATGAGGTTTTACATCCTTAAGTACAAGAATTTTGTGACATGCATCTTGACTATAGAGAGATATTTCTACTAACTTCCTAGTCTTAGCTTTATTCTGGGTACCTAATTTTTTATGCAATTAATTAATTTATTTTTAGTTTTCAACATTCATTTCTACAAGATTTTGCCTTTCAAATTTTCTCCCCATCTCTCCTCTCCTCTACCCCAAAACACCATGCATTCAAATTACCCCTTCCCCCTATCTATCCTCCCTTCTATCACATCCCTCCCTTCCCTTATCCTCATCTTCTCTCTTTTCTTGTAGGCCTAGATATATTTCTGTACCCCATTACTTGTTTTTCTTTTTTCCCAGTTACATGCAAAAACAACTCTAAACATACATTCCTAAAACTTTGAGTTCTAACTTTTCTCCCTTCCTCCTTCCTTACCCATTCCCACTGAGAAGGCAAGAAATTCAATATAGGATATATATATATATATATATATATATATATATATATATATATATATATATATATATATATAGTTTTGCTAAAGACTTCCATAACAGTCACGTTGTGAAAGACTGTTTCCCTCCATCCGATCCTGCCCCCCCATGTATTCTATTCTCTCTTTTGACCTTATCTCTCCCCAAAAGTGTTTACTTCTAATTACTCTCTTCCTCTCATTTGCCCTCCCTTCTATCATCCCCCCACATCCCACTTATCCCCTTCTCTCCTACTTTCCTGTAGTGTAAGATAGATTTTCATACCAAATTGAGTGTGCATATTACTCCCTCCTTAAGCCAATTGTGATGAGAGTAAGCATCACTTTTCCCTCTCACCTCCCCCTTTTCCCATCCATTGAAAAAACTTTTTCTTGTATTTTTAATGAGAGATAATTTGCCCCATTCTATTTCTGCCTTTCTCCTCCCAATATATTCCTCTGTCACCCTTTAATTTTACTTTTTACATTATTCCTTCCTAATCAACTCACCCTGTGCCCTCTGTCTATATAGATGTGTGTGTGTGTGTGTGTGTGTGTATGTGTGTGTGTGTGTGTAGTCCCTCCAACTACCTAAATACTGAGAAAAATTTCAAGATTTACAAATACTATCTCTTCATGTAGGGATGTAAACAGTTCAGCTTTAGTAAGTCCTTTATAATTTCTCTTTCTTGTTTAAATTTTCATGTTTCTCTTGATCATTGTGTTTGAAAGTCAAATTTTCTATTCAGCTCTGATCTTTTCATCAAGAATGCTTGAAAGTTCTCTATTTCATTGAATGACCATTTTTTCCCCTTGAAGTATTATACTCAGTTTTGCTGGGTAGATGGTTTTTGGTTTTCATCCTAGTTCCTTTGGTTTCTGGAATATCATATTCCAAGCCCATCGATCCCTTAATATAGAGGCTGCCAGATCCTGTGTTATCTTGATTTGTATTTCCACAATACTCAAATTGCTTCTTTATTATTGTTTGAAAAATTTTCTCCTAGACCTGGGAACTTTGGAATTTGGCTACAATATTCCTGGGAGTTTTTCTTTTTTGGATCTCTTTCAGGAGGTGATAGATGGATTCCCTGAATCCTTATTTTGCCCTCTGGCTCCAAGATATCAGGGTGATTTTCCTTCATAATTTCATGAAAGATGATGTGTAGGCTCCTTTTTTTGATCGTGACATTCAGGTAGTCCCATAATTTTTAAATTGTCTCTCCTGGATCTATTTTTCAGGTCAGTTGTTTCTCCAGAGAGATATTTCAGACACTATTTTTTCATTCTTTTGGTTTTCTTTTGTAACTTGTTGGTTTCTCATAAAGTCATTAGCTTCCATCTGCTCCATTCTAATTTTTAAAGAACTATTTTCTTCAGTGAACTTTTGAATCTCCTTTTCCATTTGGCTAATTTTGGTCTTTAAAGCATTCTTCTCCTCATTGGCTTTTTGGGCCTCTTTTGCCATTTGAGTTAGTTCATTTTTAAAGGTGTTAATTTCTTCAGCACTTTTGGGTCTCCTTTAGCAAGCTGTTGACTCACTTTTCATGATTTTCTTTCATTGCTCTCATTTCTCTTCCCAAGTTTTCCTCCACCTCTCTTACTTGATTTTCAAAATCCTTTCTGAACTTTTTCATGGCCTAAGATCATTGCATATTTATTTTTGATGTTTTGGATGCAGAAACCTTGACTTTTACATCTTCTTCTGATGATTTGCATTGTTCTTCCTTATTGGAAAGAATGGAAGAAAATACTTGCTCACCAAGAAAGTAACCTTCTATTTTCTTATTCTTTTTCCCCTTTTTGCAAATTTTTCCATCCAGTCACTTCACTTTTGAATTCTTTGTCAAAAGGAGGGTATACTCTGGGGACCTGTAACTTCCCAGTTTCTTTAAGGGGGCACAATCAAGGGACAGGAGTTTACTCCTCTCCTGGCTGGGGCTCTGGTCTGTGCACAAGATTCTTTCCCCAAAGCCTCCACCAGCTCCACCATGCCATCACTCTTCTTCACCCCAGGGCCACTCAGGGCTGAGATCCAGATCAGCTACACAATTCCCCCAGGGTCTTTAGGCAAGGGCTTCAACAATGGAAGCTGCTGCTGCCTGGGACTGGGGCTAGACTGCTGCATTCTCTTCTTACCCAAGTGAAAGAGCTTTCTCACTGACCTTTAAAACTGTCTTTGGTATTTGTGAATTGAGGAATCTGTGATCCGCAGCTGTTGGCAGTGGCACCTTGAAGCCCACTCCAGTCCTGTGCTGGGCCGCACTCCACTCCATGCCCAGTGGGATAGACCTTTCCTGTTGGCCTTCAAGGCTGCCTTAGGCTGGAAATCTCTTTCATTCTGTTGTTTTGTGGCTTCTGCTGCTCTAGAATTTCTTTACAGTCGTTTTTTTACAGGTGTTTTTTGGGTTGTGGGAGGAGAACTTTTAGAGGTTCATCCTTCTAGTCTGCCATTTTGGCTCTGACTCCTCAATAAACATTTTTGCTCTTCAATTGCTCAATCCCATCAGACTCTGTTATCCTACGGAGGCTCACATGTTTGACTTTTCTGTCCCCCAATATTTCTCAAAGTCCATTCAAGTTTATGTTTGTTGTTTCCTTAATACTATCTATCCATCTCATCCTCTGTCATCCCCTTTTCATTTTGCCTTTGATCTTTCAACACTTTCAGTAAATATTTATCAAGTGCCTAATATATGCAGAGGTTCAATACCTATACAATTCTTTCTCCCACCACACCCCCCCTTACTGGGAAGATATTTTATTTTGAAAAGACTTGACTTTTATCCTCCAGAATTTAATGAGAATAAAAAGGGACAGGTAAAAATGAAAGAGAATAAAAAGGAACATGTTTTTAAGAATGAACACCAATTACTATTTAAGTAGCTCACTTTGATGTAATCTCAGTAAAGACTCTTTCTCTCTCTCTCTCTGTATGTGTAAATGTGTGTGTGTGCACATGCATGTGTATGTGTGTGTGTATATGTATGCATGACAATGGTTTTCTCATCTGGACAAATTCTATTATATATTTTCCAAACCATTCATTTTAAAATAAACTGAGCCCTAAAGTTATAGAAACTTGTTCAAGGTTACAATCTAGTTGCAATTCCACCTCCTGGTTTCTCAAAACAAATCTAGGACTCTTTTCATTATAGAAGTTTGTGTCTACTTTCTGCATTCTACAGAAAATAACCTGGGTATTGACACAAAATCACAGTGTGGTAAATACTTAGTGACATGCATTTAATTAAATACATTCCCTATTCCATAAAATATAGAAGCCAGGTTTAGGGTACAAAATTCATTTTTATGTACAAAGACAAATCCAGGTCAAAATCAATTGGATGTCATTTGTGCTCTTTCCTCTCAACGTGGTACCAGATGTAAACTTATTCATAGACCTATTTTTTGAGTCCAAAAAAATCATAGTAATTACCCAACCATCACAGTTTGGCACCTTATGATGCTTTTGTGAATGAAAGGTGACTGAAAGAGGAGCCAGGAGGAAAGAAGTTTAATTTTTGAGTTGATTAATACCACACACACACACACACACACACACACACACACTCACATTCACACTCACACACACATACTACATATATACATTAATTTTACAGTCCTTTCAATAATGACAAAATTTCCTGTTACTCAGGAAATGTGATTAAATTGTTCCTTCTCCTTTATCTGACAACCTTCAAGCTCCACATTTCATTTTTGTGGTTCCTTTTCATAGGATCAGAGATTTAAAGGTGGATGGGACAATGGGAGCTGTCCTAACAAATCTCCTTATTTTATTGATGAGGAACTGGTACACAAAGAAGTTAAGTGACTTTCTGAAGGTAAACCTATTAAGAGACAGGAGGAAGATTAAAGTAGGGTTTTCTCACACCAAAACCATCATACTTTCTACTGTATGAACCATGTTCCCTCTAGACCAATGATTCCATAACTCTACAGTGAAGTTAACCAGTATACGAGTGATATGCTTGATACCATCAGTATAATAACATGTGTAGGAGTGATGGTGGGAAAGGTAAGTAGATCAGTCAATAATCATTTATTTTAAACACTTACTACATATCAGGCCCTTTACTGAGCTCAGAGAAGTTATAGATGCAGTATGATTTCCTCAGATATGAATATACCCTGGATTGAGTACTTCCCCAGGGATGATGGCCCCATTTATAAAATCTTATTTGTCAATTTGAGAGATCTGAAAACATAGTCCCTGGCCTAAAGAAGACATTTGACAGATCATGCCTTTATGATGATCTAAATGACAGTCGAAAGCATCTATATGCTTTCTTTTTTTATTTTTATTTTTATTTAATTTAAATTTATTTATTTATTTAACTTTTTACATTCATTTTCACAAATTTTTGGGTTCCAAATTTTCTCCCCTTTTCTCCCCTCCCCCCACCCCAATACCCCAAGCAATCTAATTTTCCCTATCTCCAATCTGCCCTCTCTTCTGTCTTCTTAAAAAAAAATCATGATGATGAATGGAAGGTGGGAAGGTTTACCTTTTGCCTACTGAATTATAACATATGTACCTTTCTGTGGTATCTGTCATAGTATAGCCTCAAATTCCAAAAGACTGAAGTAACTATAGACCCTGTGTATGCATGTACTATAGATATTTGCAGTTAACATTTAATATTGCTAATGATGATATGTATAATTTTTGACTGGCATAAATGTTCTTAAATGACCCTGCCTGTTTAAATTCCTGACAACCACAGCTCTGGTATAAAGATTGCTTTCACAAAGGATACCGGTACCATGCTCAGTCCTTAGTCCCATCAAAAACTGCTCTTGTTTCTACTCACAGAAGGCTTTTAGTAGCCTTGAAGTCTGGCAGAGAGCTGTCAATTCACAACTACTCTTGTACATCTTGAGACTGGGTGGCATGAGAGAGCTGAAGGCTGGCCTGTGTCAAAGGCTATCTAGATGGATTTGACATCTGAGTTCCTAAACTAAATGGGTTTGCTTTAATAAAAAAAAATGTTGTTGCATGGTGCTTAATTGGAATTATTTAGAGGTGCTTGAGGGATTGCCATTTTTAATCAAGATACAAAATAATTAGCAAGCAACCATCTAGTGAAGAAAAGTTTCAAGGCACCTCTGACCCATTTGATACAGTGTTTATCTGTGATAATTTTTAATGTCTTTCAGTAACTTTCTTGTTTAAACAGTAAGAATGAAAATATATTTGCTATATATGCTATGGAAGTACTTCATGTTCCTGGCTAGCTCTCTCTGTCTCTTTATCTCTCTGTGTCTCTGACTCGCTCTGTTTCTCTCTCTCGCTCTGTTTCTCTCTCTCTCTCTCTCTCTCTCTCTCTCTCTCTCTCTCTCTCTCTCTCTCTCTCTCTCTCATGCTAAAAAGGTAAAAAGGTAAACAAGGAAACAGAATAGAGACACTACATTCAAGGGGTAAAACTGATAATGCAGTTACACTTCTTCTACTAACTCAGATGCCAGTTACTTTTAAACCTCAAATAGTCAAAATATCAAAGATTTTTAGGACAACATTAATGTTGAGTCATGTAGTCACGTCTGACTCTTTGTGACCATGTGGAATATAATGTCCAGGGGGTTTCCTTGGGAAAGATACTGGAGTGGTTTGCCATTTCTTTCTCTAGTGGATTCAGACAAACAAAGGTTAAGTGATATGCCCAGGGTAACACAGCTAGTGAGCATCTGAGGCTCTATTTGTCCTCAGCTCTTCCTAACTCCACGCTCAGTGCTGTAACCACTGAGAAACCTAACTGTCTCCTGGGTAGAGTATGTGGTTGAATTCAACATCAGAAGCTGAAATATCTAGCCAATTTAAATCAATCTACAACAGTAACAGAGTGTCCACTCTGATATATGTGTGTGTATGTATATGTGTGTATGTATATGCGTATGTATATGTATGTACCTATGTGTGTATATTGGCCCTTGACAATTAGAAACTTAAATTTTAACAAAAAAGTAGATATATTGCATATAATAATAAAATAATAGCTTTGATTACTTCAAATCAATGTGGTATTCCAAAAAAGAGATAATTCAGCTGATTCCATAAGCCACCCACAAAATCCATTATTTCAACCATTGTAAGTCATTTGGCATAGTTGAGAGTTGTTCAAAAAATGGATTTTGAGAAGACATATTTTTTAATGAGGTCAGGGAGGTTACACACTTGTGATTTTACTGGTTTGAGTAATTTCTGGTGTGGAAATTTCCTCCAACAATTTATGCTGGCAACTCACCAGTATCCTAAAGTGTTTTTCCTTAAGTGTTAATTGGAAAATTAAACAGTTACGTGAATACATGTCATCATGCTGCCAGGATAACTAAACTTAAATCTGTGTCTTTCTGACTTCATTGTGGAACTCCTCTTGAAAATTCAATGTTCATTAATGAATTTTCCTCTTTCAAAAGTTACCTTCTTCCCCAATTCTCCTCTCCCTCAATAATTCCTGGGAGTCAGAGTAAAGACCTGCAACAGTAATAACACTAATTGTTTGTATTGTCATCCTCCTCCTTATAATAACCATCTTTTTTGGTATCAATAATTTTTAACATTCATTTTTAATAAGATTTTGAGTTCCAAATTGTTCTCCCTCCATTTTTCTCCTCCCTACTGCTTAAGACAATAAGCAATTTATGTTATATGTGTGCAAACATATAAAACATATTTCCATATTAGTCATGCTGTGAATGAAAAAATAGAGCAAAAGGAAAAAGATATATGAAAAAAATAAAATGAAAATAGTAAATTTCAATCTGCATTCAAATGCCCTCCGTTCTTTTCTCTGGATGTGGATAGAATTTTCCATCATGAGTCTTCTGGAATTGTCGTGAATCATTATATTGCGGAGAAGAGCTTAGTCAATCATTGTAGATCATAGTACAATGTTGCTCTTACTGTGCACAATGTTCTCCTGGTTTTGCTCACTTCACTCTACAACAGTTCATGTAAGTCTTTGCAGGTTTTATTGAAATCTACCTACTCATCATTTCTTACAACACAATAGTATTCCATAATATTTTTATACCACAGCTTGTCGAGCCATTCTTCAATTGATGAACATCCCCTCAATTTACAATTCTTTGTAACCACTAAAATAAATGTTACAAAAAATTTTACACATAGATGTCCTTTCCCCCTTTGTGTTATTTCTTTGGGACACAGACCTAATGTTATTTCTGGCTCAAAGGGTATGCATAATTTGATTGCCTTTGGTCATATTTCCAAATTGCTCTCCAAAATAGTTGGATCAGTTCACAACTCCACCAACTATGCGTTAATGTTCCAGTGTTTCCAAATCTTCTCCATCTTTATCATTTTCCTTTTCTGTCATATCAGCCCAATCTGATACATGTGAGATGTACATCCGAGCTGTTTTAATCTGCATTTATCTAATCAGTCGAAACATGGAACATTTTTTCAAATGATTATAGATAGCTTTGATTTCTTCAGCTGTAAATTACCTGTTCATATCCTTTGATCATTTATCATTTGGGGAATGACTTATATTCCTATAAATTTGACTCAGTTTTCTATATATTTGAGAAATGAAGCCGTTATCAGAGACATTTGGTATTAAACTTGTTTCCCAGATTTCTGCTTTCCTTTTAATCTTTCATGAGTTTTTTGTGCAAAAACTTATAAAATTTAACATAGAGAATAGAAAGTTGTGCATAACAGATTTACAATTTCATGTAAAATTATCTTTTTAAAAATTTTACTATGTTTTGGAAATGCTTGATTTATTCCATAAATTAAAAATAAAATATAAAAATAAATTTTATTTAATCAGATTATCCATTTTGCATCTTGTAATGCTCTCTGTCTCTTATTTGATCATAGATTCTTCTGTTCTCCATACATCTGATAGGTAAACTATTCTTTGCTTTTATAATTTGTTTATGATATCACCTTTTATGTCTAAATCGTGTACTCATTTTGACCTTATTTTCTTACCATCACCTTTGATGGGATTCTGATAAATTGTTCTAGTCATGAATTACTAACTTGTTTTTACTTACTATTTAATTTTTGAGGATGATTGTGCAGGTAGAGGAAATAACTGAGTTTTTGTCATTAAATAAAATATTAGAATGTAAATTTATACTCTGTAAGTTCACTGAAAACATCCTTGGTACAATTCCTTTGTTGTCCATGAATTCCAGGACAACAGGAATGATAAACAATTTGTACTGTTCCTACATGGCTTTATTCTTCTCTGTTAGGTCTTTATATTTTAAAAGCTTTGTATCAGATCTTTGTCTTTTTATGTAGCTAGGAAATTATGGGTTGTATGAATATATTAAATGATTTTTATCAGGATTTTTTCCAAGTTTATGTTCCATTTTACAGTTCTGAAAGTATACCTTAAGATGAGTAATAATTGCTTTGAATATGTTCTTCATGTTTAGCTTTGATTTTTGGAAATGCATCCAGTTAGAGTAATATATATATATATATATATATATGTGTGTGTGTGTGTGTGTGTGTGTGTGTGTGTGTGTGTGTATGTATATGTATATGTGTATATATACATACATATATCTGTGCATATACACACATATATGTTTGTGTGTATGTATGTATACATGTATATGTATATGTATATATGCATGTGTGTATGTATCTTTCTTGGGAACATCAAGATATATGTATGTATTGCCTTCATCTATTATTTAAATATAATCTCCAGATTCTTGTTTAAAGTTTCAAATACTTTTTTCCTTCCCAAACATTAAAAATTTTACACTTATCAAATCCAAATGATATATTGTTCTTGTTGAATAAAGAGTTTATAAGATGAAGGAGCTATTTAGTGTGATTTTTTGGTGTACTCAAATAGCTTGATGGTATTCATGCAAATCAAATTATTAATGTTATTTTTATCTAAATCTTCTTTGATACAGACAACAAAGACAGTAATGAATTTTAGAATATGTAGGACCATAATGTGCTTTAACTATTTCCCTTAAAATCTGCCATTTTTATATGAATTATTCTTGATATTATAGTGCTGCAAGTACGTTTTGAACAGAGACCATTTTTCCATGTCAACATCAAATTTCATAGGGTTCTCAATTTACCTACATCTATTTTAAATATTTGTTGTCCATGAATAAACAACAAGAGTAGAAATGAGTCAAAGGATTTGCATTAATGAACAAGAGCAATGTAAGTTATAAAAGTAAGATGAGAATCACAAGTTTTATGGGTCTTTGGAGATAGTTTACTAAGTCGAGTCAACAAATTTCTTAATCACCTACTATGTAACCAACACTGTGTTAAACTCTAAAGACTAAAAAGAAAAGCAAATATAGTGCAGGCTCTGAAGAAGTTCAGATTCTAATGACAGAGACAATATGTAAACCACTATGTACAAAAAGAAATTATGTTAAATAAATTGGAGAAAATCTCAAAGGGAAAATTCTTTAATAATCACCAGATAAATCACTTTCTCTTTCTTCTTTTGGGTTATTTTGGCACCTTATGTCTCTCAACTCTTATTTTCTCTTGTGCATGTGATGTAGCTTAAATTTGGAGGGATCACCACCATCTGTCAACGGTGATGGAATTGGTATTTTATGTGACAGGATTGTGGAAAAGTGTTATCCTAATAATTCATAAGCAATTGTAAAGCACTTGAACCCATAATTACAATTCTTATATAATCCTACTGCTTTCCAGGTTTTCAGGCAAGCTAGAGTTTCAATTACTTCCCTAGATCTAACTGTTCTATTATTTATTATATTAATGAAACATAAAGTCTTGGTTTGTAGTTTGACCAAACTTGAATTTACTTCATTTTGGGCTTATAGCCGCACAAATAATAAAAAATGTTATGTATTCCTTTCTACTTAGTTCTTCTGTGTTGTCCTTAATTGAAAACTATAGCAACCACGTTTTCTACTGTATCTCAAAGATATCAGGGAATCTTCCATTATTGTTCTGAAGCTCAGAAGTTCTCTTAAAGCACTTGGAAAACTATGAGGTTTCCATCTGTGATATCTTTTCTTTTTCTTTTTATTTTATTTTTTAATATAAATTTATTTATTTAACTTTTTACATTCATTTTCACAAAATTTTGGGTTCCAAATTTTCTCCCCATTTGTGCCCTCCCCCCTCCCCAATACACTGAGCAATCTAATTTTCCCTATCACCATCTGCCCTCTCTTCTATCATCCCACCCTTCCCTTGTCCCCATCTTCTCTTTTGTCCTGTAGGGCCAGATGACTTTCTATTCCCCATTAACTGTATTTCTTATTTCCTAATAGCAACAACAACACTCAACAGCTATTCCTAAAACTTTGAGTTCCAAATTCTCCCCATCCCTCCTTCCACACCCATTCCCTTTGGGAAGGCAGGCAATTCAAAATAGGTCATATCTGTGTAGTTTTGTAAACGACTTCCATAATAGTCGTGTTTTGTGAGACTAACTATATTTCCCTCCATCCTATCCTGTCCCCCATTGTTTCTATTGTCTCTTTTGATCCTGTCCCTCCCCGAGGGTTGACTTCAAATTGCTCCCTCCTTCCATTGCCCTCCCTTCCATCATCCCCCCAACCTGCTTATCTCCTTCTCCCCCACTTTCCTGCATTGTAAGATAGGTTTTCATACTAAAATGAGTGTTCATTTTATTCCTTCCTTTAGTCGAATGTGATGAGAGTAAACTTCATGTTTTTTTTTTCTCAGCTCTCCTCTTTTTCCTTCCACTAAAAAGTCTCCTGCTTGCCTCTTGAATGAGAGATAATTTGCCCCATTCCATTTCACCCTTTCTCCTCCCACTACATTTCTCTCTCACCGTTTATCTTAATTTCTTTTAAGATATGATCCCATCCTATTCAATTCACTCTGTGCTCTCTGTCTCTGTGTGTGCATGCATGTGTGTGTGTGTGTGCAAATTTGTACATGTGTGTGTGTGCATGTGTGTATGTGCATGTGTGTGTAGTCCCACCAACTACCCAGATACTGAAAAGTTTTAAGAGTTACAAATATTGTCTTTCCATGTAGGAGTGTAAACAGTTCACTTTTGGTAAGTCCCTTATGACTTCTCTTTGCTGTTTGCTTTTTCATACTTCTCATTCTTGTGTTTGAAGGCCAAATTTTCTTTTCAGCTCTACTCTTTTCATCAAGAATGCTTGAAAGTTCTCTGTTTCATTGAAAGACCATATTTTCCCCTGAAGTATTATACTCAGTTTTGCTGGGTAGGTGATTCTTGGTTTTGGTCCTAGTTCCTTTGACTTCTGAAATATCCTATTCCACACCCTTCGATCCCTTAATGTAGAAGCTGCTAGATCTTGAATTATCCTGATTTTATTTCCACAATACTGGAGTTGTTTCTTTCTGGCTGCTTGCAAGATTTTCTCCTTGAGCTGGGAATTCTGGAATTTGGCCACAATGTTCCTAGGAGTTTCTCTTTTTGGATCTCTTTCAGGTGGTGATCGATGGATTCCTTCAGTACTTATTTTGCCCTGTGGTTCTAGAATCTCAGGCCAGTTTTCCTTGATAATTTCATGGAAGATGATGTCTAGGCTTTTTTTTTTTGATCATGGCTTTCAGGTAGTCCCATAATTTTTAAATTGTCTCTCCTGGATCTATTTTCTAGGTCAGTTGTTTTTCCAATGAGATATTTTACATTCTCTTCCATTTTTTTCATTCTTTTGGTTTTGTTTTGTGGTTTCTTGGTTTCTCAGAAAGTCATTAGCCTCCATCTGTTCCATTCTAATTTTGAGAGAACTATTTTCTTGAGTGAGCTTTTGAATCTCTTTTTCCATTTGGCTAATTTTGCTTTTGAAAACATTCTTCTCCTCATTGGCTTTTTGAACCTCTTTTGCCAATTGAGTTAGCCTATTTTTCAAGGTGTTATTTTCTTGAGCATTTTTTTGGTCTCCTTTAGCAAGGTATTGACCCGTTTTTCATGCTTTTCTTGCATCTTTCTCATTTCTCTTCCCAGTTTTTCCTCCACCTATCTAACTTGATTTCCAAAATCCTTTTTGAGCTCCTCCATGACCTCAGCCCATTGCATATCTCTTTCGGATGTTTGGGATACAGAGGCCCCGACCTCCACATCTTTCCCTGATGGTAAGAATCCTTCCTCGTCATCAGAATTGAAAAGTGGGAACATCTGAACCCCATCAAAGTAGCTTTCTATAGTCTTATTTTTCTTCCCTTTTCTGGGCCTTTTCCCAGCCAGTTCCTTGACTTCTGAGATTCCTTTCCACCCCTGCTTAGATCCACCCAACTAGTGCTTGGGGTCTGAGATTCAAATGCTGCTCCCCAGCCTCAGGGCTTTCAGCAGCAGGAGTGGCTGCTATTCAATGTGAGCTTAAGTTCTGGTGCTCTGGTGGGGGCAGGACCGCCTCCCAGGCTCAGTTCTCTCAGGGGGTTTATACAGAGACCTTCAGTAATGTATCTGAGGTCCTGCCTACTTGGGGAGCCCAGGTATGCTGCTGTCCCTGTCTCTGCCACTGCCTCCCAAGGGGGCCTGAGTTATGGAGACACCCTGCTCCCCGCTCGGCCAGCCCAGAAGTCTCTATCACTGACCTGTAGCACCTGTGGGTGGAGGGTCCTTCGTGGGCCACTGGAGGTTGCATCCCTGAAGCCTGCTCAGATCTGCTTCTCTCAGGGCCACGTGGACAGGGCTGGGCTGTGCTCCACTGTCCAGTGTGCGACAGACCTTTGGGGTCAGTTTTTCAGGGCTCTCTGGAATGGAAATCTCCTCCACTGCATTTCTGTGTGGCTTCCACTGCTCCAGAATTTGTGGGGAGTTCTTTTTACAGGAAATTTATGGGCTGTAGATTCGGAGCTAGCATATGTGAGTCTTTCTACTCTGCCATCTTGGCTCCTCCCCCTGTGATATCTTTTCAAAACAATATTCTTTAAAATTTAAATGATCAATAGGATCTTTGGGCATTTGTGGGAAATAGTTCTGGTTCCTGTACAGTTTACTTGTTAAACTTTAATAGATATTTGGGGGAAAGTATTATTTGTATCACAGGTTATAGTGGCAATCAAATTAGGAACTTTTGCTATTTCTGTTTTACTGAAAGTCCCTCTGAATAATGTGATTGGGGAGGATCTTTCCCATCCATTGATGGCCCTGCCTTTTGTAGGAATCTAGATTAGGGGAGTTGTTTTGTAGCAGGGTCCCAAGTGCCTTTTACTTCTTCTGTTGAGGCACTAGGCAAGAGGATTAGGCCCTCTGGCTGTGGAAAGTTTATAAATATTCTAAGGGCAAGATTTTACTTTGGGACTTACTGACTGGAAGTGTTTCCTAGGCCAGAGAGACTCTGGAAAGCCACTAAGAACCATCCCCCTCAAACTCCCCCAATTGCTAAAATCCAGAAGTTGATGCTTCCCTCTCTGGTAACTGTGTATGTATGTAATGGTCAGACATTTTGGAAGCATTATCTGTTGACTTTTGATTTCTCTGTGTTTTTTCTGAAATTTTGATTTTCCTCTGATATCCTGTGCTTGATTAAAGTGATTGTTAGCTTCTTGAAAGTTTTTTTCCTTTTATGAATGCAGATCTAAGAACCTGTGATAGCAGTGTCCCCCCATGTATGCTGGGGTGCTCACTGCTACACAGTGTTTGTCACTTATAAGCTTAAAGAATCTCGCATATTAATGTTATTTATAAAAAGTAGCAAATTTCTGGTCATTTGATTATTATTTTCTCGGAATCTGGTACTGATTCATTTTTAAATCTTAGATGATCCGCTGTGTACTTTCCAACATGTGATTGCATATTCTGCATTAATCAATAGATGCAACATAAAGAATGAGCTCTCATTAATTTTTGGTGGCAATGACAGTTTCCTGTATCAAGATCCTTCAATTTCTGAAAACTGAAATCCAAAAAATTCAATTCTCAACTATTCATTAGGTGTTTCTCAGCTTGCAAACTGTTAGCGGTATTCATATGAATACTGTCCATGAGGAGCCTCTTGATTCACTTCTCAGATCTCAGCGATTTCATGGACTCTATCCAGAGATAAACGTTTTGTTAAACTGGAAAGTCCAATAGCTAATTGGTGGTCTGCTTTTATTGCTGTTTTGTGAATTCATGTTTGTTTTTCCCCAAGAATATTTCTCTAGATTTTAAAATATCTTCTCTGCATGCATGTGTACTGAGAATATTTAATGCTTTTTTTTTGTCCCCTTTTCAATAGGAAGATGATATATTTTTTTTTTTTATATAACTGCCTTGGAGAGGTAAGCCATGTATTTCATTATTTTTCAAGGTTTCATGGACATCTTCTAGATCTGTTATTCATTTTATCTTGTAAAGAAATATACCTCAAAACTTTTATTACATAGGTTTCAATTGTTTTCAATATGCTCGTCTCATTGAGCTTTGACTTCAGGACGCCAAACACTTAATATATGTAGCATGAGCTTTCTTTTGCATAACTTTATTCTGGATGTATCTTGCCTGGTGACAGTCATGGTATTTTAAAATATTGCTTACACCAATTGTTTCCATTTCTCATTATTCCTATTATCACTTTTCTCATGTCTTTCCACCCCAATCCCTTGGTTCCTAGGGTATTCCAATCCTGGTATAATCCTTTTATATTTATTATTAGTACATGCACTTATGCACAATATGTTCATAAAATCATTCTTGACTCAACACAATTAGCAGACGAGACAGCAGGTTAATATGAACCTCCTAATCCAGGGGTGGAGCCAAGATGGTGGAGTAGAAAGACTCACATATGCTAGCTCCGAACCCACAGTCCATATATTTCCTGCAAGAAGAACTCCCCACAAATTCTGGATCACTGCAAGGCATGCAGAAACGCAGTGGAAAAGATTTCCATTCCAGAGAGCCCTGGAGAGCTGTCCCTAGGGGTCCATCGCACCCCGGAAAGCGGAGCCCACCCCTGTACTGCCCTGGCCAGTGGCCCCAGAGGAGCAGACAGGCTTCAGGGACGGAATCTCTGGTGGCTGGGAAGGTCCCTCTGCCCACAGACCCTCCAGGTCAGTGAGAGAGACTTCTGGGCTGGCCAAGAGGGGAGCAGGGTGTTTCGGTGACTCGGGCCCTCTCAGGAGGCAGCAGCAGAGGCAGCAGCAGAGGGAGCAGCAGAGGCAGTAGTGGCAGCCTGGAACTCCCCGAGCAGGCAGGAGCTTCATTACTGAAGGTCTCTGCATAAACCACGTGAGGGACTGAGCCTGGGAGGCGGCCCTTCCCCCACCCGCCCCATGACTGAAGGTCTCTGCATAAAGTCCCTGAGGGAGCTGAGCCTGGGAGGCGGCCCTGCCCCCATGCCAGCACCAGAACTAAAGCTCACACTGAATAGCAGTCGCGCCTGCCGTGGGAAACCCATTTGAATCTCAGACCCCAAGCACTAGCTGGGTGGATCTAGGCGGGGGTGGACAGGAATCTCAGAAGTCAAGTAACTGGCTGGGAAAATGCCCAAAAAAGGAAAGAAAAGTAAGACTACAGAGAGCTACTTTGAGGGGGTACAGATGTTCCCACCTTTCAATTCTGATGACGAGGAACTATTCTTACCATCAGGGAAAGATGTGGAGGTCGGGGCCTCTGTACCCTAGACGTTCCAGGTGGATGTCCAGTGGGCTCAGGCCATGGAAGAGCTCAAAAAGGATTTTGAAAATCAAGTTAGACAGGTGAAGGAAAAACTGGGAAGAGAAATGAGAGAGATGCAAAAAAAGCATGAAAAATGGGTCAATACCTTGCTAAAGGAGACCCCAAAAAATGATGAAGAAAATAACGCCTTGAAAAATAGGCTAACTCAATTGGCAAAAGAGGTTCAAAAAGCCAATGAGGAGAAAAATGCTTTCAAAACCTGAATTAGCCAAATGGAAAAAGAGGTTCAAAAGCTCATTGAAGAGAATAGTTCTCTCAAAATTAGAATGGGAAAGATAGAGTCTAATGACTTTCTGAGAAACCAAGAAATCACCAAACAAAACCAAAAGAATGAAAAATTGGAAGAGAATGTAAAATATCTCATTGTAAAAACAACTGACCTAGAAAATAGATCCAGGAGAGACAATTTAAAAAATATGGGACTACCTGAAAGTCATGATCAAAAAAAGAACCTAGACATCATCTTCCATGAAATTATCAAGGAAAACTGGCCTGAGATTCTACAACCAGAGGGCAAAATAAGTATTGAAAGAATCCATCGATCACCACCTGAAAGAGATCCAAAAAGAGAAACTCCTAGGAACATTGTGGCCAAATTCCAGAATTCCCAGCTCAAGGAGAAAATCTTGCAAGCAGCTAGAAAGAAACAATTCCAGTATTGTGGAAATAAAATCAGGATAACTCAAGGTCTTGCAGCTTCTACCTTAAGGGATCGAAGGGCGTGGAATAGGATATTCCAGAAGTCAAAGGAACTAGGACTCAAACCAAGAATCACCTACCCAGCAAAACTGAGTATAATACTTCAGGGGAAAAAATGCTCATTCAATGAAACAGAGGAGTTTCAAGCATTCTTGATGAAAAGAGTAGAGCTGAAAAGAAAATTTGATTTTCAAACACAAGAATGAGAAGAAGCATGAAAAAGTAAAGAGCAAAGAGAAGTCATAAGGGACTTACCAAAAGTGAACTGTTTACATTCCTACATGGAAAGACAATATTTGTAACTCTTAAAACTTTTCAGTATCTGGGTACTTGGTGGGACCACACACACACATGTACACATGTGCACGCACACACACACATACACACATGCACACAAATACAGAGACAGAGAGCACAGAGTGAATTGAATAGGATGGGACCATATCTTAAAAGAAATTAAGGTAAATGGTGAGAGAGAAATGTAGTGGGAGGAAAGAGGGTGAAATGGAATGGGGTAAATTATCTCTCATTCAAGAGGCAAGCAGGAGACTTTTTAGTGGAGGGAAAAAGAGGAGAGCTGAGAAAAAAACAAGAAGTTTACCCTCATCACATTCGACTAAAGGAAGGAATAAAATGCACACTCATTTTGGAATGAAAACATATCTTACAATACAGGAAAGTGGGGGAGAAGGAGATAAGCAAGGGGGTGGGTGATGGTAGGGAGGTTAATGGGAGGAGGGAGCAATTTGAATTCAACACTTGGGGAGGGACAGGATCAAAAGATAGAATAGAAACAATGGGGGGCAGGATAGGATGGAGGGAAATACAGTTAGTCTTACACAACACGACTATTATCGAAGTCATTTGCAAAACTACACAGATAGGGCCTATATTGAATTGCCTGCCTTCCCAAAGGGAACAGGTGGGGAGTGAGGGATGGGGAGAATTTGGAACTCAAAGTTTTAGGAACAACTGTTTAGTATTGTTGTTGGTACTAGGAAATAAGAAATACAGTTAATGGGGAATAGAAAGTCATCTGGCCCTACAGGACAAAAGAGAAGATGGGGACAAGAGAAGGGAGGGATGATAGAAGAGAGGGCAGATGGTGAGAGGGAAAATTAGATTGCTCAGTGTATTGGGGTGCCCCACCCCAATACAGAGGGGATAAAAGGGGAGAAAATTTGGAACCCAAAATTTTGTGAAAATGAATGTAAAAAGTTAAATAAATAAATTTTTTATTGAACCTCCCAATCCTTTATGATTTTGAACTCTTCTGTGAGATGTCTTGATTTTGAAAGCTCTTTATTCTACATAATTTGAGAGTCATGAGTTTTTAGTAATGTAGAAACTATTTAAAATGTTCCACTTTTCTCTTAATGCTAAATTCATGGAAATTTGAGGAATTGGTTGAGGCTCCTCGGAGAATCATTATGTAAGTAGGACATGGAAGATCTTTGAGTATATCTCTAACTGTACAATTCATTGCTCCCAGTTTTAGCATTTCTTTTGTTATTACTTCTATTTTTATTATCACTGATATTTATAAAGCACTTTAAAATTTGCACATTTTACATACATTTTCTCATTCGAAGTGAAATGTAGCCAGTTGATCTATTCATGCCTTCTTTAACATTTATGTTAAGAATGCCCATTTGCTTATTCAATCAAAGTCATACCTTATGTTTGTCCAGCTTTGTCCTAGGTCATCCCCTCTTTGCAAAGAATATGACACACTATTCTCTTGCTACGAGTGAAGTGAAAATTTCACATGGAATTGGATTTAAATGGAATGATTTGAAGTAAATATTCATACATACACACATATATACAGGTATACACATATACATACATGCACATACACACAATATGCATGCATAAATACATACATATATACATAATATACATATATAATATGTGTGTACACACATATATGTGTATGCATACATATATATACATGTATATATATATATATATACACACACACATATTTAGCGCATGATAAAATGCCCAAGTAAATAAGTATATTGTCCTGGACCAAGCAGTGGAATTAGAGTCTGAATACCTACATTCAAATGGCCACTATTACTTTCTGACTGTGATCTTAGACAATTCCCTTGACTTCTAATTTTCCTCATCTCTAAAATGAAGAAGCTGTAATGGCTGATCTATTGGGTCTAAGGTTCAATTCTAACATTCTGACTTCTGTGCGCTGCAGACAAGTGTCACAGGCAGAGATCCAGTCAGCCATAGTAGTTAGAGAAACTTTCATAAAAGGGGATCAGAGGGACTTGAAGAATTTGCTTAGTTGGGAAGGAGTACAGTTTTGACTTCACAGTCTGTACTGGTGCTTAAGTGCAAAGCTACAATGAGAGCCCTAAGCAGTCTCTAAGATCACTGATAACCACTTAAGGAATATTAATTATTTCTCAGCTGAATTCAATCATAGCTGAAGAGTCCAAGTCTTATTCTTCAGAATATCAAGCTAGAAGATCATAGGCAGTTGTATACTGTTTGGTATTGTGACAATAAACACATTTCCACCCACTTATATCTATCTTTGGCAAAGCATACATATAGCCAAAGAAGGTTAAAATGGTCTCCTAATACATACAAGGAACTTATTGCTCAGTTGTTAGTAGCCAGACCATAATTTTCTGCCTCTTCCTCACTACCATGCTGGGATCAATTCTAAAGGTAGTCTGTCTAAAAATCTGTTACTTAAACATTACTCAAATCTGAATCTGGATTCCACTCCTTACTGTTTTAATCAGTAAAAAATTACATATATGTATATATATGTGTGTGTGCATATGTATTATATGCACATATACATATACACACATATATACATATACATGCATACATATCAGAGGAGAGGGGAGAGGCATCATTCTTTTTAGTATGTTTTTCCCTGCCCTAATTTTACCTACTTCTTTTTATTCTTTTAAAACAGTATTTTATATTTCCAATTACATGCAAAGAAAACCTTGAATATTTATTTTAAAATGAAATTTTGAGTTTCAAATTTTCTTCCTCTCTCCCTGCTCTGCCTAATGTGGTAAGCAATTTCATACAAGTTACGTATGTTCAGCTACTTCTTTAGAGGCAAAGTGCTGTAGTAGAAAGAGTACTAGACTCTGATCAGGAAAACGTCCCTCAGAATCTCATTTCACCAGGTCTGAAACTCTATGCAAGTGACCTAGTTTCTCTGGGTATCTGTTTCCTCATCTATAAGAAGGGATCTCTAAAGGTCCTTCCAGCTTCAAATCTGTGATCCTATTACTTCTGGTCAGTGTTTCCACGGATCAAAAGGTCATCAAACAAGAGATAGATATTAGTAATTGCTATTGTCAGTCCTTTTATAATGAAAGCATTCTTATTTACAAAATGTTTTTTTTTCTTGTTGTTATGTCTGACTCTTCATGGCCTTATTTGAAATTTGCTTGGCAAAGAAGAAAACATCAGATTAGTTTGCAATTTCTCCTTCAGTTTATTTTACAGATGATAAAATGGAGGCAAATAAGGGTCTATTGACTTGCCTAGGGTCACACAGCTCGTGAGCGTCTGAGGCCAGATTTGAACTCAGAAAGACTCATTTTCATGACTCAAGGCCTGGCACTCTATCCATTGTGGCACCTAGCTTCTCTACAAAGTGTTTTAAAGCCCATTAATTAGAGAACAGTTGAACAAGTTTTAAAATATAATTGTGATGGAATACTATTGTGGTACAAGAAATGACAAGGGGAATGGCTTCAGAAAAAAAAATAGGAAGACATATATAAACTGATACAAAGTGGAATGGGCAGAATTAAGAGATCATTATACATCAATATGGTATTGGCCAACGTGAAAGATTTAGCTTCTCTGATCAAGGCAAAGATCCAAGACAATTTCAAAGGATTCATGATGAAAAATGCTACCTACCTCAAGAGAAAGAACTGATTGACTCTGAGTGAAAAATAAAGTATAGCTATCTCACCTATTTTTTTTTTTGCTTTTTGGTGATATGACTAATATAGATACATGTTTCTCATGATTTCACATGTATAACTGATAAATTGCTTACCTTCTCAGTAGGTGGGGAAAAAATGAGAGAAGAAAAGAATTTGGAGCTCTATTTTTTAAAATGCTAAAAATAAATAAATAATATGCATGTATAATTTTTAGTGCTTTAGATATCTCACATCATTTGAGTCACACACAGTAAGAAATACAGGTATTACTAATTTCATTTTGTGGTAAAAGATCTGAAATTTAAAAATGCCAAGGACCTTGCCCAAAGTTAAATAGTCAGCAGTAAAGTTGTGGGTCAGGGCCAGAGCCTGCCAGTCTATTGCTCCTTCGATTATCCAACACAGATTTCCATAGCGGTGGTTTCTGATGTAGTTGGCTAAAGCATATATTTTTATAACATATTAAAATGGGATTAATTTTAGTAATAAACATGAAAAAAATAACTTATTTTGGGTTGGACTCACTTAAACCTTCACTCCAGATGGCTTAAAGGGATTTTATATAGATTATGTCCTTTATTCTTACAAATCCTTGGGAAGCAGGCATGCAGTTATAAAGTATGTGTTGCTACTTTTAAAAAAGTCTATTGGGTGGGTAATTTTCTCTCTAACTATTAATAAAAAATGACCACAGTTCATCTGAAAAGGCAATAAGCCCTGCTAGAACTACCTGCTAATTTCAAAGTCTATAAATGGAAGCTATTTAGTACAGAATTACTGGCATAAAAATAAATAAATAAATGTGTAATGACAGACAACACATTTGATCTCCAAGAACTGCTAAAGGAGATCAAACATGAAATCTACAAAGTAGTACTAAAGTAAACATAAACACAATCGAGTTCATGCAGAAAAGAATATAGCTAATGAATAATTGATTAAGACCTCCTTGAAAAACCATTGAAGTATGTAAGCCTGGGACAGTTAAAAGTACTCAAATGAAACAGGCTAAGAAGTCGGGGGATCTACATATGTACCCATCCTCAGAGATTAAAGATCATAATAGCCTAGAGAATGTTTCTGAAGCAGGAGATATTGACTGAGTAAATCTTTAAAGTCTAATAGTATGTGGATCGCTGATGCACCAACCTCCCCAGATTGATGACAAAAGATAAAACGTGCTACACTGATGTGCCAACAGTCAGAAAAATGCAAAGGCTGCAATGAGAGAAAAGAAGGGAGGAAGATACAAAACCAAAAAAATGGCACTGATAGCCAAAATCTAACTGTTAACACCATGAAGAAATAGAAGAAAATCACTTTCTTTAACAAAGGACAAAGGAGATCCAAGAGCTTATCACTGGAGAATTTAGTTGACTTCATTAACTTGTAAATTCAAAATGAAGAAAAAGATAGGGAATTTGAAAAATGTAGCCCAGAAGTCTGATTAGGAGGAATATAAAACAGATATTTCAAATTTCAGCAAGGTAAGGGCTTTGTAAAGTATTTTGTTGTTTTTTCTCAAGAAAACCTAATAGAACAAGTCATTTATATGGTCCATGGAAGGGGATTTTTCCAGATACCTGAGGCTTATTTTTTTGAAAACCAAAATTCTTCTTTCTTTTTTTACATTTTAAAAACATTTTAGTTTTCTCTCTCTCTCTCTCTCTCTCTCTCTCTCTCTCTCTCTCTCTCTTTCTCTCTCTCTCACACACACACACAAACACACACACACACACACACACACACACACACACACACACACACACCTTTGGACCACAAGACAAATGAAGAACTCCATCAAAGGGCAGGGGTGATATATGTATCATGAAGAGTTTATCGTACTAAAAATCCCTGGGTAAAACATGTAGCAGAGCATGATGGGCCATAGATGGATAGTACAGTGAACATACTGGATCCTGTGGGACCGCAAAGGACCATTTTGGAGACTGAAAAATTGTTAGCATGACTCAGAGGTCCACATATTATGACAAAGATTGGAATTCAAACACAAACTTGTCAGTTCCAGTATTTAATAGCTCTGAAAGAGTACTGCACAGTAGAAAGCTCTGGGTTTGGAGACAGAAGACCTGGGTTTTAATCCCAGATCTCTAAATTATATCTGCATGACCTTTAGCTAATCACTTCAGCTCTCTAGTTCTTAACTTTAACAAGTATAAAAATGAAGTGAATGGAACTGATGATGTCTAAGGTCCTTAACTCTATCCATTTTATGTACTCGTATTGTGGTAAAAGATAATAGATTTAAAATGTAACAAATATTTTCATCTCTGCTTCTCTGCTTTCTAAAACACACCTATTAAATTTTTACTTTTTCCTCAGTATCATCATTAGAATCACCCATTATCCACTATGTGAAATAAAATTTGTCTCAATGTTTGTTTTTTTATCTTCCTCAATTCCAAATTATCTACTGTCATTTCCCTCAACTGTTTCACATCTAATAATCAGAGGCATCTATCTTTCTATCATCTCTGAATATACCCCCTTCTCTCCTCTGAAACCACTATTATCCTGATTCAGGTCCTCATTGTCTCATTCTTGTGTTATTGCAGTAGCCTTCTGATCAGCCCCACTGAATCAACGTTGTCTGCCTTCAGTCCATTTTTCACTTAGCAATCAAAACGATCTTTCTAAGGCTCAGTTTTGTCCATGTCATTTCCCTATTCAGTCAACTCCAGTGGCTTCCTATTGCCTCCAGGATCAAATATAAATCTATTTGACTTTTAAAACTCTTTCTGCCTTTCAAGATATTTTATGCATTCTTCCAATCCACAGTTTGTTTTTTTTTATATTTCTCTGATTCTGACCCCCTTGCCTTTCCTTTTTCAGGACCCTCCATCTGTGGACTGTCTGTATTTTCACTTGCTATCCTTCATGCCTTCAATTCTCACCTCCTGTTTTCTCCAGCTTCTTTCAAGTCTCTGATAAAATCTTATATTCTTTAAGAAGCCTTTCCCAGTTCCTTAATATTAATGTTTTCCATCTTCTTTCTAGTTTTTCAGTATTTGTCTCTGTACTTAGTCATTTTTATGTTGTCTTTCCATGTTAGACTGTGAGTTCCTCAAGGGTCAGAACAGTTTCTGCTTCTTTCTCCCCCCAGAGTTTAGCACAGTGCCTGGCACATCCTAGGAGCTTGCTAAATGCTTATTGGTTTGACTTTATACTCACATCAACTCTGGCACCAATCTCCCACCCATACCCTGCCCCCCCAAAGCCACCCATCTCTACCTCTTTTTTTTTGTGGGCTTTAAATCTGGAAACAATACTTTTTAGAATTGTATACAACACTATTTCAAATAGACTGAACAAAAAGTGAACTACAAGTAATGTTTTAACTCATGAACTTTGTGACATATAGTATGGCTTTGCAGAGGTCTTTTTTTCTTATTCAGAATCTCACTTTTATTCCCAACAGTCAGATCATAGCATATCTATGCTATAGAATGTTAAAGTGAGGAGCTATATGATATCTGCATAAGTGAGGTGATATGCTATTTGAAGAGTAACAAATGTATGTGTATATATATATATGTATATTTGTGTGAGTATGCATTAAAACATAAAATTAATATGAACATTTGAATGCTTACCACTTGGGACTATAAATTACAAAAAATAAATTGCTTTGTTTAGATCCTTTTTTTTCCCTTAGCAATATGGGGTGAGATAAGATCAAGTAAAGCTAACGAGAGACTCATTCTATTGATACCTTACTTTGGTATTGAGGAAGCTATAGGAATCCTCTCTTTGGTAAAGTTTCTGATAGAAGATGAAAGGCCCACCATGTTTCTTAAGTACATCTTTTCATTGCTTCAGTCATTTGTATGATCTGCCGTCCTGTTGATAATTAGTCAGTGGATAATACCTAGCTGTAAAGAGCTCAATCTACCACCCATGTAATCAATAAAATTTCTAAGTGATTGAAAAGCAGGGGAAAACATTGTGGGTGTTCTTTTCGTACAGATGACTCAAAGTCAACAAGGAATATCAAAATCAGATCATTTCAGATTCTGATAGGGTTAAAGGCATGCTGTTTCCACCATTCATATTTCCTTCCCATCACCAATGCTTATGTGTTCTCTTAAGAAGGACCTCCTAAAAAAACTTTGAGGTGATGCTAACATTGTATATAATTTTTTCCAAATCAAACCTGTGTTCTCCATGTTATCTACAAAAAATATTGAATTATTCAGGTTAGTTAATAATCAGTAGATCAGTTAGGATTATAATATATATGTAATATAATACTATATAATATAATATTATAATAGTTATCTCTTCCACCTCATGGGGGTTAGGAGTATAGTACCCTATGATCTGTAAAATTTTCATAAATTTTTTTGGCCCTCTCTTCATATCAGAGAAGAAGTCTGAATTATTATGCTACTAAAAGACAAAACATGTTGATATTAAACAATACTATCCCTTTATTTTATGTATTTCTGAGTTCTTAATCTATTATGTGTCATCTGTTGGCCTTCATGCATCGTCTATGGCTTCTGCAAAACTCCCCCCAAAATTCTCATTTAATTTCTTATATCAAAGATATGATATAGCAAAACCATGATGAGGAAAGATGTGATGTGGAAGGGACAACTGTACTTGTACTCAGGGACATGCTGGAGCCAATTCATGTCAGCTTATTAGCAGTGATTTTTTTTTTTTAATTTTAGCATGCACATTATACCTGAGAAATCAACACGTTACAAAATCAGAACTTGACTTGTTTTGATGATTGCTCAGGCTAAAGACAGCCAGTTGTTAAACATTTACTAGTATACCACTGCTTGTACTCCACATATCTGAGATATCATAAAGAAAGCATTTTGTGGATGTTGAAACATAAATAAAAGGTATTGTTATGATTAGACACAAGTGGACGGTTATTAAAATTCAATGCAAAAAGAAGAACCACCCAATAGGCTCCCCAACTAAGATGGAAACCAAATGCTTGAATACATTGGTGAAAATCAATACATAGCAATACTTTTGCTAGAAAGACAGAAGCAGGGATTAAATCAATTAAGAATGTTGTTTCTATGTAAATTAGAAACATCAACTAAATTACACTGTCTAAAATGGAAGATTAAAAGAATGTTAATTATGTCATGCCTTAAAGCAGACCCAATAAGATCTCCAAAACGTTTGTTTAATTCAAATGTTGAAGAAATGTAGAAAAAAAGACTTTTTTTTACTAATTGTGTATGTGTGGGTGATATATACATACATATATATATACACACACACATATATATATGTATATATACACATACATACACACACATATGTATGAAATGGAGGGACAGAAATCTTCTTCATTTCATAGGGGAGGAATGGAAAGCCATAGGAGGCTAAGTGGATGGCTCAGATTACACAAACACTGGAAAACTGAGAGTAGAAATCAAGTCTCCTTTTGACTAGTCTAATGTTCTTTCTACTAACACATAATGCTTTCTTTAAATACAGGTGCATTTTGGTCCAAAAACCTGCCTAAAATAATCTAAGAAACTAACAAAATTCTCTTTTGTCTCCCACAGACTTTTGATTCCGACAGAAAGGATTATAACATGTGAATGCATTTATTTATATATTTATTCATTAATCAGATGAACACTGGGATCTAATATGGAAAACATCTATGAATTACGAAGATAGAAGTGCTCTTAGAAGTCATTTAGTAAAACTTCCTACACAAAGAATACACATATTAAGTATAATCTCTATCCTCAAAGAGTTTACAGTCTAACTGAAAAGACATGCACACACAAAACAAAAAAGTAGCAAGACAAGACAATGTGTGATTAATTACCAAAATCAGCGATATTGCTAATAAATGATATCACATTTTAGAGGATGAATGATCAATGTAAGATGAGTTGTACCTGAGGAGAAAATACCTTATGGAATAGGTGAAAATAATGCTGAATAACAAAGAATGGTTAGACTTCAGGTAGTCATGGAAGAATTAATGTCATGCCTTGTAAAGAAAGTAATAACAATAGGAAATTAATCAACATTTATATACTCATTTTTATTTATAAAGGTGATTATTCTCTCAGCCCTCTGAGGCAGGTCATACCAGTATTGTGTTTTCATTTTACAGATGAGTTCATAAAAGTGAAGTGACTTCTAAAGGGTCAGACAAAAATAACAAAAAGTCTCAATGGTGCTCACAATAAATATAATATTTCCGAGGGTTAGGGAAAAAATATTTCTTGGTTGAAGAAAAAGATAAATTTGGAATAGTAGCAGGAAATAAGGTTAAAAGCTATGTTCAGGTCAGATTTTATATGACCTTGACTGCAGATGTCAAGGTGGGTAGTTCAGATGTTTAACTCAAATATAATGGGAAGTCACTGACTGTTTCTATTTAGCCTAATGACCTGGGTATATGTGTCTAAACCCTTTGTATCTTGTTTGGATCTTGAGAGAGTAATGTGGTGTGTTTTCTAATTCTTTGTGAAAGTTAAGGAGGAAAGCTTGACTCTGCTTCTTCCTACTGCTCCACCATTTTGGAAATCCCTCTACTCCTGTGACTTTTTTGATAGAGGGAACTTCTGGGCAAGGAAATACCTTTTGCCAATATGAGATTGAACTACCACACTGAAAGTTTACAACTTTAGTCCTCTGTTGAAAGAGTAGAAGGCAGATCACTCTTGTATTAGGGGTAGACAGAGATCCTAGTATATCCTCATGAGGTTTTTATTGGGGATGAGAAATGAAAAGCTTACCTTGGTCTGTCATCTTGTAGATTCCCATATTCATTAAGTATTTCAACTTGGTCACCATGGTGCCCTGTATGGACAACTAGCATAAAATGGGAGAGGAACAGGCTCAACTCTTCTGACACATACTGACTGCAATCCTATACAGCTTTTCATTGCCTCAGGGAATTCTCCAAGAGTATAATTTGCAAACGAGGTTCTCATTTTTAGTTATATATAGTTACCTGGCAGGAAGCTCCCAACTCCAATAAAATCATTAGGTTTGCACCGCCCCCCCCAAAAAAAAAACAAAAGACTTCCTAACCAGGTGATAAGCTATATTGCTTTTTGGCTGTTAAAAGACTGCAAAATTTACCGTGATGGGACAAAACTACAATTTCTCCTATTTATATTTCTGCTTATTATGTTTGTTTTTGTTTTCTGAGACCCTATATTTAGGAAAAAATAAGGACATTCAAATCTAAAAATTGGAGATGTGTTCTCCCATGTGCTTTGGTCATGTAGTAAAATGGAGAATTATATTTTTCAAGGTAAAGCAAAATAATTTATAGCAAATTAATTAATAAAAATTACTATTTGAAACGTGTATCTAATAAGGACATTTTCTAGAGAGCTTGGGGGAATTCACAGATCCACTTTTAAGGAGAACTGCAAAATGTTGATTACTTTCAAAATCTGAATCTGATAGTCCTTTATATTAATGGTACCACATTCATTGCTTCTTCCAAGCAGAACAGTATGGAGCAAAGAGGTCTGACTGTTCATAGCAGTAGTTAAAGACATACTTTCATAGTTTCATATAAACTTGAATGCATTACCAGGTAACATGTATACCTAATATCTAATAGTTGTCATTTAAAATGCTTTAAGTTCTGAGAAGAATTTTACATATATTAATATCTTGACACAGATAAAACACCTAGACAGAGAAGTAGACTTGGTGCTGTGAACATGACCTTTGAGATCATCTAACACATAAGGAAACAGAGGTGCAGAGATGAGATGTGTCTTACTTAAAATGATGCAGAGTGCCTTACATGCCAACAGAATTACAACTTGACCTAGGTTAGAAAAAGTGAAACTCCTATAATTCTTTCTCTTTGGCTTTACCAAATCTACCTTTTTTATAGCTGCCTTTGTGTACATTAGATCCATATAAAATGCATTTTTCCCTCTTCTAGACCAATCTATACACTAATGATTTTCTAAAGCCCAGGTCATAACTCATCTCTTCAGTGCCAGGTTCCTTGAACCCTGCGACCCAAAGTTGTCTCTCTGTCCTTTAAAATTATTCTGTAGAAAACATACTTAAATGAATGGAAATGGAATCACATCAGAAGCATACTTAGACAAGAGTCAATATTCTCTTGTCCCAGAATTTGTCTTCATCAGATGTACCTTCCATCTATATAACCTTGGGCATGTCTCTTAAACTCTGAGTCTTAGTTTTTTCATTTGCAAAATGAGAGATTTGGAATGGATAATTGATAAAATTATCTTCTAGCTCTCATCTAAGATATCCTACGATCAACTGGGTAATCCAATTAACTTATATCAGATCACTATTTTAGTTCTGATTCATCCTGTAGAAAGAGTTTCCTAATCTCCCAGAAATATGTAGACAAAATTCTGCTCTCTAAAATCAGAAAGAAATATGAAGATTTAGAGGGAAACCCAGAGACTCACAGAACTAGAAAATAAAGATAAGAAGCCCAGCAAGGTAGGCAACCATGATGTAATTGTAATTTAAATGGGAAAATATTTCCTATTCATTAATAGGCCCATGTGACCTCTTAAATCACATGGAAGCCTAAGTCACCTGTGGTGGGAGGAGCTTGCTGAACAGGTGGAACAGGAAGGGTGGAGCTGAGCTCGGAGGAAATTGGTCAGGCTAGTCAGAGCTGGGAAGGACACAGGCAAGCAGGCACAGCTAAGCTCCTGAGTGGGTTTTTTGTGGGAAGACCTCAGGAGGGGGATGGGGGGGGGCTTGGAAATGCCTTTTCCCCCTGCAATGATGTCGTGTACTGACTTCTTGACTGGTATGACTGATTTTGCTTTCTGGTTTGGGGATTTGGCTTTCTGGTATCTGAATAAATGTTTTTCTTCTGCCTTCTATAAAGAGATTGTTATACTTTGCAACTGAGAACTATGCTGTCATGTACATAGTCACCAGCAGTGCTGTGAATATTGCCTTGGCAATACATTTGGCATCATGAACAGGATCACAGGGTATAAAATCGCTACTTGAAGGGGGAAAAGATTTAGAGGAATAAATGAATATTCCAGGATGGGAGAATTTACTGTATTCCTCCCTAGCAAGGGAATGGGCTACAAGCACTGGACCCTTCGAAAAGCTAGGATGAAAGGTTACAGGAGGGGGAACCTAGAGACTTGGAAAGGCATTTTCAAGTAATATCAAAAAGATCAGGGAAAGAGATGACAGAAGTAAGTAGGAAAGGCTGGATTTTATTAACAGGTTACTGTGTTATGTGTGAAAGCAGAGACGAGCTGCTGAAGGAAAAAATTCAGATGGAAAAAGAGTTAGCTAGTTTGTATGGGAATTCTCAACATTTGGGCTCTCTTTAAAAGAGTAGGCTGGGGGGCCAGGGGTGTCAGGTGGAAGGAATGGCTGTTGATATAGCTAAGAAGAAGCAGAATGCTGGCATAAAACATGTGCATATGACCTTTGTACAGACCCAGTCTAGTTGCCATGATGGTGACTGCCAGGATGGTGCATGAGTGGGAAATATAATTAAGTCAGAGTTGGAAAATGAAACATTGTTGTAGGAGGAGACATCTAAGGCCAAAGCTCTAAGACAAAAACAATTTCAACCAAGCAAGGAACACCGTGTTTAAGAAGATAATTGAGTATTTTATACAGCAGGAGGTCACAGTATTTTGAGTTGGTTCACCAAATGATGGGAGAATTGCTAATATCTTAGTGAGAATCAGTGATGAAGAAGCTGGAGGAGTAATAGATGTCATGGATTACTTGAAATTTATAGGTGTCAGTCAGAATCCTTTTGTACAGTAAGCCTTTA
Source organism: Bettongia penicillata ogilbyi (assembly GCA_023548195.1). Classification (NCBI taxonomy): domain Eukaryota; kingdom Metazoa; phylum Chordata; class Mammalia; order Diprotodontia; family Potoroidae; genus Bettongia; species Bettongia penicillata. The sequence goes on along the minus strand of JAJHZJ010000048.1, from coordinate 2,289,171 downwards.
GAGTTTACAACATGCAAGGATGTAACAGTATGACTAATCTGTTAGCTTTGGCTGCAGAAGGATGCAGTAGGCAATAATCTACTGACTCTATGTGGCCTAGTGGAGAGAGATCCTGGTATTCACTTAGGGACTCTATAAGAAAGTTAAAGGAAGAGGTAATGAAGATTGCCATAATGATTGGAAAAACAGATCCATACTAAAATAACCCCTTAGCAGTTTCCCATAGGAATATAATAGTGAACATGGGGTCCTCCTGCTTACAAACTCCTAATTTTGACTCTAATAATTGGGAAAATAAGGAACTCTCTTTTGGAGGTTCTGGACAATATTTCACAGGTAAGTGACCTAGGAGACTAGGGAAAAGATAAATTTCCTAGAGAGAGAAGAGTAAATAGCCAGAAGATTCAAAGTCAGAATAGATTGACAAGGGAAGAATTGTTTACTGCTCTACTGAGAGCAGGGGTAGATTTTGGAAGAATAGATGGTATTCCAACAAATGAACTATAGAGAATGTACTGAGAAAAGGGGCTTGATACTGGATGGAATAGAGAAGTAAGAACTTCCCCTACAGATCCTTCTGAGATCCTCCTGAACCTTGTATCCACACTTTCAAGGGAGAATAGGAAATTGACCACGTCCCAGCTCAGATTAAAGAAAGACACAGATGCGATTACAGACACAATATCAATTTCACCATGTATTGGAAAAATGTATTAAATATTATAACTAGGGCATTAATACATACTGGGGTGGGGGCCTTCCTTGTATGTGGAAACCTTGATAAGTTTAACCCTGAAACTCACCATCATAAGACTGGGAAGGGGCTGAAATATCCATATCAAACTAATGATGAAAATTGGACAGTTACCTAAGAAAGGCATACCATGGTAACTGTACCCATTCCTGAATAAAGCTTTGGAATAGATATATTGAGAGGTATAACTCTAAACTTACTCAAGTAGAGATACCAAATTGCAAGAAGGAGGACAGGAATTAATACAGTTTTAGTGGGAAAAATAAAAATGGACCCAGTCACTTTACCTTAACTTTCTAAAGTAATTACTTTAAAGCAGTATCATATACAAGATGGGTAAGGTGCAATTATCAATAGTATGAAGGAATATGTTGAGGCAGGAGTGTTAGTTCCTACAACTACTCATTGGAATAATCCTGTCTGGCCAGTATCAAAGTCAGATGGGACATGGAGGATGATACATGATTATAGACAATTGAATAAGGTTACTCCTCTCTGCTGTTCCAGATATGATTATCTTAATAGAAAAGAGCCAGAAATATAATGGGACTTGGTATATAGTTATTGATTAGCCAATACTTTCTTTACTATTTCAACAAATTCTAAACAATGGGACCAATATGCTTTCACTGGGCAGGGCCAGAAGTATACTTTTACATGCTTGCCATAAGGATATCTGCATAGTCTCACTATTTGTCATAGGATTGTGGCTAAACATTTAATGAATTAGAGCTACCTGGTGTACAGCTTACCCACTATGTAGATGATATTATGATACAGGGGAAAAAAATGTAAAGAAATGGAGAAGAATTTAACACTTTTAACTGAGCATATGCAAAGCAAAGGGTAGGAAATTAACCCTGCAAAGATTCAAAAGTCACCTCAAACTGTAAAATTTTGGGGTATGCAATGTAATAAGAAGCTGGGAGAATCTCCTGCAAGCCTGACAAAAGATTCAGGATTTTCCCATCCCTACCAATAAGAAAGAGGCCCAAAAGTTTATAGGATTATTTGGATGCTGGTGACATCATATACCATGTCTAGGACAAATTTTGAATCCCTTATATAAAATTACTAGGAAAAAATATGAATTTGATTGGGGACTTGAACAAAGTAAACTTTCGAAGAAGCATAGGCTGCTATACCATTGGCCCTAGATTTAGGGCTTGTGCAAAGTGGCCTGGTGGAATTGCAAGTGATTATACAGCATGAATATGCAAACTGGAGTTTATGGCAAAAACAACAAAACCAAAATGTACCCTTAGCATTTTTGTCTAGGAAACTCCTTTCAACTGAAATTCAATATTCCCCTTTTGAAAAGCAGTTAGCTGCATACTGGGCTTCAGTGGAGACTGAACAACCGACTTTGGGTCATGAGATAATGTTAATGCCTGGAATCCCAATTATGATCTGGATAATGAGTACCCCAGCTTCTCACAGAATTGGACATGCTCAAGAGGCTAACATAATTAAATGAAAATGGTATATCCAAAATAGACCTAAAGCAAGCAAAAGTGGAGTTTTTGCTTTACATGAATCTATAGCAGACTTAGATACTGAGGGAAATGATACACCCCCTGCACCAAAGCGACAATTGGTACAGTTCTTGGTGAAATGGAATGAGGAAGTATGAATTAACTGAAGCGACACGCACAGTTTACTGATGGGACAGCAAAATAATTGGGTCACAAAAGACATTGGAAAGTGGGAGCCTATAACCTATATATTAGGTGGACTTTATACTGGGAGAGGTGGAAGTAGTCAATATGCTGAACTTATGACAGTACATCAAAGCTATCAAACCAGAACAAGGAGGACAGTGTCATATATTGACTGATTCATGGGTGGTAGTTAATGGGCTAGATATATGGATGCTCCTGTGGAAAAATCAAAATTGGGAAATTCATGGCAAACAAATCTGGGGCGAAGAATTATAGGAAGATATATGGGACGTGTCTTTGGTTACTAATTTGTCAGTTTTTCATGTAAGTGCTTATGTGGCCGTCACCATGTCAGAATGTGAGTAAAATGCACATGCTGATCGATTAGCCTACTCTGACGCTGATGATGTCATACTAGCAAAATGGGTCCATCAAATAGCCAGACATTTAGGTGTCCAGGCCACATTACAGTGGGCACAAGACTGAGGTCTTTGTATCTCACATTCATTGTTAAAACAAGTAGCAGAAGAATGTTGTTTATGTCAGTTGGAAAAGGAACAAACTGCTTCTTCAGTAGTAACTGGACAGATAGCAAGGGGAAAAGTACCAGCCCAAATATGGCAAATATACTATACTAGGCTCCTACTCCAAGAAGAAGACGCAAATTTATATATATATATATTTGTGTTGACACCTATTCAGATGTAGTAGTGGCTTGTCCCTATAAAAATGTGACCCCCAAAAACCCTGTAAGACTCTAGATATTATAAGTCTGTATTGTGGAACCCCAAAGCAGATACAAAGGGACAATGGGTCACTTTTCAAAGATAATTAAATGAAGAGATATTATGTATTAAACAACATAGAATGGATATACCATATCCCCTATTATCCACAAGCATCTGAGTTAATTGACAGGATGAATGGATTATTGAAAGAACAGTTAAGGAAGTTAAGTTCTAACAATTCTTATCAACATTGGAAAGATACTTTGTTCACGGCTTTTGAATAATAGACCATTAAGAGGAAGTACACCTTTAGCCAGAATGATGATCCCCAAATCTGCAAATTAGAAAACCACAAACACATAAGATCCCAAATATTGAGTACCGGACTGTGAGATAAATGTCTCAGCACCAAAGTCTGGAACACTTGGTTCAACAGGATATTATTTACATTTAGAGGACTTCAGATGAGATTAGATAGAAAAGAAAAGAAAAATATCTACTGGAATATGTATGAGAATCCCTCAAAATCATTTTAGACAGATATTACCCATATCTGGATTAGCAGCTCAAGGAATACATATATTGACTGGAGTGACAGATTTTAATTATCAAGGAGAAATTATTATGACATTCCAAAATTTAGGTGAAGAACCCATACAGTTTTGTAAAAATGACAGAATAGTTATTAGTCCTTGTGAAACAATACCCCTTGTTGAACCTGACCTTCCTTCAGAAATAACTAGCAGAGGAAGTGAAGGATTGGGTTCTACAGACTGAATAAAACTGGGAGTTAAAATATGGGTAAAATGGAAGCCAGACAATGCTCCAAAGACTGTGAAAATTATAGCACATAAGAAAGATAATACTTTAACTGTTGTTTATTCAGAAGATGATTATCAAACTGTACCCTTAACCCATATATTCTACTATAAATGAGGCTATGATAGTAGGCTCACAGACTCCAGAAGCACAGCTGACCATATATCTACCTTGCTTCTCTTTACTATCTCCTTGTTTCTTTTTGGCTCTTTGTCTGTTTAACTTGTTTATTAGATTTGTTTATTAGATTTGTTTGCTGCAGGTTTCCACCTGCAGATGCCCGATTGATTAAACCCAATGTCACCTCTTGTCCATGACTGTGATATGTCACCTCCGGACCTGGGATTGACCAAGCTACAGAAGTGACTATTGAATGAGACCTTTTGGGGCAGAGACACCTCTACCTCCAAGCTCAGCAGGAAGTAGGTATAGAAGAAGAGACCTTCCCTCCTTACCCCAAGATTTTGCGTCCCATTCAGTCAAAGGGGTAATGATGGGGTACTTGTGCTCAAGTCACACCCTAAGATATTGCTGTGCTTATTTTGTGCGATCCCTGTTACATTGTTGTAAAGTTCTGTTGACACCAGTTGCCTTAGATATTGTTTTATATGCTTATTTTCTGTTATCCCTGTTGCAATCCTGTTCTTACCAGTGGACCCCCCAATCTATGTAATGAATACAAAAGATCTTGAGGCCTAATGTAATGATAATTTAAATGAGAAAATCTTTCCCATTAATTAATAGGCCCATGTGATCTCTTAAATTATATGGAAGCCTAAGTCACATGTGGTGGGAGGAGCCTGCTGACCAGGTAGAACAGGAAGGCTGGAGTTGAGCTGGGAGGAAGTTGGTCAGACTAGTCAGAGCGAGAAAGAACACAAGCAAGCAGGCACAGCTAGGCTCCTGAGTATTTGTTTGTGGGAAGGCCCTGGTGGGAGGGGGAGGATAGAAATGTGTTTGTCCCCTGGAGTGATAATGTGTACTGACTTCTTGACTACTAAGATTGATTTTGCTTTCTGGTTTTGAGATTCTGCTTTCTGGTGTCTGAATAAATGGTTTTCTTCTGCCTTCTATATGGAGAGTCTGTTATACTTTGTGACTGACAACTATGCCAGCATATTATAGTCACTGCCAGTGCTATGAATGTTGCTTTGGCGATACACATGGCCATTAAATTTTACAAGTCTCCATCATATGTTGAATTCATGACTTGGAAACCTTCATGATCTCTGTATAGTTTTATACCAGCCCTTCCTCATCTAGGAGTCATCTTCCAATGCTAATTTATTCTGCCTCTATTACTGTATGACTTTTCAACTGTTAACATCTACTATTTGTATCCTCTTTGCAATACAACAAGATTTACCTTCCTATCATAGTATAGGTTGTCCATCTACAGGAAAAATTACATCCCTTTTACTTCCAAATCATCCATGTTCCTGTTTATTTTCTATGTTAATTCTTTCACCCCTTCCATATTTTGGCAGAAGATGAGATTCCTAGTAGCTACTATTTATTTTTGTTTTTCCCTTGAAGCTGCCATTTCATTCTTTCAAAGAATATTTATTTCTCCTTGATTAATTCTATTCTCCTTGATAATACTGAATGTAGAAATTATTTCCTTTAGCCTTCTCTCATTTTTCTCTCAATTAGATGCTTTTCCTGTCTTTAATCAGCCAAAATGATTTTACCTTTGGCTAGGAAAAGAATCATGAGAACCAAATGATCCTTTCTAAGAAGAGATTGTAAAGGACACATATTCAAACAACAATCTGAAAAAAAAGTAAGATATTAACTTTTCTCCCTACCCTTCCCTCATTTCAGGATAAAGTGTTGGTTATTCTCTCAGGTTGTAGCTCACTAAGGTTTTGAAAAAAATGTGCACATAGCTTCTGATTTAGTAACAATGATAGTAACTGGTAGTAACCAGAATAGCTTGGTGTATGTACTTGTGTGTCTGTGTGTATGAGTGCAAATGCGTCCATGTACATGTGTATGCATGACATCTTCTCTTTTGTTAGTTGCTAATTCTGCCTTTCCATGGGGAAAAAAAAAAGGCTTAGTTCAAGATGATGCCAAGTATAAATTAAATACCTGAAAGAAAACATCAACTTTTCAAACTTCCCATATGTTTAATAGGCAATTGTGTTTGGCTCTTTAAATGACAGATACTTTCAAGGACATATAGACCTTTGCTTTTGATGCTGTTGTCTGCTTTCACTTTGTTTTAATGTATTTCTTTATCATTGCTTTGAGTCCTTGACTACTAGCTTCCTTGACTTAAGGTAAACAGGGAAGAGACAAGGTTTGACTGAAATCGTCCCTGATCCACATAAAATGTTTTTATTTGGAAGTTCTGAGGGGGCCAAAGTTCCCTGTCATATGGAATAGAAGAAAGACAAGTGTCTTCTTGGGACAAGCATTGCCAAGCACCCTTGTCTCAGAGACACCATTGTTTACAGCAATGAAATAAGGACGTTAGGAAAAAAAAAAAAAAAGATTTGCCCTGCCTTCATTCCACCTACTCTGTGTTCCAGTATTCATGGAACTATTTTAAAAAATACATTTTTTTTAAATGTGTCTGCTCTTTTTTCATTTTCACATTCTTTCCATTCACAGTGTAAATAATATGGCAGTCTGCTAAAGCATCCTGACATTATGAAATAAACATGTGTGCCCCTACTACACAATAGAGCTTTATAAAACCAACTTCTTTTTTTCCACAAAGATTTTTTTATCCAGAACCAGCCACTTTTACTTTCTTTTCAGAGAATATCAAAACATAACTATAACTTGGTTTTGCCTATTATGAATATCCTTTATTCATCTGGTGGTTTTTATTTTAACACCTGCATTTTATGATTTCTTCCAATATGATATATTGTGTTTGTCACTGCTTAAGCTTCATTGAAAAGCAAACAAAAAGAAATGAATTTCATTTAAAAAATGAAATACAGGATTGGCATTATATTTATCATAACTAATATGTTTATTAATTCCCATCATCTGAGAAAAGATTAATGGAAGCACTAGAGAAGCAAATCCAAAGGCAATCACACATGCCCTTTGCTATTCATTTATGCTTCCTATTACAGCTCAGAATTAGAAAGGTTCAACCAAATTGCATGTAAAGTAGGCAATATTCTTGAGACATTTAAATCTGAAAAAGGCATGTGTATAAAAAGTGCTAAAGTCAGAACTTTTTCTCCAATGTACAGATAGCTGTAAATAATTTCCTAATCAAAATGATAAAAGAAAAATGCCTTTTCTAATAAAAAATCATTTGTAATATCTATTCATAAAACCTTTTGTATTTTTCAATAATGACTGAATCTCAACTTGAGTAGAGTGATGAAAATTAGTTTTCCTTTTTTTTACTCTTACTGTGATACAATTCTGAATTAATAGCTCATAGCAGGAGCATGGCTTAGGCTACGATAGCCTCAAGGCACAAAGGAATGCCAAGGAAAAACTGGCATAGAAGGATGGTATTTTAGGACACTGAAACCACTTATTTGGCTTAATCATGAGACTTTGGGACAGAATTGTTCTTTTACTGAATATCTTACTTGTCTTTCAGAGTTAATACTCCCAGAAGGAGCAGGAGGATAGGGTTAGGGAGGGAAGATTTGGCTTGGGATTCTCAGGAAATTGCCTTTATAAGCAATGACTTTATTTTTATAAAGCCACACATACCTATAAATGGATTGCCAGCTTTATACTACTTACCCACAGGTCTTCATGTGGAAAAAACGACTTCTCTTAGAAATAATTCTAGTGATAATCTTTTTTCTCATTTAACTCAAAAAGGAAAATAATTTTGCCTAATTTCATTCATCACTCAGCCTTTCTTTTGTGAGACAAAGGAGATGGCTTTAGTCTTTTCAATTTTATGTAGCTCAGTTTTCTCTGAAATAACTTGAACTCATAGATGATATTCACACTACCCAATTCAGTCATTTTCAAATTGACTTGATTATTCCTGGCATCATTACAGTGAACACTAAGCCATAGGTTGATTGCCAAATGTTTGACCTGATTCAGTCCTCTTAATAACACAATTTAAAAAAAATCAAATACCAGCTGATATTTGCATCATTAGTAGATAGTAATTGGAATGAACATTTATAATAAAATTAGCTGTTGGGGGACTGACCTGCAGATGGTCAATTGGTCAATTAAATTATATAGCCAAAGTTTCCATGATCCACATTCTGGATCATTCTCACATCCTTGTGATTTCTCTTGAGAAGGAGACCTTAGCTGGGATAGTAATGAAACAGAAAAAATCTTTGTTTGTTCAATTATTTTATAAAGTCTCTAAAGGAAGTAAGACCTGAGTTGTCCTCTAAGTCACATCACTTCACTTGCCTTGACTTCCTTTATCGTTATCATGCCCCTACACATGGAATGTCTATTTGCTTATCTTTCCTTTGAACATGAAAAGGATAACATTATTTCTTTTTATTTTGACTAGGCAAGAGTAAAAAAAAATGCAAGTATCATTCTAATTAATATGTTTGGGTAGGAATTGAACGCAAAGATATGATATCTGAATACAGCATATGAGCAAAGTTTATTAAGAAAAACTTGAAATGGATGGAGAAAATGGATATTGACTTATTTCACAGATTTTTGAATAACGAAACTGAGACTCTTCCCCATAAATTAGAAAGATATAGCTATGACAAACAAAAGGAAAATATTTAAGCTATGGAATGTATTATTTTAGGAAGTGACCCAGGTGGGAAAAAGAAGGTTGATAACAAAGGTTGGTTCAAGAAAATTAATAAGGGGAATGAGGAGATAAATAGATTTATGATACCTCAATAATACTGCTATTCTTTTTCAGGTGGATGATAGGAAATATAGGACAGTAGAAAGATTATTCAACTAACCGTCAAGACACCTGGGTTTGAATTAAAGTTTTATCAACACTTACCATTTTAGATTTTGGCAACTCAGCTAATATCTTTGGGATTCAGTTTCCTGAATTTGGAAAAGGCATGAACAAATGCATTGCTTGGTTTCCCTATCAGAGATAACATATTGAATTGGATGATCATTGAGCTGAATCAGTGTGGCAAGTTTCTTATTGGTGTATTGAAACAGGATCAGTGTGGTACAGTGGATAGAGAACTGGATTTGGAGACAAGAACTACCTTTAGATTCAGCCTCTGATACTTAATAGCTATGGGTGTGTTTGTCCTTTGTTACCAAAGACCATACCATCAGAGAAATAATGACATGACTTGCACTTGACTTTGTTCTGAGTGAGGGAGGGCTGTGCAGGTCACCAGCCTCACTTCTTTTCCAGAGCCATCTGAATCCAGTGACCAGATAGTCATGAGGATGACTGGAGATGACCCCGGATGAGTCAATTGGGGTTAAGAGACTTGCCCAAGGTCACACAGCTGGTGAGTGTCAGGTGTCTGAGGTGAAATTTGAACTTAGGTCCTCCTGACTCCTGCACTGGTGCTCTATCCACTGCACCATATAAGCATAGACAAACCACTGAATTTCTCTCAGCCTCAGTACTTGTAGTAATAATTTCTCTCTCTCTGTCTCTCTCTGTCTCTCTCTCTCTCTCTCCCCCCCATTCTTTCTCTGTTGCTGTCTCTGACTCTTCTCTATCTCACTATTTCTTTTCATTACACACACATATACACACACACACATACACACACATACATACACAATTTAAAGTCCTGTAACCATAACCCTTCTGATACCATTTTCACATACTTCCACTCTTTTTCAAAGTAAAGTGTTGTATGTATTACCTGTTCCTGGTACAAGAGGAGTTAGTTTTCCACACTCACACACTCCACCCCCCAAACTTAACACCTTCTACCACTACCAGAGTCCCCAGACTGCGTCAAGAATAGTGTACTCTGTTGAGGCCACCCTCTTGTCCAGACAGAGCTGTCAACATTGCTAGCCCAGGCATCCTGAGACTCCCATAAACCACAGCTATTTATTGTAATATTTAAATACTTTTCAACCACAAAATACATATAAAATTGTGTGATAATTTTTACTAGGTTACTATCTTTTTTAATGTGCACAAGGTTTTTGAATCTAATCCCCTAATTGCATTTTCCCCATAAGGCTGGCACTTTTTTATTACATGATTTTGTGTAGTAATAATTTTTATGAATGCATGTAGTATTATAGTATAACTGATTGACTTCTCTCTCCATCTTTTCCTTTGTCTTGGACTCATTCCTTCTCACTCTGTATATACCTATGTATATATGTATATATCAATATATACATAAACTTTCTAAGACTGTGAGTTCTAGAAGAGGCTCTATCACAGTTCCAGTTTATACTCAGATATATGTGTATCCATATGTATAAATATATACATATATAACTGCAAACTTTAAAGCATCATTTATCCATTACTTGCTATTTTTGAATGTATCAATTTTTTCTATAAGCCTTCATCCTTTCATAAGACAGTGTAAAAATTTTAAACTATAGTACTTAGCAAGAATCACACAACCTTCAGAAATGCCCAACTTATATTTCTGCAGATTTAATTAACAGTGTGTTAGGAGAATGATTATGCTTTAAAACTGCCAAAATATTGAAAATTGGAAATGAAAAGATCCACAGAGAGAGAAATTAGCATTCTGTGTTCCAAATCTGGAGAAGAACTGCAAGAATTAGAGGCATATAATCCAGCTGCTCATGGTATTAGTTGTTCTCCTTGATGTATTATCAAATGTTCATTATGATAAAAATTGCCTTCAGTTTTAATGGCTTTCTTTCAAACAGCTTTAGGGATAATGTGGACCTTATCCTGTCTCTAGCCTCCATAGCTCTCATTTTACCCAGAAGGACATCCTCATGGCATCTTCATATGCATGCTGTAAGTGCTCAGTAGATTATATTGATCCAATTCAATCCAAAAGCACTTACTAAGTGCCTACTGTGTGCAAGGCACTATTCTAAATGCTAACATTCCTGTCCTCCAGGATTTAACATTACAGTGGAGAATACCACTTCTAACTGAGAAACTTAGGCATGGTAATTTAAGGAGGGAGAGATTCATAGCGGTTCTACTGAATTCCTACAACAGAGGAATCATCTTGGGTAAGTAACTCTTTCATAACTGAGGCAATTTTGTTGTGCCATTTGGACAAACCAAAAGTTAGGATAAATGGCTTTGATTAAGAGGGGTTTTCTTCCTCAGGGATGAAACATCCTAAGAATGCAGGGGAAAATGAAGTTTACTCTTTCTATTAATTTCCCCAAATCAGAATGTCTCCAACAGGGTCAGGTCTTTTTGTTTCTAAAGCTGTTCCTTGGCAAACATGTCAAGGTAGAGAAATTTGTCTTTGGAATTTCCTGCTTCATTTCTCAGTAGCCATCCATCACCTTCTTTAAGACTCTTCTCTCACATTCAGATGCCCAAAGTACCCCCACTTGGGTGTTAGGGGGGAATGGAATACAGACAAATATTTCTATATAAGACTGATTCTGATATAATACTTATTTCATCTGTGCAAAACATGACTGCTTTATGCTAGAATCTTGCTTGTGATGAGGATTGGGACCCTTCTTAACTTCCTTCAGAGGGTGGTTGTGTAGCTACATGGAAGAAAAGTAAACAATGTTAGTCTTACGAATAGGAAACAGCATTTACCAAAAGACTCTTTAGGAAAAGGTAGAAAAGAACAAGCATTTATTGAGCACCTATTATATGCTATTTACAGTGCTAAACACTTTAAAACATCTCATTTGATCCTTGTACCAAATCTAAAAGGAAGTTCTATTGTGATTCCCATTTTACAGTTACTCAGGTGGACTGGGGCTAAGCGACTTTCCCAGATCACAGAGTATCTAAAGTTAAATTTGAACTCAGGTCTTTCTAACTCCAGTCCCAACACTCTTCTAGTTGCCTCTTAACTTAATGTAATATGTAATAGTTTATTAAAACCTTCAGATCTTTTTTTTCACATAAATTCATGACTTACCCTATCCTCTACTTGTATAGTCTACTTTCTTTGATTGATGTATAGGACCTTATATCTAACCCTTATTAAAGGTACTTTATTTGATTCTACCTATATTTATGATGTGTTGGGAATGTGTGAATCTCAATTCTATCATCTAATGTTGTCTATCCCTTCCAGCTTTGTTTAATCTATAAATTGGAAAAGCACACTTTCTATGCCATCAAATGAGTAAATATATTGGGCAGAATGGGATCAAGTCCAGATCTCTAAAGGACTTCATCAGAGACTTACTTGCAACTAGATATAAACAATATAATTGTTTGTCCTAACTCATTGCTGTCCAAATGTATGAATGGAGGAGGTATTGGGGGAAGGAAACTTGGCAGAGAAAGTAACTCATCTCATGTTTTTCAACATTTAATAGGGTTGAGTTAGGGAAAACAGACCTATCATAGTTAATTATTTTCCACATTCTACCTGCAATTCTCATCTCTGCCAACATCTAAATGTCAATGTCCTAGATCTCATTATGTAGAATCAATAGTTAGGATTTTCCTAGACATTGATAGTTGAATGGAAATAGATTGGCACACAGTGCACTGCCTTATTTTTCAGTAAAATATAGGTTAAATTAGTAACATAAATGATTTGACAACTCACTATCATAAATATTAGGAAAAGTAACAGGAAAATTAGAATAAGGTATGAAAGAATCTGAATTAGATTAGACCCTCATTTAGACACTATGATTTGAAAGGAATTTCTAACATTTTTTCTATTATTCTTCAAATATAAGATAGTTTTGGTCCTTGCCTTATTCAAAGCTCCTTAAAGAGTCAGGCTTTGGGCAAAAGGATGGGGCAATCTTTCAGATGCTGATATCTAGAATATAGTTAGCTCAGAGGAATACAATGGATATTAAAGAGCTAGACAGCAAAAGGTCATAGCCCCAAATTCAGTCAGTATAAGACAGACAACAAAGGATCACAGTTTGCAGAGTAGTCAGGCAGAATAAGGATAAGTTCAGTTAATATAAGGAAAGGAATAATTCAGGATAAGTGTAAGTACAGCAAGTGCAAAGTGGATAGCAGCACAGTGTGATTCGGGAGTTATCAGCAATGGATGGGGAAAACAGACGATTCCTATGCTGCCCATTAGACAAGCTAAACCTAATGATGTGGAAGATGAACAGAGGCAAAGAGAACTGTACAGATCCACTACAGTAAACAAGACTAAAGGTTCAGGAGGTCAACACAGGCATCAATGAGTAGGCAGAGAGTGGAGACAAGCAAATAGAATGGGTTAGTTTAGAGCAAGGGTTCTTAAACCTTTTTAGTTTGTCATGGACCCCTTTAGCATTCTGATGAAATCTCTATGTGCCTTCTCAGAATAATGTTTTTAAATAATTGAATGAAATCAAATTTCAGTTAGAGCAAGGATTCTTAATTGTGTGTGTGTGTGTGTGAAGTGAACACCTTTGGCAGTTTGGTAGAACATATGGAATTTTTCTCAGAATAATGTTATTATCTTTTTCATCTTTACATTTATTTATTTTCAGTTCTCAACATTCATTTCCACAAGATTTGAAATTTCAAATTTTCTCCCTTTTTATCCCCTTCCCCACCCTTGGACAGGATGTACTCTAATTACCCTTTCCTTCCATCAGACCTCATGCCTTCACTTGTCCCCTTCCCTTCCATTTTCCTGTAGGGCAATATGGATTTCTATACCCCATTGCCTATGTATCTTATTTCCCAGCTGCATGTAAGAATAATTCTTAACATTAATTTTTTAAAGCTTTGAGTTCCTCATTCTCTCCCTTCTTCCCTCCCTACCCAACCTCATTGAGAAAGCAAACAAATCAATATAACCATATAAAACCATACATGTGTAGTCATGCAAAATACTTCTGTAACAGTCATGTTGTGAAAGACTATATTCTCCTCTATCCCGTCCCACCTTCCATTTATTCTATTATCTCTTTGACCTGTCCTTTCATAAGTGTTTGTTTCCAAATATCCCTTTACCCAAACTGCCCTCCCTTCTATCATCCCCCTCTCTTATTTCTAATAGGGTAACATAGATTTCCATATGCAATTGAGTGCATATTTTAGTCCCTTCTTAAGCCAAAGGCTCATTTATTTCCTCTCACATTGCCCTATTACCCTCTATTGTAAAAGCTCTTTCTTGCATCTTTTATATGAGATGATTTACTATATTTTACTTCTCCCTTTCTCTTTCTCTTAATGCATTCCTCTCAACACTTACTTTTCTTTTTTAGATATCATGACTTCAAATTCAGCTCACCTTCTGTTCTCTCTCTCTCTTTCTGTGTGTGTGTATACATATGTATGTGTGTATGTGTATGTATGTGTATGTTTTTGTGTATTCCTTCCCTATTCTAATACTGAGAAAGGTGTCATGAGTTACAAATATCATTTTTCCATGTAGGAAGGTAAACAGTTCAACTTTAATAAGTTCTTTATGATTTTTCTTTCTTGTTTGCTTTTTCATGCTTCTCTTGAGTCTTGTATTTGAAAGTCAACTTTTCTATTTAGTTCTGTTCTTTTCAATAAGAATGCTTAAAAGTCCTCTATTTCACTGAAGTCCCATTTTTTTTCTCCAGGAGTATTATACTCAATTTTGCTGGGTAGGTGATTCTTGAGCTCCTTTGTCTCTGGAATATCATATTCCCAGCTATCAATCTCTTAATGTAGAGGCTGTTGAGTCTTGTATTATCCTGATTGTGTTTACACAATACTTGAATTATTTCATTCTGGCTGCTTGTAATATTTTTTCCTTGACCTGGGAACACTGGGATTTGGCATAATATTCCTAGCAGTTTTCCTTTTGGAATCTCTTTCAGGAGGTGATCAGTGAATTCCTTCCAATTTCTATTTTATCCTCTGGATCTAGAATATCTGCACAGATTTCCTTGATAATTTCTTGAAAGGTAATGTCTAGGCTGTTGTTTTTTTATCATGAATTTCAGGTAGTCCAATAATTTTAAATTATCTTTCCTTGATCCATTTTCTAGGTCAGTTGTTTTTCCAGTGAGATACTTCAAATTTTCTTCTATTTTTTCAACTTTTGGTTTTGTTTTATAATTTCTTGATTTCTCATAAAGTCATTAGCTTCCATTTGCTCTATTCTATTCTTTAAGGAATTATTTTCTTCAATGAGCATTTGGACCTCTTTTTTCCCTTTGACCCATTCTGCTTTTTAGGGCATTTATCTTCTCATTGACTTTTTGGATCTCTTTTGTCATTTGGGTTAGTTTATTTTTAAAGGTTTTTTTTTTTTGTTTTTTTTTTTTACAGCATTTTTTTGGATCTCCTTTAGCAGTGTTGACATGTTTTTCATTATTTTCTTATATCACTCTCATTTCTGTTCCCAATTTTTCTTCTAATTCTCTTATTTGATTTTTAAAATTGTTTCAGAGTTCCTTCATGGCCTAAGACTAGTTCATATTTTTTCTTGGAGGCTGTGGATGTAGGAGCTTTGACTTTGTCATCTTCTGATTGTATGTTTTGATCTTCCTTGTCACCAAGAGCATAGTTATACCTTTTTACTAAGAAAGTAAGATTCTATGGTCTGATTTTTCCCCCTGTTTGCTCATGTTTCCAACCAAATACTTGACTCTTGAGCTCTTTGTTAAGTGAAAAGTGTACTTCCCCAAGCTTCAGGGGTTTTGTACTACTGTTTTCAGAAATATTTCTAGGGACTTATAAATTTTCAGTTCTTCCAAGGTGGTTTGATCAAACAAGAGTTGTTTACTGCTCTCATGGCCTGTGCTCTGGTCTGTGATCAATTACAAGCGCTCTTTTATGCTTTGGAATTATGAAGAACATTCCTTCTCCACTGCCACCACAAGCTCTGCCATGCCAGTGACCCTCTTCACCCCACAACTGTAACCCAGATCAACTGCTTGATTCTCCCACTGTCTATATGCTGAGAGCTCCAGAAACAACTGCCTCTGTGGCAGTATCTGCCACTGCCCTGGGTCTGGGCCTGAGGCTAGATCATACTCCTCTCTCACCCAGGTGAGAAACTTTTCTCACTGACTTTTGAAACTGTCTTTGGCATTTGTGGGTTAAAAATAGGAAATTACTGCAGCTACCTGGTTCAGTCCCCTGAGGGGACTGTCTGTGCTGGCACAGCCTATGCTGGACTCCCAGGTGGATGTGATAGACCCTTCATGTTTCCAGATTGTCTTGGGCTGGAAAGTTGCTTCAGTCTATTGTTTTGTGACTTCTGTGGCTCCAGAATTTGTTTAGAATCATTTTTACAGGTATTTTCAGGGTTTAGGGTGAGAGTTCAGGCAGGTCTCTGCTTACACTCCAACATCTTGGCTCAGTCTCCTCAGAATATTATTTTTTAATGTAAAGAACACATAAGGTTGTATAATATATCAATTTTATTGAAATAAAGACATACTTCTTCCCATCCAATTTCACAATTCCCATAAAATCTATCCATTGACTTATAGGGGCCCTTTGGACTCCTTGTTAAGAACTCCTGGTCTAGATAAATCTGGAACTCAGGACAAGAGCATGGGACTTAAGGAGGCATTAAGAAACTGACCCAGGAATCATGCAGAAAATCTGGACAGTGAGTCAGAAAATCAGAAGCAAAACTCACCTTGGTAGTGAAGCACTATTCCTTAACTCAAGGTCTTTTTATATGTCTCTTTTCAAGACATGAACCACAACCAGTATTTGGAAGTCCAGAGACTATTGGTGAACTAAGTATGAACCTAACTGTGTTAACTCAGTGTGAGTGTCAGGAGCCAGATAATTCCTGATCAATATGTGATAGATTATAGCTTTTATATATGTATGGCTTTTATTATTTATTATTTATATTATTAATTATTAATATGAATATAATAATTATTATATTTTAGCTTTTTGTACTGGTACTTAAAATGAGAGTCACTGCTGGCCCAGAGTTCCCTTATTCCCCTTTCTTAATCAACTAATCCCTCTCTGAAGGGGGTGGGGTACTACCATGGACTCTCAGAGAAGGGCTTTCATCACTTTTCTGTGATTTATTTTCTTTTTTTTCAGATTACAGATAAGAAATATGAAGAAAACTAAATGCTATTTGATCAATTTCCAGACCAAAGAATTAAACCACTCTGTTTACCTTCTCAAAAAATTCAGTGTCAGGGGTTTCCAAAGCCTTCCATAATTTAACCCTTAGTTTACATGCCAAAGCATGTATCTTAATAAGCAAATATAAAACCTCTGACCTAGCTAGATTGGTCTCCATGTGGCCTCTTTTGTAGGGACTTCTTCCACATCCACTAACCAAAGGTGGCTCCCAACACTGTGCTGGGTTCTCTTTTCTGCTCTCTATACACACTCTCTTACTTTGTAATATCATCATCTGTCATAGTTTTAATTATCTTTTTGCAGATGATTCCCACATCTATATACAATTCAATTCTACAGACTTTTATTAACTACGTACTGTGTGCAAAGCACTGTGTTAAGCCCTGGAGTTACAAATACAACTATTTCTCACTGGACCCTCCACAGTAGATCTTCATAAAGCCTTACACCTGACCGTGGAGGAAGTGGGCCAGAATGAGGCTCAAGGACATATCAGGGATAGGGATAGAGAAAGGAGAGCAGGAAGAAAAGCATGCAAGTAGAGTAAATCACATGGATGCCTGGCCAGAATCTAGAGGAAGAAAGGGCAAGGAAGAGTGCCAGACACATAGAGACTAGAGACTGACACAGACAGGAGAGGATGGGCTACATGTGGGATCCAAGACAGCTATACCATATCTACAGAGTTGACTTAGAGTAGACTATGGGAAGACAGACATGTGTTACTTGTGCTCTCTTGGCCAGAAGCTTCAAGCCAAATCCACAATTCAACAGTTTCTTTCTGAGCCTCCTTTCTCTGCTTTCACTTGAAGAGATTGTTTAGTTTTTTTGAGAGTGGTGTGGGAGGTGGGGGAGGTAGAGAGGTGGGAGTGGGAGGGAACAGAGCCCAGGGGGCAGGAGTCTGGGGGAGAGGGAGAACAATAGGAAGAGGGGAGAAGAAGTGCTTAGCACTATACTGTAAAGTTAAGTAGTTTGGATTTTTTTGGAACGCAGATGTCTTTTAGAATTCTTTATGTAAAGTCATAAGTAAGTCCAGAACCTTTTGTGAAAAAACAGTAATTGTTTCTCTTTTACCCAGGAACCATGAGGGTCTTCTCCCAATTTGATTTTTTTTATTAAAGGGGCCATCCCTTGAGCAATTACTTCACAAGCCTATTCATTGGGTGGGTGTATCTCAAAGTGAGAATGCTATAAGACCTTAGCCTGAAAGGGTCAGGGTCCAACATTGCATCCTGGACCATCTCCAACCATCCTGATGAATATCAGGCCACTGGACCCAGATGACTCAGAGAAGAAAGTGAGGTTGGTGACCTTGCACAGCCCTTCCTCACTCAAATCAAAGTCAGCTGCAAGTCATGTCATCATCTTAATTCCATGGTCCTCTTACAGAACAAAGGAGAAATACAACAATAGTCCCTGCCCCCAAGGAGCTTTGAAATTTGAGAAGACACAAAACCAGTTGAAAAGTGGGAGGAGGGCCAACCAAAAGTTAGCTAGTATGGGGGCATTATGTTTCAAGGAATTCAAAACAAGCAGAGCTGCAGGTGGAAAGTGGAGGCTTAGATGTAAAGTCCAGATTCCAAATTGCACTCTTGAATTGCCAGTTAGCTTTTCTACATCATAAATCAGATAACTTGAGCCATCACAAATACAACTCTTCTTTTTTTTTAATTCTCTAAATTTCATGTATCTCAAGCAGGAGCAAGTCTTATGAAGGTAATGTGTTTTGTAAAACAATGTAAGAATATCTTTTCAGACCTATTTTCTGATTTAAGGCAATGCCATAATTAATAGTTTTCCAAGCCAAGCTGTACTTATAAACCACAGTTGATAAATCAGTATGTTAATAAAACTATTTCATCCTATGCCTAATTGTAAGTTTTAGCTTCCTTCCTTCCTTCCCTCCTTCCTTCCTTCCTTCCTTCCTTCCTTCCTTCCTTCCTTCCTTCCTTCCTTCCTTCCTTCCTTCCTTCTTTTTATTTCCTTTTCAGTTTTCTACATTCACTTTTGTAAGATTTTTCATTCCAAATTTTCTCCCTCATTTCCCTCCCACTCCCCATGATGACATGTAATTTGATGAAGTCTATACATGTACAATCATATTAAACCTATTTCCACATTAGTTATGTTGTGAAGGAAGAATCAGAACAAAAAAGAAAAACCATGAGAAAGAATAAAAAAAAGATAGAATAGTATGGTTTGATCTACATTCTGACTCAGTAGTTTTTCTCTGGATGTGGATAGCATTTTCCACCATGAGTCTTTTGGAATTGTCTTTGATCAATGGATTGCTGAGAAGAGCTATGTCTATCAAGGTCCACCATGGCACAATGTGTCTCTTACTGTGTACAGTGTTCTGCTGGTTTTGTTCACTTCACTCAGCATCAATTCATGTAAATCTTTCCAGGATTTTCTGAAACCCACCTTCTTATCATTTCTTATAGAACAATAGTATTCCATTACATTTGTATAACACAACTTGTTCTGCCATTCCAAAGTTAATGGACATGCCCCTCAATTTCCAATTCTTTGATAACCACAAAAAAGAGCTGTAATAAATCTTTTTGTACATGTAAGTCCTTTTCCCCATTTTAATGATGTCTTTGGCATATGGAGCTGGTAGTGTTATTGTTGGATCAAAGGGTATGCACAGTTTTATAGCCCTTTGGGCATAGTTCCAAATTGCTCTCCAGAATGGTTAGATCAGTTCACAACTCCAGCAACAATGTGTTAGTGTTCCAATTTTGCCATATCTTCTCCAACCTTTATCAATTTTTTTGTCATAATAGCCAGTCTAATAGGTGTGAAGGTGATCCATCAGAGGTCTCAAACATACCATTTCAAAAACAGAATTCATTATCTTTTCCACTAAACTTTCAGCCTCCTACCAACTTTCTTAATACAATGGAAGGCACTACTACCTTCCTTTCACTACCAATGTTGCACCCAGGTTCACAAATTTTGTGTCAGTTTAGACTGTACTTGCATTCACCTCATAAATCCCCTCAGTTGTCAAATCTTTCATTTGTATTGTTATAGCATCACCTACATCCATCGGCTTCTCTCTGCTCATATAACCACTACTCTAGTACTGACTTTCATCCCCTGGACTATTTCAATAATCTTGTAATTTGTTCCACTTTAGCCTAAAAGATAGTCTTACCCTGCTTCCATCCATCATCCACTCAGTTTCCAAAGTTATTTTCCTAAAGCACAGGTCTGACCATATTGTCCCTTATACTATCACCTCTAGTGCCTCCATCTTACTTCCAGGATCAAATATAAAGTTCACTGTTTTACACTGGAAGAACTTCAAAACATGTTCCCTTTCTAATTGTCCATTCTTCTTAGTCTTTATTCACCTCTACACATTCCATAGGACGGCTGGATGGCACATTTGATAGAGTCCTGGACCTGGAGTCAGGAAGACTCATCCTCCTGAGTTGAAAACTGGTCTCAGACACATACTGGCTGTGTGATCCTGGTCAAGTCACATAACTCTATTGGGCTCAGTTTCCTTATCTGTCAAATGGAGAAGGAAATGACTCCAGTATCTTTGCCAAGAAAACTCCAAATGAGGTCATGAAAAGTCAAACATAACTGAAAAATGACACCATAACAAAAGTATACTCTATAATAGGATTGTTCTTGGGCTACTAGATGTTCCTCACATAAAACTGTATTTCTCGACCTTATGCCTTTTCATTGGCTGTCCCTCATTCCTAAAATACTATCTCTCCTTTAACTCTGCTTCTTGGCTTCTCTAGCTTTCTTCATGATTAAGTTCAAATCCCATTTTGTTCAAGAGGCTATTTCTGATCCCCACTGCTAGTAGTGTCATCTCTTTGAAATTGATCATATATGTATATATTTCTAAATTCACACACCTATGTATATGTATATATACATACACATATATACACACAATACACATAAATGCATACATAGATAAAGATGTTGAAATAGTGATTTTTGCCTCTTGTATTGAATCAGCAGGGTGCCTACTATATAGTAAGTACTGAATAAATGTCACTGTTATGAACATGACAACTATGTTCCTGACTACTTCTGTCCCTGGGTTCATACTTCTACTGTCTTTTGCCCTTTAAAGATCCAATCCATCTTCTCTGATTATCTAACATCAAGCCATCCTTCAGTTCTCAAACCTGCAATGATCTTTCTTCTGTGAACTTATGACTTATTCTAGTCCATTCCAGTCATTTCAGAATTAAAAAAAAGATTTTAATATTACAGCATAAACAGTATATTTCAGTATAAACAGTATAGCAATGTATAAAGAAATATATATGAGTAACACATTATAACTCATACAAGGGAAAGATTAGGACCTGAACTAAGATTGTTAGAGATAGGAACAGAGAAAATAGGGGCAAGGATGAGAGGATCACAGGAAAGATGTATTAGGTTCTCAGTCAATAGAAGAGGAATGATAAAAATGAGTTTTAGTCCCTAGAGTTGGGCATGACAGTCTTCTTGCCGTGGCAGCAGAGGATAAGGGGCTACTTAATTAATAACTCTGTAATAAAAGTGCTCTGCAGTCACAAATACATCCCCAATTTCCAGCAGTCAACCTGGAAACATTATGAGGAGTACAAGTGAGAAAATGAAAATGGATCTATACCCCTGAGCTAGAGTCCTGGGGGGGGGGGTGTGGGGATAATGCAAGGTGAATTCTTGTCTGATAGAGTCCCATCTTTCACTGCAAAAGATATCAGTTCCTTTGTTGATTATCTATTTTATTTATTAGACACACCAAAAGTTTAAGCCCAGGATGACTTCCACAACAGCTGGGCTGCTTTCTTCCCATATGTTTCATAAATGGCTTTTTGGATTACCTTCATTTTATAATATTTGTTCCAGTTACTTCCCCTTTCTTTGGCAGAAAATCAAGGAGAGACTCAGGCATTCCTTTTGTATATTAACATTGAAATAATAACTAATATTTCTATAACTTCTTAAGATTTGAAAAGCACTTTGCATATGTTATTTCATATATTACACAACAACCCTGTTAGGTAGGTATTATTATTATACCACTTTTATATATGAAAAATTTGAACCCAAGAGAGGTTAAATGACTTACCTAAAGTTACCCAGTTTCTACATATCTGAGGCAGCATCAAACTCGTCTCCCCAACTCTATTTTAGCCCTCAATCCAATGATTTGCTAATCAAGCCTCAAGAGTAAACTCTAACACCCCAGAATAAGAGTGACTTAATCTTATATTTATTTAAGGGCAGATATTAATATCATGGCTTGCCAGACAAGAGCAGTTCCAAATGATATGACTATGCAGAGCCCTTTAATTGCACAAATTGATTGTTTAGAAGATGTTTACTGAACTGCAATCAGCTAAAACAGGTGACTTTGGCGAAGAGCATCTACAGTTTTTAAAAAGCAAACAAAAGCATATGTTCAATCTATGTAGCATTTATTGGATGAAAAATTTACAAATCTAATCAGCCTGAATGAAGTATTACAAGATTAACAAAAGTTACCTGATTAGTCTTTCCAAAGTAATGTTGGTTTTAATATGTTCCTTCTACTTCTCAAAACTCTGCAATGTCTTAATTATGTGCATTTTAATGCCAAATTCTTAATTTTGACATTCAAGGCCAAGACAAAACTGGTCCTTATCTACTTAATTTATCTCCTACACAAATAAGAATCATTGAATCAGTTAGAAGACATTTAGTGGCTCTGTAGTCCAAACCTCAACTAAGTAGGATAGGATTGCCTCAATAAGATACACAACAAGAAGCTAGCTCTTGTTAACTGAAAATTTCTGAGACAGTTTGCACTGGATTTTGATAGAGAGATTTATTAGGAAGGATTTCTTTATGTAGAAACTACACCTATCTCATTGTAACTTCTGCTTTTTATTCTACCCTTGGGCAAATCAAAATTAAGTCTAATTTCTTCTTGCAAGACAACTTGTCAAATACTTAGAACCAGCTAACACATCCCACTTAAGGTTATACAAATTCAGTGGCG
Source organism: Bettongia penicillata ogilbyi (assembly GCA_023548195.1). Classification (NCBI taxonomy): domain Eukaryota; kingdom Metazoa; phylum Chordata; class Mammalia; order Diprotodontia; family Potoroidae; genus Bettongia; species Bettongia penicillata. The sequence continues at coordinate 2,266,106 of JAJHZJ010000048.1, read as the reverse complement.
TCAAGTAGTTAGGATAGCTTTGGCCTCAAGTCCCTTACTGTCCTACATTCTTCCTCTGGACTTGCAATAGTTTGATATTTTCCCTCTAATGTGTTTCTCATGATTGTTGCAACATTCTAAGTAAAGTCTTGTGGGGCAGAGAGCTAATTCCCCACATGCTTTGTGCACTCTACTTTTTTCTGTTGTACACTAAAAGATAGTTTTTTGCTTCTCATGTGACTCTGTCAAGTAATTGAGCCTGAATTCTAGCAAAACCACTTGATTT